>CM061534.1:102053567-102274684 GCA_030545055.2 Neoaliturus tenellus | reverse complement strand
CCATTAAAAACCGGATCTCAGAGTGACCGTAGATTGTAAATGCGTGTGTATCCATACACACGGTCACTGTGAGATCCGTTTGTGTATAGTCGACGCTAGCGCGACGTGGTGTCGTTTCACGGAAGCTTATACACACGCACACTATGTAAAAATCCATCAAAGTGAGATCCGATTTCTGTTGGCTTGTTTCGAGCTGTTTCGACTATTTCCGTGATCCTGACGACCTCAGGAGGACGAATCAGAGGCTTTGGCGCAACGAGATCCGGGGGGGTGGATCTAACAGCGCAAACGGATCTCACAGTGCCGGTGTGCATCCATACGCCGGATCTCACTCCGGCTTATTTGTCAGAACACACACACACACACACACACACACACAAACTCACTCACTCACTCACACACTGCACACACATTCTGACTGCTATCGGCAAATTATGTTACATACTCATTCTCGGTAAACGGATGTTATAAGTGCTTCAGTGTTCTGTCTCCCCAAGTTCATCAGCCACTTTTTAACCTGGATTTTATATCCTGCTACAGTAAAAGAGTCAAATCTTTTCAGGAATTGTGGAGTGTTCCTGTATAATAAATGAGAAATGTAAAATGGGTTTGTCTCAGAGTATGATCTGTACAAACGTGGAATCTGGACTCCAGCATTTGCATTCCTTGTTGTGTAGTTATGTGGAAGTGGCTGAAATAGTTGGTCTGAATACTTGTGCATGTAAATAAGTAACGTTTTAACAAAAAGCTGTCTAATGTCGAGTACATTCATGTCTTTGAACACCGCATCTGAAGAGTACCTTCTACCTTTTTTTAAGGCTACTTTTAAAATAGTCTTCTGGGTAATTTCAAGTTTGGACAACGTGCTACTATAGGCTCCTCCATAAGCTATAATGCCACCCTCTAAGACTGATTGAACATAACTACAATATGCCATTCTAATTTCATTTATATTTAACACTTCTCTTAGCTGGTGGAATGCAAATATCATTTTCCTTAATTTGTTATTCAGGTAGCTTATATGAGGAGCCCAGGTTAATTTGCTATCAATATATACTCCCAAGTATTTAAAACTGTCAAATTCAAGAAGATCACATAGAAATGGAAAGACTCACAAGGAGTTCAATCGTAAGCTAGAAAATTTTATTCAGGGTGTCATCCCATTGCAAGAGTTATCATCAAGGAAAATATGGAGAGGAATAGTTTTGGTCATGTTGGCAGGATTGGTCAACAGCTCAACTGCAGCAGTCCACGCTCAGATTAACAAAACATCAACACGTCATGCTCAATCAATCTCTCAAGCCAGTGTCGTTTTGCTGTGGAAATGGGCAATATAGTGAATGTGGCCTCAGTTCTACAGTTGATTTAAACTAAGTCTAGTCAACAAAGAAAATGTGTCTGCCCCTGATAATACCCGTGTTTATAGTCAAGTTGCTTAATTATAGCTACACCAGTATTTCTGACAAATTCCACTCAATAAGAAACAAATTTTCCAACAAATCCAATCAGCCAATAAATATAACTTCACCAGTAAACAGACACTTTTATAAAAACATGCCACGTAGTTCACTAAAAATATTTCATCAAATTGACCAGCATCTATCCTCCCGCTTAAACTAGATGAAATTCAGTCACGCAATATGTTAAACAGAGCACTAATTATCTACATAGGAAATAATATGTTTCAATATCCAAGATAATAAGTTGTGCTCACAAAATAAGTACTATGCCAGGAGTTGGTCTAATCTTTGATCTAACCAAAGGTTGGTTTTCTCGCTTCTGATTGCAATTCTTTAGCCTAACAAAAATTTTAAAGGCATTTACAGCTCACTGGAGTTGTAAAATATACGATAATGAAAATCTGGGGGTGCGTCCAACCTCACCGGAGCTCCGCCCATGAATAGAGCTTCTGTATATCAGTTGGCACAGTGTTTGTAAATTCAATACACAAGAAAGTTCTTTACATTCTTGGTTCCAACCTGGTATGTGCTTTACTTATATAAAACATTTAGAGTAGGGCCTATACAGTTTAAAATAGAACAAGTATAGTTTTGTAAACTCAGTTTTTTTCACAATAAATGAACATTATCAAGGTTGCAGTTGGTATTTCAGAAGGAAAGGTGGATCAAAATAGTTCTTAGTTTAACCAGAAACATACCTCGATGGTGTCATGGATGTGGTTATTTTCAACGGTTTCTTGAGAGGAAAATGAACAGATATTCTGGAAAAAAACATGAAAATTTATGTAAAAGAATATTTAATTTTTATGAGCTTAATAGTGAAAAGTTCAAAGCATTTGTTTATTTGTTTTCCTAAATATTATGAGATTTAGGTGTGGATAAAGAGATCTAATATTGATATAATAATACAAACCAGGGCGCAACTGGTTTTTTGGGCCCCCTGCAAATTTATTTTCGGGCCCCTCTACTCTAGGTAAAATTGTTGTATACTACATATTACAGCAAAACCCTACAAACACCACTCAATGTGGACTTTTGCCTAATGAAAGTAAACTTTTTTGCAGCCGATACTCTACTCCCACTGTTAATGCACTATTTCGATCAAACAGCGAACAATATTCAAGACATTTTCTAAAGCTGGTTTTCCTACCGAAGAATTTTTCTGCAGTGGAAAATGGAATTAGGTGTTTAATATAAAATCATACGGCACAAAACTCTTCTGCAATGCAAAAGACGAAGATGTCAGTGATGAATTACCACTACTGAGCAACATGATAACCACCTAATTCCGCTCTCAACTGCAAAAAAAAAAAAAAAAAAAAAAAAAAAATCTGCTAGGGAAACCCAGCTTAATGTTTTATAACATGAGTTTTTCTAAAAAAAAATAATAATAATAATAATAAACACTTCATTCCACATGAAACATTTTGTAAATTAAATCAATTAGTTCAACTTTGCAATTGATCCAATACAAATACCTGGAGGCGAAGCATTTTATTCATATACCCCCGTCGCAGATGACCTGCGTACTCAGCGAATTTCTAGAGGAACTTAAGTTTTTGTATTTTCCCCATTAACACCATAGGACTGAGAATGTAGGTTTGCTGCCATGGGAAGTCGTTAGAAAATGTTAGTGGTTTATTCACATTGCCGTATATTTCATTTTGCCATTGGCTGCGTTCTGCCTATTGCTACTTGATCTTTGGCAACAGTCTTTCTTTGTCAGTTCATTTTGCTCCCACAAGTGAGAATTTTTTTGACTAATCTCAATTTACCTTTTAAAATTGGCCTTGGTTATATAATATGAATGAAAGTATAAGTTACATTAATTGATAACCTTTTACTTTACAGTGTGGGTACCAAAGATTACCAAAGACTGGTACCAAAGATTGGTGGTAACAATCCAAGAAAATTTACACAAAAATTTAGTTCTATCATTATTATTTCTTAAGGTGTGTGTGTCATATTGTCAAATGCCTATTGAATTAGGGTATTTTTATTTGGTGGTTCATATAAGGCGGGGGGGGGGGGGGGGGGGAGGGGCAAATATTTCTCCGGCCCATACCGCCCCACATACAAACCGGGGGCCTGCTTATTTCCTGATTGTTAAACATTCTTTTATTTTTATAGTAATTTTTATTTCAACAAATCACATTATTTATCCTTATTTATTATCTCCACTCCCTGATGTGGAGGTTGAAGACTACACAAAATTCCTCGGTGTAACTATTGACGCTCAAATATTATGGAACCACCACATTGACACTTTGTCCAGAAAACTCAACAAAAGTCTTAATGTCCTGAAAAGAATTAAACACTCCAGCGATGAAGAAACAACGAAAATCGCGTACCATGCTCTATTTGAGTCCCACTTGACATATGGCCTCGCAGCCTGGGGAGGAACTAGAGCTGGAAATATGCAACGTATTCTCCTCCTTCAGAAAAGGGCCATCCGCCTTATCAAGGGTCTTGACTGGAGGGAAAGCTGCAGGCAGACTTTTGCTGAACAAAGCATTCTGACTATTGTCGCACTGTACATCAGAGAGGTGATCCTCTATGTGGATGGGAAAACCCTTCTAAAAGGAACAGACATCCACTGCCATAACACCAGGCATGCCACCAGATACCAGCTACCACTTCACCACAGCGCATTGTTTGAGAGGAAGCCTTCATACACCGGCAGAAAACTCCACAATCTGCTCCCGGAGGACGTGAGAAGTGAGAAGACAAACAGGGAAGAAACTAAAGACAGCACTCACCAACTGGCTGTCAAAGAACCCATTCTACTTCCTGGACGAATTCCTGCAATGGAGGGACACGCTTCCACCTCCACACTAATGGAGAACATGATATTGCAAACATTTGACACTATTACAAATCTTTATGCTTTGTAAAAAAAAGAAAAATATAAATTAGGGCGTGATTTCTTACCAAATCTAAAACTTTGTTGTGAAACACAAACTGAGACAATTTTTTTACATCTTCAGTGTTAGGATTGGTGAAGAAATAAACATAGAGGTGGAACTGTGTTTTTAAAAATGGCTTCACATATACATAAGGATATCTTACATTGTTGGCTGATGTCTCAGTGTTGGAATGATTGCCTTCTTCATCACCCTTACTGTCGTTCCACTGCTCCTCCTCAAACTGAAAATCAACAATAAATGTAACATTTACAATAAATGCAGACAGACCTATATGTTATACAATGAAAAGACTCATTTTACACATCTACAACTTTCATAAAAAATACTATACAAAATATGAATTCACGGATTCTAAATTTAATCCTATAATGTTAAATGAGTAAGGATTGTAGTGGGGTTTGTGGTTGGAATTTCCCTAAGTACAAGCGAAAAAAATATTCGGGAGGGCGAATAACCATTCTTGAGTACAAAATAATAGCAGTTTAATTCATCAAAACCTTCAAAACACTCGAATTATTTCATAAAATTGTCAATAAAAATAAACTGTTTAGTTAAGAAAAGCATTGGAGCGATCACATGATTGTAAAAGTGACTTTGAAATGTAATTCAAGTTTTGTAGTAGTGTAGTTAAAAGTCTCGCCACATAAGTTGACGAATGGCCAAAAACAGCTGAGATTGGTGGAGGGGAGAGGGTACTTTTCCTAAAACATCGAGTTTACATACTAATTTTCATGGAACAGCTGATTATCCAATAATCTATACTTATTTAATGCGGTAAGGGTTTTTTTGTCTTGAGAACTCCTCCTACAATTTTCAACGGATTTTCAAGTTTTTTGTGTCATTGGATAGGGCTTGGTCTGTAGTTGTTTCCGCCAAAAACTGATGAGAATCAGACTGAAAATAAAGGCGCTATCCACCATTGAAATCTCAAAGTTTCCCATTTAAATAACATTGGGATAGAATAAAACATTTTAAACATATGTTAATAATCAGCTGTACGTACGTGTAGTTTTGGTGATTAAAGAGATCCACAATATTGGATTGGTCGGATGTCATTGATTTAGAGCTAAAAGTAACTTTTGTATTGTATTAAAATAAATTGCTTGATTTCGAGCAACACGTATACTAGTTTTAACTGAATAGTAGTGCAAATTCATTCATCAGGTTACAATGGCAAGGCTTATAGTTTGTTCATTGACAAGGGCGACCAGGGGGGGGAGTAGGTCAAATCCCCCTTAGTTATAAAATTATCACAACAAATACAATTGAAAAAGGAAATGTGCAAGAAATTATTTCTTTGTAAACAGTCAATGAAAATAAACTGGGAAGGCATTGTCATAGCCTCCTTTATTAATACAAGGCCACGGCCAACCAAACACAGCGATGCCACATGTGAGGCTGTGACGTGAGCGCTGCAGCATCTATATACTAATAAGCAAGCATGTTTCTTTTCCTCCTTTCTTCTCAGCTTATGTGCATCGTAGGAGGAGAAATCCAGGCACACCGTTAATGTCCTGTAGATGAGCAAAATCTCATTAAAAGTTATATCAGTCCCCAGACCTTAAGGCTACTTACCAATAGGATTTAAAAGTTTAATTAATTTTATGGAAGAAGAGTGGTTGATTAAATCATTAAATAGTTGTTGTAAATACAAAATGCTAGAAATCAGGAGGTAAAAAAATCCAAACTAACTGAGTCCAGATTATCATATTTCTTGTTCAATTTTCAATCAGTGGTTGATCCCTACTATCAAAAGCGTTTCTAGACAATTCTTTTTTTTTAGGGGAGAGAGGGGGGAACAGCCTGAAATTTCCCAACTCAGTTATGGGCTTTTTCCAATTGATTTTTGCAGGTTTCCCAACTCTTATTGCTCAAATTTGAAGTAAACCCCATATTATAAAAGCACATAAACCACATGATGGTAACATTAAATAGGCTATTATTTTGGTAAAACCTTATTTCATAATTAGACACGTTGTTTATCCAAAAATTCATATAATAGTCTATAACATGAATAGCACATCAATATTTCAATAAGATAATTTAAAAAGTTGCAGTTGTTGAAGGTTGTGTGTTTGAGTTGTGAAATTTTTATTTACTCTCAATAATTGTAAGTTGGGAGTTTTAAAAAAGCTCACATAAAACTTTTAGATTAAGAGTCATTTTTGCCCATTTGACAACACTGCAAACATCGCTCTGCATCCCCGTTTTGGACGTGTTTTTTTTTATATTTAGTACCAGGTTTACAGAGCTTTGCTCTTTAGTTTTAACATTGACTATGTACACTACTGTGAGTAAACCTCTCATCTAATGCATTTAGTTTGTGGCAAAAGTTTGGAAGTTTCTTGAATGCCGGCACCAGAGTCGCTGCCATTGATGTTGTTATTATTTAGCTGAATTTACAGTGCTTCCAAAACATTTCATCACAACATAAACAAAAACCTCATTATAAAATGTTTAATACTTGATTGAGAAGAGTGGTAGCACTGACTTGCCTATCATATGACTCTTGTTCTCAAGGATGATAGAATATTGGGGAGGTTGTCTCATTCACAAATTCAACACGTTTGTGCTACGTCATCGGCCGACCCATCAGCTGGCTATTTTAAATCAGATGTAAACTTTCTTTGTTTACATTTTCTTTGTTTTTGTTTCCCTTGTTTACTGTTAGTATTGTGGTTAGGTTATAACGATAAAGAAAGTAATACAGATTAAATTTATTAAAATTAATATCAAAACTTTGTTGTGTGAAATGTGTATGCTGTTTTAATTATTACAAATCCTAAAAGAAGAACAGGTCTTAAATTGTTATTATTAAGATTATTGAATTTAATTATATATTTTATTCGGTTTTGGCGTCCCGATAGTCCACTGTAATGAAGGTCATTAAACACGATAACGTGCTACTGCGGCCGCTTTTTTCATTACCACGGTATCACAGAAGATATTATACAATCTTTGGTCCGAGTTTTAGGCCATTTAACGATGCTTAATCGGTACTGTAGCGACCGCCTTCCTGCGGTCCGATCTTCCTTTGAACCCATGTTTCACGGTCTGATCGAGTATACGGCAGATTAGTGTAAGCTCCGCAAAACTTACATCAAACTCGACTAGTCTACATTGAGTCGTCTTTGTGGAGTTTTACTGCAATAAATTAAAGTGCTACGATTGTAAGTAGTACAAAGGGCTAAAAAAATAAATGTACAGGGAGACTAAAAAATCAATCACTCCACTGCCGGCATAGTGTATTTTATTTCATGCATATTTATTTCATTTCTGGTACCGGTAAACTATCTTCACACAAATGACACAATGTATAATAACCAAGAAATCCATACCCAATATCCCCATAACGACCTGATTTTTGCAACAAACATCAATGTTATGAAATTTTTAATTAAAATACCTATAAAATTCATTCAGACAAAACAAATATTGTTCAAAAATTGCTTGAGTTAACCATAAGTGCACCGAACTCCTAGATGTTTTGGATGATGCTTTTTTTCTAGGCCTACTGCAATGAGTTGTAATAAACTAAGGAAATGATTATTGTTGGATAAAATAATCTAGCTTTTAAACCTTAAAATGTAACATTTATATTAGGATTTAATGATGAGTAGTTTTTCCCTGCAAATATTTTGGCGACCTCGCACCTCCAGATTGGCCCCGTCCAGATACTAATCAGACTAAGACCTAAATTCACCCATGTAAACTCGTGTAAGTTTGAAGAATCTGAAATAAATTGTATGGTAATCAAAGTAAACAATCTTGAAAATATGATTTAAAACCTTTTGAAAATCATAATTTAAAGATATAATGAAATGCGAAGGATAAAATATGGCATTATTATTAAATCTGTGGTCCCCGATAGAATCGCGCGTCTATAGCAATTTTAGTTCCTGCTGATTAGTTCCATTTTTTCTCACTAAGTATCGCTAGGGTGGACAGGGTCGGCCGGTGACGTAACGATTCCAGCTGTTACTGTCTACATCGGCCTTATGGGAATGAGACAACCTCTTCTGTTTCTTATTTAATAGCCTTGTCTTGTTCTTCAATGTACACCCGCACGAGATCACTCCACCGTCAATATGTTTCAAACACGCTTATGCTATGAGAAGTCTACTAACGGTAGTGTACATAGTCAGGTTTTAATTCACTTTTTTATTGTTTCATGTTAATAAAGGTGTTAAATTTTCATCAACAATCAACTATAACTCTTCATAGTTAACAGCTGTTTAAAAAGACTGCTTAAAATTAATTCCTTTATTTTTGTTTACCTTGCGTTGTTATTTTGTAACCAAAATAAAGGAAATAGCAACCCTTAAGACCATGTGGCGGAAGCCTTGGTATAGTAAAGAAAATGACTAAGATAAACTTGCAGACTTGTATCTTTCGAAAGTTCGACAAATATAAGCCTTATTGGTAAAGAGACATGAAGCATAACACTACTTTCGTTATAATGTAGGGATAATCACTTCATAAACAAAACAATCTTTTGATGTAACTTTTTCTTGTTAAATTTTTACAGTATAATTTTTTATTAAATTAATGTTACTTTTAAGTTAATTTGTTGTGACCATTTATATTCCTTAGTTCTTTTGGACGGTAAATTAACTATACAAACCAAATTGACTTGAAGGTTAAATAGAGGTTAACATATGATCTTCATAAAAAATAAATGAATGCTCTTTAAGGATTCTATAAACGCTTTTCTAGCATCGGTTAAAAGCAATATTCTAGGTTGCTTTTATGGTTTTCATAGTAAAATTGCAAAGTAGAAAGGCAATTTTCGCAATTGAAATTAGCTATATTAATCAAATGTTAGGGCTTTATTTATTTTTGTTACAATAAATTAAACATGTAGAACCTACTAATCTGTCGATATAATAAGTTAGAAATACATTAGATTGATAGGCAGGTTCAAGTAGAATGAGAAAACTTTGTTACATCGACGATTTCGATATAGGCCTACTGAGATTTGATATATCAAGGTTCCACTATAAATTTTCCGCATATTTAGACTTTATTTTTGGACTTGCTCCCTGTTTTTTTTTATTATTTTTTTTAGTTCCTATCATGCAATAGAAAAACTTACCAGCTCATTAAGTTTGTCTAATTCTTCTCTTATAAGTTCCGCATCAAATTCTTCATCTGAGTCGGAACTGAAAAAATTGCCATAAGTGTTTATTTTTAAGAATTTATGATAAATTATTTCATTTTCCTGAATAGATTTACACAAAACACATTTTTTCCAAATAAATCCATCTTAAAAGTAACAGTTTTTAATGAAATCAAATGATAATAAACAATGTCTAATGCCATCTACAGTCAAACATATAGTCACAAGCAATAGGATAAGTAAGACAGAAACAGACCCCTATTATTGTTAAAGTAAATATACTGAAGTGATTGATATATGAGCCTTCAAACCCTATCAGCAAATGCTGGCAAAAGCAGAGCCAATTCAATTATGTAATCAGAGGCACTGTCATTTACAGGATTTTAAACCTTAATAATACGAGTTTCGATAAACACGTTGAACTTTAATATTTGGATTCTTTATTAACTGTACGCCTACTATCCAGTTTGAATATTAAGGCGTTTTTAATTCATCAAAAACATTTTTTTAACTAAAAAACTTTCTAGTGTATCACTTTTTTAAATTTTAAGATCAGAAACTAATCTCAAACAACTAAATTCAAATCTATTAGTGGTGTATAGGGGCACAGGCCCCTAATCATAAAATATTATAGACCTCTGCGGATTACCAGTACTACAAAATAATCCTGGAGATTCAATTTTCAAACATAATATTTTAGCAACATCGTTTACATAGACAATCCGCTTACAAAGCATTTTTTACAATCTTTTACTACTCGTTATGATTGTTTCATTTTATGCTTCTATCGAGGGTTGAAGGCCGCATTGTGACTCTCAGTCACAGTCGCTGGGCTGCCAACTCTCTAAGCCCTTATAAGTCACCAAGGCCTGACCAGATAAAGCCTGTCTTTATTCAACAGATAATAGAGATCCTGCTTCCAGTGCTGACGACATTGTTTAACTACTCTTCGAACATATATTATATCAGCATGGAGTAGCTCTTAGATAGTCTTCATTCTGAAACCTGGTAAGGTATGGTACGCTCTTAAAACACCCATCGCACGAATACAAGCATGATTAATTCTTAGGCTATGCGTGTGTGCTCTACATCCGGTGGTGAGCAGGAATAAGAAGTTGCTAGAGTGCAAGGAGGAGAATGGCACTAAGTGCCGCAAGTCTTGGGGCGTTCACAACATTCAGGGCACCTTAAAAGCACTGAGACTCGGTTATCAATGTAGCGAGAGCTCATGGAGTTCACAATGTAGTATGCAGGTGGATCGAATCCCTCTTGAAAAACAGGAAGATGAGTCACTTCACAACAAGAGGCAAGAACAACTCGAGAGTGTTCCCAGAGTGGAGTTCTGTCTCAACTTCTCTGAAAACTTGTGGTTGGCAATCTCATCAGAAATCTCAAAGAAGGTGGCATATTCCCAAAGAGATATGCTGATGACATTGTGGTTCTGGTGTCAGGCAGGTTCAATGACACAATCAGGGATCTTATGAATGGGGCCCTGAGGTCAGTTGCAAATTGGTGTTCCGAAGTGGGTATCTCGATCAATCCTTCCGAGGTTATGATGGTTCCCTTCTTAAGGGGGAGGAACTTTAGAGAAATTGGCCCCTTAACACTGCAAGGTCTAAACATAGAATTCCAGAATCAGATCTAGTGATTCACTGGGAGCCACAGCTCCAAAAGGATATAGACTGAGGTAAGTGGTCATTCATGACATGCAGGCGATTGGTTGGAAGAACATGAAGCCACGGCTCATGCGATGGCTTTTCACATCTGTGGTACAACTTTCCATTACCTATGGTTTGCTTGTATGGTAGCCTCAGATGAAGGCAGAGTCGACTATGAATACCTGTCCGGGGCTTCCCTAGAAAGATTTCTCAACTTGATGCCGATTGACCTATTCGTCAAGACTTTGGCAAGGAAAGCTGCTCACAGACACCACTGCAAATCTTTCGATAGACACTGGAGAATTCTGTGGTCACTCCCGAATCACTCTGACAATACGTAAGGATGTGCTGCACAATGCACATGCCCGTCAAATTTGCTTTCAGTAAGTCTTTCAACTCCTTCCTTCAAGGGAGGTTTGGCTGTTCAGAGGGAATTCTATTCCATCTGGGGAAATGGATTGGTTCACTGATGGGTTCATGGGATAAAACAGGAGGTGGGGTCAAGGCAGGGGTTGAACTCTGTCTGCCAATGGGGTTGCACCCCACGGTATTTCAGGACTGAAGTTGCCACAATCATGAGTGTGCCTGAGAAAACAAGGTCAAAGCATCAGTGAGCAAACACATATTGTCGATAGCCAGGCAGCTGTGAGAGCTTTGAACTCCTCTAAGTGCAGATCGAAGATTGTCTGGGATTGCTTCACGATATTATCTGTGCTTGGCATATGTAAAAGCATAACACTCTGCTCAATCCCAGAAAATACAGGGATTCCTGTGAATGAGGCGTCGGAAGCCTTGGCTAATGCTCCTAATTGTCAGATTTTTCAGGCCCATAGCTTTTATGAGCAATCTATTCTAAGTATACATGCCAAGCAGTCATGTCATGGAAGTGGGAGGAGCACCGTAGGATCTGGGCCTGACTTCCTGAGCTGAGGGTAATATCATGCTTTGTTCTCCTTCTCAGCCTCCTGCAGCTGGAGAGGAGGCACATCAGGCAAGTCACAGCGCGGTCACCGTAAATTGTCCTTTGAGGAAGCACCTGCTCCCCATGGGTCACTCAAAATTGAAATTCGGTATGCAGGAAGTGTGGGTAGTCAAAATAAACTGCAGATCACTTTCTGTTTGATTGCACCGAGCTGGAGGAGCTAAGAAAGGGCCCTTAGTGGACTGCAAAGCGTCTTCCTTCCTCGCTATGAGCTCGTATGCAGGTTGCAGCGGTTTATCACGCCTCTGAACTGGAATAAATTCTGAATCGCAAACGCCGAGTGCAAAAAGCTCAAAAAACGGCTTGCCCAGAGATTTGGTCAACTCCCATGCAGAGCCATATTTTGGTCAGGACCAGAGACCTGTGCCTAGGGCGGCAAATTTTGGGGGCAATTTATAATTAAAAAAGGAGTTTTTATCTTAAAAAATAAATTTCTAGTAAATAATTCTGAAAATGACAAAACCGCTAATTGAAATACAATGTATTATATATTGAAATTATTAAGTATACAATAATTTCAGAACGCATTGAAGTCAAAAGTTAATACCGTAATATACTTATCACACAGCTATATACCACATTTTTCATGCTGCCCTATTAATTGGTATGGCAAACATGTTGTGTTGTAGCTCGCGGACACAGGCTGTCGCTGTGTAGTGGCGAACAAACTAAACCTCCCCCTGTTTCCGTTGTTCGCCACTACAGGTATATATTTCTATTGTAGAAAGTATCAAGTTGACAGGGCATTTATTAAGAAAATGTTAATGAGGTTGGGGTTTGGGCCACTGACAAGTGCAGCGAGTGGGTGGAGGGAGGAGCAAACATTACTGCCTAGAGGCGGCAGATATTTAAATACGTCCCTGACCCCATGAATGATTGGATGAATGGTGTTAATTAAATATGGAAGTGAGCTCAGTGTTACAGCTCTGGCCGATCAACCTCTTGTTCAAATCAAATCTAAATATTCTTTATTCATCAGTATTACTTGAATACAACTGAATGGTGTAAAAAAACTTACAAATTAATATCATGTACTTATAATATTTTACTAAATTAAATTAAAGTATCTAACAATACCAGTGGCAGATTTAAGGATTTGAGTGGGGGCTTTGGGGGCACAAAATCATGAATGGTAAAAAAATTTAGCATAGAAGAAAAGAAAATTGTCAAAGTTAACAAGGTACGACGACGTAAGTGCTACGCAGACATATATAGTATAAATATAATATTATATTTATTGTTCTAGGCCTAAAGTGGTTTCATGATTCTACAAAAATATGTACTTAACATATAAAAGTGGTAGAAGTGCTAATTATATATTTCAACAGTTGCATCACTGTCAAATGATTTGTAAAAATGTGCCACTACTGAGCTCACAGCGGTGGAAAGCATTGTCATCATATGCAGCACGGCAACACGCTCTGCCGTTGCCACTGGAAAACAGTCTTAGAATGCAGATCTGTAGAAGATGCTTATGATAATTTCATCTCGATTGTCACTTCAGCCCTTGATGCCGCATGACCTCAAAAGGTTTTCCGTGAAAGGAGGAGAAACCCCTTAGCACATCTATGATGATGAAGTCAAATGAATGAAAGAAGGGTTCCATCAGAGCTCAGGACCACCACGTCCTAAGTGGAAGGGAGGAAGACAAACTCTTGGCCAATAAATTGAAGAAAGAGTACGACCTAAAATTGAAAGCACTGAGGCGAGAAGCGACAACTAACTTCATCTCCGAGTCTTTAATAAAATCGAAGGCTATCTGGAATGTGATCAACAGTGAAAGGAAGTCCAAACAACGAGATCCTGAGACCTTGTCATACCTGATAATAAACAATAGAAAAGTAGAAGATCCCACTGAACTCGCTGATAGTTTCAATGCATACTTCACTATTGTTGCGGATGAGACCCTGAAGAACATTCAAGACCAGAAACCCCGCAGCAAACATGCCGAGCTTCACGTCACTTCTTTAACGACAGTGTTGATGCCTACCTTTGACCGAGTATTACTTAACACCATCAGTAAACTAAACAACAAGACTTCATCGGGCCTGGATGAATTTTCCTCTGTCATGGTCAAGCACTGCCAAGAAGGCCAAGCACTGCTTTCCCGGAAGGGCTGATGGGCCTTCATTGTGCAAGTGAAGCTGGGCTGCAATGGCTTAGCGCCCTGGATTTAGCTTTATAGAGAGATCATTAATGTTTGTTTTAGTTTTATTTTAAATGTATTGACACAGGTGCTTTGCTCTGCAGAACATCTTTTATTTATTTTATTATTATTATTTTTAAGATGGTAGCTGGTTATGACAGCCATACGATGTATATATATATATATATATATACTGCCAAGAATAATTATTAACACTGTGTAATATTGATAATGCGGTGAAATAATACTTTAAAAATATATTGATGGAGGAGACACAAACTCACTCTAAGTGGTGCGGTGAACAACTGGGAGATCCCAAGGTAGATCAGCTGATCTTTGAAACTTGCACTGTTGCCTCTTGGGAACAGATGTTGATTATGGCGGGAGATTTGAATTTTGAATTTGAATGTGAGGCTTAGAAATCTGGATGTGTCTTTCAATGTTAACAGATATTGAACATACCGCCCACCAAAAAGGAAGTCTTTTTCCAGGTAAAGGAAGCAAAAATATAAATATCTTTGTGTTGTTAAATACACATTAAAGTTTGTTTTTCAAAATAAAATCACTCATAAAAAACCACACACACAAAATCTTCTTGTTTTTAAAAATAATATAACTAATTTTCTTGAGGAAGAGGACAGAGTTGTACTACTGGCCTCTTGAGCTGTCCGTTGGGAGTTTTCAGTGACTCGGACTACCCCATCTTCCCCAGGATGAGTCTCAATTACCCGAGCAGTAATCCAGTTCAAAGGCGGAGTATTCTTGTCTTTTATCAAGACAAGGTCGTTTGTCTTCAGGTTCGGTGAGTGTTTGGTCCACTTATAACGTTGCTGCAGTTGATGTAAGTAGTCGGTGCTCCAAATTTTCCAAAATGCCCGCTGTGTTTGTTGAAGTAATTGCCAGCAAGAGAGACGATTTTGTGGAACCAAAGTTAGATCTGACTGAGGCATTGCAACTAACGGTTCACCAATCAGAAAATGTCCTGGTGTCAGTGTCTCAAACTCGTTAGGGTCCGAGGAGAGACTACACAGAGGTCTCGAGTTAAGAATGGCTTCAACTTTTGCCAATAATGTTGAGAACTCTTCAAAGGTTAAAACCTGGTTTCCTATAACTCGCTTCAGGTGGTACTTTGTAGATTTAATTCCGCTTTCCCACAATCCACCAAAGAGCGGAGCAGCAAGTGGATTGAAGTGCCAACTGATTCCGAGAGATTGAAAAGATGATATTTTAAGTTTCTGGCTTGCTAAGGAGATTGTAGAGATCTTTTAGTTCACAATCAGCTCCTATGAAGTTCGTTGCCTGATCAGAGTATATGTTGGAGCACAGGCCTCTTCGGGAAACGAATCTGTCTAGACAAGCAAGAAAGGCTTCTGTGGAAAGCGATGAAACCAATTCGAGGTGAATGACTTTGGTGCTGAAGCATATGAAAAGACAAACATAACTTTTGAGCATTTGCGGCTTGCGTAACTTGTCAGATTTAGTCATGAACGGACCACCAAAATCAACACCAACATTGAGAAAGGGCCGGGTTTGCTTCAAACGGGCTGCCGGTAAATTTCCCATGTAAGGCTGAAGAGAATTTCCTTTTAATTTTGTACAGATGAGGCATTTCATAAGGCGGTGACGAATGACTTGCCTCGCTGAGATAATCCAAAACTGCCTAGATAACAAAGATTGCAAAGTCCTCGGTCCTACGTGTAAGTATTTAACATGGAAGTGGTCAATGAGCAGGTAAGTCAGGTGTGATTTTTTTGGTAGCAACATTGGATGTTTAAGGTTATAGCTCAGTTCAGCCTTTTCAATGTGACCACCAACTCTGAGGATTCCTTCTTTATCCAAAAAAGGATTCAGGCGTTGAAGAGAGGGTGAAAATGGCTGTTTTGAAGGCACTAAATCACAGTAAGCTGGAAAGTGATGTGCCTGTGTGAGTTTTACTAGTAGATTCAGCGATGATAAGCGTTCCTTTGCAGTGAGGTATGGCGAATCAACTTTTTCTTTACTTTTTCTAACATTGTTTATAAACCTTAGAATCCATCCCAGACATGACTGGAGTCTATGAAAATTTGAAAATGTTTCAATCAACTTAATTATATCATTGGTAGGCTTTTCATCATCAACCACTAGGCCTACATGCGAAGTTGATGTTTAAACTCAATCAATGATTTGTCAGGTGTTTTCAGAAGAGTAGGTTGTTGCGGCCATGCCGAGCGATCTTGGTGGAGCCATTCAGGTCCATGGAACCACAATGAATTGTGTATAATTTCATCAGGTTGAAGTCCTCTAGATGCATAGTCAGCAGGGTTAGTTGTAGCGGGAGTGTATCGCCAGCTAGCGGGTTCAAGATATGACTGTAACTCAGAAACTTGATTGGCCACAAAGGTTTTCAACTGATGCGGAGCAGTACGAATCCAATGTAGAGCGACAAGAGAGTCTGACCAAGCAAATGCAGGAATTATTCCCAGTTTGGAATGCAAAATATCCTGGCAGAAATTCATTGTTTTACCCATTAGAACCGCTCCACAAAGTTCCAGTCGAGGAATGGAGATTTTCTTTAGCGGTGCAACCTTTGACTTAGCCATTAGCAATTTAACGGAAACTCTTTTGTCTTTGTCAACTGTACGTAAGTAGACAGCACATCCATAGCCAAGCTCGGAGGCATCGGAAAAACCATGGAGCTGAACCTCAACAAAATTCGGCAGCACAACCTGTCGAGGGATGGCTAGTTTACTGAGCTGCGGAAGGCTCTCAAAAAACTTGTTTGACTGACTAATAATATCGGGAGGGGGCATCTGGTCCCACTCAAGGCCTAGAGTCCATAACGTTTGAATTTAGCATTTGGCCCACAAAACTACTGGAGTGATTAATCCTAGAGGGTCAAAAACCTTTGATATTTGAGAGAGGATATTCCGCTTAGTCATTGGTATGTGGCCTACATGTACTTGTACTTCATACGAAAAAACATCTGAAAGAGGATTCCACTTAAGGCCTAAGACTTTTATTGAAGGGTTGTCCAACTTATCTTCTTGAAAGATCAGTTCTTGGTGATGAGCAGGTACATCCTTCAAGAGTTCGAGTGAGTTACTCGACCATTTTCGCAACTTAAATCCACCTAAGCTCAAAAGACTGATAAGTTCTGATTTCCCCTTTTGAACGATCTCCAAAGAATCACCTCCTGAAAGAACATCATCAACAAACATGGAGTTTAGAACAACTTCGCTTGCCAATTGTTTGGAAATTTGTTGGAAATTGTTTGGCATAATTAGCTGTAAGCTGGCGTAGAGTACGCAAGGCTAGAAATGGGGAACTAGATACCCCATAAGTCACTGTGCTAAGATGGAATGTAGAAATTGGTTTTTCAGGGCTGTCCCTCCACAATATTGTTTGATACTTGATCTGCTGAGGATTCACCAGTATCTGACGGTACATCTTCTCGATGTCGGTAGTGAAGACATAAGAATGAAGCCGAAAGAGAGACAAGATTTTACAAATGTCAGTCTGGAGCTTAGGGCCTACCAGAAATTCATCGTTCAATGAACGACCAGAAGAGGAAGGTGATGATGCGTTGAATACTACTCGTAACTTAGCGGTTTGACTGTTACTTTTAAATATACCATGGTGCGGAATGTAGTAGGCCTGTTTTTCAGAACCTTCCACGAGTTTCATATGGCCTAAGTCTTTATAATCTTCCATAAAGGAACAGTAAGCTGATTTATATTCAGGGTTTTGAATTTGAGTCACCAATGTTGGGCGGGTCATTCTTGAATGGAAGATTTACCTCAAATCGACCAGACGGAGTGCGTTTGAAAGTGGACAAATAAATTGACTCACAGCGTTCATCTTCAGGACTGATATGAGCTTTGTTCTGCGGTAGTTCTTCAATTTCCCAAAACTTTCTAAGAGATTGTTGCAAATTGTGAGCTTGAGGGACAGAGAGATTAGACAAAACAATTGGCTTAGAATATGTGCTAGGTACTGTGCAAGCAGTTTTGCCAAGTAAAACCCATAAAAATATTGTTCTGAATGGAGTGGGGTACCCTGCAGGTGATTTGAGCCGCCCACCGTCACAGACTTCCGGGTAGAGATCAGCTCCGATCAGAAAGTCAACTTTTCCTGGGACATCAAAATATGGATCGGCCAATTCTAACTTACTAAACTGAGCTTTGACATTTGGTGGAAGCGGCATTGCCGGAAGCGGAGCGGTGATTGTATTTAGAATAGCCGCAGAGGCTTGTACACGAGGATGCTCTCTAAACCTAGGCTTAATCACACAGGCGACCAAACCCTTTGAAGAATTAACATTACTTTCAGAAATTCCAGAGATATATGCGGTAAACTCTTTGCGTGGCAGTGACAGCATATTCACACAATCTTCAGAGATGACTGACATTTGAGACCCAGGATCTAAAAGTGCACGTACCGTGTGGTAATTTCCTCCCAAGTCCTGTACCTGGATGGCTGCAGTCCCCAGAAGAGTGGTAAATCCTGATGATTCCAAATGCGAAGCGGCATGAGCTGACGTAGAGCTCGATAGCGTTGTAGAAGGTTGAGTCGGAGCAGGACGGCTTACTGGTGTCGAAGGCAGTGCGGTTGAAGACATTGGAGCAGGTGGTGATTCATGTAACATAGTGTGATGCTTTCTGGAACATTTCTTGCACACAGTACTGGATATACAGGCCTGAGAAGCATGGCCATGGCCATGCAACAGTCTCATGAGACAGACAAAACAAGCTTGTTTTTTCTTAATAAAGTCTCTGCGTTCATTGACAGGTAAAGCAGAAAAACTTGGGCATCGATAGATAAAATGATTTTCATTACAGTGTAAGCATGTGTGCTTGCAGTTCTGTGGTTGAGGGTTTGTCGAACAGCGGAGGTAGGTGCAGAATGTGAAGTTTTATTTCCCAGAAATTTTACAGATTGACCTGCCTTGGGTTTACTATCTCCTCCAGGTGAAAACTGCCCTTTTTCAGTCAATGATGCAGCTTCAAGTGATTTACAATGATCTTTCAAGAAATTTACCATGTTTTCATATGTAGGAAATTCAATGGCTGAATATTTTCTTTCAAATAGTTGGCGAGTGCGTTTGTCTAGTTTTTGTAAAATAACATGACTTAAAATGAAATCCCCATAATCAACTGGAAAACGCATAGCACAGAGAGCGGTGATATTTTCAGTAAATAAGTCTAAAAACTGTCTCAGTTTTTTAGGCGACTCATTTGGTAAGCAAGGTTCATTTAGAATTTCCTCTAAATAACAAGTCGCTAACAAGCGTTTGTTGTCATATCTATCTTTTAACTGATTCCAAATTATGGAATAATTTTGAGCAGTCATGGGCAATGTTTTAGCCAACGACAAAGGTTCACTTCGAAGGCAAGTAACCAAATAATGGAATTTTTCAACTTCTGGTAGGGATTCATTATTATGAATCAATGAAACAAACATATCTCTGAAATGTGGCCAATCCTTTAAATTACCACTAAATGTAGGTAAATCTATTTTCGGTAATCTTACCTGCTGTTGCGATTGAGGTTGTAAGCTTACAGATTGATTTAGGTTTTTGTCATGAAGTTTTTTATGAGTTGCCAAAATACGGAAATACATTTCATCTAGTAGTTCAATAGCCTTTTCTTCCACTTCAATTTGATCCTCTTCTCCTAAGGCTATTAAGTTCTTCACAATTTCAGATTGGCATCTATTAATGGCTTCATAATTGTTTTCCAGCTTGCCAAACCTAACTCCAAAGTCGGAATTGTCATCTGACTCAATTACAATCTGTAAACTTAATTGATGTAAAGTGGTAACCTTTTTCATTAAACTGGACCTTTTGAAGCGCAAAAGCTCCAGTTCCCTTTTAGTTTTGTCACTCACTTTGAAAACAAATATTAAAAATTCACAATATTTTAATAATTACAAAAAATAAAGAATGAAGGGTATATCCACTTAAAATTTATAACATAGTTTTATAGCACAGTACTTCACTTCAGTAAATTAAACCACTCAGTAATAAAGAAAAATATTTATTCTCTATGAGGGATAAATTTAATGTGAATATTATACTTCTTCACTTCTCCAGAAAATCAAAATAGAATTCAACCCAGAATAATCAATAGTCCAACAAGAAAAGGAATGCAAAGAATGGCATTGAAGGTATGCTCCAGACTTCTTTGTTATAGATAAGCTCTGAAACTACTGTGCTTTCACTTTTGCTCTGCTCAAAAGACATCCTATAAAATCATATATGTCTGTATTGTCTGTCCATATGAAACGACAAATGAAATGCAAAATGTTTTATTTAAAAAAATGTTATGGTAAAAAAGAATTGATTGAAATTAGAGTATTTGAAGATGTAATATCTTGAAAAATAGTGTCCAGTAATAAATATTCTTGAGGATAATAAAACTTGGTTTTCCAATTACTTACAAGTCCTTTTGTATTGAATTAATAAAATATTTATTCAACTGTAAATCACTCCATAAAATGCTGATTCACTATTTAATCCGGCTCATAAGAACCAAAAAATGTGTAATATTGATAATGCAGTGAAATAATACTTTAAAAATATATTGATGGAGGAGACACAAACTCACTCTAAGTGGTGCGGTGAACAACTGGGAGATCCCAAGGTAGATTAGCTGATCTTTGAAACTTGCACTGTTGCCTCTTGGGATCAGATGTTGATTATGACGGGAGATTTGAATTTTTAATTTGAATGTGAGGCTTAGAAATCTGGATGTGTCTTTCAATGTTAACAGATATTGAACAAACACCACTGCTTTACATAGCCAACCTAAGTATGTCTCAAGACACATTTCCAAGCAAGATGAAAACATCAAAAGTGATCCCATTACACAAGAAAGGGAGCAAGCATGAGTTGGGGAACTTTAGACCCATCTCCTTGGTTTCTACATTCTCAAAAGTCATCGAGAAGATCGTTCTAACGAGAATCTTAAATAACCTGGAAACCAACAAGATAAATCTAGGTGGACAACATGGCTTCCAACAGAAAAAGTCTACTGTCACAGCCTTAGTCGAGTCAATTAAACTGATCGTGGATAAACTTGAAGAGGGGGAGAATGTAACTAGTCTTTACCTCGGCTTGAGCAAGGCCTTCGACTGCCTCAGCCATCAACTTATCCTTAATAAACTCGAAAATGGTTCCAGAGCTATTTTATGGTCCGGAATCAACTTGTCAGGCTTAGACAAAAGGAGAATGGGAGAATTGCCACATACAGGTCACAACTACTTCCTGTTAAAAGAGGCGTACCAGAAAGCTCTGTTTTGGGCCCGGTCATATTCATTCAGTTCACTTATGACCTTCCATCATACACCAACCAACCCATACAGCAGAGCAATAATGTACGCTGACGATAGTGTTGGTTGCCTCAAGCAAAACTACAGAACATCTGGAAGTAAAATAATACATTGCATTAAATTTGACTGTCAAATGCTGTGGCATGAATGACGTCTTCAATGAAGGAAAAACCAACCAGGTGAACTTTAGCAACAAGAAGGACGAGATTATGGGGTGTCCGGGCATCCAGGTCAGTGAAGCAACCAAACATCTTGGCTTGACCATAGACAGCAGGCTCTCATGGACTGACCATGTGGACGTACTTTGCAAAAGGCTGAGTACTGCAATCTACGCTCTGAGGCGCATTAAGACTGTCAGCACAGTGGACGCCCTTAAAATAACATATCACGTCCTTTTTGAAAGTCATCTGCAGGGCTTGTAACAGTTCTTGAGGTCAATAAAAATAAACAAATAACCAAAATGATTAAAAAATAACCAAAAAATAATCTTGAATAACCCCAAAATGTCGCTAAAAATCCCAAAACCGGCATTTTATCGGGATATTAAAAATATGTAGACAATAAAAATTATGTAGGATGGTTTTGAACTCTGTAAGTAATCATCTACTAAAGCAATCATAATAATAAAATTTTTTAAATAGGAAAAAACCCTCCCAGATCCATTTCTTACTTTTTTCTATTTTTTCATTTTTTTTAATTTTCCTATTTAGTTTTACGAGCTTCATACAAATATAGCAATAAAAACCTAATTGCCATAAAAAAATATAAAAAAATAACCAAAATCACCAAAAAAATAACAAAAATAACCAAACTCAACAAAAAATAACCAAGAGCAAAAAAATATAAAAAATAACCTGTAACAAGCCCTGCATCTGCGATACAGAATTCAGCTCTTGGGTAGCCTCTTTCTCCAACATCAAACGTGTGCTGACCCTGCAGAAGAAAGCGCTGAGGGTAATGGCAGGTTTCAGCTGGAGGGAGAGCTGTCAAGAGTCTTTCAAGCAGTGGCATATTCTTACTGTGGTTAACATCTACCTATTGGAAGTGATCTCACAAGCCTGCTCGAAAGGTCTTCTGAAAAATGAAAATGCACACTACTACAACACCTGACATGGTGGAAATTTTAATCTTCCTACTCATCACAGCAAGCGGTACAAGTTGAAGCCGTCATACAATGGAGCCAAGTACTTCAACCTATTGCCGATTGAGATTAAAACCACAAGACCAAAGCTACTTAAGTCGAAATTGAACAAATGGTTGCTGAGTCATCACTTCTACAGCATCACCGAGTTTATCGAATGGCGGAGCAGCTAAATCGTAATCAGAACTTCTTCAAATCCAAAAGACTTATAACATTCTAATGGTTCCAGTCATGTGTAATTATGTTGACACTATTGCAATCTTGAAGATTGTCAATAAAGATTTCTCCCTCTCTCTCTTCATAGGAATCACTGTGGGGATACTCTGAATGAGCATCCTATAATAGCAACCACTGGCTGGATCCATGGCTGAACATCCATCGAGTTTCCCCACCTTTTTGAGCAAACAAAAAGACCTGTGCACCGATATGAAGTCCGGGTCATCTTAGCCTTTGCTGATCAGTGAGTCTGGTTAGCTTTCAGCTAGCAACATCCCCACTACTTAGCACACATTGTACATGCAAAGCAACAGATTGGAGTGGCTTCCCACCACGACCTTCAGCAATGGTACCATCTGGGATGTGATGTTATCACAATTTAAAGCTTTGTTTTTCTTCTTAACAGCAGAAACAGCAGTCTTTTGAGTGTAGTTTGCTCAACCCTCTCTTCAGTCTGGCACTATGGGCAGTTCACGGCAGGCATTCCTGTAGTTTGCTGAAGGCCTGGCAAGTAAGCAGCAAACAGTTCCACCGACCACATGAACCTAAAATTGCAACCTATTACAACATGTGGGGCCAGCAGCAAAGGAGGGCAGTGACGCACACTCCACAACTGTACACTCCGTCCCGGGCAAAACAGTGTTGTGAGCAAAACTCCCTTGACCCTTGTCAGGTCATTTTGCACACGGCATTGAAATTTCTCTGTAAATATACCCTTACCCAAGCCTGTCAGTGTTGTGCGTTGTTTGTGAGTGTATGCCACGTTGTAAACTTTCTTTACCGAAGTCAAATTCTTTACTCGTCTTTACTCGTCGAATTCCTGTAGGACAACTGTTTACTACGCATCATTTATGCTTAACGTACATCCCTCAAACCTGGTTTTCTGACAGGATAATGGACACATCCAGTTTCATTCAATGTGTTAAGAAGGTCAGTTCTATAAAGAGAAGAAAAGTGGTGAATCCTCTATGACAGTGAAATAAAATTATGTCTATGAAGGTGACATCACTGATGAACAGCTCATTGACGCTACGATTGGCACAGAGGAGAAGATCGTCAAGGACGATTTTGATCCGTCCCAAGCGTGTCAGGCAGAGCTGATAAAAACAGATAAAGGAGAGGGAGATGACGGACACAGAACAGTCAAGCGGCAATGCAAATCACCAAGAGGAGAAGGAGAGCGGAAGCGAGGATGAGGGGACACAACCAATCCATCAGATTCATCTACCTCCTCTCCGTGTTTCTCTATCACATGAAAAACCATCTCAACAAGCAGCAGCGAGCAAGAGGTGGTTGGAACCCATACATCAAGAGTCCAAGAAACGTGAGACGGAGGTGGCCATTTCACTAGTGACAACCCCATTCATGCCTATGCCAAACTAATTTCATGATTTGTCTAGACAGGGAAGTGTTGTACAGGGAAGTTTACAACAAGTTTCAGAGGATTCCTTAGACGAAGGCCAACCAGAAGCTGTCTATGGGCCTTCACTTGATCTTGCACTACTGGAGTGAATGCGTTTCATGGAACGTAAATTTTGCTTATAAGTCTGTATGGCAAAATATCCAATCACAAGTGTAGAAGTAAAGGCATTCACCGATGTCCTGAAAAAATCTTCAAACATGAATACTTGGGCCAGTTGGCAAAGCGTGGTTGTGGGGTCTTTCCACAATCCCACGTCCAGTGGCAGCTTTGAACGCAATTCATTCAACTTTAGCTATTACAAAATTTACTTTCAAAATTTACTGGCTTTAAATATTAACAGACACCAAGTACCTACCAAAGTGTTACAACTCGACTACATGAATCATCAGTTCTACACAGGTTGCTACAATACGTTGTTTTCTGGAATTGGGATCCACAACCAAAGGAAAGAGAATTTCTAGATTAATGTACCTTCACGGCTAATGTGTGTGCGTTTTTGATCCGACAACTGATTTAGCGACAGGATCACACTGAAATTTCAGGGGAACTAGTGAACTCAAGACTAAAAATTCCTGGACAATTTGTGTACATTTAAGGACATTTATAATAGTTTTTGAAGATGTTTACAAAAATAATGGTAAGTTGGACTAAAAACAGTAAACCAATAAACAAAATACTAAATTTGGAATTTTAATGATAACTTATTCTTTTATTTTGCGTATATTTACGTCAAATTAACGTTTTGACCGGGAATGGTCTAAACCCTAGTCTTGTTACTATCTAACATCGATCAATTTTTTTTAAAGCATCATTAACCCTTGAGAGCTCGCAGAGCTGTCAAAATGACCGGTTTGGCACTTTTTTGCATAAAAATAGTATTTACTGGGTGTCGACAGTGTCGTCCATAACTGTACTTCATACGCCTCATTCTAGGAGTGCCGTGACCTACTTTCAGTCAACCCTCACCCCTCCTATCAGTCCAGTGCATGGGTGGATCCAGCTGGTTTTAAAGGGGACTGTCTGATAAAAACCTCCCCCCCCCCACACAAAAAGCTGCTGTAAGAGTAATTTATTTTGAAATTTCAATGTTTACGGAAAACATTTATTTACTGGGTGTTTTTTTTTCCATTTCAACCAAGACAAAGTAGGTGCTGCAGTCTGGCGGTCAACTGATGGACTAGGTTGCCAAGAATGGATAGTAGTACTACCAACCTTGTACCACAAAGTTCGAGTTATACTTATGATTATTTTCCCCGATTGTCCTTTTAAAAGGACATTATTATTGGGACATTATTATTAAAAGGATTTATTATTGGGTGGATAATAAAATATTAGCCGTATAATAATTTATCATTGTAACTAACTTTTATTTTTACTTAGTCTCAGGTCTTAATGACTACAAAATAGGTGTCCTTTATAAAGGTCACCGGGATTCAAGCACAACACTTATGATTAATTAATCAGGATTTGGTGACTTAATTATCGGTGTCCTTTTAAAAGCACACCGGATTTCAGAAGGTTATTTGTATTGCAAGATTGCCCTTAGGGACCAGTCCCGGTTTTTGACCAATGCAATTCTTAGGTCCTTTTTATCAGCATTCTATACAGACAGTAATATCGCCATGATTACATATCACGCACCGCCGCGGTATTGGGAGGTACCGTACAGTATTTTAAACACACTCATATAGAATTTGCTATTTAGCCCATTGTTGGGCAAACTATCAGCTGATCGGTGCGTTAAAATACAACCTAACACCACATTACAGCTGTATAGATTGAGCCTTAGGCCTAGTTCACAGGAGCGTTCATGTGTGTACATGTGCGCTACAGTTATACTTATGCACTGCTCAATCGCCGCTGCAAAATTATATTGCATCGACGCAGCTGCAAATCACTTATATGTAACGGGCCTTGTGGAGCCCAACAAAAATTCAGTTAAAATTGCCGGCTTTTGAACTAAAATACAAAGGTAAACTATGTCTCATAAGAGGAAAGGAGAACATTTCTGCTACAACCTTTTTGGTCGCCACAGAAGAAACAACGTTTAAAAATTGTTAAAACATTAACATTTTACTCTTTGTTACCTGCAAGCGTTGCCAACGCTGCAGAAAACAATAATTGTCCTCATTTGCATTGGAGATTGTTTGTCTCAACTATTACTTAAGAAAGGAATTTCAAAGTAAACCAGGGTGGAATTTATGGTTGTATATTTAACCTTGATTGATAATTTTTTTATTTGAAGCTATCCAATGATTTGTTATTAACTAATAATCCAAATTTAAAATAGAGTATTATGTTGTCGTTACGATAAATATTGTGCTCTTAGAAACACTGCTTCATATGCTTTTTTCATCAGTTGTGTAATGATAAATATTATAACGTAACTTGATTTCCGTTAAACAAAAAAAAAGTTATACAAATACAGCAGACTTTCAGAAAGCAGTTATGTCTTTCCTCTACCGACCTTGGATTTTAAATGGTTAAATGTGAGAAGTTTGTTATTATTTCAATAACCTCACTTTTGGTATACCAAGTTTTACCAGTTTTTTTTTTTAGATATTTTTCTTTGATATCTCTGCTCTCAAAGCCTGATTTACGACACAAGGGACGGTATGCGAATGATGGAAGTCACATCTGGTAGCGCACAAGGTTCAATACTCGGCCCGGTTCTCTGGAATGTTACCTATGACAGCCTCCTGAGATCCGAGATGCCTGAGGAAACCACTTTGGTTGGGTATGCCGATGACATCGCAGCTCTCATTACTGCACGTAACGTTGAGCTGGCCCAACTAAAGTTGAACCAAGTCATGCGTGTGATCAACACCTGGATGTCCGATCACAGTGTCTCGCTTGCTCTCAGTAAAATGGAGATCGTGATCCTCACGAAGAAGAGAATTGATACCATCGTCCCACTCTGAGTAGGAAGTGAGGTGGTCCGGAATCAACCCGTACTGCCAAGTACCTCGGGGTTATGGTGGGCACCAAGTTAAGCTGGAGGGATCAGATCTTCCGTACGGCGGGCAAGGCTGCTAAGGTAGTCACTTACCTTAGTAGGCTAATGGCCAATGTCAGGGGTCCCCGATCCAGCGGAAGACGTCTATTGATGTTTGTGGTCCAGTCCGTGCTTCTTTATGGAGCAGAGGTGTGGGCAGACGCTCTAAATAAAGAGTTATACAGGTTGCGACTCGCCAGGGTTCAGCGTCAAACGGCACTCCTGGACAGTGTCCAAGAATGCCGTCCTGGTGGTCACAGAAGTCATCCCCGTCAAGCTCTTGGCAGGAGAGAGGAAGGCGATTTATCAGAGACAAGGCGAGATTGGCAAGGACAAGGCAAGAACAGAAGAGCGCTCCCAAATCTTCCAGCAGTGGCAACACAGCTTGGAGCACGACAGCCAAGGACGATGAACTGCACGACTTTCTAAGCAGGTCCAACCATGGGTGGAACGGCGGCATGGGGAGGTGGACTACTACCTGACCCAATTCCTGTCAGGTCACGGCTATTTCCGGTCGTATCTGAACCGGATGGGCAAGACCGGTTCACCGGACTGCATTTACAGCGCGGTCGTTCCCGACAATGCGGAGCACACTTTCTTCCGCTGCCCTCGTTGGGAAGGTCCCCGCCTGGAGGCCACACAAATTTGTTGTGCATTTTTCGGTGGACTCAGGCTGCCAAAAGATCTTGGAGGATGAGGGCTGCTGTGATTGTTTGTAACATTGCGTCCAGGGCATCCTCCTTAGAAAAAAGACTGATCTTGACCGCTATGCGGATCAGATTCCCTGACCGTGTGGCTGGTCAAGGAGTGAACCATATGGGCTTAGGCTTATTTAGGCCTAGCCTGATGTAATGTGACAAACAATTCCAGGCTAGATTCCTAAAGAGTAGGGGAGGTTTTTTGGTGGGAATACCTGTTTTTAGGGGGGTCCCGCACTACAGGCTGGCCCTCTTTGTGCGTAATGCATTTTTCCTGCCTCTCCCTCAAATAAAAAATAAAAAATCTGAAATGAAAAACAAACGTCTACAACACTCAAAAATATATTTACATACTTCAAAGAATTCCTTGCAGTGTACGTGTAAATATATTTTTGGGTGTTATAGAAATGGTTTTTCATTTGTGTAAAAAACAAAATGGCGGATATCTGGGTGGATATGTATGTTAGGACAAACCTTCATGCGACAATTTTTGCTTATTTTAACCCAATAAGCCATATTATGAAATTTGGTGATGGACTTTAAAGACACCCTGTATATAGATACATTTATTTACATACATATATATCAATTTCACCTTGCTTAACTTATATATTTAATCAATGTTTGCAATTTGGAATATTCCCAGATCTTCTAAAACAATCAACAGTAGTCCCAATTAAGAAAAATCCAAAATTAAAAAATCTTGATAATTATCGGCCAATATCTTTACTTCCAGTTCTCTCTAAAGTTCTAGAAAAAATCATATATGAAAGACTCGTAAGCTTCATTTTACTAAACAAAATTTTAAATAAAGAACAATTTGGCTTTAGAAAAAATAGATCCACTCTAGATGCTTTAACAAATTATGTAAGTATAATATCCAAGAACATAGAAAATAAAAATTATATTTCTACAATACAATGCGATCTCACAAAAGCATTTGATAGCATAAATCACAACATACTATTAAAAAAACTTGAAAATTTTGGGATAAGAGGAATTGTTAGTGATATTATTTCATCCTATTTAAGAAATAGAAGACAGAGAGTCAGCTTAAGAACGAAAAACCATACAACATCAAACTCACAATGGCAAACAATCAATATAGGGGTTCCTCAAGGATCAATATTAGGTCCATTATTATTCATTCTCTATGTTTCTGACTTACCAGCAAATATAAAATATGGAAAAATTTTACAGTATGCAGATGACACTTGTGCGATTGTATCAGCTGAAAGTCAAGAAGAATTGAAATTGAAATTAAACCACACAATTTTAAATATAAATGAATGGTTTAAAATAAACGGATTATGCCTTAATTGTAAAAAAACAAATATTATATGTTATAAAAACCATAAATTAAATGAAATAAAAGAAATACACTGTGAAAATGAAAAGATTCCAGTTGTAAAAAACTCAACCCTCCTTGGTATAACCCTCCTTGATGAAAAATTTTCATGGAACACCAACGTTGAAAATATCGTAAAGAAATTAAATTCAGTATGTTTTAGTATTAGAATCCTTTCAAAATGTGTGGATAGAAATATTCTAAAAATGTGTTATTTTGCTTACTTTCAAAACACTTTAAATTATTGTATACCAGTATTTTTCAATTCTTCCATAAATAATCAGATAAAAATTTTTAGAATACAAAAAAGAGCTATCAGAATTATAAATTATGTACACCATTTGGAACATTGTTACGATTTATTTAAAAACAACAGAATTTTAACAGTATTTGGCTTGTACATTTATGAAATGGCAAAATTTTATTTAAAGAATAAAGAATTGATACATGAAGAATGTAAATATAACTACCAGACCAGAAATTCAATGCTAATTCCTACAAAATTTCATAGAACAGTTTTATATGAAAAATCTCCCCATGAAATATCACGGAAAATTATAAATATTATTAAAACAAATTATAAATTGGAAATAAAATCATCAAAAGAATTGAAAGTGTTAAAAAATTTACTTGAGGAAGAACCTTTATACTCACTTGAAAATTTTTATGAAAAAAAGAAGAAAACTAAGAATTTATATTGATGAAAAAGAAGAAACCATATGGAAAAAAATAGCATACAAAACCTATGTGTTATAAATTTAAGTTAGATTAAGTATGCCTAACGCATGTTTACATGTCTGAGGTGAATAAATTTATTTATTATTTATGAAAATGAACTAATGGTATTTTTGGCTTCTGGGGAAATCAAAATGAAAAAGTAAAGCAGTCCCGGGCTTAGGCCTCACCATGGCTACTACTGTAATAGTGTATTCCCTACAGGGAAATTAGTTAAAGTGTTAAAAAACCATTAAGGTAGTATATTGTATAAATATAAGTGACCAATACATACAATTAAAAAAGGAAAATTACTATAAATAACTTGATTATGATATTAATAAACCCCATTTTTAATATATTAGGATAATAGCACGTTCCAAAGCCTGACGTTGAGGTAAACATGGTACTTAATTTCCATAACAAATTAATTTTACTAAAATGAATGTGTGTTAAATTACTGTAAAAATGTTCACTATATTTTAATTTTTTTCACATCATATTTTAAACAGTTTGCTGTAAACAGGTTGGCAGTCCACTCCGAGGATAAGCCTAATTTTCATAATTTAGCCAGTACAGCACTTCAGCTACATGGAAGGTAATGAGAAAAGTGCCATTTTGGTTGCTGCCGAGTCACATCTGTGATATGTGTTGCTATGAGATTAAATTTTAGGGTTGTTATAGGACTGTTACACACTCAAGTCGCGCATCTGCAACGCGGCGACACGGTGCAAGCGACTGCTACACCACGCGAAAACCAACAAGTGTTTTTAAATGGGAGCTTACACACTACAGTAGTGCCATCACCACCACGCCTCTGCTACTGTAGTGTGTAAGCTTCCATTTGAAAGCATTGGTTGGTTTTCACGTGGCGTAGCAGTCGTGTGCAGCGGCCGCCGCATAGCAGATGCGCCACTTAAGTGTGTAACAGGCCTTAGACCTCATTTGGCAAAGTCCTCTGTCAGTGTCCACTCCGGGATCACAAAAAAATTTAAGTGGTATGTTACTTTTGTTGAAAGAACAATAAAGTTTCAAAGTTATTTTGGTACATGAAGTATATATAAAAAATAAACTGTCATATATTTTTTTATTCAGCAAGAAAAAAATTAGAAATGTAGTTTTTTGTCCACTCATGCCCTTGGCTATTTGGTATTAGTTATTTGGTAGGATGATGGGGGATAAAAAGAAAATGTAAAGGCAGGCCAATGCTTAGATACTTAAAAGACTAATGCAGAAAGTGAGAATATGAAGAAAGCAAGGATGAAAATCAAAGAAAATCAATTATTTTTGGAGGAAAGAAAGTATAAAGAGGGGGACAGTTTAAGAACCAATGTTAACTGCCAATACCGGTACTATATTTTTTCTTTATTTATTTACATATTGATCTGTAATATATCCGGTTTCAATCTCAATTATGCTTTTCAAATTCATTTTGTGCAATTGATTGTATGTAACCTTTTTTAATTAATTAAAGATAAAATTATTCAAAAGTTAAATATTTTATTTAAATTTACTAAATATTTCTTGCAAACCATATTTGTCTCCGCGAGCCCTTTAGTTAGATCTATAAATTACACAATTTGTGATTCCAAATAAAGGAGATACTGTGTATCTCCTTTATTTATGCTTAATATTTGTTCTATTGGGAAATGATAAAATCGGGATCGACCCCAATGCTTAAGAAGTTTACTAAGAAATCATGTGTATATTATACCTGTGTACATGGACCTAGAAATACACCATGTGGTTAAGAGTCTATAACAATAAGTAACAGTTGAAAGTGATAGAATCAGTCAAAATGTCCCCTCTGTTGACAGCTAAAAACATTAAATACTGAAAAAAACTGCTTAAATTAAGATAGACAAACTTGGCAACTTGCATATAGTTGTTGAATAAGTTAATTTGGATACCCACATGCATTAAAAAATATTTAATAATAGTTAAGAAAAAAACTAAAAATTGTCCGAATGCCCCCAGTTTGTGAGAATGACCCATGTGTTAACATGTTTTTATGTATAATTTCACTTAAATAATTGTCAAAAATATTTCATTTGCATTGATATATAATTGTATTATTGAGGAACAAAACTCCACATGAACTCTCTTGAAACTTAGTGGTACCTATTTTATACTAGAAATTATTTACTGTATTTAATTGAAAAATACTAATACCCCCGTCACATCAAACCTGCATACTCAGCAAATTTCCAACAGGATTTAAATTTTTTAGCTTCCACCATAAACACCATGGGAACGTGGATGTAGGTTTGCTGCCTTGGGGGTATTGCAAGTAGATATAGGAAAATCCATTCCCAGTGCATGTAACTAAATATCACCAAATTATGGTATTTTTCATCTTCCCCATAAACTCCATAGGGGTCTTGGGGTTGACAGGGGCGGATTAAAGGGGAGGGGGTCCCTTTTAACCTTTTGCATACATTGATGTATACTCCTGGCTCGCTTGCCCCCATTTTGCAGTGGGACGATCTGCGCGTAATTCCGGCACAAACTACCGCTTTGGGTATCTAATAAATTATACAGCCCTATGTGTAACTGACTGACCCACTTATATGGGATACGAACTTCTGACATGACTATTTAAGCTAGAGACTACCAAAGTGCAGGCTTTCCGAAACGCATATGGAATTTTGTCTGAAGTTATCACCTTTTTTCGGGCCTCTTCCAAGCGTAATTTAGTGCTCAAAAATGTTTTAGGTCAGCAACTGAAACAACTATGCGAAACGCGATGGGTCGAACGTCATGACTCGGTATTGCAATTTGTGGTAAATATTGAAAAAATTTCATTGGCTCTCGAAGAAATATCAAGTTGGGAGAATGAAGATTCGCCAGCTCAGAAAGCCCACAGTTATATGTGCAGTCTTCGAGATGGCTCATTCCTTATTTCTCTTTACAGTCTTTCTGAAATCCTGAGCGTCACACGCAACCTAGGTAAATTACTACATACAGAAAATTTAGACATTCAAAGTGCATCCGACGCAGTTTTTACTGTAAAGTCCGTACTTGAAGAAAAAAAAAAAACGAAATGTTGACCACGACTTTGACAACATTTTTTCAAAGGCCTCATCTACGATAGAGGTGTTAGGGGGTGAAATCAAGGTTCCGAGGACTGCTCACAGACAGACTTGTAGATAAAATGTCCCTTTTCAATCGGCTAATGAATATTTCTGTCGAAGTGTCTACATCCCTCTTTTAGAATTGATCTTGGATGACTTTTCTTCTCGATTTTCAGATGAGGTTTTGGACACTTATAGAGTAAATATGTTCCTACCGCAATCTATTATAGCAAAGAGCACAGTTTCAGTAACCTCTGAAAATTTTGCAACTAACGCAGACCATGAAATAGGCGTGATTTGTAATAAATACTGTGATCTTATTGGAGTCCAAAACGAAATGTTCGCATTGCAACTGAAAAATGAGTATGAACAATGGCATATAAAATGGAATAGAGACATTGACAACGGTAAAGACATCCCTTCAACGGCATTAGATGTTTACAATGAATGTCACCCTGTACTGCTTCCTCTGATTAAACAGCTGTTACATATCATGTTAACTTTGCCCCGTCAGTATAGCGAGTGCTGAAAGATCTTTCTCTACCCTTCGGACCCTAAAAACATATTTACGATTCAAATGTGGTGAAAGTCGTCTGAATGGATTGGCGATGTTGTACACCCATCGGGAATCGAGGAAAATGTAATCAACAAATTTGCCATGATGAAGGAAACTAGAAAGCATAAATTGTTATTATAATAATGTTTCTGTACTCAGTACTCTTTAGTTGTTTTTTACGTTTTAATTGGATTAATTCTGTACCCAATTACTTTAGTTCATCCTAATTTTCTTCTTATTTTAAAAGTGTTTTACCTTTTGTAACAATACTTATTGTTAAATTCACAATTTAGTTAATTTAAAATAAAGAAGTATAGGATAATCACTTTGGTTGTTCTATGTGCCTTTTAATAGCGAGAATTTTGTGAGAAACCCATCCTAACCTAAAACTAATTACCAGGAGTGTCTGTAGCGATGTATCTGTTTATTATATTAATTTATATAAACATCTATGGGTAGATTTTGTTTATAATAATTTGGATACACCACGGTCAAGTAAGTTGGGTAGTTAGTGTAGGCCTAAACTTAATAGCCTATTTACAATGATACTATGACAAAAGTTGTGATTAAAACCAACGAGCAAGGTTATAGCAGTCGACGCGGGTCAATCCAGTATTACAGCTTAATCATTTAATTAATATAATTAAGGACATTAGGAACATTTAATTAATACATTAGGAAATAAACAATTATTTTTAAACGTTTTAAAACATGTTTAAAAATACCCCCCCTCCCCCCCCCCCCCCCCCCAACAATTCTTATTCATTCAAAACCTTTCTTATCCACGGCAAAAAAGAAGGCCTATATTTTTTAAACCGCTCCCCCCAAAATCACATCCTTAATCCGCCACTGGGGGTGGAGTAGGTAGGTTTTGCCGCCATATGGGTCCTGTAAGGAAATATAAGTTAAACCCTACCTAGTGAATGTACATATGAAATTTGATCAAGTTATGTCAATAAATAAGTGAGGTTACAGGGTTTTATTAATTCCCAAAAAGAATAACATTAAAAACCTATTTTTTGGATTTTCTCCGTAGTTTGTTAAGCCATGTTAAAAATTCGAAATACTAGATTGTTTGTTTTTTAAGCTCTTTTATATGGTTTTAGTTAAAACTGTTGAATTTTGAAAACCAAAAATGCCAAAACCCATTTTTGACCCTTTTGAAAACCCCATAAAACCTTGTTCCCATTACCCTCGATAATGCTGGTTCGGGAACTCTGAAAATAAACCTGGTCCTACACCTTCATACCAAATTACATCAAAATTGATGGTCCCTGTCAAAAGTTACCAGTACCATGGAAACACACACATATATATATATATAAATATTATATAATATATATATATATATTATACCTATATCAGGGTTGTCTACTAATTTTCCAAAATAAAATTCAAGGCTTTTTCAAGGATTTTTCAAATTTTTCAAGGTTATTGCAATAATTACAGTTACTCGTTTAGCAACGAGTTGTTCTGGGTACACCAACAATTTCCATAAATTTTTAATCATATATTTAAGTGATCGAAAAATATATTTTCAGTTTAATAACACCTTTTATAAAAATTACTATAATCTATCTTTCCAATTTTTTTCTGTTTTTATAAAAAAAAAATATAGGTATTTAATAAAAACACTTAGGAGTAAATACAAATACTAATTTATTACTTGTACAAAACTTGAACAAAAAAAGGAAAAATAAAGGAACATAATATAACAGATGTGATTTGATACCCAAAATAACAATCAATATTATCACTTAACAGTACAATAATTATCACAAGTTAAGTATTTCCAACTGGTAAGGGATAAGTCTTCGGAGACGGACATAGTTGTTGTTAAACCAATGAAAGAATTCCTTCAACGCTATTATATAATGCTATTAAATGTTTAGTTTTTTGTAGGGATCTTTAATTATTATCATTTTTTTATTAAACTAAAATAACCATTGGAAATTCACGGAGTACTCAGGTCTGCTGCGACGCGGTTTTTTATAATAAAACGAAATTCAATGATACACTGGCATTTTCAAAGCTATTTCAAGGAATTTTCTGAGGCCAATTAAATTCAAGGCGTTTTCAAGGTTGTAGATACACTGATATATATTTTTTATTTAAAAAATGAAACATGAGTACCTTTTTTTTAGTGGTTTTATTCACTTACACATTCCACAATTATGTCATGGTAACAGTGAAGTATATTTTTGATAAAACTTAGTACCTAATAACTTTAGAAATTTGTTTATAGTTTCAACAAATAGATTCTTAAAATGATAAAACAAATTTCTTAAAGTTATTAGGTACTAAGTTTGAATAAAAATAATACTCCACTGTAACCATGACATAATTGTGGAAACACGTGTAAGTGAATAAAACCACTAAAAAAAGGGTTCTCATGTTTCATTTTTTAAATAAAATAATTGTAGTAGCTCTCATCTGTGAACTTCATTACCTAATATATATATATATATATTATATATATTATATATATATATATATATATATATATATATATATATATATATATATATATATATATGTATATAATATATATGTGTGTGTTGTGTGTGTGTGTGTGTGTGTGTGTGTGTGTATTAAAATGAACAAACAGTATTTTTGGCCCCTGGGAAACCTCAAAATCAAAAAGTAACATGGTCCCGGAGCTTAGGTCTTACCATGGCAACTACTGTAATACCGTATTCCCTATAGGGGAAATTTGCTAATAATCATATTAGGCCTACAATAAAAATCAATGGTATCAAAGATGAAATATGATTCCTGATGAAAGTCGTTTTCATTATAAAACACAAAATGGGTTAAATTGTGGTATTTACAATTGCAGAGTAACTCCAAATGCGCCCTCTGCCATTTTACCTGTGAAGCGCTCGTTCTAGGGTTAACATAATATCATGTGTAATAAAACAATCACGTATGTGCCCTATGTAAACTTGGTCTAGGCTATCCCAAAGAAATCTAGAATGAGAAGAAGGTAGGTGACATCAACAAAAATTAATAATGAAATCAATGACGCCAAAGTCGCAACTTTAAAATATTCAAGTTTAGGATGGGCTTAACTAATGTTTTTCTCCGCACTAGTTGCGGACCGTAGCATTAGTTAAATCTAGCGAATGTGTTTGCACTAGTTAAGAACTAGCACCAACTGTTTAACCGTTGCCTGTTTCTCGCAACAGTCGTTTCTTGTACGGATGGAATTAGCTTGCGCTACAGTGTTGCAGCTAAACAGATATTTAGTACGATTGCTCTACACCCACAGTTTCATTTTTTTTACTAATATCTTAATTTTAGCGAATTGCCCCTATAGGGAATACGCTATTACGGTAGTAGGCCATAGTAAGACCTAAGCCCGGGACCATGTTACTTTATCATTTTTAGGTCCCCAGAAGCCAAAAACACCGTTCGTCCATTTTCGTCCAGGTCTATTTTTATGAGTTCGCGAGCCAGCATAATCGGGTTATGGGAACGGGGTTTTATCGGGTTTCAAAGGGTGTCAAAAATGGGTTTTTGGCATTTTTTTAGCATAATTTTCAAATTCAACAATTTTTACTAAAACTATTGTAAAAGAGCTTAAAAAACTAACAATTTAGTATTTTGAATTTTTAACTTGGCTAAACAGGTTAAGGAGAAAAGCCAAAAATAGGTTTTCCATGCCATCCATGTTAATCTTATGGGAAATCAACGAACCCCTGTATCTCGCTTATTTAAGTTAATGGAATAACTAGATAAAATTTGGTATGTACATTCACTAGGTAGGGTTCAACTGAATGTTTGCTTACAACACCATATGGCGTGCAAACCTAAATACTAATCCCCATGGGTTTATGGGGAAAATTAAAAAGTGCCAAATATTGATACAGTTTGATATTTGCCTTATGGTAACCATTACAATTCCTAACAAAACTAACATTTTCTAACAACATCCATGGCAGCAAACCTACATACTCATTCCTATGGTGTTTATGGGAAAAATACGTTATCTCAAGATCGTTCGGAAATTCACTGAGTACGCAGGTTATATTATTTTATTTTCCAAATCTGTTATTTAAACTTAGTAGAAATAATTTTATCTAATGTAAAACTATTAGTGTTAATACACGGTTAGTTAGCCTACAGTACAAGATGAAAAAGGATTTAAAAGAAAGAATAACATTCATTTAAGACAAATAATTTCTATTGACCAAAAACTATAAAATAATTAAGGCCTACAAACTCTATTTTTTAACTAAATTACAGCTTCAAATGTATGTCTTAAACCGGCCTGAACAAGATATGAAGTATAGATATAAGATAACATTATAAACTTCATAAATAGTTAGGAACAAGAGTTTCATAAATCTTTGTCGCCTAGTCAACATGATTTTACTAATTCAACATCCACGTCCCCACAGTATTGAAGCGGCCATGAATGTTGCGAGCTTAACTAATGCATTAGCCACTTTCTTGCATTAGTTACATTGTGCAACAGTTACGGCTGATGCAGAGTTGAGCTCTATCTATCGGCAATTATGTAAACCACATTATCCAATAGACAGACGAACGAAACAGAATAGAAGTGGACTCGCTGGAAGCTTTCCTCCAGAATGACATGATCAAGAAAGCAGGAAGCAGTGACAAATATCCTTTCATGCAAGGACAATCATTACTATCCACAACCAATGAGAGTAGGCTAAGTTAGTATAAATGTAACATTTAATCATTTAAACTCTATTATTTAGGTTTCTTACCATAAATACCTACATTAAATAGTAAATATTATAGGCTATAGTCACGATATTATCAAGTGTTGTAATATTTATTACTATCATTGGATGACAAGTTAATTGGCTTCACTGTATTTTTAGTTATAAGTAGTCTTTAAGCATCTGACTATGCCCATTTCATGTCTTGTACCTGATCAATGGCAGTGAAGATTCTTGATTCTTGGTTAAATGTTGAACATTAGCCTAATGCTACACTAACATAGAGTAGGCCTACTAAGGATTTAGTTTTAAGAAATTCATGAAACTTTGTTCTTGTATGAATATGATTAATGAACTGTTATTAAAAACGTATAGGCCTACTATGAATCAATCAGTTCTTACTAAGCCTAATTCTTATCCAGGGAAAAACGGATCAGTTGGTCGGTATATGACAAAGTGTGTGGTGGGGGGGGGGGGAGGGTACATATTTGAATTTAGTGAGTAATAGTAATATTGATTAATGGTGTCGATGCCTTGAATATAACATCAAGTAATTTTCTATTTTATTCAATCGATATATTCAACGATATTTTCATTATTAATAGTAGTGCAGGCGTTGAAACTGTATACTTAAATGTCAGGGTTGGATTTAGGATGGGGAAGAGGTTCTTAAAAATATTCGTAAGTCGCAAATGTGTACGATTGTACGCATAGGCCGGATTAAATCTTAAATAGGTTAGGGCTACATATAGATGATACTAACTTACAACAATTTTTACGTAGGCTACATAAGTACTTACCTCATTGTTTGCCTTTTCTTCTTTATTAGATACACTTCAGTATAGAGATACTGAAGGATATCTAATAATAAAAAACTTGAATTCTTCGTGACGTTGATAGGAATAAATGGAGTAAAATGTCAAAATGAAGGGAAGAGGAAGACGTGACGGAAGAGGGAAGGAAGCTGAAGCTGCAGCTGCATGGATTGATTGAGCATAACGAGCATAACCCAACAGCAACGAGCAACGTCAGCAACAGCAACAGCAACAGACATAGACAGACAAGGAGATTGGCAACAGATGATAGAAAAAGTTAGCCAACATTGCCAACAAGAACAAGCCAACAACTGACTTTGAATGTTTGAATTTGTACATTGTGTAATGATGGCGTTATTTCAGAACATATAGAGTGGCAATGGGAAAGGAAAAGAAAAAACCATAGATATACAACATACATACAACACTTGGATCGGTAACATTTTATTCCGCTAGGAGCGCTGTAAACTGAACTTGAGCACTCCAAATAGAGATAGCGCCAGAGGAAACGGCCTAAACATAGTACGAGAGAAAGGGAAATATTAAATTTCTTATTTAGTATTGTGTCGTCAAAACACCATTTTAAACATTAGTTAACTAGCTTATTTGGTATCATTGGAAAGCTTTTTTCAAGAAGAATCGTTATTTTAATCCATTAAATCATTTTAATGTTAAGACTTTGTCGTATGGGCTTTCAACTTTAATGATATTATAATGAAGATATTTTATTGAATCATATGTTTACCAAAATAAACTAAGTTATAAACCTCGTCATGGTATCCTACTATTTTCAAATTTGTTTACTTGGGTTCCAAAATGAGCACTAACTACTAAAGTATAGGCGGACGGAAAAAACTGTTCCTACATTAGTTAAAAGAATTGGTCCAGTAATGGAAAACTGTCATAGGTTATGTATGATATGTGAGTGCAGCGTGAGGACGAGAGAAATTCTTTGCTGGTGACCATCTGCAACAAAGTCAGAATGTAATCTGACTAATAGGTCATTGTCTCGTGCGCGCTCTCATGGTGGAGTGCGCTACTTCGTCAACAGAAACTTTCTTAACCATTTCTTCCATAAGATGTGACCTTCTTAACGTTTATGTATTCATTGTATATACTAAACAGCTAAACACCTGGATCAAACCACGCTCTGCTACCAACTTTGGAATTAATGTCCTAAGTAATAAAATTCCACCTTTACAAATGAAATAATTTTACTTAAGAAAATAGAATACAAATCTTGAATCACAATAAAACAAGAAGTGTAACATAACAACAAAACAGCTGATTATATCAGATGTCACACAAATATACTTTATTCCAACACTCCCTCAAAGTTTGTTTGAGTGACATCACTAACACTCCTTGCTAGAGTCCCAAAACGAGGGCTCGGTAGACCTTTGGTGAGAATATCCGCTAACTGCTTTTCTCCCTCAATGTGGCAAACTTCAAGCTCCTTCAAGTTAACCTTTTCTCTGACAAAGTGATGCCTCACATCAATGTGCTTGCTTTTGAAGTGGAATTCAGGATTTTTAGCGAGGCGTACTGCACTTAGGTTGTCTATATATAGTAAAGGAATCCCTATTCCAGTTGTCATCTCTTCTAGAAGTCGCTTGAGCCACACAAGTTGTTTGGTTGCCTCACTTGCTGCCACGTACTCAGCTTCCATTGTAGACACAGAGATACATTTCTGCTTCTGACTTAGCCATGAAATCGTACAGCCAGAGTATGTGCAAATGACTCCTGTACGCGAATGTCTGGACTTGTCACTGGCATAATCTGCGTCACTGAAGCCCACAAGCTCCTTCTTCTGGTTGCTTCTGTACACCAAACCGAGGTCAATAGTGCCTTTTAGGTATCTAAAAATCCTCTTCACTTTTCTCCACGAGTTGTCAGTTGGATGCTCAACATCCTGAGCTGCATTGCTTACAGCAAAGGCAATGTCAGGTCTAGTTCCGGATGACAAATATATCAAACTCCCAACTGCTCCACGATATGGAACCTTCTTATCCAGTGGTTTCCCATCCTCACTTCCGGAGTTTGCTTCGGTTGGAGTCTTGACTGGTTTAGCGTCAGCCATACCATATTTACCTAACATATTCTCAATGTAGGCTCTCTGACTGAGTATTATAGACCCATTTTCTTGCTGATGAATTTTTATCCCCAGGTAACAATCAGGATCAGATACTTTTATCTTAAATTCTGACTTAAGACTTTGCATAAACACCTTTATCTCATCTACGTTGGTTCCGGCGATCAGTCCATCATCAACGTAACACACAAGTATTATCTTGTTACCATTTCTGTTTCGTACGTACAAACATGGATCTGATTTACTCTGCAGTAATCCTTGTTTCTTCAAGAAGTCATCCAGTCTTTCATTCCAACATCTCGGGCTTTGCTTTAAACCATAAAGACTTCTGTTAAGTTTCCATACTCGATTTGTTCCGTCCTCATAGCCTTGAGGTTGACTTACGTACACTTCTTCCTTTAAGTTGCCATATAGAAACGCTGTTTTCACGTCAAACTGTCGCAATTGAAGTTTTTCATTTGCCGCTACACTTAAAACAGCACGAACAGTTTCCAGTCTTGCAACAGGACTGAAGGTTTCCTCATAGTCTCCTTCTCGCTGTGAGAATCCCCTTGCAACAAGTCGAGCCTTTAGACGATCGAGTGTACCATCTGATCGTAGTTTTTCCTTTAGAACCCACTTTGTTCCTATAATTTTCTTCCCTTTCGGACGTTCAACAACTTCAAATACATTGTTTTCACGAAGAGCTTGCATCTCTTCTTCCATGGCAGGTCTCCAGTCAACACTATCTGACGCAGTACAAACATAATGCTCCAAATATTGCGGGGGATTTATAACACGACCAGCTCGAGTAGTGACAGGTCCATTTTCCCTTACATCATCTACTGTTTCTGTGCTATCATTTCCTCCCTCTGGATTACCAATTTCTCCCTCTAAATCAGATTCATGTCCAGGTACAGTAACTACTCCCTTATCTTCTGATTCCTCCAATGTATAATCGACGCTTGTTGTAAGACCAGGTTCCAAGCTTACCGTAGTTTCACCAGTCTTCTGCCCTACTTCAGAGTTGTCTATAGGAAGAACACTTTCCTGAGGAACAAAAGTTACATCAGCTGATAGTAAAACAGTGCGGCCATTGTACACACGATATCCATCTCGTTCTCCACAATACCCGACAAAGATTCCTTCCTCAGCCTTTGCCGACCATTTCTTCCTCTTCTGTTTCGGTATGTGTACGTAACACTTGTCACCGAACGCCCTGAAATGATTGATAGGGGATGGGCCAGTGCTATGCCATAACTCAATTGGAGTCTTACCAGCTACAACTGATGGACCAGTGCGGTTTATAACATGGCACGCGGTATTCATTGCCTCCGCCCACAGACATTTAGGCAAATTCCTAGCGTGAATCATTGTGCGAGCACTTTCAACCAAAGTCCTCATTTCACGCTCAATACCTCCAGTCTGCTCTGGTGAATAAGGCATAACTGTCCTCTGAACGATACCCTGTCTGCTGAGAAGAGATTTAACCCTGCTGTTAACAAACTCAGACCCCCCATCACTCATGAAGGTTTTCACAGAAATACCTGCATTCCTGGCTTCAGCTAGGAATGTGTCAATGCACCCAGGCACTTCTGTCTTTTCTTTTAAAAAGAAAACACGCCTAAAACGACTGTAGTCATCTTTTATTACAAGACAATATTTAGACCCTCCAACAGACTTTACTTCCATCGGTCCACATAAATCTGCAAGAACTAATTCTCCAGGCGACGTTGTTCGAACTGTCCTAGGCTTATAAGACTTCCGATGCTGCTTACCTAGAGGGCAACCAGTACAAAAAGAGTTGTCTTTTTGCACTTTGATATCCCTCATCTGCAACACCTGCATCACATGCCGTTTATCTTGGTGTGCTAGCCGTTCATGCCATTGTTGTAGGCTCAGTAACTTGGTGTTGACACACGCCTTACCTTTGATTGACGGAGCTATTACATCCATTGCCAGCTCAAATAGCCCATTACTACGTCTTCCAAACACTACTGGCTTACCTGACATTAGAAAGACACATCTTTCATCATTTGCCTTGAAGACCAATCCTTTACTCGCAGTCTGTCCAACCGATAAAAGATTCTTTCCAAGCTCAGGAACAAACCAGACATTTTCTATTGTCATGACACGCTTCCGATGTCCTACTCGGGTCTCTACACGAATGTTTCCTTCGCCTAAAGCACTGATCGTAGCATTGTTTCCTACCGTAACCTCGAGTGGTTTAGGAAAATTCTGAAAAGTCTCAAACCAGTCCTTACAGAACGTCATATGATGAGATGCGCCACTGTCTGCAATCCAAGTTGTATCGCGGATATTACTCTCAGCCGTGTAGCATAGAAGACTGGGATCTTTCTTGTGAGGATTTGAAGCTTTATTCGGACACTTTGAAGCAAAATGACCCATCTGCTTGCAAGAAAAACATTTAACTTTACCGTTCTTCTCCAAAACTTTGGATTTTCTTGCATCGGGCTTTTTAATCCTTCTAGAAACATCTAGTGCAATTCCATCTGCACCACCAGGTTGCTGAGGCAATCTCATCTCTATAAGTCTAAGCCTTTCGGTCAATAAACTTATGGTTCTGTCAGTCATCGTTATGCTCTCCCAAACATTCTTAAATTCAAAATATTCTGAGGGTAGCGTACTCATAATCCTGCTCATTAGTAAAAGTTCGGGCAGTTTCACTTTAGATAGCTTTTCTAATTCCTCATTTATTTCAGAGAAAAGCCTTTTCAAACGGGACACATACGTTGCAATGTCCTCATCTTCTAGTTTCCCTGCTGAGAAAAACGACTCAAGCAGTCTATCTAGACGCTGACCAGAGGATTGTTCATATACAGATAGAAGCTGACTCCATATTTCATGTGCTGATTTACAGGTTGCTGTAATATCCACATTAGAATCGTTCATGTTAGTCACAAGAATTACTTGAGCCAAGGCATCTGCCTTTTTCCACTTCTTTACTTCTGCATCATCCTCTGTGGGACATTTGGCCTCGCCTATAGTTATGTCATAAACCTCATGATGTTTTAATAGTAACTCAACTTGTCTCTTCCAACGAGCCCAGTTAGATCCTTCTAACTTTTCAAGAATTACTTTAACATCCATGGTTGTTTATTGACAATATTTTACAGGTTTCCTGGGCCCGTAACCACTTTGGAATTAATGTCCTAAGTAATAAAATTCCACCTTTACAAATGAAATAATTTTACTTAAGAAAATAGAATACAAATCTTGAATCACAATAAAACAAGAAGTGTAACATAACAACAAAACAGCTGATTATATCAGATGTCACACAAATATACTTTATTCCAACAGTAACTCCCATAGATATATACTACACATCTGGATCGGTAACTCCGTGTTGTGAAAACGAGCCGTTTACCCCCACCACTAGCCAGTATTCGTGGTCAGTGTTGCCAACCCGGTGCGACTAATTAATTACTGCAATTTAAATAATTAAATAAACAAACTACAGTAATACTGTATTTTTTATTCTTTCTTACCTATGAAATGATGTATTTCAGCCTTGAACATGCACTAATACATCCAAAAGCTACACACTACAGAACCATCTTTCATCATCATTGAACATTTTAAAGAATGTAAACAAACAAGAATGCAGCTGACACACCGACAACAATCATGTCAGCAGATATTCAGCGCGGCGCAGCGGCGGCAATACTGGCTAGTGGTGGGGGAAGCCGGCTCGTTTTTAGCGCTATTCCACCATTTCAGTTACCGATCCAGATGTGTAGTATATATCTATGGTAACTCCGTGTTGCGAAAACGAGCCATTACTCCCACCACTAGCCAGTATTTGTGATCAGTGTTGCCAACCCTGTGTGAGTAATTGTGTACTGTAATTTAAATAAATAAACAAATCAATTGAATAAACTACAGTAATACTGTATATTTTTTTGTTTTTCTTACCTATGAAATGATAAATTTCAGCCTTTGGAATGTGCACTAATACATCCAAAAGCTGCACACTACAGAACCATCTTTCATCATCATAATTAATTATAATTGAACATTTAAAAGAATGTAAACAAACAGGAATGCAGTTTTATTACTTGTTATGTTCTGGTATTACTTAGGCGACCATGAAAGTCGGCACCAAAACCTGTCCATCGTAAAAAATCATCGAAGCGTTATTAATGCCACAATGAAAGTCGGCACCAGGAAGGTTTTGCAGTGGCCTCAGGTAGTCTCCTCTCCACAGCGCCGTCTTACCCCTATTTCTCTTGTCCTTTGCCCCCTTGCTAACTTCCCTTAGATGAGTGCAGGGTTCAGCTCCATTGATTTTGACATTCCTCTATTGATTACCGTCGACCCTTGAAAGTATTTGCTGCACCGATGGCCAGTCGGGTGCTCTGTTCCCAATTTTTAAATCGCAAGCGGTCACTCGTTTTTTAAGACAGTAAAATGCGGATAACCTACTGAGACAGTAATTAGTTACTTACGAACAAATACATCAAAAGTATTTATTTTTTGTAGGTAATGTGTGAAAGAATTTAAATGTTTGGGAGCGGTACAGATGATGTATTTAAACTGTAAAAAATATACACGTAAGCTCGTTACAGTTTTGTCCTGCATCAGCAAATATAAAGTAACAGATAAGAAACTCCTAGGTATACAGCCTTCTATAAAGAAACAATTAAACTGATTAATACTAGAACCGCAACATAATAAGTTCAACAATCCAGTAACATCATTTTGTAACGATGAATTTTAGCTTTTACGAACCGGAATCTATTAAATACATTTGTCTAAAATATAATGAGAGTTGTCACGATTTATTCATATTATTGTGTAAGATATGTTGTGGTCAAAGTTTTATCAACGAATAACATGAAAATCACAAGTATGGAGAGTAAAAAATGTATACTTAACTATAGGTTAATAAAACCATTAATTTAAGGATGATTCCTAAATTGTGTAGATAGTCAATAAAATATATTTTAGATTAATATCGTCTACACAGCCTGTAATTTTATGCAAATAAGCCCTGTCCGTGAGTTGGTAATGACATTGGGGGTTTCAAGTTATCACAGGGATGTTCAGAGAGTGAATAGTGATGACGGGGTATGAGTGTGAGGGGAGGTAAAAGTGGAAGGAAGAACCGGCGTGGCAGGTACGGACTTTCATTGTTTTTTTTATTTTTTTATAGCGACTAAGAACTGGTGCCGACTTCCGTGGTCCCGATTACTTTAGGCTAGATAGTTTTTTTTATTATTTAATTGTTAATTTATCATATTAGAATAGTTAAAGTCTTGTTGCGGTTGGTCTTGGAGATTTATAATTTATAATAGAATCTTACATTTCTTGTAATATTAATTGTTTTATATGATAATTGAAAATGGAAAATTCCGTGTATAAATAAATAAATAAATGCACCTGACGCACCGACAACAATCATGTCAGCTGATATTCAGCGATGCGCGGCGACGGCGGTAATACTGGCTAGTGGTGGGTGAAGCCGGCTCGTTTTTAGAGCTATATTCCAATTCCGCTATTTCAGTTACTGATCCAGGTGTTTAGTATATATCTATGTGCAGCGTTGGCAACACTTGCAGGCAACAAAGAGTACGTTGATTTTTTAACACTTTTTTAACCAACAAGACCTCTGTGGCGACATCCACTGATGTCGCAGAAAGTGACACCATTGCTCTTATGGGGTGCGGCTCACCTGGCCCTGGCCTACAGTCACCTTGATATTAGACTAGACTGTGTGGTGTTAGGTGTAACCAAGGAGGTTATATTCTAATATAATTCGAATATAACCTCCTTGGGTGTAACCGAACAACCGAACTCAGAACACAACTACAAACTACAACAACAATATAACATATAACCTCTTGTTTCTTGTTATCTTGTTCGCACACCAATCAATCGTATCGTTCATGTTTATAATGTTTTTGTGGCTGTGGCGTGAAATAAATTCCTGTGACGTTCATTGACAATCATTAATAATTTCTAGTCGTTTTTTGACTTAAAATAATTAAATTTGCATGTTACTCTATATTAAATTATCAAGTTGTAATGCAATTCAGACAGATAGATTCGCATTACGGTACCATGACTAGACCAATATTCCGTTTAAAAACTATCTTAGGACATTTAAAAAATAATGAATATTCTAAACCTTCACAATCTGTATCCTTTACCAACTTTTTGTATAAGTTAGGCTACTTGGCTACTTTGTGTGGACTCTCACTTAACGGTTGTCCCACACGTCCCACGGAATTCTCTAAGTTAATTAAGGCTCGCACGCGCACGAGTATTCTTTAGTAATGCCATGAATGAACCCGTCCTATTTTTTAATATCTATGCTATTACTAGACTTATAGTTCCGTAATTACCTAGGCTATGTCACTGACGGTGGTGAAAAGTTCCCTTTTAAGTTGTATCCAATGAAAAATGATTAATTTTAAAAATGGGTTAAGCTTACCCTAAATTTTTTACAAGCTCAACAATTTTGGGTAGGCTCTCACTCCTTGGGAGGGGGGCGAGTGGGGTTAAATGCTTTAGTATGTTAGCAATCTAAGTTATATATATTTAGAATTTTTTTGCTATCTTGGTTTTTATCACTCAATATTAAAATTTGGGATTTTTCCCCTTTTTTCACCCCACTCCCACCTCCATAGGAAATTTTGTAGGGAAACGTTGGGGAGTAATTCCTGTTGTGAGGGTTAGGATTACCTGATTCTGCAAAAAAAATCCCCGGAAATACCCCATTCCATTTAGTCAACAGTCTACCTCTAATTTACTTGCAAACATTAAGTCCTAAGTAAACTTTACCCATTTAAGTATTGAGGCTTTGAAGCAAAATATGTTCTTTAACCTCTTCCCAAATCCGAATCCAGCCTCGAAACTGAATATGGCAATGACCTAGGCCTTGTAAGTTAGGCCTACCATGTTTTCTTAAGGGCTACAGTTTATAATTAAGTGTGGAAACAATATAATATAGGCCTATTTAGAAGTATTTAAATAACAAAACTAAAACTTTGCAAATTGATATTGAATGACAAAGTCTACTTTTTAAAGTGCTTATTATCCTTGGACCTCCAAGGGGGGATGGTCCACAATGAGTCAGAAGAAAATCTTAAATGTAAGCATAGGCCAATATGTAGCCTACATCAAATTAAAGGTCTCTATAAATAGCGAACAATGCCGCAAACTCGACCTCAAAAGGATGTTCGAGTCAAAAATGGCAGGCGATCAAACTTTGCATTAAAATCATATTGCTGAAAACAAAAAATGCAATAACTCCCGAAGCACTCGACCTTTTTAGGTCGAGTTTGTGGGAAATTGTTCAGAATGCAAAGTCCTTTAAAATATTATATGACTTAAAGGCCAATGCAGTTTCTCTGACGACTTCCACTATGGACGTTAATAAAGGAAGTCCTGGGGAAAACATTGGCCTACGTCTTATACATAATTTTAAAGGGCTTTGCATTCTAAACAATTTGCCACAAACCTGTTCTCAAAAGGTCTAGTGTATTGGGAGTTAATTGCATTTTTTGTTTTCAGGAAAATGATTTTAGTTTAAAGTTTGATCGCCTGCTATTTCTTATTTGGTCATCCTTTTGAGGTCTGGTTTGTGGCATTATTCTCTATTTGTAGACCTTTAATTCGATGTACATATTGACCTATCTTAACATTTAACACCTAAGTTGTAAAGAAACATTTTTTTAAAAATAGGGATGCTTACAGGAAACATCTCAAGACAATCGGACTTAGTCAACCCGACCCATGCAGATCCTGTACAAGGAGGTAGAATTTGCTGTACACTTATGGCTGGACTGTCCGGCCGTCGCCCAGAAAAGGTTGAAATCCCTTGGAAAGGCCATATTAAAGCCTATTATTTGGAGGCCTATTTTCCATAAAGGAGATGGGAATCAACCAGCTGTTAGGCCTTCATCTGATAGATTGATTTAACAGGGGTGCTACAATAGGCCTTTCAGACCGAGTTAGAGAAAGGTATCATTACCTGTCCCCGCCAAAGGAAAATACCCCCGTCGCAGCAGACCTGTGTACTCAGCGAATTTCCAATGGAATTTTGGTATATTTTATATTTCCCCATAAAATCCATGGGGATGAGAATATGTAGGTTTGAAGCCATAATATGGGTTTAGTTGGTAAATATAAGTTAAATCCTACCTAGTGATTGTACATACCAAATTTTATAAGGTTATGGTGTTCTGTTTATTTTCCCCATAAACCCCATGGGGGTGAGTATGTAGGTTTGCCGCCATATGGGTTTTGTAAGCAAGTATAAGTTAAACCTTATCTAGATAATGTACATACCAAATTTGATTAAGTTATGTCAATAAATAAGCAAGATATAGGCTTTTCTTGATTTCCCATAAGAATAACATGGAAAACACATTTTTTGATTTTCCCCGTAACCAGTTATGCTAAGATAAAAATTCAAAATACCAAATCGTTTGTTTTTTTAAGCTCTTTTAAATGGTTTCAGTTAAAATTGTTGAATTTTAAAAATTAAGGTCGAAAAATGCCAAAAACCCATTTTTAACCCTTTTGAAACCCCATAAAACCCCGTTCCAATGGTCCGATCATTCTGGTTCGCGAACTCAACCTAGTAGATGCTGGCTTACACCCCTGTACCAAATTTCATCAAAATCGGAGGTTCCGTTCAAAAGTTATCGTGTTAACGGACACATAGATATATATATATATATATATATATATATATATATATATATATATATATATATATATATATATATATATAGATATATATATAGATATATATATATATATATATATATACATATATATCAATTTGAACGAACGGTGTTTTTGGCTTCTAGGGACCTCAAAACGAAAAAGTATCATGGTCCCGGGCTTAGGTCTTACCGTGACTACTACCGTAATAGCGTATTCCCTATAGGGAAATTCGCTAAAAACACTGGAATGTGCCATCTATCCGTTTGGCAAAGGCCGTGTCATGACAGTTATTTGTTCAAAAGTGTAGAATTAGTCCTGATTATTAATTAGTCGTGACATTGAGTCTTTCTTGAGCAAATTTCTCAATAACAACCTTTCTGCTGTCAATATTTATTAGTTTTGTAATTTTATAAATTAATTTATTGTTTCAGTTACATTTGTAGAAATGCAAAATAACTTTTTTCGGTTTAAGAATGTGTATGAAACAATTATTTAAATTTTATTGTATTTAAGGATAACAATATCTTTATTACCATAAATACATTATTTTTACAACCAGCGTAGCAGGTACAGAACAGATGGTATTGTCATGATATTAGAGACTAAGACTAAACATAAAATATCTGTCTTAAAAACTGTTGAGACAAAAAGTATGTTGAGAATGCATAAAAGGAGCAATAGTATGACCAATCAATTTTTCTGCTATTAGGCCTTACTTAAAGAATAAAAAAAACAAAAAACAAGTTATTCGCCCAAAAACTTAATATCGAGTAATATTATGATTGTTCAAAAAAATTTTGTAAGCTATTTTTGAAACTGTCCTTCATTATAGGCCTACCTTCATTTAAAAAAATTGGTTACTCATTAAAAAGTTTTGTCCCATATATTGAGGGGTCCTTTGAACAAGTGTTGAGCGGTGTCTTGGTTACTGGAAGTAATTATTAAATCGTGTCATGTACCTATGTTGATCTTGTTGTTTAACTAGATTTTCAAAATTATTCTTAACAAACAAAAGGCGCCAAAATATGTAAAGAGATGGAACAGTTCAAATACCTTATTCCTTAAAAAAGGTTTACATGATTTTCTTTTTGATGAAAATGTCATTATTCTGATAATTTTTTTCGTAGGCCTATTTTAAATATTGATTTGGAGTTTGAGGATGCACCCCAAAATTCAATTCAATTCAAAATATCTTTATTCATTTGTATTTTATATACATACATCAAGAATCAAGAATGTTTATTTCCATCAAGCATGTTAACAAAAAACTTGCACTAGGAAAATGTCAAAAAACTTATAACTAAAAGTACATTTTTGTTGTGACTATCTGAAACTCACCATGCCAAGAAAGAAAAACCACACATCAAACAGAAAAGCTGCACACAGTTTAAATAAAAAATCTTCTTACATATTCCTTTTGTAAGTAAAAAAACTCATGGAGTGAGTATTATGGGTTTGCCAATAATGGTCCCTCCACCCCCCTTTTGAATTTGGGTTCAGGCAGGTTCCGAGCTGTACATGGAATCATGTTAAATAACTTAATGCTAAGAATAGAGTTACTTAGTTGATTTTTCTTAAGTCTAACAAAGGGTACATTTAGATAATTTTTTCTTCTCGTGTTGTACGAGTGGATGTCGCTCCTGAGTTCAAGAGTGCCCAGCTCCTTTTTAGCTCTGAGAAGAGATTGAAAAATGTAGAGATTATGAATAGTCATTAGGGATTCTGATACGAATAAAGACCTACAATGGTCGCGGTACTTAACACCGGCCACAATTCTCACAGCTTTCTTTTGGAGGAGCAGGACCCTCTCAACCCCAGCAGCAGCACCCCACAGTTGTAAGCCATAACTCAAGATGCTCTGAAAAAAAGCCAAGTAGGCAGTCCTGAGCCATTCCTTAGGAACAAAGTCTCTCAGTTTCCTCAGCAGGAAGATCACCCTGGAGAGTTTACTACAAACAAAACTTATGTGACAATTCCAATCTAATTTCGGATCAAGGTGCATTCCCAATAAATTGACACTTTTAACATCTTGTGCAACATTACAAACACGATGGACTGGGTCTTAGTTTCATTTAAAAAGAAAAAATTAGCCCGGAACCATTCTGAGGCTTTGGTAAGAGACTGCGACAAAGTCTCCTCCAGATCCCAGAGACTATCACGAACTGCGTGCAAAGTAGTATCATCAGCGTAGCAGAAAACACCGTCCCCCATATAAAGAGCCAAGTCATTAATCATTATATTGAACAACAGGGGCCCGAGAACTGACCCCTGTGGGACGCCATGAGTTAATTGTTTTACAGCTGAGGACTTTCCATTTATACACACCTGCTGCCCACGCCCTGTCAGGTATGATCGGAGCAAATCCAGGCTTTTACATGAATAGTGTTAAATAGTTGTAAAAAATTACTTAGCCGAAATCTCAGAATTTAACAAAATAGTTCAAAATTATAACTTTTCAAAAGAATACATAGCTTTGTTGATGAGGTACTGCTTAAGTTTAATTTTTAATTTCTTACTTGAGACCTCATCCCATAAGTTATAATTTGTTGGAAAAGTCCCTAGTATATCATAAGTCTTTTTGTTTAAAAATCTAAAATGTCACAAAGGACAATCATTTGAAAACAGGTTGAATTTAAATCTTTTACATAGTTTTTTAACACAAGTTTTCCAATTGATCTGAGAATCAATTTCTATTTCTAAAAAAAATACCGAAGGATTAATAGTTAAGGAGTTCTCTTGACAAGTAAAATGGCCATAATTAAAGTTTTTTTAATTGAAATTTAACAATATTTGTTTTATTATGATTTAGTAGCAATCCATTTGCAGAAAACCAACTATGGAGTTCCATTAATGATTTTAAAAAAAATATATATTTAAGATTTTCTGAAGAATAGGCTATGCTTTTATAATTACTGATACGTATCATCAGTTTAAAGTACAATGTTTGGTGACACATTTAAAGGTAAGTTAAATCATTAACATATATCAGAAATAATAAAACTTAATAATAATAAACTTTAATAATAAACTTTGTTATTAAAACCTGCAGCTAGAGTCTTTTAGTTTCAAACAGTAAAATTTAGTTTAAGCCTAATTATATTATTATGTTAATTTATAAACATATTAATATTTGTTGTTTAGTCCCAAACTATAATGTTCTTTCCAAATCGATGTTTATTCAATTAAAATAATTTTTTTCTAAGTGTTGTAAATTTTAGTTTCATTATTGTATTCACACACCTCTAATTATAACGAACCATAAAAAAGTCCTAGGAGGCTTTCTTCACCTGTTTTGTTAAAGGGGGGGGGGGGGGGGGGTGGCACTGCACGAAAACAAATTATAAGCATTAGGCCTAGGCGGTATATACGCTGGTACTAAAAGGTTGAGAAACACTGCTCTAAATAAAGAGCAGTGTTTCTAAATTAGAGCAGTGTGCTCTAAATAATCATCGCATCAAGTCGCATATAGTTTGTGAGGTGTACTTTTTTATCAACTATAATTATTCTTTTACTACATGGAAAAAACAAATAAAATTTGTACGACTTTTACATTACATTTTTTACAAAAGATGTGTTTACAAAACATTGTTCAAACAAAAGGTGTGTATGAATCAGATTCAAATAAAATTTATTCTAAACCATCAATTGGACAAAAAAATAAATAAATTTATTTAGTTGAAAGTGTTAAAATAGGAAAATTATTACTCTGACTTAAGAATTATAGTAGGGGAGAGTAGGGTAATCGTGCGCGGCGGGTAAAGGTGTGCATCGTAGTTTCTTAAGAATGAAATAAGTTAAAAAGCTCCAGTATGTTGTAAGGGGGGAACTGGATTAATATTGTTTTATTTAGTTATTAATTATTGATTGTTTGGGTTTTAAAATTGTTAGTTTCAGGCGAGGTCAAGGCAGTAATGTAAGGAGGAAGTATTTGAGCTTGCTGTTGTATGAGTAGACTGGAACTGTTATTAAACAATAGCTTGTTTATGCTGACCTATTGGTAGCTCTGGCTTAAATAGGTCAGCAGACTTAGATTCGGGGGAGTGTGTCTAGTGCAGTGATGTGAGTGTAAAGGTTTAGGGGGTTAGGTCAGAGGGGCCATGGGGCTCAAGGCCTGGGGCCCGGGGTAAGTCTAAATTAGTTGGGGTTTTCTAAATTAAGGGGGGGTCCGATCCAAAACTGATTATTTGTTTAAAGTTTTTCTAGTTTAAAGGTTTGAGTTATTTATTTGGGAGTTCCAGTCTACTTAACCCTAACATTAAATTTAATAAATGTATAGTTGAATTCCATTCTTGTTTATCATTAGTTTGAAACTATTGTATTTTCTGTTTGTTATGTTGATTTTAATATTTGTTAATTATATTTGGTTTGAATCTTAACATGTCTCTTTTAATTTAATGAGCTACGCCCTCAGTCATGTAGTGTGGTTTGCTCTGACTGGCCAGCAGAGAAACTCACACCCATGACAGGTGATGGATGCGCCGGACGTTTTGTTTTACAAAACGTTCGATCCTGGTACTGCTCTTTGGAATTGGCTATAAATTCGGGGGTTTCAGTTTACAGAAGGGTTAAGCATTTACTTTTCAAAATTTAAAATGTTTTGTTTAAACAAGTTTGAAGTAAATTTAAAAAAGAGACATGTGTTTTATCATAGTATGTTCAAAATTAAATTTTAGGTATCCAAGTTTTTTTTAAGTATGAGTTTTAAGTGGGGGCAGGATTGGTATGTAGAGTTTTGTTGGAAGATGATAAGTGTAAAGTGTGTTTAGGTGGTGTTATTAGTTATGTTTATGATAGTGCGTAGAGTTGGGTTTTAGTGTTACAGCACGGGCTGTGAGAAAAATATTGGTTACATGTTAATGTGGTTGTGTTGAGCCACACGGGTTTTTGCGTTGTCAGTGTTTTAGAGGCAAGTGGTTTTTTTGCTTCAAGTGCAGTGAAGTTTCATTTTGTGTTCTTGAGATGTTTTTGAAATGTGCGCGAGGGTCCATGCCGCGATAAGTGTTTTTGTGCCGCGAGGGTCCATTCCGCGATGTGTGTGTTATGATATGTGCCGCGAGGATTCATGCCGCGATTCGTGTTTTATACAGGAGTTTTGTATTTAGTGTTTTGAGGGCACAGCGCGATTTAAGCAGAGATTGCTTTGTGTCTAATAGATGTACTGTGTTTTTTGTCGGGTAGAGAATCCCGGCATGTGTTATTTTTTTTTATGTAGGCCTATGTTTCAGGCTGAGAAAGCAGGTTGATGCTGAAGTTGAGTATGTTTTTCCCCTCTTATAGAAATGATTTGTTTTGGGTTTTAGGTACCGTGAGAGCCAGAGTTTTTAGGCTGTGTTTTTCCAGAGAAATTTTAAAATGCAGACTAATTGAGTTTTCAGGTCGGCGCTGGAGTTTTATGTTTTATCTAATGATGTGTGAAGAGAGAGTTTGATTGCTTTGGGAGATGTATAAGGAAGGAGTTTTGTTTAAGTTTAGAATAGATCTTAGAGTAGTAAATTTTGGGGATTTCTGTATTTATATGTTTCAGGAATGGTACTTGGTTAAAACTATGGAGTTGTTTATTTTATCATTTAAGTATGTCACTATGTTGAAGAGAATGCTAGGAAGACCAGGTGAACGAACAGACAAGAGAATTTTTTGTTGAGACATCTGTTTTCAGGTCAGAACTGCTGAGTCTTAGGCTGATGAACTGGCTGCTGACGACCTTGCTGACGCATGGGTTTTGGTGCTTGCCGATGGACGCTTTTACTAACATTTGTTTATGTAAATTATAAATGCACATCTTCTGTTTGATAATATTCATAGAAAATTTGAATTGAGAGTTTTTCACATAGAGAAATAAGAGAGGATTACCAATTTTATCATATTCATCATATTTTTGTTTTTTTTTTCATAAAGATTTGGGCCCAAATCTATTTTTCCTTTAAATGTGTGAGAAAGATTTTGTTTAATTTGTTTTAATCGTTTGAGTGTAAAAGGATTAGTGTGAAATTGATTTTATATGTTATCAAATTTTTATTAATAGCAGTTTTCAATGATTTATGAGGATTTGTATAAATCTGTGCAAAGTATTTTGAGAGTTGAGTCTGTAAGATTTTGTTTAATTTGTTTGAATCGTTTGAATGTAAAATGATCAGTGAGAAATTGATTTTATATGTACTCATTTTTTATTAATAGTTTTATGTACGGTTATTTATGAATATTATATATACTAGCAAATTTTTTTTTATTAGGTAAAAACTTTTATCAAGCATTTCTGGTTTTGTTTTCTATGATATTTTTGGAATCCTTTGTAGATTTCATTGACTTTTTCAAAGAGATTTACTCGTCAATAATGAGTTTTAATTAAATTACTTTTTCAGCTCGAATGAACTTTTTAAGCTAAAAATTAAGTTTCATGAAAATGACTTGCAAGAGATTATTTTTAAAGATAACTGTTGTTTGTATTGTACTATTGTTAACTTGTTACTTTTAAATGTTTCAGAGTAACTGCGTTTTATAGTGAAATGTTATGATCAATATTGTTAATGGGGACACTGGCTAAATACTTCCTCTAAAATAAATGTTTGTAATGTTTGAGTTTTTTTATCTGGGATTTTAAATTGGTAAATTTTGTCAGGGTCTACTATGAGATGTTTTTTTAACTTTTTTTAGTAATGTTTTGTAATGTTCTCAATTCCTCAACTGACTCCCATCCTTAACTGACCAAAGAGACGTCCTTCGGCTGCTTGCCATCATGGATCTACCCTCAACCTATCAAATCTTGCTGGACTTCATTTTTGGAGGACTACTTCTTCAGGGGGATTCATCCTCAGTATCATCATCTTCTGTGACCTTCGTGGAGGGGTCATCACTGTGGCTGGGTCGAGCTTTCCTACAGTACATCCACGTTGGATCCAGCTCATAATATTCCTTCAACTGCCCAGAAACAACCACTCTCTGGAGAGGCACGTGATGGTGCTGAGGATCAGGAACTTCAAGCTTGGTGGGGACCCAAGGGTTCGATGCTGACACTTGCAGTTTTTGGAGACTTGCAGCTTTGCAGATGGAGAGGATAGATGGACTACGGCTCTACCAAACAACGGGAGCACTCCAGTCGACATTGTTTGGTCAGTCCTGTCCATTCCGTAATTTTCCTAATTTTTCCATATTTTAATTTGTAAAATGTATAAGTAGGGAAATTAACTGTGTTTAAAATTTAAAATTTCATATGAGACGCTGAGGACATCGTCTTCGGAAGAAGGGGGGATGTAAGGGGGGAACTGGATTAATATTGTTTTATTTAGTTATTAATTATTGATTGTTTGGGTTTTAAAATTGTTAGTTTCAGGCGAGGTCAAGGCAGTAATGTAAGGAGGAAGTATTTGAGCTTGCTGTTGTATGAGTAGACTGGAACTGTTATTAAACAATAGCTTGTTTATGCTGACCTATTGGTAGCTCTGGCTTAAATAGGTCAGCAGACTTAGATTCGGGGGAGTGTGTCTAGTGCAGTGATGTGAGTGTAAAGGTTTAGGGGGTTAGGTCAGAGGGGCCATGGGGCTCAAGGCCTGGAGCCCGGGGTAAGTCTAAATTAGTTGGGGTTTTCTAAATTAAGGGGGGGTCCGATCCAAAACTGATTATTTGTTTAAAGTTTTTCTAGTTTAAAGGTTTGAGTTATTTATTTGGGAGTTCCAGTCTACTTAACCCTAACATTAAATTTAATAAATGTATAGTTGAATTCCATTCTTGTTTATCATTAGTTTGAAACTATTGTATTTTCTGTTTGTTATGTTGATTTTAATATCTGTTAATTATATTTGGTTTGAATCTTAACATGTCTCTTTTTATTTAATGAGCTACGCCCTCAGTCATGTAGTGTGGTTTGCTCTGACTGGCCAGCAGAGAAACTCACACCCATGACAATGTGCTGCAGCCTAGCGGGGGACTCATCAACTAATACCCGACCTCGTGGTTTTCGATACTGAAATTTTTGAGGTTAGGAGAGGCCAAAATCTAAAAGTCGTGTGTGTCATGTTATTTTTGCGCCTCAGAAAATAGTAAGGTTAGGGCAGATCTTTAGATAACTTAATACTAATTTAATATTACAATTAATGGTAGTCTTTGCTTTATCCTATGAACCAATTAATTTATGGTTTCATCCCTTCTTAAGATAGTGAGAAAATAAAATACTTTCGAATGCAATATCGGGTAATGGTGCGCGGCAGTGGGCACCATGTATTTATAGGTAAGAAAAAAATAACTTCCCCTTTTCACATTCTTGTTTACAGATGCTCATAAACTGTTCGTCCTGGAGTCATGCAGACAGCTCAGGTGCAGACAAAGCAGAAAATTAGCCTATGTGTGTTAATTTTGCATTAACCCTTGAACAATTTTCTAATTTTAATCAAAACTTTTGTTAAGTGTCTTGTAAAGCTCAAAGAAAGTATTGTTTAGCTTTAAGACATTCCATATGTTATATTAATATTGAATTTATATTAATGAAACACATTTATTCTAATTATTTCAACCCATACGTCCCTGCGCACCATTACCCACCCCCATGCGCACAATTACCTGATGGGTAGGGAAATCGTGTGCAAGTGCATATTCTTATATAATGGTGTATATTTAATCAATGTTAATATATATGATAATGATAATTTTTTATAAGAAACTACATTATATACCAAAGAGTTTGACACATGTATTGGTAATTTTTGCCCGCATATTTTCTGGGAAGAATTTTATTCCCTTAGGTGCGCACCATTACCCTTCTTTCCCCTAAGTTAATTTAAAGCACTATGGACAAGCTTGAGTGTAGTATACTTATTTTTTCATGTAGAAGAAGGAAGCTTGCTTCTCATTGGCTCAGGTGAGTTCTTCTGCTCACTTCCTCTTGGAGGGAAATTAAAAACTGTTTGCTCAGGGGGGAATTTTAAATGTGACTGGAGTGTTTGGGTGTTCTAATTTTAATGTGAGATAGAATGGAAGTTTGGAAGAATAAATAGCGATTTGGGCGTTAACATTCCGCCCGCCAAAAGAAATATTTTCTTTCAGTGACAAAATGATGTAAAATCCCAATTGTTAACATCGATAATAGAAATAACTGAGCCTGTGAGCATCAGGCTCACATCAGGCTCCTCTTGTAACTTGCAAGAGGAACCTCCAATTTCGATAAAACTTTATGCGGATGTGAAATGCAGCATATAATAATAATAACTTTTATTCTGCTGACAATATTTGACTTTGTATGTTAATTTACATAGTATGGGAAATTTACATAAGTCTTTTCAATTAATTTTCCATAGGTTTTCTTCACTCTTCTTTCTTTTTTCTTCTTATATATACAGGTATAAAGATTGAAAACCAGGTTATTGGACCATGAGTACAATACAAGGTTTCATAAGGGTCTAAAATGATTTTCCATTTTCTTTTTTAAATAACCAACAATTTTAGCTAATGCCATTTTAACTTTGTCATTATTGGTAAATCCTAAACTAGGCTTATTTACAATGTTTATTACAGAAAATTTTATGAGTGTTCGGTGATATTTAAATATAAACGTAAAACTAACTAATAATCTTTTTTCTGTAATTATTTCATCATTGTCGCTCTTTTCTCAGAGACCTGTAGAGATTTTACTGGGTTATTTAATGAACGCCTCATTTGGCAAAAATTAGGGTAGGGCACAACAGTATGTCCCAGTCATTAATTCTTCGTATATATTGTTCTACCTTATCACATAAAACAGTTTCTACCTTCGGTGAGGGAATGTTCTGCATCATTCCCAATAATTCAAGATAAAGAATATCAGTATACTCACAACAGTTCACACCTCAATAGAGAACAAAGGCAGTTTTATGAAGACAACGGATACATTGTTATAAAGAAACTAGTTGGTGATGATGTTCTTGACAAATGCAGGTTGGTATCATTGGTATCGCGCAAACATATTTTTTGTGCAATTTTGTGTGGATTATATGAAATATGGTTAAGTTTTATTGTAGCCTTAAGGTGCCTTGTCCCTGGAATGGTAGCTGAGCGACAGCAGCATATCAGTAATAGCTAACCATGTCATTGCTTCTGAAACGATTATCCTAGAGCGATTCTGGTTCATTGTTTTGCTGACTTAGAGTTTTAAGTGTGCTATGAGTATGAAGTAGATTTAAAAAAATTTAAATACCTTTAGTGAGGAAGTCAACGACAAAGACATGATGAAAAAGTTATTTGCACCCGAGTTGGTACACCTGACATATTTTGCAACTTTTTTTTTGTTGGGGGCAGGTATCAAAGGAGAGTAAGTGAAAAGAGAAAGAATAAATACAGAAAATTTCCCAATTTAATTACACATAAATTTCTAGCATTTAAAGGACATGTCAGAGATATACTATTTTAGATTAAAACAGTTACTTGATATCGTCCTTTGAGGGCGGTGATGAGCATGGAGACCCTGGTGGTGGACTGTAGGCGGATGAGAAGAAAACCACAGAAGCGGACAGTCTCTGAGGGGGTTGTGGCTCTTCTCCAACCCCCGCTTGTAGAGCGGGATAGTCTATGATAGTCTCCAGTGCTTCAGTCACTTTCACTTGTGGTTAAAACTTCATATTTAAATAGCAATCTCTGACTTTAAACTTTATTATGGGGGTGTAAAAACAGTTTATGTGATGGAACTGCATGATAGAGTAAACTATTAGGAAAAATCAAAAGAAACTAGTAAATTAATAATGACAAATAAAGAGAACATGTTTACTCCCTGCCAACCACTGCAAGAATGAGCAGAGCTAGACAAAACTGATAAGGGGCAAGAGAAAGTTTGGGGGAGGGAGACTCTCTGTACTTACTGCACACATTAAACATTTTATTTTAAATCAAACATACCGCCTACCTAAATGTATATTTACAAAATGGCAAAATAAATTAAGAAAAACACAAATAAAAAGATCGAGAATACATAAAAAATGAGGATTATGCCAAGGTATCGGGAGGAGGTAAGGGTACCAGCTTTTGGACGGGTCTCACATAACTTCCTTGCGATGTCTTTATTTTGGCTGCCCTAACTGCACCATCTGGTCCTGGATATATCTCAGTCACTCTTCCAATGGGCCATTCCAGGGGACTGGTGTTCTTGTTGTGAAGATAGACGACTTCTCCTATTTGGATGTTCGGTTGAGAGACGCACCACTTGGTCCGAGGAATCAATGTTTGCAGGTAATCTTGCGACCATCGTTTCCAGAATGATTGAGCGGCTTGTTGAAGGAGCTGGTATCGATCTAGACGATTCATATTGGTGTCTGTGTAGTCCTCTTCTAAGGGTGACAGGAGAGGGGTGCCTACCAAAAAATGACCAGGGCTCAAATATTCCCCAACATTTGGGTCTGTAGTCATTGCTCCTATTGGGCGGCTGTTTAAAATGGCTTCAATTCTTGTCAATAAGGTATATATTTCTTCATACGTCAAGATGAGGGATCCTAACACACGGAGAAGGTGACGTTTTGCTGACTTTACCGCTGCCTCTCATAGACCTCCAAAGTGGGGTGCATGTGGGGGGATAAAATTCCATTTAATTTCCTTATTAGCAAGATGATGAGCGATTTCTTGGTTATTTTCTTTCAGAAACTTATTAATCTGTGCAAAATAGTTAGCTGCTCCTTGAAAGTTAGTCCCGCAGTCGCTAGTTATTGATTGACAAAGACCTCCTCTGGCAACAAAACGATCCAGAGCTGCGAGGAAGGAAGGTGTCGACAAACTTGTTGCAAATTCTATGTGCACTGCTTTGGTCGAAAAACATACATAAATGACAATGTAACCCTTTTGGCATGGTGATTTTCTTCTATGACTCTCTTTAAATTCAAAAGGTCCTGCGTAGTCCAAGCCTACGTTCTTGAAGGCACGAATGCTTTCAAACCTGGCGGGGGGCAAATCAGCCATTTTAGGGGTAAAAGGCTTAGCTTGAAACATGTAGCACTTTTTACACTTAAAGATTCGTTCCCTAAGAAGTTGGCGTATTCCTAAAATCCAGAATTTGCTTTGAATCAAAGATTGAGTTAATCTTGGTCCAGAGTGCAAAGCTAATGCGTGATAATGATCACAGATAAGAATAGCGAGTCTTGATGAACTGGGAATCTGTAAGGGATGTTTCCTGGAATCAGTTAACTGGGCATATTTTAAACGACCGCCCACCCTGAGTAAATTATTTTCATCCACAAATAAGCTAGGGAGCGGTACTTTTTTGAACATTGCTTATTGTTTTTAATATCAGAAATTTCTTTGGAGAGATAAAGTTGTTGTGTAGCTTTTACACAGAGAGATAAGGCCTCATTTAGTTCTTGAGGTGATATTGTACCTTGCCTTTTGGTTAAACTCTTCACATTACTTTTAACATTGTGTACGAATCTTAACACATAAGAGAGCACAAACTGAATTTTGCTTAAACTGGAATATTTTTCAAGTATTTCTAGCACAATGGAGTTTGTCTTATCAACTGTTATTGACAGGCATTCTTTTCTCATTTCTGGTAATTCATCAATTACCTTTGGACAATAGTTATGCACTGGCCATGAGTCATAAGGAGTGTATAGAAATGGAGGTCCTTTCCACCACAGCTCAAAATTTACTAGTTCTTTAGGTGTCAAACCGCGACTGGCGCAATCGCATGGATTTAACTCAGACTTGATATGAAACCACTGTTTCGGACTTGTTGTCTCTAATATGCTTACAACCCTATTTGCAACAAAAGTTTTCATCTTGTATGGTGGTGTTTTCAACCATGAGAGAACAATAGATGAATCAGAAAATAAAAGTATATTTTGTGGTTCAAGGGATTCAATCAAATGTTTACTAGATGTTAAAACATCAGCGAGTAGTTGAGCGGCGGAGAGCTCTAATCGAGGAATGCTCATAGTTTTAATGGGGGCAACTTTGCTTTTGGCTTTTACAAGATGAACTGTGATGTTAGCAGAGTTTTCTGTTCGGATATAAATATTGGCTGCGTACCCCTTTTCAGATGCGTCACAAAATCCGAGTAAATGGATTGTAGTCGCTTTTGACATTGGTATCAATCGAGGTATCTTGAGTGATGAAAGGCTTGAAAGAGTTGAGATAAACGTAGTCCACTTATCATGTAGTTTATCAGGTAGGGGGTCGTCCCACTGCAATCCACATAACCATGTGTTCTGCATGAGATGCTTAGCGTAAAAGGTAGTTGGGGCTATCCATCCTAACACGACATAAATTTTTGCAATCTCAGAAAGCATTGCTTGCTTTGTGCAAACCAAGGGATTTAATTTTATTACATAGAAAAATACATCTTCAGCGGGATTAAACTGTAAACCAAGAACTTTTACAGCAGAATCATCTTCGGAACGCAGGGCAAGAGGTGTCTCCCGACAGTCAGATGGGACACAATCTAGGAGCTGTTGGTAATTACTCGCCCATTTTCTGAGCTGGAAACCTCCTAATCCTAACAAAGTGATAAGTTCCTGCTGTAACTGCACAGCCTCAACGAAAGAATCCACACTGGTGCATATATCGTCAACAAATGTTTGATGGGTGATAGCATTTGAGGCGAGTGGGTAATTTTTCCCTTCATCTTCAACTAGTTGTAGTAGCACTCTTTGGGCTAAATAAGCGCTAGAAGTCACACCATATGTCAAAACATTTAATTCATACTCATCAATATTCTCATCTGGATTGGTACGAAATTAGTGATTATTTCACTTATGTCCTTTTGTAGTTTGGGTCCACAGTACAAAATATCATTGAGGGAAGATTTAGTGGAATCAGGCTTAAATGATGCATTGAACACAGTTCTTAGCTTAGTGGTACTACTGGACTCATTTTTCACACAGTGGTGGGGAATTACATAGGAGGAGGGGGTACTAGTGATGCTCATATGACCTTCAGCAATGTACTCATTCATGAAATCTCTGTACTCCTTATAGGTTACTGGGTCACGCTTGAGTCGTTTTTCTAAACTGATAAGACACCCTGTTGCATTGTCTCTGGTATCAGGTAGATCGGGAGCGTTGGGTTTTATCGGAAGTGATACAACATTAGCGGCCTGCTTTATCTCTCGTGTGAGTTTTAGCAAAGTGTGATTCGACTATGACATCATCAGGACTAGGATGCTTTACATTTTGAACTGATTCAACCTCCCAAAATTTTTGAAGAGTTTTATCGATTGATTCACAACAGTTTAAGAAGTAAGAACATTCGCTTGGGAGAGTGGAGGTGGGAACTTTGCCGCCGATTATCCAGCCAAAAATTGTATTCATAGCTGATGGTTCACCTTTAATGATATTATGTGATTCTTGGAGGATATCAAAGTACAAATCTGCGCCTAACAGAAACTCAACTGGGGCACATTCATAAAACATGGGGTCAGCTAGCAGTAATCCATCAAAGCGAGTGGCAATTGCAGAATCAATGTTAATATTAGGCTGATCAGAGGATATTCTGGGAACTACAACTGCATCTGTGCTGAGTAAGATGTGGGGATTTTTAAGAGGACTTATACTGCACGTCACTGAACCTTTATTTACTTGGATATGAGTGTCTGCTACACCTTTAATGGTAATGTTATTTAAGTGTTTAGTGAGACCTAATTTGTCAACACACTCCTGAGTTATTAAGCTGGTTTGAGAGCCACCATCGATTATAGCACGCACAGGTTTCAGTTCATTATATCTATTCCTGATACCGATGATCGCTGTACTTAGCATCATATTTGAAGCAGATTTTGCATCAGCAAAATTACATGACTTGGGAGGTGACACAGTGTCAGTTGCTTTGGTTTCAACGGGTTTACTTTCTAAACTATTGCGATTTGATGGGGGAGACTCTGTGACGGGAGGGCGGTGCAAAAGGCTGTGATGCTTGCCATTACACTTAGAGCATTTAGAGGTCGATTTGCATTCAGATATTTTGTGGAATCCGAGACAACTAAAGCACAAAAAGTGTTTTTTAACAAAATCGTTTCGGTCAGAAAAACTGAGTTTCTTAAACTTAGAACACACGTAGATTTTGTGGTTAGGTTCCTGGCAACATGGGCATAAATGACGCTTAGCAGAAGCAGTATCATTCGTTCTTTTTTCATTGACTGTGGAAAGCAAGGAACTTTTCGAGCTGCTTGGTTTAGTAGAAAAAACCGGTTTGTTGTGCTTGCCCTTAGACACCGTAATATCTAAGATTCTGAGTTGTTGTTGAACAAATGTGATCAAATCCTCAAATTTAGGAATTTCTGTACTTGATTGTTCATTTTCAAATTCTTTGCGGGTTGAGGGTGTTAGTGCACGTAAACCTACGTGTAACATAGTGAAATCAAAAAGGTCTGGTATTCCAAGGGCTTTCAGTGCAGTTAAATTAGTATTAAAAACCTCCAAAAAGTTCGATAAGGTGGTTGTAGAATCTTCAGTTAGAGGGCGGAATGAAAAAACCTTATCAAGATAATTAGATGCCAACAGACGCTTGTTTTGATAACGATCAATAAGAGTTTTCATAGCAATATCATAATTCTCATCACATATTACCAAGGTTTCAATGAGTGTGAGTGCATGAGATTTCAACAAACTTCTGAGGTAGGTCAGTTTCTCACTCTTAGATAAGGATTGATTTTTATAAATCATTGAAGTAAACAAAGCATAAAAATTAGGCCAAGCTGATATGGAACCATCAAAAGGTTGAATTTCCAGTTTAGGAAGGCGAGCTATTTGAGGAACAGATAAGGGGGCAGAGGGGGGTTGCTTATCTCCAGATAACTCTGCCTTCAATTGTATTAAATGCTTATCTACCTGCATTTTGCGACCCATTGTTTTTACATTAAATTATAATTCATTATATGACATGGATGCACCATGTACATCAACTTTATCTGTTTCACTAGCTTGAGCATTTAAAATATTTAGCTTATCACTTGTAGACTCAAAGACAGAATAATCATCTTCTATTCTTTGATAGTGGGAAATAAAAGATTCCAACTCTGAAGAATGAGGTTGCTTTGATTGAATAAGCTGCATACATTTTTTCCCAACATCAAAGAGAGCTTGCAATCTAGCAAAATATTTTTCTCGTTTTTTGACTAAACTGTCAATTTCAGCTTTTATTTGCGTAGCCATTGCTGGTATGGGAAAGGAAAGAAAATGGATTCCTAACAGGACAAAACTACTTAGAAAATTAATTCAAAGCAACTACTAAACGAAACTCTCCTTTGAATTAACTTAATTTACTTATTAAAAACTTAAACTGCCTTTAAAAATCCGGCTCGAAGGACCATTTTGTTGGGGGCAGGTATCAAAGGAGAGTAAGTGAAAAGAGAAAGAATAAATACAGAAAATTTCCCAATTTAATTACACATAAATTTCTAGCATTTAAAGGACATGTCAGAGATATACTATTTTAGATTAAAACAGTTACTTGATATCGTCCTTTGATAGGAGAGATGAGCATGGAGACCCTGGTGGTGGACTGTAGGCGGATGAGAAGAAAACCACAGAAGCGGACAGTCTCTGAGGGGGTTGTGGCTCTTCTCCAAGGCGTAGAGGGTAGATCACTACTAGCAATGTTGAGCGGGATGTCTTCTTGTAGAGCGGGATAGTCTATGATAGTCTCCAGTGCTTCAGTCACTTTCACTTGTGGTTAAAACTTCATATTTAAATAGCAATCTCTGACTTTAAACTTTATTATGGGGGTGTAAAAACAGTTTATGTGATGGAACTGCATGATAGAGTAAACTATTAGGAAAAATCAAAAGAAACTAGTAAATTAATAATGACAAATAAAGAGTACATGTTTACTCCCTGCCAACCACTGCAAGAATGAGCAGAGCTAGACAAAACTGATAAGGGGCAAGAGAACGTTTGGGGGAGGGAGACTCTCTGTACTCACTGCACACATTAAACATTTTATTTTAAATCAAACAAGACAAGAAGGCTATTTTAAGTCATTAATTAAAAAGCCGCTTTTATAAGCTTTTCATCTTTGTCAAGTCTAAATTGCAGTTCCGTATTCTTTGAAGAAATTACGATTACCAACTAAATACATGCAAAGTTGCCACCAATCGCTTCACGACTGCGACTGAGTCTGCCCTCAAGACCAGACTTGCTACAGTCGCTAACACCGACAGTTGCAGTTGCGTCAACAACAATTGTCCCATTTGAAACACCACTAGTGCTGAGCTACTGTTGCTATTGCTATAGTTTCAGAATACCTTTTCTTTATTAAGAAGCTGTAATTTTGAATCTTGTCAAAACCGATAAGTAGGAGAAAACAATCGATTTTCTTATTTAAGGATGTTTAACAGAAAGATGACCTAATGGGAAATGAGAGGAAGGAACTCCTCCACTGTCATCCGTTATAAAGCATTGAAGGTCATACTTTTATTGCAGCCTTCAGAGTTCTCTCCTGTTGCAAGTATCCTCGTTTTTTTCTCTCTCTGTCACATTGTTCCTCAGCTCACTTTGTCGTATAGAAGGCATTGCCTCACACTGCTTCTGTTGGATAGGAATTTAGAACGCCTTCTAGAAGAAAACAAGGTGAACACAAATTTTTCTGGTACAATAAATGTTCACTTGTATGCTGACAGCCAAGGAAAACTTCTGCATGACAGTTAAAAATCAAACTTGCCTGACAACTGTAACGAAACGTTTTTGTAAATGCCTCACCTGGTGCTCCAATGAGGCATGTAATCCAAAATGTTGAAAATGGTATTCTACTAAATGAAAAGAATATTTTGTTGTGATTGCTGATTCAAATGATGTAAAATATGATACGGAAAAATAAAAATCCATGCTGGAAATTTCAACAGCTCTTGAGAAACTGGCCAAAAACATAAAACAATCAACTTTGTTTTTGTCCCTCTTCTCCAGCGATTTGATTTAAATTCAGATCATAGAATAAACTTTTAAATTAAAAATCAATGGCAAAATAAAAAGCAGGAAAAACAATCTGTTTAACATTGTTATATCTTGTTTGAAGAGATTTCACTTTACTCACCATAGGCAACATTTAAATATTCACCTCGACAAGCTCAGGGCTTCCCGACGAAGAACCGCTCTGAATCTTCTTTCGCTTTCTGGCTTGAGTCCGAGACTCAGCCAGATGAACTTGGGGCAAAACAGAGATCACTTGGTTCATAACGTCAAGCTCCTGCTTCGCCGCCCTCAGCCTGATCTTCCGGCATTCCTCGATTTCCTCAAGAAAACTCTCCAGTTTCGGAACTCCGTCCTTTATCACCATACTGACGTTCTTCTGAATAAGGAGAGCCTTGGACATCTCCTTCAAAAGAACTTTTTCTTCAGTGACTTGTCCCCCTCCTCGCTGGCATCGTCTTGCTGCTGCTGAAGCATTTGCAGTTCAAATGCTGCACGAAGAGGGCTCTTCTTGGTAGGAATCCCTTATTGCATCTTGGCTAGTGGTATTACCGGCTCGGTCACCTCCATCGCCAGATCGATTTTCTCCTTCTTCTTTCCGGATTCGGACGACAAAACAATAATAATAATAATAATCTTTTTATTGCTATTACAACAATGAATGAGTAAGTTGGAAGCAATGTTAACGATACAATAATTTTGATATGACAAACTTAAATTAAAATATTTTTAATATATAAATTTATGTGTAACCTAGTTTAATTCATTAACTACGAAATACTCGCCATATTGTTCAACCTAGTTTAAAATTAAATTTTGTTTATGTATTTTGGCAATGATCCATAAATTCATCAACACTATGAAAGGCGTTCTCAATAACAATTTAGTACTCTATCCAGGAGATTCACATATCCTGTGCTTCTATGGACTTGCCACTGCCTCATAATCTGTAGGTATTGACATGCCTGATAAGATTATTTTCAATATTTTGTCTTGCGAGCTCATAATAATGCAATCATCTTAAACCATGATAGACTCGCAGAAAGTTTGTTGGAATTCACAAACTCCATTGCAGACACACTAAGAATATTCTGTATTGAAATGAAATCATGAGGGAGCTAATAAAAGTAATATGTATCTTGGATTTTAGGGATCACTTTGTGGATGTATGCAATGGGCAGTGTTCCTCCGGGGGAATGTACCTTATGAAGGAACCAACATTGCAGAAGGCAGGGGCTACAGGCGAACATCTGATATACAAAATTCAAGACCTGCTATACGATGAAGTTTTTTCACTTTATACCGCATTGCCAGAGGTAAAAATGTTACCAATTTTACAATAGTTTTTTTAAGGACTAAAAACAGTGATTTACTATTTTACCATTGTTCTGCATCTGGCATTGTCACATGAAGTCTTATTGAGATCCCATCTGGCAGGTACCTAATATGCTGGTACATTTTTCAATTTTTTATTTTTTTTATTTTTAGTATTCATTAATGATGTACCTAAAAATGTGCCATCTAATCTAATAATATATGAAGATATTCCCTACAGCTGTGGTTCAGGGAAAAGATTTTGAAAATTTAAAATTGTTGATCAACCAGTCACTTGAAAAACTATCTGATTGGTTTACAGCAAATGGCTTAAAACTTAATAGCTCCAAGACACAACTTATAAAATTTCAAACACTTCAGAATAAGAAGAACTTAAATTATGATTTTTTTCAGTGATAACAATGTTTTGTCATTTGGGGAATATACCAAGTTTCTTGGCTTACAAATTGATAAAATTTAACATGGAAACCTCATGTTGACATGGTGGTTTAAAAATTAAACACTACTTGTTTTCAAATGTATGTAGGTGGATTCACAATCCATCTCGCAGGTAACTTATATGCTGATCCAGTTAATTACCCTTGGAGGCGGATTCGCAATCCATCTCGCAGCTAACTTATATGCTGGTAGAGTTAGTTACCCTTGGAGGCGGATTCGCAATCCATCTCGCAGCTAACTTATATGCTGGTAGAGTTAGTTACCCTTGGATGTGGATTCGCAATCCATCTCGCAGCTAACTTATATGCTCTTACAGTTAATTACCCTTGGAGGTGGATTCGCAATCCATCTCGCAGGTAATTTTTGTGCTGGTACAGTTAGTTACCCTTGGAGATGTAGTTTTTTTAATGAATTTGATTTATTCAAAGTAATGATACATAAATGTAATACAAAGAACCCCTGTGCTGCAAGCACGCGTGGGTCAGAAAAAATATACATTACGTCAAAATTGTCCACGTGAAACTACATTTCAGCAGTCTTTGAAGTTTACTATTTCTCATTACAGCAAACACTTAACTGACATGGAAATGAATTAGCCAAAAACACAAGACTAAAAATAAAAAATAGTAATACAAAATCAATTAAAACTCTTTTTTGAGATGAAATTAAATAACTTCATGAGACATATATCTTGCATAATACTAACTGTGCCTATACTTGCATTATACAAAGTATAATAAAAATAAGATTAGAAAATAAATACTTACAAAACATTAACTTACAATAATACAATCTTTGATTATCTTTTTGATTGAAACTTGAATGCTCTAGTGTTCATATTAAAATCAATATATTTGCTAAACCTATAGAAGAAGGTGATTTTTTTGTATTGGAACTGGTTTCTGCTGGTCTGTTTGAAGCCATTTGGTACAGTTAACTGGATCAAACTTGAACTTCTTGTAAGTCTGTTATTTACTTTGACAGAGAAAAGATGAAAATAGGTTTTAAAATAGTTGAAGATAATAGTTAATCAATAAAGTTCTGAAAATTTCAATACATTTCATTGAATAAACAATGGTTCAGCTGTGTCACTTTTTTTAATCTACAAAGAGTCCTCAAAGCCATTTTCTGAGAATTTACTATGGGTTTTAATACTGTCGGATAAGCCCTACAATTCATGTCTTCTTTATAACTGGTTTAAATACTAGTTGCGAAGTTAACATTGGGTACAGCAAACGAAGTTGTCATAACACTGTGGTAAGTTTTTTGGCTGTCCACTATGACAATTTCCCTTCCTTCATAATCCAATCATGTTCAAGACAGCGGGGGGTAATGCGAACTGCATGTAAACCCCTAGCTGGAACATATGTAGACAGCAGGGGGTGAGGAGAAATTCTACGGGCATGGAAACTCCTAGCTGGAACATATTTTCAAGACAACAGGGGGTGAGGAATGCGACGGGCATAGAAACCCCTATGTGGAACATGAGTGGACAGTCCCATGTCTCACCCTTTATCTTCCTTCAATATCCTATCCTTCCGGGGGCTTGCGCAAAATGTCCATTAGAGGCAGACATGCTCAACGGTTCGGCCGGGGTCTCCTTATTCACCAATAACAATAACAACAACAACAACTGTCGGATAAGTCCCTCCCCAATGTATTATCCCGTACTGCAAAATTGATTCGCAGTCCATCTCACAGGTAATTTATATGCTGGTACAGTTAATTACCCTTGAAGTCAACATACTATCTAGTTGTCAGCTAAAAAAAAAACAAGCAGAAGCTCTTTAATTGGTTCAGGTAACTGTGTTTAGCTCTAATCTTTTCAAAGCAACCAATGGCAGAAGCCCTTTTATCATCATAACCAAAATAACCAATTGGGAAGGCTGTTTATATTAGAGTCTCATAGTTTCACCAGGAGCTCCTCTGTCAGGCTTAGTTTAGCCTATGTGATTATAGACAGATAGCGTTAGTTACATTGAGCACCCTCACAATGTGTGAGTTGGCGGGCGCTTGGCGTGAGAGTGTGAGTCGACAATCAAATGCGTGAGAATTGACAGGTATGCTTGGTTCTCTTGTTATCCACGAAATATCAGTTGTCTTTGTTGTTTACAAAAACTACTGTCTAAATAAACATATTGGTACAGTATAAATTTTTATTGTAAGAAATCGTCCACCTGGAGCAGTAAACAAAATCGACAAAATAATGTCATAGATTGGGTTTAAAGAGGGGGTTAAAGGGATGGAGCCTGCACAGTCAAGTGGCCGTTGCACGAACTACTGGAATATGGTTTGCATTGATGCACAACCATTCTGAGGTCTTGGGGGTCAAAAATTCTCGTGCAGTGCTTCACGTGCTCACATTTTTCGCCTTTGTTTAAAGCTTGATAAAACTGAGAGAGGCTTTAAATAAAAGATAAAGACTTAGGCTATTTGATTCCCTTTTGGATTTTTTAACATTTTAAATCTATATTAAAGCTTTAATGGTTCAAAGTTGATAAAATTTAAACCATTATAACTTAATATTGATTCAAAATTTTTTAATCCAAAAGCAATTTAAATAGCTGATTGAAGGCTTTATCTTTTATAAAAACCTCTCACCCTTTTATCGGACTTTAAATAAAGGCAAATAAAATTTATTCAAAAGAATAACACTTCCCCAATTTCTGGGGTTGCCTCCATAGACAAAGAAAACAAATCAAATTACAAAAATTTTACATCATATGGACTAATTTTGTGGGCTTTTTATGCCAAATAAATGGTTTCTTAAAATATAAACTGAATATTTTAAAGTTGTTATCACAATTTCTTGTACGGTGGATTTTGATATTTTAAATTTGTTGAATACATCTGCGGAGAATTTTGGAATGGTTCCTCTTGCGCCAATTAATAATCCAAAAATTTCAATACTATTCAATTTATATTTTTCTTTATAATAATTGATGGTTGTTTGATATATTTTCTGTTTTTCTTCATTAACTTCATTTGGTTGATTTTCATTATTCTCAAATCGTATGGTAGGATCAAAGATGTACCCCTTATTACCTTTGATGGCTATTATATCAATCCTCCTGTGGCTTCCTCCATCAGCAATGCCATGGACTTCTTCATAGGTATTAAAACCACTTTCTTTTAATGCATTGGCAATGATGGACCGGACTCGATGGTGACGTGTGTTGCGCAGGGTTTCGCTGTACTGACAGAAACCCAAGACGTGGCCAAGTGTTTCAATCTCACCGTGGCAATGCCGACAGTGGTTGTTGTCTTGGGATCTGCCAGGTATCGCGCGCACTGCTGCAACATTGCCAATCATTTTAATGCTGTCACGCCATTCACTGGAGGATAGTCCATTGTGGTTCCAAATCCATTTATTGTATGGAGGGCATTCTTTGAATAGGGGTACACCTTTGCCTTTTTGGGGATATTTTGCCCATTCTTCAAACATTGCTTCCCTTAAACTTGTCCTTATTTTATTGCTATCAAGAGTATTTTTCCTCGTATTAATACACTGTTCTTTCATTTGAAGGCCAAGTCGGGTCAAACAGTAGGTAATTTCATCTTCAAAGTTTCTTGTTGCATCTATATATTTGTTGCACTGGATCTTTAAAGTTGTGATGCAGTTAAGTTGTTGGAGTACTGCTTCCAATTTAGCTCTAAAGAGGCCTAAACCTTTGTATTTTTTTGGGGAATATATCATACAATTTGGTGTATCAAAAGTAAGATTTAATATTTCTTTTAATGAAGATTTTATTATTTTGTCTAGATCATTTAAAAACCCGTCTGGAATAATTTTTATTGGCGTGATCTGAAATGAATAAATAGTTGAAGGACAAATTGATGAATATAAAATGCAAAATATACTTGCTGGGAGCAGGCAAAGCACTGCATGATGCTCTGAGAAGAACCCTTTAACCCCTCTAAGATTTATTTTTAATTTTACTGAGTTACATGGTATTTTCTCAGTAATTCCATATTTTCCTTAGGCCGGTTCCTACGTGGGCGACAGATGCGACGCGACGAAAGCGACAAAATTTCAAACAAATGTATAAGCATTGGAGCGTTCTTAGTGGGCGACAGGAGCGACAACAATTTACAATGTATAACGTTATGGCAATGCAAGCTTGTCGCTGGTGTCGCTCCAGTCGCTCTCGTCGCGTCGCATCTGTCGCCCACGTAGGAACCGGCCTTATCATCAGGTGATCATGAGTAATATTTTTACAGCAAAATTACCACTACTGTAGAACATTTCTCTGTAGGCATCTAAATGCATTCCTGTATTAGAATTATAGGATTTTGGAATTAAGTCATATTAAAATCTCAATTGAGGGTTTGGTACCATATGTTGTATTTTTTTAGTTACTGGATTATGTTCAGTGCTTCACCGGTCCTAACATCACGGCAATCCATTCGATGTTAATCAACAAACCACCAGATGCTCAACACACAACTATACATCCTTTACATCAGGTAAAGAACATGCCAAATTAGTTATTGCTCTTGTAGCTTTACCTACATTAAATATTAGTTGACAAACTTTTAATAATTCTGCAGTTAGGGGTGTGCAAGAACTAATTTTTTTTATAAGAGTTGAGTCGAGCTAGGTTTAAAAAAAAAAAAAAAAAAAACGAGCCTTTTGAGCCTTTATGAGTTGATCATTTTCAAATATATCACTGTGTCAAATAACATTCTTTTGATACAATAAAGATAACTAGAGATCGCCTCCTGGTTGAAATTCAACCAAAATTTCAGTTTATCTGGACTCCAGGAGTTTATAACATTTTGTCGTTGAAACTGAAACATCTGTTCTTCCTGTTTTTCTAGCAGTTGTTTTTGCAACAGCTGTCTAATGATTGAATAAATTATCCTCCCTCGATAAGATTAACATTGGAACTTAGAAAGCCTGTGGGGCGTAGCCCTAGAGTCCGATGTGAATTAGAATTGGATTCTGCTCATCTAGAAGACTATACCTTTCTAACGGTATGCGCGGATTTCTCCTACGATATATATGCGCCGAGAAAAAAGGAGGAAAAGAAACATGCTTGCCTATTAATATATAGATGATAATATTAATAAATTATTGAAAGATAATAAGTATATTTTGTATTCACATGTATTTATTCCAGGATTTTGAAAAGTAAAAATATTTTAAATATGACAGTCCAAACTAAGAACATTCAGTTAACCTGTCTTTTCATCACTCCTCATTTATAGTTAATATTTAGTTGAATCAATACAGAGGCACAAAACCCACGGCCATCTCTAGTACAAGGCCATGGCCTTTGAACTGGCAACACTGCAACGGCGTCGACCTGACCCGTAGTAACGTTCTTTTCACTCGCGTTATTGTTGCCAATGGGACTTACACATACAAATTTCCGGTCTTTGCACTTTATTATGAAATATTTGTAAATTACCTTTGTTTGTGGGTTAATAATGATATAAACAATATAGCATGTTTAAATTGAATGACAATTTGCAATAAAAATACAATAGATATAGATTCTACTTTCTCTTTTTGAAAAAAGCCTACTTATTGTACCATTTTTCTTGTAATAAATTTAGTTGTAATAATGTATTGTTTTAGTTATAAATTATTTATTTGTTCAATAAAATGTTCACCATTATGGATACAATCTCAGAAGCTATGATGGTGTTCAAGGTGGGCAGGGCCGCCCCGAGGGTAATAGGCGCCCGGGGCGAGGTTTTCATCTGCGCCCCCTAAATTAATTTGCGTACCTTGTGAACTGTAATGTTAAATTACAGTAGGAAGCATTAAATTAGATGCATGGCTAAATTTCAATGTTGTTAGTTTGAATAAACTAATCAAAAGTTTCACTTGCCCTGTAAAGCTTTGTTGACACAACCAGTTGCTGACAACCCATGGGGTCTGAGTCTGATCTTGTAGACTGTCACACGCTATAACCAAAGACAATTGCACCTCAAAAATCCTAACTGTTGATTGAGTACAAAATAAATAAATAATAAAAAAAAAACAATGGTTTTACGAAAACGATTGTGATTCAAGAATAATGTTTAACTGGAGTCATCAATGCAACCATAACAATATCTTTATCTCAGAGTACAAGTTAACCTAACGCAGCCGTATTAATATAGAATGGTGTTTTCAAAGACAAATAAAATTTCAAAATAACAAATATAACATATTATTTCTATGATCAGTCATTCTAATTTATATCTATTGTCATTTTGATTATCTTAAGTTTTCGTGTTTTTACAATTTTTGTGAAGTTTGAGCCTTTATAAAACCGGGGATTCCCCACGGCTGAGGCGCCCCCTTGGCCGTGGCGCCCGGGGCAGCCCTCATCCCCGCCCTCGGGGCGGCCCTGAAGGTGGCTATGTCATTACGGAACGACTCTGTTATTTATATTCTTTATATAAAAGTATAAAATTAATTGATAGAAGTTGTTCATTAATTAGTATATTTTGAATGTTAAACAAACAAAATTTATTCCTGTAATAATAACGAGGTGGCCTATGCACAAATTGCGCATTTTATGATCCTGTATGAGTGAAACTCACCTACAGTACATGAATGTTGATTATGACGTGACAGAGAACTACTTTTGTTTACTATCTGGTTTTTTTAATTCATCTGGAGGTAATCAGCTGTTAAATTACAATTCACATTAAAGAACTTGCAATAAAAGTTGGTCAACATTTTAAAGCGCCCTCTAGAAATAAATCAAAGACGAGGGGGGTGAAGCCTGAAACAATATGACCTTTTTAATTACGATTCGTCACTGCGGTTTATCCTAAGCTTTAAAATGACACCTCAATCTTAAAAATCGGTTCAGTAGGTCGAGAGAAAAAGGGACGTAATAGACGAAACCCTTATAGAAATAAGAAGATAGATGTTTAAAAAATCAGGTTTATATATAATGCAGGTTTTTAATTTTAAGAACCCTGTAAAAAGTTCCTGATTAAAAATACCAGGAATTTAAATTAATTCTATTGTTAAATTAGTTAAATTGGATGTTTTGATTTTTTATTTAGTTATGTGCTGTAGCGGATTAATTTTCATGAAAAATAACAATATTTAGGTTATTTCTATACGTAAATGTTGTACTGTATTATGACCATTTCTGATATGGATCGCTATTCCTCGTACACCCTAAAATTGGCCCAAGCTTCCTTTTACGCTTTTTTTTATTCTGGTTAGTGAAATAATTGAAATAACAAAAGTATTGTTCCTTATATATTAAATTTGGAATTTTATATAAACAAGTTATATCTTGGGGTCATATCCCCTTCGCGTGCGCATTATTAAGTCTGATATAATTTCGTCTAGAAATGGAAGTACTGCTTTTGGCAAGATATAGCTGCTATTTATTGTAAGTTTGGCTCTTCCTCTAAATTACCATAGAGGCTCAATGCGTACGGATGAATTTTATTTTTTGTTTCCATGTTTATATATTTCATTTCTGTAAAACAATCTGTCTTAGTATAATTTTTTACTTTAGGACAATTTTTTTTACTTTTTTTGACAGTAGGCTTATTTATATAATCTCATAGCTTGGTATCTCTGTTAACTATGTATTATAAGTAGCTAGTAAGATCTCACTGCTTGTTAGGCTACCTGGACTCAATTCATGTATGTATATACAAAACGAATAAAGAGATTTGAATTTGAATTTGTATGCTATACTTTTTAACTATATTTGAAACATTACAATAGGCGATTAAAGTTTACGGCGCACGACTTACTCTATTTAATGCAATGCTAATGCCAGAGCGCCAAATTCTACAAGTGCAACATCGTCACTTCTCGCTCGTCATGGCCTTGTACTAGAGATGGCAGTGACAAAACTCATCAATTGTCCATTGATCCAAGGGGGGTGTAAAGGGGATATATCCCCCCCTGAAATGTTGGAGAATAAAAAATAATATGCTCAGAAAATAAAAATATTCTATGACAAATGGTTAAAATATTATTTTTAAACGCCAGACTTTTATTAACAGATATAAACGCCAACTTATATAAAGAATAATAGGGCTCTTAATTGCACAATCCAAAAAGATAAAACAGTATAGTATTACATCCAAAACAAGTCATTTTAGTTTTGGAAATGAAATAAAATATTTATTGCGCATTGGCATTACTGACGAGTTCATACAAAGCATCGCGTTGGCACTGTTGAGTTCTTGCAATTGGCAATAAGTGCGCTCTAATTCACTTGCAGTGCTGCTACCCCCAACTTTCAAAACCACACTGGTTATGGCTGTTTTATTGACAACTTCAAACAGGCTGCGAAGCAGCATTGCCTCTGATCACAGCCTTGGTTCTTGGTTTATGTTTGTGACTGTACAGTTTGGACCGTAAATGCTTGTTTAGTTGTGCTTGTAAAATGCAAATTATAGTTTTGTCTCATTGTTGTTTGCAATGCCTAAACAAAAGTTGATGATCTAACATATTTTTAAATCAAAACAAACATCACCAGCAAACCAATCTGTGGTAAACGAATCTGTTGCAAACAAATCTGGAAGCGGCAATGATTCACTGCTGCTGTCGTAATCGGCACCAACGTCGAGCTGTTCTTCTGTACCGCCAACATCGCTGCCATCAAGCTGCTCTGGACTGCCACTGCCGGGACCATCGTCAAGCTGTTCTGGACTGCCACTGCCGGGACCATCGTCAAGCTGTTCTGGACTGCCACTGCTGGGACCATCGTCAAGCTGTTCTGGACTGCCACTGCCGGGATCATCGTCAAGCTGTTCTGGACTGCCTCTGCCGGGACCATCGTCAAGCTGTTCTGGACTGCCACTGCCGGGACCATCGTCAAGCTGTTCTGGACTGCAACTGCTGGGACCATCGTCAAGCTTTTCTGGACTGCCACTGCCGGGACCATCGTCAAGCTTTTCTGGACTGCCACTGCCAGGACCATCGTCAAGCTGTTCTGGACTGCCACTGCCGGGTCCTTTGTCAAGCTGTTCTGGACTGCCACTGCTGGCTCTGCTATTCAGAGAATAAACAAGGGGCATATTACAAGTATTGTTCTATTTTCTCTGCTGAAAATACTGAAGTAGGCAAAGGTAGTCACATAAGACTGGGTTATTTATTTAAAGAACCCTATAATGGTTGGAAAAAGGCGAAGGAGTACTTTCGGTCTCATGAAGCGTCTGACTATCATAAACAGTTTTTAATAAAAGCTCAAAACTCTCTCTGTTTTTGAAAAGGCCAGATGTTGCAACCCAGATAGATATCGGGAGACGAACTCAGATACTTGAGAATCGAAAAAAACTAATGCCGTTCATAAAAACTGTTATTTTTTGTAGTAGGCAAGAACTTCCCCTCAGAGGGCACAGAGACCACGACCCACTCACTTTGCATGAACAAAGTGAAAATGATGGTAATTTTCGGGCCCTGCTTCGTCATCGCATTGATGGAGGTGATAACACACTAAAAGAGCATGTTACTTCTTGTGCCCTTAATGACTCTTATCTGAGCTACAAAATAAAAAATGACATTATTAAGACATGTGGCGACATCATTCTTTCCCAAATTGTTGAAAAGGTTAATAAAGCAGAATGCTTCAGTATTGTAGCCGATGAAACTTCCGACATAGCTGGAGTGGAGCAGTTCACTTTAGGCGTGCGGTACACGTGTAAAAATAGTGATGAAAAATATACTTTGAGGGAAGATTTTCTTAAATTTGTTCCTGTAACCGACACAAGAGGAGTGGCTTTAGCCAACACTCTCATAGAAACAATAAAAGACATGGAAATCGACTTCAAACACTTGTGTGGACAAGGTTACGACGGAGCTACATCTATGAGTAGCCAGTTTCAAGGATGTGCTGCTATAGATCGTGAACCATATATGTACATTGTGCGAGTCACTTATTTAATTTGGCTCTTTGCCATGCTTGTAGTATACCCGTTATAAGAAACTGCCTAGGAACCATGAAAGAGGTAGTAAATTTCTTTGGAATATCACCTAAATGGTCTGCTGTATTCACCCACCTCCTCCAAGAGTCAAATCCCTCTGGCACTAAAAAAAAGAGATTGACCAAGTTTTGTGCGACCAGGTGGGTAGAGCATCTAGATGCAATCATGCTATTCAAGGACACCTTTTTGATAATTTGCAATTCTCTGAGAGAAATTCATGAGAATCGTGAAATGGACTATGAAACGTCAAGCAAAGCTTATACGTTGTTATCTGCGATCAAAAAATGCAGTTTTGTGGCAGCTATGGTTTCTGTGAGCAAGATTTTTAGCTTGTCACACAATTTATCAATATATCCTTGCAGTCAGAAACTATTGATTTTGTGTACTTCCTTAATCATGCAGACAATCTAAAGAAGGAAGTTTTTCTATGAGGGATAACAGTGAAGCCCATTTTCAAACCATGTTTAAGGAGGTTGTGTCACTTTGTGAGGCTGCCGAAATCAACATCGATGTCCCCAGGCATACCTCTAGACAGAAAAATAGAGATAATTACTTATCAGATGACCCAAAAACTTATTATTGACTTTCAGTTTTCATCCCTTCCTTAGATTACTTTTTGCATCAACTCGACTTGCGCTTTCTTAACCATCAAAAGTTGATAGAATCACTTCTACCTCACCGTTGTTGCTCCCTAAGTGAAGATCAAATAAAAGAAATTTCAGAAACATTATCTGAGTTTTGGCTCCTTGATTCTGATAGTTTCAGTGGTAGTGTTGAAGCTGAGTTACTCTTGTGGAGGAGAAAATGGTTGGAATGCAAGGACAAGACGAGGCCGAAATACTTCATCACTTGTCTAAACGAGTGTGATAAGAACATATTTCCTGCTTTACATAAGGTTTTAAAAATTGGTGCAACAATTCCCGTAACCACTGCAACTTGTGAGTGTTCATTCTCTACCCTAAGGCGAGTTAAATCGTACTTAAGAAGCAAAACTGGTCAAGATCGTTTTAATGGATTAGCACTGTTATCAATTCACAGAGATGTGACTGTCAAACCAGAAGAAGTCCTCAACAAATTGGCACAGAATAAATCAAGACTACTTGAATTCCTTTTATAAGCTAGAATATATTTTGTCTTAATTATCATTTGCACTATCGTAAATAAGATAATACTTTAAGGTTATAATTGTACTTATAATTGTAATTATAATCATATTAATTTTGCCTATTAGCTTGTCTAAATGAACGTGTATCTTAGATATAGATAACTCGTGAATTTTACTGTTGTTAAGTATTTTATTTTGGTGTTCTTGGTTTGAGTTTTGATGGCTTTGAATTTCTTTTGTGAGAAGTAGGGTTATATTTGCACTGTTAAAATAATATAGTACTTTTACATTACAATTGTATTATTGTTATTAGTTATTATTATAATTATATATCATCTTTATAATATAAATAACTCTGATACAGTAGGTATTCTGTATCTTATAGATAAATCGTGTATTTACCTCTTAATGAGTAATGTATTTTGGTGTTTTTAATAATCTTTAGACTATAACTTTTTACTGTACTTTGCCTGAATGTTATTTATTTCCCATCGTAATATAAAGTCAAAATACATTTTTTCCAAGTTTAAATAATAGTCTGATGATCTCTTTATTTAATATCTAAAACCCATTAGTTTGTGGGAACACATGTTACGTTGCCTAGCAACATTTTTTTGTTGAAAGAAAGGTTTTGTTTTGATAGTAGTTGGGAGAATAGATTAGATTGACCTGTTACATCTTGTGACTCAATAAATGAAGTTTCCTGTAATAGTCGTCTCGTTATTCCCTCTCCCAAATTGGTGACCCCTCGTACAACGAATTTTTCTAGTGCAACAAACTCTACCGTATCATGTCCCTGGAAGACCTTCAAGCTCAACTCACGGCTCTGCAAGAGGAAACTGGTCGATTGAGCGCCGATGTTCGTCGCAGCAATGACACGGGTACTGCTACAATTCATCGCGTAGCAGTGAAATTGCCACCATTCTGGGCAGATCGACCAAGCTTATGGTTTGCTCAAGCCGATTCCCAGTTCGCCATCTCGGGCATTGCAAGCGATGACACCCGTTTTCACTATGTCGTGTCTCAACTCGAAACTCGTTATGCAGCGGAAGTTGAGGACATCATTACTAACCCTCCAGAGAATGACCGCTACAAGACCCTGCGAACCAAACTCGTCGAGAGACTCTCTGCCAGCGAGGAACAACGTGTGAGGCAACTTATTGGCGAAGAGGACATCGGTGATCGAAAACCGTCACAGTTCCTTCGACACCTTCGCTCACTGGTTGGGACTACACAAGTTCAAGATACCTTCCTCCGAACACTGTGGCTACGCCGTCTCCCGCAGCATGTCCAAGCCACCCTTACGGCCCAGAATGAACTGCCTGTCGACAGACTAGCGGAAATAGCCGACAAGATCGTGGAGGTGTCACCGGTCTTTTCACCAGTGACTGTCAGTGCTGCGAAAAAAGTCGTGGATACACGAATGGAAGATAAGGAAGAGCTATCCACTGCCGTCACCCAGCTCGCCCGACGATTGGACGCACTTGAAGCCTCTTTCAAGCGACATCGCTCTCGCTTCCATAGTCGCCATAGATCTAACTCTACCTCCGAGACGCAATCGCCATTGGGAAATCGTTTGTGTTGGTATCATGCAAACTTTGGCGAGAAGGCTAAGAAGTGCACATCACCTTGTTCACATCAGGGAAACGCCAAGAACAGCCTGTGACGGCGGCAACAGACTGTCATGACCATAGCCGCCGAATATTCGTCTCTGACACTACCACGAAACTGCGATTCCTATTGGATACTGGCTCGGATATATCATGCTACCCACGACGCCTCCTTCGGGATCGACGCTCGCCAACTAACCTCGAACTTAGCGCTGCTAACGGCACTACAATCAAGACATACGGTGCCTACAACTTAACCCTCAATCTAGGACTTCGCCGAAGCTTTATTTGGCAATTTACTATTGCTGATGTGAGTGTCCCCATCATTGGATCGGATTTCCTCAGCCACTACAACCTGCTTCCAGACTGCCGACGGATGCGTCTCATTGATGCCACTACGGGTCTCTGCACTGATGGACAACTTTCAGGAATCAGACAAAGCAGCGTAAAATCAGTTGTATCCATGTCTCCATTCTCCAGAATTCTCCTGGAGTTCCCCGAGATCACTCGTCCACCTGGTCTGCCTCGTGAGGTGAAGCACAAGACACTTCATCATATTCGGACAACTCCTGGACCGCCAACTTCGTGCCGACCAAGACGCCTCGCACCTGAGAAGTTGATCATCGCTCAGCGTGAGTTCGCCGAGATGACACGTGTGGGTACAGCACGACCATCAGACAGTCCCTGGGCGTCTCCGCTACATTTGGCTCCAAAAGGCGAAAACGGATGGCGTCCCTGTGGAGACTACCGTGCTCTGAACGCCCGCACGATTCCCGACAGGTACCCTGTACGGCACATCCACGATTTTTCCCAGGTTCTCTCAGGTAGCACCATATTTTCAACTATAGATTTAGTTAAGGCATATCAACAGATTCCGGTTAACCCAGATGACATTTGCAAAACAGCTATTACTACACCATTTGGACTTTACGAATTCCCATTTATGACCTTTGGCCTGCGAAATGCTGGTCAAACTTTTCAAAGGTTTATTGACGAAGTTACGTTCGGCTTAGACTTTTGTTTCGCTTATATAGACGACATTCTAGTTTTCTCAAAGACTGTAGAGGAACATGAAAAACACCTAAAAACGTTATTTCAACGCCTCTCAGAGTATGGGGTTGTATTGAACTCCTCTAAATGTGTTTTTGGCGAACAACAAGTAACATTTTTAGGGTATAGAGTGTCAGTTTCAGGTATTTCTCCACCTCAGGAACGCATTACTGCGCTCCAGGAGTACCCGTTACCACAGACTATGCGAGGACTTCGCCGATTTCTGGGAATGATGAACTTCTATCGCAGATTTCGCTGATACACTCTCTCGCGTTGAGGCTTTGTCAAACAATTCCTCCATTATAGTAGATGCCAATACTATAGCGCAATTTCAAGCAAATGACCCTGAAATTCAAAGAATCTTAAATGGTGATGTTAAAGATTCATCACTTAGTTTGACAGGTGTAAAAATACCAGGAACAGACCTTGTAATATACTGCGAAACATCTTCTTCTAATCAACGTCCATTTGTCCCGGAAACACTTAGACGTAAAGTTTTTGACTCACTACACAATCTAAGTCACCCTGGTGCTAAGGCATCTGCCAAACTGGTCTCACAACGTTACGTGTGGCCCCGTATACAGCAAGATTGTCGTAACTGGGCTCGTGCGTGTCAACTGTGCCAAAGATCCAAGGTTTCACGACATGTTCATTCTCCTCTGGGAGAATTTCCATCCCCTTCAGCTCGTTTTGAACACATTCATGTTGATCTCATCGGACCACTTCCTCCAGCTGGACCATACAAATACTGCCTTACGGTCGTCGACCGATACACTAGATGGCCTGAAGTATATCCTCTTCAACAAATAACTGCTGAAGAAGTTGCACAATCTCTTGTGACCTGCTGGTTTTCGCGTTTCGGCTCACCTGCACGGATCACTACTGATCAAGGTCGTCAGTTTGAGTCCGCTCTATTTCGTGCTCTTGGCGGTACATTTGGTTCAGAGCGACATCGAACCTGCAGTTATCACCCCTGTGCTAATGGCATGGTCGAGCGGTTCCATCGGCAACTCAAGGCTGCCCTTATGTGCCATCCCGGTTCATCATGGCTGGAGGCTCTCCCTCTCGTCCTTCTAGGAATTCGAAGCGCCTTCCGCGAAGACTTGCAAGCGTCATCAGCAGAACTTGTATATGGACAGCCACTGCGTTTGCCTGGTGAATTTTTCGTTCCTCGAGAAGGTACAGCATGTCAGGAAGATCCCTCGGATTATGCTGTCCGCCTTCGGAACCACCTGTCATCTGTCCGTCCAGTGCCTGCCACTAATCACTCCAGGACGAAGTATTTCGTACACAATAACCTCGACAAGTGTACCCACATATTCCTGCGGGACGACACCGTGAGACGTTCTCTCCAGCCGCCGTACATGGGACCCTACCCCGTTGTCCAACGAGATGGCAAGACTATGACCATCCTGCAACGAGGAGTGAAAGTACGAGTGAGTTTGGACAGGGTCAAACCGGCCTATACCCTGAGGGAAAATGACATGTCTGCCAAAATTTTGAAACCTTCGACTCCGGATCAACCAATCATTCCGTGTCAAGTGCCACCCTCCAATAAAGAAGACACACCGTACAAGACGCGCTCAGGTCGCGTCGTCAAATTTAAACCCCCCTGACTTCCTGTCTCCGTGGGGGGCTCCTGTGGGAACACATGTTACGTTGCCTAGCAACATTTTTTTGTTGAAAGAAAGGTTTTGTTTTGATAGTAGTTGGGAGAATAGATTAGATTGACCTGTTACATCTTGTGACTCAATAAATGAAGTTTCCTGTAATAGTCGTCTCGTTATTCCCTCTCCCAAAAGTTTCACTCCTAATTCTGACGGAGTAGAGGTTTGCATAAAGTTAAATTTTAACTTCTGAAATTCACTGAAACTAACGATTTAGCTTCAAAAATTCCAAAACTTTCCAGTGGATACCCCCCGGACCCGCCGTGTTCTTGGGGGGTATTCCATACCCACCAAACCCCCCGGTGTTACCCCTCCGCAAAAAAATATCCCCCCCGAAATTGAATCCTGGGTTCGCCCCTGATTGATCATGAAAGGATAACTTATAATCAATGACAAAACAGCTGTATAAATAATTGGATGGGGGATTGAAGAGGAGTGAAATCCTCAAACATAACTGTTGGTCCCTCATAGTGTAGTGACAAATCCCGATTTAATTGACCGACGATTACGTTTGCAAGAAGATTCAGATCGACTTCAAACTTTCACAGTAGATTTTAGGCTTAACTTGTAAGGCCAAGTTTGTTTCTGAAGTTATTCTGTTAAATAAAAAAGTAATGAGACGTAATTTAATTCCCCATAAGAAATGCATTGTGGGCTGTAAATAACGGTGCTTAAGGCTATGTTAAACGGAGCTTGAGTTGTTTGTTGTCAGACATGGAGTAAGCATGTGTTATGGAATCTATTTTCTGCCTGTTGTACTATAACTGTAATGTATGTGTAATGTGATAGATGTGTTATTTTTATCCATTTATTTTTTAATAACATAAAACTAGAATTATCTGGCTTATGTTGCCGCACATCCCCATACGAGTGGAACAAGCGTACTCCTAGTATATAATATATACTTCTGCCCTACAATACATTAAACAAATTATGCTGTGAAACTAATTTCTTCACAAAATGAGTAATTTTACATGTGAATTAATTAATAAATAGTATGTTTTACAGTTGGCCGACTGATTTAAATTAACATACTATTCATCTGGTAGCATGTGGGGGTTCCATAGCAACTACTATAGCCACTACAATTTGAATTTTCTCGACAATAAAATGAATCAGTCTATTAACAACTACATGTGCCATCGCTATTAGAAAAAGTCCAATTTGTGTCAATGTTAGATTGAGTGCCTCAAATTTGTTCAAACATCGATTTTTACTGTTAGATGGGTAAAGAATGACTATTGTTGCTATTAAAAGTAAAAAGTCTTGTAGGTCTGACAAATTTCTGTGACTGTCTAATATCAACAATAATTCTCATTTCCCCTAAAATATTATTTTATCATAGTAACTACAGGATAACTTTTATTTAATAGCTTTTTTAAAGAACAGTTTTTCTGAACTACTGCGTTATGCCATTTGCAGCCACCAGTGTTGGAAAAAGCAGGTACTTCTCTGTGTTTTCAGTTTTTATAAGGCTTGCTGGGGTTAGTGCGGGAAAGTGAAAAAGTGTGAAGTTTTATGGGATTTTAATATAGGACAATGGAATTTACTTTAAAAACTTTACTTGGGTGTTTTTGGGGTAAACTAAATCTTACATATTTATACGCTGTTGAAATGCTATGTTCTCAGTAACTTATCATAAAACAGGCCTAAAAACATGGTGGAAATCATTAGTTAGGCCATCAGAGCAGTACTTTTCTCATTTTGACAATTCATTCTGCTATTGTTGCCTTCCTCTGGTTTTTAAACCAATACCTTCTGGCAATTTGTGGATACAATTTTCTCTGATGGTTGCACATCTTCAGAGCAGGAAGGCTGTATGTTTGTTTCCACGAGTAGGCTTAAGACACTTTTTTATTGATTGACACTTTAATTGTGTTTAGTCATTGCCATATCAGGAAAAACTAAAAAGTACCATGGATTGTTGGCAGGACTTGCTGTACTTCCCATTTAGGCCGGCCAATCTTATGGTTGGTGCATGGACAGCTATGGAGCAAATAGATGAAGAAAATGGTTGCTTGGTTGTATGCCCAGGCTCTCATAGATCTAACCAGCTTCACCAACATGGAACAGAACAATTCCAAGTAGGAAATATTAGTTTAAGAAATATATTTACTTTATTAATTCTCTAATAAAAGCATTTTGTGTTATTAGTACAACACATCCGTAAAACTGCTATGTGTCTCGCCACGTAACTTGATGAATCAATTTGCACGACTATTCAGTTAAAATTAGCTCAATGTTTTTGAAAAGTACCCCCTCTCCCATCCCAGCTGTTTTTGGCCATTCATCAACTTATGTGGCAAGACTTATACTGGAACACAAATTAAATACCCCCTGTAGCAGTAGACCTGCGTCCAATGAAATTTCAGATTTTTTAATTTCCCTATAAAAATACTATAGGAATAAGAATTTAGGTTTGCTGCTGTGGAGTGATTGTAAATGTAGGTTGTTAATCGCTCATTGGTGAAGGTTAACTCAAAATTGTACAAGATCTGGTAATTTTTTCCACAAATACTATGAAGGTGAGTATGTATGTTTGCCCCCATATGGGTTTTGCAAGCAAGTAAAAGTTTTACCCTACATAGTGAATGTTCATACCAAATTTTATTAAGTTGTATCAATAAATAAGCAAGATACAGAGCAATGAATAAAAAAAATAAAGAAAGTCTCATGTTAAAAATTGATATACAAATTCATTTGCTAGGAGTGCTGTAAACTGAAATTGAGCACTCCAAATAGAGATAGCACCAGCGGAACGTAAGCCTAAACATAGTACGACAGAGAGGGAGGTAATTATTTAGTTGAGCGTCGCCAGGCTCTAACTTTTTCTTACCTTGATTAAACCTTCGAAATGTTGTGTTTTATAACATACAAGTTAGAATCAGATCATGCAGACCAAAATTTTATGAATAAATGTGTTGGTTTAACATGTATTGAAATTGGTTTATGAAATGTGTGAAAAAGCACAACCATACTTAATATTGTTTATAATCATACATTTTAATATATAGAATTACGATAACTGCAAATGGTGTGTAAGATAACTAGCCTGGTTATGCGATAAGGCGAAAAGCTACCGCTAGTGTATCCGCTCCCGGTGCGTTGCCGGCCGGCCAATCAGCTGATGTACGTACTCACAGCGGGCCGCCGCGCCGCCGGCCAGTCTGTGCGTGAGTGGTGACTCATCAGTAGCATCTTTCAGTGCGGTCAGTGCAAAAACAACAGTACGGGAACAAAAAAAACAAAAACATTTACTACATTCCCACTTTGTCAAGTTCTTGTTTAAACGGAAATATTGCGATTTCGATACCCGGTTCCATCATTTGTGGACAGAGATCGCCAATCTGTACTGAACCAGGTGAGACACCCGACCTACACCGAAGAGCCTGAGTCCACTTCCACATCAGATGACGACGATTTAAATCATTTCGTCAGTACTTCGTTAAGCAATTTATTTTAATTTATGGTGTCTTTAATTTTCACTGTTAAATGTATAATATATTTAATCTTTTGTTAGGTTTAGTTATTTTATATAAAGTTTGTTCTATCAAAACAACTATGCTTTTGCAGACTTTAATAATGCTTATATTTCATTGTATAACTACATTTAGAATGTTTAATCAAGGCGGGAAAAAGTTAAGAGCTTGGTGACGCTCAACTAAATAATTACCGAGAGGGACATTTTAAATTTATTATTTAGTATTGCGTCATTAAAACATTCCCTTATACATGAGTTACTTAGCTTAGTTGGTATCTTTGGAAAGCTTTTTTTTTAAGGAGAATCATTATTTTAAGTCATTAAATCCTTATATTGTTTGGACTTTGTCATATGGACTTTCAAATTTATAATTTTATTGTATTGAAAATATTGTATTTAATCATGTGTTTATAAAAAGTATCTAAGTTATAAGTTTACTTTACAAGTGATTAACGTCGTCATGGTATCCTGCTATTTTCAAATTTGTTTACTCGGGGTCCAAAATAAGCAGTAGGTCCAAAGAAGGCGGATGAAGTTAGTGTTCCTACATTGATTGTGAGAATAGGTCCAGTAATGGAAAACTGTCATAGGGTATATATAATTTGTGAGTGTAATGTGTGGACGAGAGAGATTCTTTCCTGGTGACCATCTGTAATGAAGTCACAATGTAAACTGACTATAGTAGAAGCTCTCAAATCCTGCCACCTCAGGACCGGACCAAGGGCCGGATTTCAAAATGGCCGAATTAACCGGCGGTTTATTAAAGGGGTTAACAGAGAGCTGTATTATATGTGTGTTCCAACAATGAACTGTTAGGATGTATTTAACAATGAAGGGTATTATACTCGCCCAATAAATGACCATTTTTGTAACCATCATGATTTGCTCCCTCCCACACAAGTAGCGCGACGATCAGAAATGGACAAGCGGTCACTAGCGATGAATTAGCGTTTAACAGACAATAATAACTGGTCCTCTGTCAACGAAGGCCTTAACGTATAAATGGAACTGTAAAAGTGACAATCTGTCTTGTGACCTGACTTCTGTGTTACATCGACGATCGAACTGAGAAACACTCAACAAAAACATAACGATCAAAAATAGAACACTAACATAAAGTTTTAGAAGACATCCGAAACCGATTAGTCCGGAAATCGTCAATTGAACTGATATATTTTAGTGATATAACATTGGACAAGTTGACTCTTATCTATTTTTTCCGTGGGAAACGCTCGGGCTGAAAATTTATTTCCGGAATCCCACGTCGGATTATCCGGCGGCCGAATCATCCAAGGCCAGACTAGAGGGCTTCTACTGTAATAGGTTATTGTCTCGTTCGCGCTCTCATGGAGGAGTGCGCTACTACGTCGAGCAAATCTTTCTTTGACCATTTTGCCTATAAGATGTGTTCTTCTTTATTTGTTTGTATTCATTGTTACGGGTTTTGTTGATTTCCCATAAAAATAACATGGGAAACACGTTTTTGGATTTCCTCCATAACCAGTTATGCCAAGCTAAAAATTTAAAATACTAAATGGTTTGTTTTTTAAAGCTCTTTTAAAATGGTTTTAGTTAAAATTAATTGTTGGATTTTAAAAATTGAGATAGAAAAATCCAATTTTTAAGATAGAGATAGACACACACACACAAATATATACATATACATATATATATATACTTATATACTTATATATGAAAATTAACAAATGGGGGGGAAAATGACCTAAGCCCAGGACCATGTTAGTTTTAAATTTTTAGATCCCCAGAAGCCAAAAACACCATTCGATCATTTTCATATATAAGTATAAATGTATGTATATGTATATATATACATATATGTATATATATACACACATATATAAGTCCAAACACTTATATATGGAAATGAACAAATGGTGTTTTGGCTTCTGGGATATCAAAACTTAAAACTAACATGGTCCTGGGCTTCGGTCTTATCATGCTTACCATCATAATAGCGTATTCCCTACAGGGGAATTCACTAAAAGTAAGTACTACATTAGCACTTTCAACTACAGTAACCGTAAAACTGCAGTCCAGTTACAAACTTCTGTTATGGTCCCAAGGTGATACTTTCCGTGGTGTAGATGATAAGCAATTGTCACCAGAGCTAAAATTGTAAGCATAATTAAAATGTGTTTCTAGGTAGGGCCTTACAAGACATTCTACGGAGTTAAAAGCAAGCAAAACGAGCAGCCGATTCCCTTATGTATGGAAAAAGGAGATACTGTTTTCCTCCATCCTCTTCTAATCCATGGATCTGGACCAAATCGATCCAAGGTAAGTTGGTTTGATTCAAAATCCAACCCCGAAAATGAATAGCCTTCCCCGAAAATGAATGATAATGCATATATTTTTTCTCCTCAGAGTAATTTTAAAATTAAACGCCAAACTTATTTTATATTTTTATCCAATTTTGTAGTTGAGCTAAGAGTGTTCACTGACTAGGGAAGTTTGAGTGAGAGCTCAAAGTAAAAAAACTTCAATAAGAGCAGGCCCAACACTTATCCACCAGACAAAAATAGCTGACAAATTCCAATCATGCTCCTATCATCATGATAGGTGACACAGAGTTGCATCAAGAAAGTTGTGTTGACTTCCTTGCGGTGAGATTGGGCGAGGGTTTAGACTGGCGTGAGCAATTGTTAAAATTAAAGAGCAAACTGGCAAAAGGAGTTTTTGTCTTGTGAAGTCTTAATGGCCTCCGCAACATCGGCGAACAGTATAATTTTGTTTGCTCGAGTTGCACATTTCCTACTCTATCCCCCTCTGGGGTTCGTCGGATTCAAATCTGTGGGAGGTTTTTGTATTGCAGAAAAGAGCTGTGCGAACAATTCTTCAATTAAATCAGAAAGAACATTGTAGAGAAAACTTAAAAACCTGGGAATATTAACGAACGGTTCCATGTCTCCTCATTTTTTCGATTTCTGATTATGTTAAATTTAGATTACCAGAATATATTAATTCAGTCCATAGCTATAATACTAGGTTTAAGATCACTTTTTCAGAACAGCATAGACTTATAGCAAAGAAGCCTGAACACGTTGGTAGTAAATATTGTGATAATATTTACTATCATATGGTTTTACAATATAGTAGGCCTAATGTAATTCACAAAAACCAAAGATAAAAATAAAAGTTTTAACCTTATTTCCATTTATTCCATTCCAGTTGTCTTGCCAATAATTATTGTTATAACTTCACTGAATCAGAGTCCAATTGAATTTGCCAGAATCTGGAGTTTTTATCTAATTTGATAAACGCCCGATAATTGAATCATGCTCTGACTTGACTTTATCACACAATGGTAAAGTCAAGTTCTGACTTGACTTTATCACACAATGGTAGAAGTGCATTCCTGGGTGTACTGCTTTGTCCTCTAAGTCAACAATGGGTTTTTTGTTTACATTTTATTTCATCTCATTTTCATATTCTTGTTATTTCTTCTTGTATGTCATTACTTATTTCTTCATAGTTAATAGTTCTGCATCTTCACATTTTTGTACTCAATTTTTTGTATCATTGAGAACAATAAAGTAATAGTTAAACATGTAGAACTATAAGCCTACATGACCAATATAAGAAGTTAAATGACTTAGTTAAAAAAATACATGGAAATACATGCAGTAGTGATCGTATTTTAAATTGACAAATTAAGGTTTTGTTTATTATTCAAAACATAAAGCTCATTAGTTGATGGTTCAAATAAAAAAAAGTTTAAATAAGTATTATTTTTTAACTTGTAAGTTTAAATACATAAATTCAATCATCTATCTATATATATAATTCTGTAAGCGAAATTTCTTGAGCAAAATTGTGAGCGTGATACAAATCGCAGGAAGATGGGGGTGGTCTCAAATTAAAGGTCTCGGTCCCATACACGAGGGAAAACTATTGGCATGTCCATAATGTTAACAGGAAATGAGAAATCACGTAAAACGTCCTCTATAAGAATAGCATGGGGATGCGTAAAACGTCTGCTTTGTATACATTAAAACATTTGTGTTATGGTTTAATTTTCAAACAAGACACAGATGATAACTTTGAGTTAAGATGATAAAATAATTCACACTAAAAGAATCAATTTATTTATATCTCTATGTATAATTAGGTAAGCGAAATTTCTTGAGCAAAACTGTGAGTTTTACAAATCGCAGAAAGATGGGAGGGGTCTCAAATTAAAGGTCTCGGTCTCATACACAAAGGAAAATTATCGGCGTGTCCATAATGTTAACAGGAAATGAGAGATCATGTAAAACGTCCTCTATAAGAATAGCATAGGGATTCGAGAAAAGTGTGCTTTGTGTACATTAAAACATGTGTTACAGTTTAATTTTAAAACAAGAGACCGATAGTATTGAGTGAAGAATTTTTAATAACCAAATGACAAAAATATAATAATAATAATACTTTATTGTCTTAGGTATTAGTCCTTCATTGAATATGGAGAATTTTTTATTAAAACATTTTTAATTTTTTCTTTAAATTTGCGATTTGATAAGGATTTCCAACTTTGGGGCAAATCATTATATAATTTTACTTCCATGTTAAGTTTTTCATAGCTCTTCGTATATTTTACTAATGGAACTTTTAATTTTGATTTATTTCTTGTCGAATGATAATGAATGTCCAAATTACATTTAAAGTCAAAATATGGTTATTTTTAACATACAGTAGATTTTGCAGAATATAGAGAGAAGTTAACGTCATGATTCTATAATTTTCAAATAAAGGTTTGCAATGTGTTCGACTTTTTACTCCTGCAATAATTCTGACTGCCTTCTTTTGCAATTTAAATATATTGTTGGCTTCCGAAGAATTGCCCCATATTATTGTTCCATAATTAAAATTACTATGTACATATGCATAGTAAGCATTCATTAAAACATCCAAATTTACATTTCCTTTCAATCTTCTTAAAATGTATATTCCTTTGCAAATTTTCTTTGTTATATGTGTAATGTGGTTTTGCCAATTAAATTTGTTGTCAATAATTATTCCAAGAAATTTTAAAGATGCACAATTTAAATGAAGATGAAATTTATTTGAAAAGCTTACTTCTAATTTTTGAGTTTTATTTATATTCAAACTGAGTTTATTGCTCTTACACCAATCCAAAACATTGTTTGTAGTAATTTTTATATTTTCCACAAGTTCTTCATGATTATTTCCAATTATATTTATTCCTAAATCATCTGCATATAAGAATGAAAGATTTCTTAGGCTTGAAATAATTGATGGTAATACTATAATAAGACGTTTTGTGGCTTTGAGCAACTTTGAGCGAATAGAAATTCTACTCGGAGCGTTAAAGTACGGCTACACATAGCAGGAAAGGATACGGAAAGGAAACGGAAAGGACACAGACAAAATTCTGATGGGGTGGCTACACATATCGGGACACGGACAGGACATTTCTGAGTTGGAAGGCTGCGCGCGCAGCCGTCAGACGTCGGAAGGTTGCGCGCGCAGCCGTCCGACACGGCTCATCCCGCCGGCCGCCACACTCACAACACTGAGCTACCGTTATCATTTTCTGATAGTGTCGGAAGGGGTGGCTACACATACCAGGACGGGACACGGACAGGACACGACAGTGGCGGATGAATGCTTGTTTGGCGATCCATCCGACACGACAAATGTCCTGTCCGTGTCCTTTCCGTGTCCTTTCCTGCTATGTGTAGCCGCTCCCATTTGATAACACAGGGAGCATTCATCAGAAACTGTCCTGTCCGTGTCCTTTCCGTGTCCTTTCCTGCTATGTGTAGCCGCACCTTTACCAACCTTACAAACTATTACAAATTGACTGATTATTTATTTTTTTTTTTTTAATTTCATAAAACATTACAATAATTAATAAAAACATTGTAACGAATTTTAGTGAATTTCCCTATAGGGAATACGCTATTATGGTAGTAGCCATGGTAAGACCTAAGCCCGGGACCCCTTTAATTTTTCATTTTGAGGTCCCCAGAAGCCAAAAACACCATTCGTCCATTTTCATATATATGTATTTATATATCTATCTATCTATCTATATATGTGTCCGTGGTACTGATAACTTTTGAAGGGGACCTCCGATTTTGATGAAATTTGGTATGAAGTTGTAAGACCAGGTCTATTTTCATGAGTTCGCGAACCAGCATTGTCGGGTTATGGGAACGGGGTTTTATGGGGTTTCAAAGGGGTCAAAAATGGGTTTTTGAACCTAAACTTACAAAATTCATCAATTTTAACTAATACCATTTAAAAGAGCTCAAAAAAACATACAATTTAGTATTTTGAATCTTTAAAATAGCTTAACTGGTTATAGAGAAAATTCAAATCAAGTTTCCCATGTTTTTCTTATGGGTAAATCTTAAAAAAGTTATATATCGCTTATTTATCAACATATCTTAATAAAATTTTTTATGAACCTTCACTATGTGGTGAGTAATTAAAATTTGATCAAAAACCCACATAGCAGCAAACCTACATAATAAATCCCATGGTATTCTCATGGAAAATAAGTGTATGATGGTAACAAGAGAGGTGGAGATAATGGTCGGATTCATGTTCATCCACCGCAACCGGGATGCGGTGGATTTTTTGCGGTTAGCACGTGAACGTCAACAATCTAAATCCCGGTGGGTTCATAAGACGGCAGCAAAATGACGTCACCATGATCCACCGGGATTTATCACGTGGCCATTGGGATTTGTCACGTGACTATCTTAGTTCCGGTTCCGGTGGATGCGGTGAATGAACGTGAACCCGACCAATAAGGTATCTGTTCCTAATCAGCTGATCAGCTGTCTTCTGCATATTTGTCAAATTTGAAATGTTTATGTTTTGTTATTTGTAAACAAATCATTCCTGTTGCATGGAAGCTTTGGATATGCACTTTTATTACTTTAAAAAAGTCATTTATTGCAATATAAATATTAATATATAAATTATTAAATTAAAATAATTTACTCAGAAATATAATGCCATTAAATATATTATATTTCCTTGTAAAGATCATTAATTATATAAGATAGCCTCAAAGTTCTTTGATGTTGAAACAATAATTCTTTGGAAATTCGCAGAGTACGCAGGTCTGCTGCGACGGGGGTATTTATAATATACTAGCTTTTTCCTGCGGCTTTGCTCGCGTTACTCGCTGTGATGAATTTTAAAATGTGTAAACAATCAGCTGTTTATAATGTTTATATTTTCCAAAAATATTGTTCACTGTTATTCATCATGTCAATGTTTTAAGTAATTAAAAGCCTAAGTTTTCAGGTATTTTTGTATTTATTCTCACCACAATTTTAATTACTTAAAGTTTTTTTTGAATGATGGATAAGTATATCAAACCTAAATGTTTTGACATAGACCACAATGCACCAAATGCTGAAAAAGAATGGAAGCATTGGAAAAAAGTATTGTCTAACTTTCTCGAGACAATTAAGTTCACCGAAGATTCCGAAAAGTTAAAAATCCTTCTAAGTAACATATCTTCGGATATTTACGGACTAATTGAAGATTGTAAAACTTTCGATGAGGCATTTTCACTCCTAGATAAATTGTTCATTTTATAAACAATTTATAAAACATTTGTCAGGTTTAACTCACTCGCCGTCACGCTCACCCTACATATAAGTAATTAATTGCTGAAATACCTCAAATTAATATTTTCATTGAATTTGTTTCTTAGCAACCAATAAAAAAAATAAAATCAATTTTCAGATTTGTATGAAAATTTTTTTGTCTTTTGTAAAAAATAATTTAACAAAAATAAAAAGTGTCCTATGTTACTTCTGATACCTCCAAGAATATGTGTACAAAGTTGCTGATGATCGGTTGAGTAGTTTTCGTGTGAAAGTCTAACAAACAACAATACATTCACATTTATATTATTAGTAGGATTGTTTAAAACGTTTTAATATATTGATAATGATTTAGCAAATAATATTACAAAATAATTTTTAAGATAGTTTTTAAAGTACATTTTAAAAACATTTAATAATGAATAAAATCATTTTTTATTATCAATGCTACCTGAGTCATGGGGTTATACAACCTATGCCACAGTTTATAACTCATAGAAGGTCACTTCAAATTCAAATGCATATTATAGCCATCCCCCCAGGATCAGTAAGTTTAATTGTTTGCAGTTTAGATTCATCCTTAACCAAATGACAAATCTTTATGCTTTTCACTCATCATTCATCATTCGTTAACATATAGGCCAAACACATCATTGCCCTCACCTTTTTTTAGCAACCATTCCACAAAAATTGAACCAAGAAACTTCAACTGATTAAAGCGCTACTGTAGAAATACATAAACTCGCAAGAGAACTCTTTGTTGCACTGAACTTCAAAGTCTCAAATCAACCACACCTTTCATTGTCAATTTAGCCGCAGTAAGAATCTGACCCAACTGTCAAAGCATGACATACGTCCTCCAGTATAAACATTTGGTTTTGTCCATTGTAGCCAGTAACTAAATTACTGAATGATGCTATATAATAAAAATAATTTATCAGTTATTAAATAGTACTTAATACTGGTGGTTTGACTATTTATTTAAATAAAAGTAAAGTGAACGGATAAACAACTAAGCAATTTGTGGAATTGAAATTAAATTTAAGACAAAAGAATTAGCAACAAAGATGAAATCAGCTGTTAACGCCAGAGGTAAAATCTACGTGTTACAGTTTCAACTCAATTTCAAGAGTGCAGCGCCCTTAGTCCTACACTAAAACATCCTGAAAGACGAGTGAGCAGCATGTTCCTAAATGCTGAAAAATGTTCCTAAATGACGAGAATGTTCCTAAGAACAAGCTCGTCTTGAAAGAAAAAACCCTTTTGGAATTTTTTCATTCAGACTGTGACTAATATTGCAATGCTTACACAGAATTAATTGTTTAATTTTACCGAGCAGATTTAATGCCCAGCCCAAAGGTACTCTGTTTTAATTCTTTAACTAAAAAATAAGCATCTGATAATGGTTATTCATATCTTGTATTTGATAAGGATTGTGTTTGTTGTGCCATACAATTCCTAGAAATTTAGTTTCTTGAGGATTTTCATTAAATTAAATGTTTGTGATTGTTTTAGCGGTTTCGTAAAGCAATCTCTTGCCACTACGCTGCCTCCGAGTGTCATGTGATCGATGTCAAGAACACCGCTCAAGAGGAAGTGGCGAGAGAGCTAGAAGCTACTGGTGCTAGGAAACACGCATTATCACTGGATTTCCAGGTAATTTTTATAGTGAATGGTTCATTTTTAAGGGAAGGTAATAAAACTCAAGGAACGGGAAGGAAATTTTACACTACAGTCCTGGACAGGCTTTTTGGGCAGGTGGTCAAACAGCTGTTGCAACCTATTACCTTTGTTAACTGTTTCCAGTAAATAATAATAACTGCTTTTACTGTAATTATAAAGTAACTGTTTGTACCCAAATCATTTTTTAATATCAGCTGTTATTTTTTCACACAATAACAAAGTAACTTAAAAATTTTTTTATTTCAGCCTACGGATTGTTAAATTAAAAAATTATCATCGTGTTTTTTTATGTGTGATGTTTTGTGATCTCTCTTGAGGGCAAAGAGATTTTTAACAATTAATATGAGCTAGTGATCGCCTATGGGTCGAAATTCGACCAAAATTGATTTAGATGTCTGGACCCGATTAGTTTTAAAATGTTTTTTTTTATATTTTTTTATAACTTTAACACCTGTTTTTTAATGTTTAAATAGTATTTGTTATTACAACAGTCTCATGATTCAATCAATTACCCTTCTTCCACAAGGTTAACATTAAAACTTCGAAAGCCTGTAGGGCGTAGCCCTGTGTAGTTTTTCCACTCGCACATTAGATACAGTATAACTTTGTGGGGGAATTCTTGTGGAGCATAAACTGTTTTTAAATGGCAAAAAAAAACTTTGAGAACAAAAACAAATGTTTCAAATAGGAATTCTTGTGTGCCAATCTTTATGGAATATAAGATAGACAGTGTTTGTGTTTTATGTCGGTTTTTTTTGTGTGTGTGTGTGTTTTTTTTTCAACAATTGACGAGTCCCAGAAGGTCATTAAGTTGAGTGAAGCCCAAAAAATAAATAACTTAGCCCTAGTCCCAAGCCATGGGAACTAAAGGCCGGTTATGTCAGCCATCCACCATCTTACTTCAAGGCCATATCCAAGGGGCAGGGAGTCAAACTTCCCTCTCTAAATAAAATAATGATAATGATAATATTAACAGTAAAACATACTTAGTGAGGACTTAGTACCATCTATTAATCAGCAATCGTTGACTAGAATTTCTGAACTGATCGTTTTGTTTATTTTTGGAGTACAAAACCCCCCAAAACTACCCCTTACGGTAGGTCGATATATCTGGTTTACGAACTCAACCAAATAAAGGTAGGATTACACATCTCTACCAAATTTGGTCTCGATCGGACCGTTTTTACGAGAGTTATCGTGTCTAGGGACACGATATATATATATATGTATGTATAAATTTTAATGACTATTATTTTTGGTCTGTGAGCACCTCAAAACGAAAAAGTAACATGGTCTTGGGCTTAGGTCTTGCCATGAGACCTACAATAATAGCTTATTCCCTGTGGGAAATTTTTGCAAAATTTTGCGGTTTTGCAAAATTTCAAAGTGATTACTGTTGGTAGAATGACATTCATCAATCAGATTCTGGGCGAAAGTAGATCTTTGTTGTTTTAAATGGGCTTGTGTTTTGTTTAAATGTCTTTTTGTCTCCCGTGTTTTACCGTGTGTGTGTTTTGTGTGCTTATAATGACGTCAATATGACTGATTTTTTAACCAGTGTCCCAGAATAGGATATGATTATGGCCTAGTAGGGGCTTAAACCCGGGTCATCCGAAAAAGGACAAGTTGGAACTGCGACTGATATTGGGTATGTACCATATTTAATACTCAGTTCCGGTGGCTACTCACAATGGATAAATATAAAAATTGTTTGTTATCTTGGCAGTGTTATAGTTGTTCCTAGAACTTAAATATAAATCTGACTGTATAATGGACTGTGTAATCAAGCTGAAGTATGTAGGTACTTAGACACCACAGGGACATATTATCAAGTGAACTAGACTGATAAGAGATGATAAGAGACTGTGATTAGAATTACTGCTCTGGCTGTCACACTACTGGACAAGTGGCCAGTTAATTTCCGAGCATTTACATTATTGTCACATACTGTATTTTTAAATAATGAAAATAAATAATTTATTCATTTATTTATTTATTTATTCATATTTTACCACTTGTTACAGTCCATAATGAAGCTACGAAGTCTCGTCGTTAGAGGATCTGAAGGTTTCACAGCTGTGTGATATCTGCTGTCATCGCTCATCCAGCACAACAGCATTGGGAAATGTTATATATTCGATCTGAAACTAAGGTGATCTGTGCAATATTATTTTTACCACTGCAGTACCTGATTGAACAACACAATTCAGCCACATGCTAAGCCTAAAGAAATATTCAGTTATATTTTTTGGCTATAGCATGTTATGGTATCAAAGCTAAAATATAGTTTGAAACTGGAAAACTATGGCTCCAAAGGTTGTGTTTTGATTTTGTTTAGCTCCTCTCTCATTGATTGATTGAATTACCAGTATATAACGTAACAAGCTATCTAAGAAAGAGAACATAATTACTGTAATTTTACTTATATTTTTTAACAACTTTGTAAAAAAATTTTGCTCAAATTTTTTGACAAATACGGTAGAACCTCGATAGTTTTCGGCTCTCTGTAGTTTGACACGGTCCATGACAACTTAGCATGTCATTAACAACTGATAATGTCAATGTTGGGGACTGACAAAGGTGAAAATGTAAATAAAATGGTGAATGATTTTAATTTTGGCTGTATTTATAGTTATATCAAATTATGTTTTCACTAATTTAGTGTTTCTTAAATTCAACTTTTCATTTTTATGCTTCCTGCATTAAAATTTATCGTATACTTCCCTATAGTTTGACTTTTCGATAGTTCGACACTCTCTAAGTCCACAAGGTGTTGAACTATCGAGGTTCTACTGTATTTGTCAAAAAATTTGTCAAAAAGCCGCTACGCCAGGCTTTTACCGCCGGTGTAAACTGCTGTCATTTTGTTAGTACTATGGCAAAGCAATATTTTTGGTACCCTTGTTTTGGCAATAAAAACAGCAACATAAAGAAAAATATATACAAGTAGAGCCTAAGGGCATTTCCTTGCAAACCAAAAATAAAATAAAACTTGTTTACTACAAAACTAAAGAATTTCAAGTTTAGAAATAAAATATACAAGTACGAGTAGTTTTGTGTTGCTAAGAAAAATTATTATTTGTACTAGATTTAATTGCAAACAAAACTTTATATATTTTATTTGGATATTATGTTGTGTTCTCAATTTATAATAATTACACCACATGTTTCCCACTGCTCTACGCGGTGACTTTTCAGGAAGAGTACACAATATGATGGTAAAACAAACCTAAGAAATGTGTAATATTATAATTCAACACACTATGGTATGGGTTTTATTGAAGTATACAACAAAAAAGACTCTTGGTGGTCAATGCAATCTTAACCAAGGCCTATATATATTCTTCTGGCGGTCATAGGGTTAATGTTACCAATCGAATAAAGTTTATACTTCATCAAAATAAATATAAATTGACAAAAACTTAATTACATCTATCTTCTTATTTCAATAAGGGTTTCGTCTGTTACATCCCTTTTTCTCTCGACCTACTGAACCGATTTTTAAGATTGAGGTGTCACTTTAAAGCTTAGGATATAGCGCAGTGACGAATCGTAATTAAAAAGATCATATCATTGCGGGCTTCGCCCCCCTCGCCTTTGATTTATTTCTAGAGGGCACTTTAAAATGTTGACCAACTTTTATTGCAAGTTCTGTAATGTGAATAATTGTAATTTAACAGCTGATTACCATCAGATGAATTTTAAAAGCCAGATAGTAAACAAAAATAGATCTCTGTCACTTCATAATCAACATTCATGTACTGTAGGTAAGTTTCACTCATACAGAATCATAAAATGCGCAATTTGCGCACGGGCCACCTCGTTAATATTAATTGTACAAGTTGTTGAATTTGTAATATGATTCATTATTGATTTTCTGGTAATTAATTACTGTATCAGCCATACTACACACGTTTTTCTCATAGATGCAGTACATTCTTGTTCATCCAGATCTGACACAATCAGATTCTGTAGTTTTTCAACAACAAAACATTTACTTTAGAACCTTGAATTTTTAGCAAATTTCCCTATAAGGAATAAGCTAACAAAGTGGCAGTCATGGTAAGACCTAAGCCCTGGACCATGTTACTTTTTTTTAGGTCCCCAGAGGCTAAAAAAACCGTTCATATTCATATTCACATATCTATCTATGTGTCATTTAACGTGATAACTTTTTGAAAGGATCCTTCAATATTGATGAAATTTAGTACAGAGGTGTGGGGGCAGCATTCATCAGGTTAAGTTCGAAAACCAGCATAATCGGAATACGGGAACGGGGTTTTATAGGGTTCCAAAATACTATAGGGTTTCCAAAAGGGTCAAAAATGGACTTTTTAGAATTTGTTGCCCTTAATTTTAAATTAGACCATTTTAACTGGTTACGTAGAAAATTGAAATTAAGATTCCCATATTGTTCTTATGAGCAAATGAAAAAAAAGTTATATACTGCTTATTTATCAACATATCTTAGTAAAATTTTGTATGAACTTTTACTAGGTGGGAATTAACAAATATTAACAGATTGAACCCAATGCCCGAGTATAGCTCGGGATACCGTGAATGCCATTTCCAACAAAGCCCGAGTATAGGTAATGAATACTGGGTGAGAGGGTGATGGAGGTAATATCATTGAGTAAATATGGCAATGTTATTTCACAGCTATAGAGTGGACAAGAGAGAGGGAAGAATGAACGCTTGCTCAGGCCTCAGACCTGTCTCGAGGCAACTATCGATTGTTGAAACAGCTGTGCGCATTCAGTTTATTTAATCGACTACATATCATATTATAACAATAGCTATTGTCTTTGTTATAAACTATATAGGCATCATATCTATCTATCGATTGTTGAAAGCTTTAGATTATGTCACATTGTTGCTTTGTTTCTATTTGCCTATTTGCCTTTAATGGCGCCTCTATCGCATGATCTATTCAGGTTAAAATACCCACTATGTGAGGTCCCTGTCTCAAGATAGTGATATAGTGATATCTTGTCATTCAGTGTTTCAATATTTTAACATTACTTGTCCACTCTATAGTTATGAAATAACGTCACAATATTTACTCAATGGTAATATGTCTGTCTTAATCAGCTGATCAGATGTCTTCTGAATTTATCAAGTTTGTAATTTTGTAAACATCTATACCTATTTAATACACTAAGATATTAGTTTTGTTAAGAGAACTCCTCCAACAATTTTCTCAACCGATTTTCAAGTTTTTGGTGTCGTTGGATAGGGCTGTCTGTAGTTGTTTCCGACAAAAATTGATGAAAATTGGACTTAAAATAAGGGCACTATCCACAAATTAAATTTGAAAATTTCCCATTAGAACAACTTGGCATTGGGTTAAGTATTTTAGACATCTGTTAATGTACAACTGTAAATACTTTGTAGTTTTTGGTGATTGCTGATATTTATAATATTGGATTGATCGGATGTCATTGATGTAGAACTAAATGTAACTTTTCTATTGTATGAAAATAAATTGCTCGATTTTGAGCAACAAGTACACTTGTATTATTAGTTTTGCACATCAGTTTTGAAATGCACTTTTAGTGCTGATTGAAAATGTTTTACTAAAATATTTAAATAATAGTAAAATAATAAACTTAAAAGATAAAATGTCGTTAAATATTTTATACTTTTTTATGAAAGTATTAATTATAAAATAAAAATTTCTTTGTTGATAGAACATAAATATCTCTTGAAATTCGCTGAGTGTTCAGGTAATTTGATTTTGTAGATGTGATTGATAGGGCATTGAAAGTATTTACACATCAATGGGAAGGGAAACGCGCTTCCCAAGAGTATAGTTTTTTATCTGCTACTATTTGTCTTATAATCTAATATTCTTCAATGTAATGTCTAAAGCACAAGAAGTAAAATTAAACCTCTTCCGAGTTCGAAAGATTCAAAAATTTTTTCAAAAATAGAACGTCTTATTTAAATAATTATTTTTGAAAAAAAAATCCAGATCATATTAAAAATGAAAGTTGTCAAACAAAGATCGCGCCACAATCATCCTACACTCATCCCTCATTCATACTTGGCTTTAAACTACCTATTGAGTTAGGTCGCCATTTCAATAAAGGTATTAAGGTATTAAGGTATTAAAGTTTAAACAAAAGTTAACAGCACATTTAATAGATTAGCTAATAGCTACAAGTGATTTGAGTGAATATCAAAGGAGTAAATTGCTTGTTTCTTTTATTTTTGCAATGGAATTGTTTAGTGTTATTTGACTCTGGATGTTTTATTCTATGTTTTATCAATTAAGTTTTGAATATTATACCTTGTATATTTGTTTAAACTATGTTTGTTGTAGTGTTGGATAAATATTGACACTATTCATGTATACTCCTGTATCATAATGAATAAAGTACTTTGAATCTGAATATGTATGTATGTGCTGTACTTTAAAATTACATGTTTCAATTAAAAGAAGATGTACAGTATTGTTAATTAAATTTAGTTAGAGAAGTAAAAACTTTGATTCCTTCTGTGTTATATTGTGAAGTAACTTGTTTTTTAGAAGATTTGTTATATTAGCTCATTTGTGTTAGTAACAGGTCATAAAATAAAAACAACCACTTACGGCTGACCCTGCTTTATCCTGATTTTTCGACATACAGACCAGCCGTCCACTGCATTAGTTCATATCATGGCGTGTGCACTGCTTTCTTTATATGTTAGTACCCGTATTAAATAGTTTTTAATTTAGTATTTTAAGAACAATTATTGTATTGTTTTAACCAGGGACCAAACAGGGTAGCATTAAAGTACAGGATTGATTCTTTTTCTGTTAATAAACATTATTATATTTGTATGGGGGTCCACAGATTGATGGTCACTCGTTTATTAAGTGATGCATTTATGTCATCAATCATTTCATCCACAGTTACCCTTTTCCCCATAGCAACCATTTTCCTTTCTCACCATTTTACCTCATTTCCTTGTTAAAAAACTTTAAAATGATTCTGATTAGTTGCAACTACATCTGATTTATTGCTGTTTTGTCCTGTCCTGTTGTTTCCGTCCTGATTTGATGGTCTTTTATGATGAATTTAATTACATTAGATTAAAAGACACATGTTAGATCCAGTGTTGCACACTTTTCTCATGTTTTCTTTGGCAATTTGTAAAGAGATAAGTTACCATTGGAAATGTTGGATAAGGGCAAGTATGGCTAAATTGGTAGAAAATAGATGGTTAATTATGAAGAAAAAAAACCTACTATACATCTTAGGACTAAGGCAAATTAGGAGATTTCATGTGCAAAATCAATCTTTGTTTTAGTTCTTTATATTTTACTTAACCTCATTATGTGGTTGTGGGTAACATTATATTACAGACTTGTTATTGTTATTTTAAAATCACTCAAATAAATATTTAAATTTTTATAGTTTGTACTAAGATTTTCTTCTCCTCTAGATTGTTCCTTTTACTGGAATAATGTAAAATACACCCGTCGCAGCAGACCTGCGTACTCAGCGAATTTCCAATGGAATTTCAGATTATTTACTTTCCCCATGAAAAACACCATAGGATCGAGTATGTAGGTTTGCTGCCATTGGGTGTTGTTAGAAAATCTAAGTTAGTCAATAATTGGTGAATGTAAACACAAAATTGTATCAAACTCTGGGAATTTTTTACTTTTCCCATAAACCCCATGGGGGTGAGTATGTAGGTTTGACGCCATATGGGTTTTGTAAGCAAGTATAAGTTAAACCTTATATAGATAATGTATCTACCAAATTTGATTAAGTTATGTCAATAAATAAGCAAGATACAGGGTTTCTTGATTTCCCATAAGAATAACATGAAAAACAGATTTTTGGATTTTCCCCGTAACCAGTTATGCTATGATAAAAATTCAAAATACCAAATTGTTTGTTTTTTTAAGCTCTTTTAAATGGTTTCAGTTAAAATTGATGAATTTTAAAAATTAAGGTCCAAAAATTCTAAAAACCCATTTTTGACCCCTTTGAAACCCCATAAAACCCCGTTCCCATGGTCCGATCATTCTGGTTCGCGAACTCAACCTAGTAGGCGCTGGCTTACACCCCTGTACCAAATTTCATCAAAATCGGAGGTTTCGTTCAAAAGTTATCGTGTTCACGGACACATAGATATATATATATAGATATATATATATATATATATATATATATATATATATATATATATATATATATACATATATATCAATTTGAACGAACGGTGTTTTTGGCTTCTAGGGACCTCAAAACGAAAAAGTATCATGGTCCCGGGCTTAGGTCTTACCGTGACTACTACCGTAATAGCGTATTCCCTATAGGGAAATTCGCTAAAATAAACGTATGCCTATGGCCTATATTCTTATTGAATTATTTCATGGACTAAATTTTGTTTTCACAGAAAACCATTGCCAGTTTCATAAAATAAAAATAAGACTAAATGGTGGTTGAGCGAAACAAATTTATTTCATATCATAGATTAGTACTGGGAGCTGAAAAATATATAAACAGGAAAAGTAATGAAGTAACTTTATTAAATATAGCGTAGTGTAAATTTTTTTTAACCACAACCATCTACAGACCCTAGCTTTGACCAGGGGTTTCGCACACTGTTTCCACAATAGTGTGAACATCCGCCATGCCTCCTGCTCCTACATCTCCACACATGAGGGTCTTTGAGACACACGGGATCTCTCTGTAAACATTACAACAGTTTGACATTATTCTCTTTCACTCTGGCTCCACCCTGTAAAATTAACAGGCCCATTCTATTCAGACCATTTAGTATGGCACCAATTCTAAATTAACAAATTTTAAGTGAATTTTAAGAGAATGAACAGTAATATCTGATGATTTGTTTTACTTTTCTACTTAACTGCACGGCTTTCTCCATGTGACATTATCATGTTAACCCATTTTGAAATGTCAATAATGTGTTTAGAAACAAATTTTGTCAATACTCAGGGATCTATTGATATATAGTAAGAATATATACATAATCAGCATGGTATTTTATTGCTGAGTCGCTTTATTGCTGGGATCCTCGTTTATGCTTGACTGGTCTGAATATCAATATGGTCACCACTTTTTAAATTTTACCCCTCCAAACTCACATGAGCGAAGAGGAGCACAAGCTGTTGACAAGTCAAACACCGTTGGCTAAGAGCGTAATGTGTTGCAATAAGAGATGAGGAGAGTGTCACCAACTATCGTCCTTTATAAAAATAATCTTCAACTTTATTTTTTGTCAATGCTAGTAAACGAACAACAAACGTAGACATTTTAAATATTGAAATTCAATAAGCAGTCTGAAATGAGGCTTTGATTTACTATTGAAGATCGTAAAATAGTCTCACTTTCGTTTTTGTAGGTATTTCATTATCCTATACTATAAGATTCCGGTAAGGTAAGGTACCGGTAAGGTAAGGTACCGGCCGGTAAGGCATACCGTATTTGTATGTATGTATGCACATGGATCTTAAAAATGGCTTGAACGATTTTCTTCAAACTTTGAAAATAACTTAGTTTTGGGATAAAAATAATATAAATACGTGTCTCTATGCCAGTAAAAAACTTATTTCTCAATTTTATCATTGGTCTTATGGAGTTAAAAAGCAAAACAAAGAAATGTTTAAGAGAGCTGACTCAACTGTCCAAGTGCAAACCACGTGTTCCAGTATAAACCTGTGGTTTTGCATTGCAGCCAGTCACTAAATTATTAAATGGTACTACTGTAAAATAAAAATAATTTATCATATTTTAAATCATACTTTATTCTGCTGATTATGAATGTTTAGATAAATAACTTATGTAAAAGTATAAAACAACTAATGTATTTGTAGAATTGCATTTGAATTTAAAAGCGAAAGTACTATGAAAACATCTGTTAATTTATTATTTTTTTATGTTGATTATTATTAACCCATTGGCTTCCTTGCCATTAGACACCTGACAAGCTCCTTAATTTCCATAGAAATAAGACAAAAATAAATACTTTTATTAAAACTGTCACTGTAGCAACAATTGTTGCTCAATTTTCATGATTTTTTCACTAATTTTTTTAGAAATTATTAATCTTTAAGAAAATATTACTTTTGTCATAGTATATTCATAATAAGTACTTTATATATATTACTATGTATACATAGTTCTATATAAAAAAAGGATAATTTTTCAAAGCGTATTGCATGTAGAGAACTAAAAAAAATATTTCAGCCCAAAAACGATTATATATTAGTTGGTTATTTAGTTTTTTACATGAAAATAAAAAATTATTCCAATATATGTACATGTACATTTGACTTTGATATAAATTTTTTTCCAAAATCATCCTTTTTTTGGTGTTTTACCTATATTTGTAGAAGGAGCATTCCTAGCTAGAAAATTCCTCAAAATTACACAGTAAAACAATTATACCTCCAAATTAAATTCTTATTGGAATAGAAATATGTAAAGAATGTTTTATTGGTTCACTTAACAAGTTTCCATACAGTGAAAAAGTAAAAGAAAACTCCCACTATATAATTCATACTTCGTCGTCGCAGTTTTCATTATCATTTTTAAATCATCCTCAAATTCACTTTCAAACAATAGTAGTGAGATACGATCCTGAAAATTACTCATTTAGTCGAAATATCAACACACAAATACATCAATCACAAGTTTTAGGTTACGGCAAAACACCGATGTAAACAACAATGTAATGGCGTGCCGCGCCAGCTGATCAGCTGATTTTATATGCAGTATTGTATTATTTCAACACGTAAATAAAAGATTAAAACTAGTTGATACACTATATATTATGTTTAATAAAGTGTATAAACACTTCTAGTCTTAATAAATCACAATAATAATGGAGCACCTATATTTTATTTACATAATTACGCAATCACGAGTATACTCGGGTTCGCACGTCCGGGCCACTCACGGCCGCCCCGAGTATACTCGGGCTTGTTAGCCAATGGGTTAAGACTGCAAATAGATAAATTAATAACTTGTTTTCATAGAGTATTTGTAAATACCCCTGTGCAGCAGACCTGCGTACTCAGAGAATTTCCAATGGAATTTTGGTATATTTTCTATTTCTCCATAAAATCCATGGGGATGAGAGTATGTAGGTTTGGCGCCAAATGGGTTTTGTTGGTAAATATAAGTTAAACCCTACCTAGTGAATGTACATACCAAATTTTATCAGGTTATGGTGTTCTTTTAGCGAATATCCCATAGGGAATAAGCTATTACCGTAGGTCTCATGGTAAGACCTAAGCCCGGGACCATGTTACTTTTTCGTTTTGAGGTGCCCAGAGACCAAAAATAATAGTCATTAAAATTTATATATATATATATATATATATATATATATATATATATATATATATATATATGTATATATATATATATATGTATATATATATGTGTCCCTAGACACGATAACTCTCGTAAAAATGGTCCGATCGACACCAAATTTGGTAGAGATGTGTAATCCTACATTTATTCGGATGAGTTCGTAAACCAGACATATCGACCTACCGGTAGGGGTAGTTTTGGGGGGTTTTGTACCCCAAAAATGGGTTTTTTGCATTTTTCATATGTAATTTTTAAAAATTTTAAATTTCTATTTTGACCATTGGATTTAGCTTAAAAAACACACAATTTAGTATTTTGTGAAGCTTTGCTCTATCTCCATTGGTTACCGAGATATTCAAAAGTCTAAAAACAGTACATTGTATTTTGGGGCTCCAATGTTAGTCTTATGGAGAATTGGGATGTGTTATTATTTCATTTATTAACCCATATTTTTCGATGAAACTTGGAATTCAGCTTCATTTGGTTGAGATTCATCCATTTATGGTAAAATTTTTGATTTTGAGGCTTATCATGGCAGCAAACCTGCATACTCTTTTCCCATGTTAATCATATGGAGAATAGGCAAACTTCTTTAGCAATGGACAGATATTGATGAAACTTAGTAAATAGCTTCATATGGTCGAAATAAATTTTTTTTCATGATAAAAACCTACTTTTAGTGTTCCCCATGGCAGCATACCTGCATACTCTTTCCCTATATTTATCATAAGGAGAATAGACATTTATTTCCCTATTTATGAGCATGTGATTTTATTTGGTTTACAGTTTTATGTGGTCAAAATTAATATTACTAATTTGGAAATTCGCTGAGTACGCAGGTCTGCTACGACGGGGGGTATTTATTTTCCCCATAAACCCCATAGGGGTGAGTACATAGGTTTGCCGCCATATGGGTTTTCTAAGCAAATATAAGTTAAACGTTTCCGAATGAATGTAATTACCAAATTTTATCAAGGTACAGTACACTCTCGTTCATCGGAACTAATGTGGCGGATGGCCGGTTCGGATGTCAAAAAATTCCGATGAAGCGGAGTCCATCGTAAGTCATCATTTCCGCCCGTACGGTGACCTAACGTGATTGTATTCACTCTTGTTTTTAAGATATTTTATGAAAATAAGGCAATCAAACTTTGAACATGGTAACAATGAACCTATAGGAATAAAAACAACACAGGAAATAAAGATCCAAAATCGTTATTCTCATATTCCATATTCATATTCCACTCATATTCCAGCAGTCAACTGACTTCCACGTAACACATGTGCAGTCGCGACACGAGACAGACTGAATGACAGTTTGGGAAGCGGTCGAAACGGATGTTCACTTCCTGCCCCCTTCCTCTTTCTATTTTTGTGCGAATACTCCACGGCCTTGTAAATCACATAGATGTGTACAGATTATGGAAAACGCCTGATGACGTTTGATGCAAAATGTAATACTTCACTGCTGTGCGGATAGAACGAATGGAAATTGAAGGCGCTAAAACGGAAAAATTATTTATGTCCTAAGAAAAAAAATTTATGATATCCAAATTTTCAGTTCCGATGAAGCGGAGTTCCGATGTCGCCGAGTCCGATGAACGAGAGTGTACTGTATATCAATAAATAAGCAAGATAGAAGGTTTTCTTGATTTCCCATAAGAATAACATGGAAAACATAGTTTTTGGATTTTCTCCATGACCATTTAAGCTAGGTAAAAAATTCAAAATACTAGATTGTTTGTTTTTTTAAGCTCTTTTAAATGGTATAAGTTAAAATTGTTGAATTTTATAAATAAAAGTTTAAAAAGCCAAAAACCCATCTTTAACCCTTTTGAAACCCCATAAAACCCCGTTCTCATGGTCCGATTATTCTGGTTCGCTAACTCAATCTAGTAGATGCTGGCTTACACCCCTGTACCAAATTTCATCAAAATCGGAGGTTCCGTTCAAAAGTTATCGTGTTCACGGACACATACATATATATATCAATTTGAACGAACGGTGTTTTTGGCTTCTAGGAACCTCAAAACAAAAAAGTATCATGGTCCCGGGCTTAGGTCTTACCGTGACTACTACCATAATAGCGTATTCCTTATAGGGAAATTCGCTAAAAATGTGTTTTGGCACAATTGTTTGTAAATAATTAAAGTTCATCTTCAAAGGTTTATTATTTAAAATTATTGAAATATTACAGCACATTAAAATACCATAAAACAAAATAAACAAATATTTTGTAGTTGTGACATAAGTGACATTAAATTTCTCTGAGTTATCACAAGTATTGTCACTGCTGTAAAGTGTTGGTACACCTGGCTAGTAGTCTCGCCAAGGTTTTCAATCGTGCTTTATGAATACATAAAAAAAGACCATAATTGTATAAGCTTACTTTAGAAAATTATAATAACTGTTACCTGTAACCCCATGATTTAAGCTGAGCAACTTGTGCTGAAGTCACTGGATGTTGCCACATTCTTGTGTTCATGGCTGGACAAAAGTACAATGGTTTCTGAAGATCCCAAGCTCTTGCAGTGCAAGTCAATAAATTATCGCACAACCCCTGTAAAATGTAATTTTCAAAAATCAAATTCACATTACCAGCGTAACACCATAAATTAAAACAAACTTTATTTAATGATAAAAATTATTTACAGTACACACTAGTTACTTGGGGGAGCAGATGGGCAGGTCGCAAAGCTAGGAGCCGGGTTGTTTTTTAAGTTTTCTTCTGATACACTACTGTTCTGGGTTTTCCACTTTGTGAAATAAAAGATAATGTAAGTTACATGTTACAGTATTCAAATGGAATAACATACAATAATAATGAATCTATTTGTCGTAAAGATACATAAAATGTCATTGACAAAGTCATAATTGCAGTGAAGAAAGCATGTCACAAAAGTACAAAACACATTATTACAATACAGAAGACAGAATTAAAACTTTAGTAGGGTGATTAAAAAATAACAAGTTTGGCTGGAATTGAGATTTGGTTATGCACCGAGTCCCACTTCAAGGGAATAAAATGGTGATTTTATTTCAATAACCAGTTATAGTTTCTGTTCAAGACTTTTGACAATATATTTTCAAACAATTTGTTCAAGTTTGTTATAGATAACAAAGAAACAACAACATGGCTATTCCTAGATTTAGTAAGCCTATGAAAGTTAATAGTAGCCTTATCTTTGTTTGGAGTATCATAACTATGGACACTGTGCGTATAGTTCAAAAGATGTATATTCTACAAAGTTGAATAGAATATATAAGGATTAATTGTGATTTGGATCTTAAGGTTAGTAAACAAAGGTCTGCAAAGATCCCTAAAACCAGCCTAACACACAAATCATTTTAAATTTTTAAACACCCAAAAAGTTATAGCAACCAAAATTCTCTTGGGGTCGAGATATTGAGGTAAAATTTGACTATTGTAAATAAAGGGTAAATTTGAATTTGACTCAACCTCTGAATTTCGAGTTATAGATGTACTATTTATAGCTCTTCAGCTTATGCAGATTTATACTTTCTACATTAAAAGTCCCTTATACTCCCATATTGTTAGAGTAACAATACAGTATAGGAGACAAGAGGGTTTATGACGAGAGATTACCTCAATATCTCACCCCCAAGAGAATTTTGGTTGCTATAACTTGTAAAATAACCGTAAAATTAATTTTAAGAGTCATGTATGATTTTCGACTCAGATGTGTTTTGCTAAGGGGACTGATAATAATTTGAGTTACAGAATATTTTTTTGATATTGAGAGTCATCTGTATAGTTACAAACAGAACATACGTGACTTTAATATGAATCTTGTGACTCTAAATCTCTCGTCATAAACCCTCTTGTCTCCTATACTGTATTGTTACTCTACCAATATGGGAGTATAAGGGACTTTTGACATAGAAAGTATAAAAATCATGACTTTAATAGAAACCACAATTTAATGTAACCATAACATGAATTAACTTTAACATAACCGACATTCAAATCATTCACCATTTTGTTTACATTTTCACATTTTTATCAGTCACCAACATGGGCATTATCGGTTGCTACTTACATGTTAAGTCCTCATGGACTATGTCAAACAATGGAACGTCGAATTATCAAGTTCAAGTTCAAAATCTCTTTATTCACAAGCATTATTATACATATCAGTATTACAATTTATCTCCCAATGCGCTAAAACAGCTTGTACTGATCAGCAAGGGCAAAGGTGATCCCGAGCTGCCGTCGTCCCACAGGCCTCTCTGCATGTTGGACACGGCTGGGAAGCTGTTCGAGAAGCTGATCCGTTCCCGCCTGACTTCTGCCGTGGAAGCTGCCGGGGACTTATGCCCCCGTCAGTACGGCTTCAGAAAGGGACGGTCAACGATCGACGCTGTCACCGAAGTTCAGAGAGCTGTGGAGAGAGCCGAGAGCCACAACCATTTCTCCCGCCGAGTAATGCTTCTTGTTACGCTTGATGTCAAGAATGCCTTCAACTCGGCGAGGTGGGTCGATATGTTGGATGCGCTTCGCAACACCTTTCGTATTCCTGCATATCTGTTGCGGCTCGTCGAGGATTATCTACGCTCTCGAAGCCTGATTTATGACACGAGGGACGGAACGCGGACGATGGAAGTCACTTCTGGTGCCGCACAAGGTTCAATACTCGGCCCGGATCTCTGGAACGTTGCCTATGACAGCCTCCTGAGGTCCGAGATGCCTGAGGAAACCACTTTGGTTGGGTACGCCGATGACGTTGCAGCTCTCATTGCTGCACGCAACGTTGAGCTGGCCCAACTGAAGTTGAACCGAGTTATGCGGGTGGTCAACAACTGGATGTCCGATCACGGTCTCTCGCTTGCTCTCAGTAAGACGGAGATTGTGATCCTCACGAAGAAGAGGATCGACACCGTCGTCCCACTCCGAGTGGGAAGGGAGGTGGTCACATCAACTCGTGCCGCCAAATACCTCGGGGTTATGGTGGACACCAAGTTAAGCTGGAGGGATCAGATCTTTCGTACGGCGGACAAGGCCGCTAAGGTAGTCACTTACCTTAGTAGGCTGATGGCCAATGTCGGGGGTCCCCGATCCAGCAGAAGACGTCTGTTGATGTCCGCGGTCCAGTCCGTGCTCCTTTACGGGGCAGAGGTGTGGGCAGGCGCTCTAGATAAGGAGTGCTACAGGTTGCGACTCGCCCGGGTTCAGCGTCAAGCTGCGCTCCGGGTGTGTTCCGCCTACCGGACAGTGTCCGAGCCTGCCGTCCTGGTGGTCGCCGGAGTCATTCCGGTCAAGCTCTTGGCAGGGGAGAGGAAAGCGATTTACCAGAGACAAGGCGAGATCGGCAAGGACACGGCAAGAACCGAAGAGCGCTCCCGAACCTTCCAGCAGTGGCAACACAGCTGGGAGCACGACACCTGAGGACGATGGACTGCGCGACTCATCGAGCAGGTCCAACCATGGGTGGAAAGGCGGCATGGCGAGGTGGACTACTACCTCACGCAGTTCCTGACAGGTCACGGCTACTTCAAGTCGTACCTGAACCGGATGGGCAAGACCGGTTCACCGGATTGCATCTACTGCCCGGGCGTTCCCGATGACGCGGAACACACCTTCTTCCGCTGTTCGCGTTGGGAAAGGCCCCGCCTGGAGGCCACAAGAAAACTCGGTGTTTTTTCGGTGGACACGGTCTGCCAAAAGATTATGGAGGATGAGGGCAACTGGGATTGTTTGTCACAGTTCGTCCGGGGTATCCTCCTGGAAAAGAAAACCGATTTGGACCACGAAGTGGCCAACAGCTGACATCCCTTGACCGAACAGCTGGATAAGGAGCGAGCCCCATGGGCGTAAGCCAAATTTAGGCCTAGCCTGACGTAATGTGATAAACAATTCCAGGTTAGAATCCTAAAGAGTAGAGGAGGTTTTTTAGTGGGTAAACCCGTTTTTTAGGGGAGTCCCACACTACAGGCTGGCCACCTGTGTGCGTAATGCATTTTCCCTGCCTCTCCCTCAAAAAAAAAAAAAAAAAAAAAAAAAAAAATGCGCTAAAACAGCGCGCGGTAGCAAAAATCCAAGGTAATTTATCAAGGTTCTACTGTAATATGAAATCATAAATCTTTTTATTCACATTTTATGAACGTAGCCTCAGTTCAACAAGGAGGTGGAGTCCAAAGAAGAGATGAATTTGAGAAAATATTTATCATCATGAAATCATGGGCCCTCGGGCTTTGTTTTACAACATGCCTATATAAGTAAATTAATAATTCCCTTAGATCCTGGTTATTAAACTGCACTCTAATTTATTTTTAGAGTTGTTTTTTTATCACATGAAAAGCCTCGTATCACAACTAATACACTTGATTTGTCTCACTGTCTCCGGACTATGTACAGTTACTTATTTAAACTACAAAAAATAAATCAGGAAAATGAAAATTATTATGATTATCATGTATTAGTTTAATGTGGTTTTACTAATTATGTCTGCAGCAGAATAGGTTGTCTGGAGGTACAGGAAAAAATACATTAGGAATGAATATTCCTCATTTAATTTTTGTGATTGAAATGTGAAGTCAAATACTTGTGAAGTTACAGTTTTAACTTTTAAACTCAAATCAAAATATTAATGATCATCAAAATAAATGTTACCACTTAACTTTTAATGATCGCATTTATTTTGTATATGTCACAGTCCATAAGTAAATTGTGAAATAGCAAATTTCTCTTAATGAAATAACAAATAAGGAGAAATGTCTATTGTCTACCATTAATGTTTTACTTACACACGCAATCTTTGCAAGTGTGTTTGCATCCAAGGGAGCAATGACAAAGACATCAGCCCACCGCCCCAACTCAATGTGAAGTACAGGATCGCCCCTTTTCTGCCAACCTGTCCACTCGTCTTCATCAAGATGTACTTTTACAATAGATGAAATGTCCTTCAAGGAAATAAAGTGACAAGCATGCTTAGTCAACACCACTTCTACTTGACAGTTTTTTTCTTGAAAATTTTCAATTAATAAAGGTAATTTTATTGTCGCCACACTTCCGCAACACCCGATTAAAACTTTCTTCTTTTCCATGGTTTGTAATACAAAGTATTATGATGCACCTTACTGGTTATGACTTTTTTTCTGGGTCACTAAGTTCTATATCACTGAAACCAAGTTTAGACCAATCTTCCTTAGCCATCAGATTGTTGTCCATTCTGCATTGCAAATATGCTTTGGCTTCATTGCGGCATTCTGAATTGTTGCTCTTATGTTCATTTAAACAAATCATGTATTTTAGCATGACTTTCTTACAATGATTGTTATGATCCAAGGGGAAGCTCCCTTTTTCTGGCGGACTGGGAGTAAATGTTTTATTTGAAAAAGTAAAGGAGGACATCAAGTAAAACCAACACAACGGCTCCACACCTGAAACCAGATAATTGACTGAAAAACTAAGAACAACCCAAAGAACTCATAGAAAAATTAGGTACATTAATGAAAAATTTGATTATTTTTTTTAATGAATGAAGTGAATAAAAATAACAGGGAAGACAACTGTCCATTGCCAACCTTCAAAAGGGTGTAGAGGTTGTAAAATGTTTAATAATTAAATTTAAATACTGTTGTTATCAGACTGGTAGTTTTCAATTTTTTTAAACGTGTTAGTAGAACAAATTAAATTGCAATCTATCATCTGATACTAGTTATTGGCCCAAAAAAATTACAAGACAGTGGATGTTATCACTAGTGGTTGGAAGGGGGGACACAGTGTACTTCCGTGAAACTGACGATTCTAAGCTTTTTCATGCAATAAAACATATTGATTAGGCCTGCATGATAATTGGCAAAACAAACTGCAGATGAGTTAAGCCACACACACACACACTATCTAACAAGCTCCACGAAATTGACCTGATGTCGGACACAACATATTACCTGACATGTTGGGTGTTTTATAAATTGGTGTTACCTAAGCAAAATTTTTTTCCCAATTGAGTCGGAAATTTCACGCTGATTCCGAAAATGATAGTTTTTTCCCGCAGAAAAGCTCGGAAAACCCCGGAAAATAGGAAAACCCGTTAACAACTTTTTTGTTCGGAAATACGTCATGTGGGTATTTAAAATAACCGGGATATCGAGCTGATTACGAATATGTATTTTGATACAATTTTAAATAAGCCGGGAAATAAAAAAAAATGTCAGAAAAGCCATCAGTTGAACTATTTAAAAGTAGGCCTAAGTCTGTGGGTACTCACAAGACGCAGAATTTTATGTACCGGGTAGAATACAAATAACTTATGCATATATTAATTGAACAGGACAAACTAATAGTGAATAAAAAGAAAAAAAATTTATAAATAAAATTATAACTTAGGCCCCACTGAAACTTGCATAAATGAACCACCGCACTAAAAATGTTTCAAATGGGTTGTTATTGATGTACTACCTACCTTAAACTATTAGGTAATAGGCAGTACTATATACATAAGTACTAACTTACATCACATAAAACCTAAAATAACACTAACATATAGGTTTACACTAACCTTTAACATAACCTAACTAACCTAACCTAACCTAACCATCATTTGAGTCATATAAAGCAAACTTTTGTGTAGAATACGAATATAAGTTATACATGGAATAAAATACACCATTGAATAAAATACACAGATCGAAATAATTCTTAAACATATTTGTGATCAGCCCAATAACTTATCCCAGTCGATTTAAATAACCACTCGATGTATTTCACAATAAAAAAGTTATTTCCGGTTTTTCCGCGGGAAAAAACTACGTGAAATTTCCAACATTTTGGAAAAAAAATTCTAATTTCCGATGGTCTTAGCTAAACTCAAGATTTGCCCAACAGAGTGCCATAAACCTGTCATTTTGATAGCTTTGCAAACTCTCAATTAAATCAGGTATATTTTGCGAAAAAATAATACAAATGAAAATATACATGATAGGCCTAAATTAAAGATAACTAGGCTAAGTAAACTTACTTAATACCCCTGTCGCAGCAGACCTGCGTACTCAGCGAATTTCCAATGGAAATTTGGTATATTTTCTATTTCCCCATAAAATCCACGGGGATGAGAGTATGTAGGTTTGCCGCCATGTGGGTTATGTTGGTAAATATAAGTTAAAGCCTATCTAGTGATTGTACCTGCCAAATTTTATAATGTTATGGTGTTCTTTTTATTTTCCCCATAGGGGTGAGTACGTAGGTTTGCCGCCATATGGGTTTTCTAAGCAAATATAAGTTAAACGCTTCCTAATTAATGTACATACCAAATTTTATCACGATATGTCAATAAATAGGCCTAAGCAAGATAGAAGGTTTTGTTGATTTCCCATAAGAATAACATGAAAAACATTTTTTGGATTTTCTCCATAACCATTTATGCTAGGTAAAAAATTCAAAATACTCGATTGTTTGTTTTTTTAAGCTCTTTTAAATGGCGTAAGTTAAAATTGTTGAATTTTCTAAATAAAAGTATAAAAAGACCAAAACCCATTTTTAACCCTTTTGAAACCCCATAAAACCCCGTTCCCATGGTCCGACATTCTGGTTCACGAACTCAATTTAGTAGACGCTGGCTTTTTTACCCCTGTACCAAATTTCTTCAAAATCGGAGGTTCCGTTCAAAAGTTATCGTGTTCACGGACACATAGATATATATATATAATATATAAATATATATATAGATAGATATATAATCTGAATGAACGGTGATTTTGGCTTCTAGGGACCTCAAAACGAAAAAGTATCATGGTCCCGTGCTTAGGTCTTACCGTGACTACTACCGTAATAGCGTATTCCCTATAGGGAAATTCGCTAAAAACTAAAAAAAATAATAGTGTGCGAAATTATTCTCATATAGGAAAATCCTGTTTGCGAGATTGAGTCTATTATTAATTTATCTTAAACGTTGTTCACTCACCTCAAGCCTTCTTTAGTGCATCAACAGCTAATTTATTTCAATAGAAGTAAAGTAGGCCTAAACATTCTCTACAATTTAAAAACTGAGATGAAGTGGTCATAGCTTTGTTGTTTTTAATTAGGCTAATGAAACATTGATTCAAACAATCACTGTAATAAATCCAAAGTGTGCATCATACCTAACCTTCATCGATCTAACCTTCAAATACTACTCACTAGTCACCACACCACGAGTCACACTGAAACCTATATTAGACTTTTTAGACTCGAAGATAAATTACGCCAAATAGAAACAGATAATCGAACTTTTATACCTTATAACCTAGAGTCACGGATCTCCTTGAACTATCGTCAAGTCTGAGTCTGATGTGTTCTGTTGTTGTGTTGTTGTTCTGCTCTCGCTAGTCGCTAATCTGTCTGTCTCTGTCTCTGTCTGCTGTTAAGAATTGAATCAATTGAAAGATATCAGCAGTCGATCAGCTGATGTTAGCTTTTTTTCTACTCTCCATGAAAAGGCTTGCTTTCTCTTCAACCATGTGACTGCAGAGGAATTTGACTGTAATGCCACAGGTGAACTAATTCAAATTCAAATTATTTTAAAATTCAAATTCTTTTTTTCAACCGTTCAATCATTGACTAAGGATCCTAAGGTATCAATAGTCATACCTTACTTATTGATAGTATCAATAGTCAATGGTTCAATCTTGAGGCAATAAGCCAAGTCATAAAATTAACTATAACTAAGGGGAAAATACAAATCAAAATCAGATCCTCTTGACTTACAAAGAAAGTTGTAACAGGCAGTGCAATAAAAATTAGTCCAAAGTCAATGCAAACCATGTACAGAAAAAAACGCAAAAAATCAAAATAAAATTATTAGACAAACCCATACCTCTGGGCCAGCTTCAGTTCAATTGACTTAAATACACTCTAATACACTAGGTCAGCTTCCCAAAATTCTTTTAAATTATTGTAAAAGGGATTATGGCCAGCATCCACGACATCATACTTTTCTCAAATCTCTGTAATGATTGTTGTCTGACTTGCAGAGGTATAGCATTAAAAACCTTATACCTGAAACAGGAAAGCAATTAAGATAATTGCTTAGTCTTAATTATTTCTATAAACATTAAGATTTGTTCTGGTTTCATGTCTATGAACATTGTTACCTATTAAGGATAAGACGACTTAACTCCTCTGTTTCTTTATTTCAAGAAAACACTGATAGATATAAGTTATACATTGTACACTGTCATTATACCACAATGAATAAAGGGGCCTACAATGTTCAAGGTGCGGGGCTCCGCAAAAAATCCTAACAGCTTTTTTTTGCGTAGCAAGACTTGATGAGTAGCTGGTGAATGCCACCATAGCCTAGTGCCATATTGGAGGTGGGGCTGGAAAAAGGCAAAGTAGAAAGAAAAAAAAGGCATGTCAAACTTCAAGCGTCTAATAAGATAAGTCACTCAAATGAGTTCACAGACCAGTTGAGCTGTGGATCCAGTGCAAAGCCCAGCAGCCTAACAGGTGGGTCAATCACGATATCCTTGCACATACCAAAAGTGATGGACTGAGTTTTTACTTCATTGAGTGAGAGTTTGTTTAAGCGAAACCATGTAGCAGCAGTATTTAATAACTCCTGCACAGCTGCCTTAGCAACAAAAAAGTCGGAGTGACACAAAAACAGGGTGGTGTCATCCGCATACATAATCACATTACCTGGTAGACCTGATGGTACTTTGTTGTACAGATCATTAACTGAAACAATGAACAAGGAAGGGCTGAGTATGGAGCCCTGAGGGACCTCATACTTATCCAAAGAGGCTGAGTTGCATCCATTCCAGGTCACTACTTGTGATCGACCAGTATAATGTATGAAAAAAAGCATCATCGCCTAAACCACATCATCAAAAATGCATATTTTCTTAATTTTTGTGATTTCTTTATTTATAAATTCGATATGTCATGGAAAGTAGTTAAAGCAGAGGATTTAGTTCGTAATAAATGGTAATAGTGTGGGCTCATTCACTATATCGACTATTAACTCATTCAGTACTATATGCAAAAAACTGCAGTGAGTGCTGCATAGCTCACACAGGACCCGGGAGTTGTAGTTGAACATTGATTTTTCTTCTGTTGTCATTTAAGTTTTTTGTGTGATGAACTATCTAGATCCAACATCTGTGAATTTTTTCTAAATTATATACAAGTTTTTAGGCAGAGGCTCTAAGACAAATCAGTTTAAGAACCATCACAATATCGTAGCTAGTTTGTATTTAAAAGGACAACCACCAAAATCTCAATAGTATCTCTCACACTGGGAAGATGGATAATTGGTGATGAAGATTGATGATGAAATACAGTACCAATATGGTGTATAATATGATTTTACTATAATTTAATTTTAGTTCTAAAATGCCATCTAGCTTAATTTAGTATCTAATTTAGTTCTAAAATAGCTGATAAATTACCATGGAGCAAGGTTTGATCACCAGGTACTCTGACAAATGTTTATTGTTTTGATGCCATGAAGCACATTACAATATTAAATAAACGGTATCAGTTAACTGACACATACTTTCTCCCAAGAATATAAAATACTCCCGTCGCAGCAGACCTGCGTACTCAGCGAATTTCCAAACAATCTTGAGATAACTTATTGTGTTTTCCATAGGAATGGGTATGTAGGTTTGCTGAATTGGAATGTTGTTAGAAAATGTTAGTTTTGTTAGGAAATGTAATAGTTACGGTAGGTAAATGTCAAACTGTATCAATATTCGGCACTTTTTAATTTTCTCCATAAACCCCATGGGGGTGAGTATGTAGGTTTGCCGCCATATGACTTGGGTGTTGTAAGCAATTATCAGTTAACTCCTACCTAGTGAATGTACATACCAAATATTATCAAGTTATGGTGTTCTCTTCATTTTCCCCATAAACCCCATAGGGGTGAGTACGTAGGTTTGCCGCCATGTGGGTGTTGTAAGCAAGTGTCAGTTGAGCCCTACCAAGTGAATGTACATACCAAATTTTATCAAGTTATTCCAATAAATAAGCGAGATACAGGGTTTTGTTAATTCCCTATAAGATTAACATGGAAAACCTATTTTTGGCTTTTCTCCGTAACCTGTTAAGGCAAATTAAAAATTCAAAATACTAAATTGTTTGTTTTTTTAAGCTCCTATAAATGGTTTTAGTTACAATTGTTGAATTTTGATAATTATGCTCCAAAAATGCATAAACCCATTTTTGACCCTTTTGAAATCCCATAAAACTCCGTTCCCATAACCCGACAATGCTGGTTCGCGAACTCATGAAAATAGACCTAGTCTTACACCTTCATACAAAATTTCATCAAAATCGGAGGTCCCCTTCAAAAGTTATCAGTACCACGGACACATAGATATATAGATATATATATATAGATATATATAGATATATATATACATATATATGAAAATTAACGAATGGTGTTTTTGGCTTCTGGGGACCTCTAAATGAAAAAGTAACATGGTCCCGGGCTTAGGTCTTACCATGGCTACTACCGTAATAGCGTATTCCCTATAGGGAAATTCGCTAAAAGGTGTTAAAAGCTTCAAAAATTAATGTCTTGATGACTCAGTCGGATAGCTACGAGCTGAGCAGCGCGAGTTTGACCCTATGCGCGTCTGTGACTTTTAGCAACGTACTGCGTTTACCGCTAAACGAAAAATTGAATTTCCTCCGCAACCACTTGACGTAGAGCAATAATTTAAAATACTGGATTATTTAGTTTTTTGAGCTTGATTTAATGGTGATAAGTAAAATTTATTTCAAGATAACAGCTATTTTGAAAATCCAAAAAATTGTTTTTTTTAACACTTTTTATTTTATAACTTTTGAACGCGCATTTTCTCGGAGATGCGGGTGGTGTCATTTTAATCAGCATTTTAATCCTAATAAACCACAAAATTTTAATCAAAATCGTTAGAGCCGTTTTTGAGAAATTTGGATTTTTCACGTTTTTTGAGGGTTTTTGGGGGTAAACTACCCTTAAAAATCAAAAATTCAAAAAAATGAAAAAAACGCCTGGAATTATCGTGGGTTTGGACCTACATACCAAATTTCACCCAAATCGGACCATTGGGGCATTCTCTAGCTCTGTTTACATCCAGACACACAGACACACACACACACACACACACACACACACACACACACACACACACACACACACACACACACACACACACACACACACACACACACACACAGACAAGCAGACATCACTCCGAAAACCACTTTTTTGGACTCAGGGGACACCACAATGGATAAATCCACCAACAACTCAAATTCAAAAATTTTGATGAAAACAATACTTTCTCCATATACTATGGTATAGGGGGAGAAAGTAAAAATACAATAAATTTCTAATAATAATACTTATATCTAAAATCAATTAAATTTAATTTCAAAGTATCTTCAGCGCAGTAGAAGCAATTTTCATTTAAAATAATCTTCATTTTTTTCTTTAATTCTTTCAAATCTAAAAGTTTAATATGATCAGGTAAATAATTGTATAATTGTATATTTAAATATGTAAAACTTTTCTGAGTTTTCTTGAATTTTACTCGTTCCATTTTTAATTTTACTTATATCTCGTTGAATAATTATTATTGTTCTTTAGAAATTTGATAATATTTTCTTTGGTGTTCAGTATATTACAGTATAGGGGGCATTGTCCTGCACATCCTCCCTAGTCTTGATGAATTGTGGTCCATAAGGTGACATTTTTTTATAGCTTTTGCAGGAGCGCTTTTGCTATTCTCATCAGCGACTCTTGCTGCTGCAGGTGAGAATGACGTTTTAAAGCATTTAAGTTATAAATATACTTAAAAAAGTAAGATCTCATCACTAGCATACAAGGGAGTCTCGCCAGATTGATGCAATATGGTTATACACTTTGGTCTGAGGATTTTTTTACTTATAAAAGACTAAAACCACTCACTATATAGAAGCGTTATGTAGTAAATGCTAAAACTACGTATTTGGTATAGTTCTTCGCTACTTATGGTTTTCTTGACCATTATAGATCGTTAATGTAGTACTAGTACTGAAATTCTTTATTTAGTATTTGTTTAAAATAAAGTTTATATAGGTCTTCAAGAAATTGATAAGAATATTATAAAAAAACCAAGTGTATTTGAGTTTTATTTTTAACTAGCAGTTACCCGGCGCGCGTTGCTGCGCTCAAATTAAAGTTGTTTACATAAATAAAGCCATTTTAATATAACAAAAAAAAAAATAAGTTAAGTTTTAAGTTTTTTAATGTAACAAAAAAAAAGTCGATGGCATAGAAAGTAAGTATATTAATATCACTGTAAGGCCAAAGGATAAACAGGCATTTTGCAAATTTAAACCCAGAATAGTCAAAGTTTGCCTTGTATCTTATTGATCGTAATTGCAAATGCAAGAGCACCTATGAGCAAAGAGGCACGTCCATGTCAAATTTCAAATCCAGAGGCCCTAAATTAATTTTAAAGTCCAGTGGAGCACAGCCCTCTAAAAAATATATTTGCAAAACCATTCTTGGTGAGTACCTATGAGCAAAAAGGCATGTCCAAGTAAAATTTCAACCATGGTGGCCCTAAAGTAATTTAAAGTCCAGTGGGGCGGAGCCCTAAAGAGCTTCAAAATTATATTTGCAAACCCCTTTCCTAGTGAGTAGCTATGAACAAAAAGAATCATCCATATAATTTCAACCCAGGTGGCCCTAAAGTGATTTTAAAGTCCGGTGGGGCGGAGCTCTAAAGATCTTAAAAAACTATTTTTGCAAAACTGTTTCTTAGTAAGCACCTAAGAGTAAAGATCATCGTCCATCAAATTTCAACCCCGGTTGCCCTAAAGTAATTTTGAAGTCCAGTGGGGTGGAGACCTAAAGAGCCTAAAAAACTATATTTGCAAAACCATTTCCTAGTGAGTACCAATGAGCAAAGAGAATCGTCTGTGTCAAATTTCAGCCGGAGGTCTTAAAGTAATTTCAATGTCCCCAGTGAGGCGGAGCCCTAAAGTGCTTGAATAACTACATTTGCAAAATCGTTTCTCAGTGAGTACCTATGGGTAAAGAGCATCGTCCATCAAATTTCAACCCCGGTGGCCCTAAAGTAATTTTGAAGTCCAGTGGGGTGGAGCCCTAAAGAGCTTAAAAAACTATATTTGCAAAACCGTTTCTTAGTGAGTACCTATGAGCAAAGAGAATCGTCCATGTCAAATTTCAGGTCCGGAGGTCCTAAAGTAATTTCAATGTCCAGTGAGGCGGAGCCCTAAAGTGCTTAAAAAAACTATTTTTGCAAAACCGTTTCTTAGTAAGCACCTAAGAGTAAAGATCATCGTTCATCAAATTTCAACCCCGGTGGCCCTAAAGTAATTTTGAAGTCCAGTGGGGTGGACCCCTAAAGAGCATAAAAAACAATATTTGCAAAACCATCTCCTAGTGAGTACCTATGAGCAAAGAGAATCGTCCATGTCAAATTTCAGCTCCGGAGGTCTTAAAGTAATTTCAATGTCCAGTGAGGCGGAGCCCTAAAGTGCTTAAAAAACTATATTTGCAAAATCGTTTCTCAGTAAGTACTTATGGGTAAAGAGCATCTTCCATCAAATTTCAACCCCGGTGGCCCTAAAGTAATTTTGAAGTCCAGTGGGGTGGAGCCCTAAATAGCTTAAAAAATTATATTTGCAAAACCGTTTCCTAGTGAGTACCTATGAGCAAAGAGAATCGTCCATGTCAAATTTAACCACCTGTAGGCTTTTAGTGTAATTGTGAGCTTCCATAGGGCGGAGCCATAAAGACAACACAAACATCAACATTATACCTCACACCTGGTTACTTCTATGATTATAAGCATCTGCTTGAATGAAACTTTCAAATTTTTTTATTACAGCAGTTCATTTTGAAAACATTAAATTTCTAAAACCTGACACTGCACCATTGTATGCCCTCTGGGTCAGAGCCCTTTGGACAGATTTTCACCAAACTTCACTCAAACCATCCTTGAATACTGCTTAATAATGCCTGAAAGTTTCATTACGATCTGTTGAGTGGTTTCAGAGTCTATGGCAACATACATACATATATATATATATATATATATATATATATATATATATATATATATATATATATATATATATATACATACTTCCTCTTTTATAGATATAGATTAATTGATAATTTTGTAATTTAAATGACTTGTATATCCAAGTCTCACTAAAAGCCTATATATGAGTTATAGACCATTCCAATGAATAAAATATTTTCACTTAGGTAGTAAATTCGCTATTTTTTCTAAATGATTATATTATTATTAGTTTTTTTTATTTACCTTAACATTTTCTTTTGTTTAGTTTGCTTTTTTTACCTCTACACAAAACAGGAAACCACTACTTAATTAGGATTTATGGTACCCACATTATATAGTTTTGAAACTACCAGCATAGTAACCCATGTTAAAGAGCTCGTAAAGTGGGTCATTACAAATCAGGAAACACAGATGGGGGAGGTATAGTCAAGTACATAACTTTACAATGCTTAGGTACAGATTGGTTTGTGCATTCTGTGTATGTCTGTACATTATCTGTGAGGCTGTAATTGTTACCATTTTACAAGGAGAGTTAAAAGGCACCATGCTGCATACTACACGGGGAAGACAAATATTTGGATTCTATCAAATTCCTTATGCCAAACCACCTACAGGTCTGCTACGATTTCGGGTAAGTGTTTATTTGTACAAAAAAATAAGCAATTTAAAAAATGGAGTTTTAGCTATTGGGTCAAGTGACAGGTCCACTATGAAAGAATTTGTGGTATAAAAAAGTTGTAACATACAACTTAAAGAATTATTTTAGTACTAATAAAGAAAAATACCCCCGTCGCAGCAGACCTGCGTACTCAGCGAATTTCCAAATTAGTAGTATTAATTATGACCAGATAAACCTGTAAACCAAAAATCATCACAAGCTCATAAATAGGGAAATAAATGTCTATCTCCTTATGATAAATGTAGGGAAAGAGTATGCAGGTATGCTGCCATGGGGAACACTAAAAGTAGGTTTTTAGCATTAAAAAAAATTATTTTGACCATATGAAGCCGTATACTAAATTTCATCAATATCTGTCCATCGCTAAAGGAGTTTGCCTATTCTCCATATTAACATGGGAAAAGAGTATGCAGGTTTGCTGCCATGATAAGCATAAAAACCAAGATTTTTACTATAAATGGATGAATCTCAACCAAATGAAGCTGAATACCAAGTTTCATCCAAAAACATTGGTTAATAAGTGAAATATTAACACATCCTTATTCTCCATAAGATTAACATTGGAGCCTCAAAATACAACGTACTGTCTTTAGACTTTGTAATATCTCGGTAACCAATGGAGATAGAGCAAAGCTTCAAAATGCTAAATTGTGTGTTTTTTTGAGCTAAATCCAATGGTCAAAATAAAAATTTGAAATTTTTAAAAATTACATATGAAAAATGCAAAAAACCCATTTTTGGGGTACAAAACCCCCCAAAACTACCCCTTCCGATAGGTCGATATGTCTGGTTTACGAACTCATCCGAATAAACGTAGGATTACACATCTCTACCAAATTTGGTGTCGATCGGACCATTTTTACGAGAGTTATCGTGTCTAGGGACACATACATATATATATACATATATATATATATACAGGGTGTCCAAAAAAAACCTTTACACACTTTTCCAGGTTATTGCGCACGTCAAAATAAGCAAAAAAGTTCCTATAAACATATGTCCTAAAATTCTTCGTTAACCCGCTAGCCGCCATTTTGTTTTTTACACTAAATAATTTTTATTTCCGTAACGGATCATTGTATTAAGTTAATATTTGGCATGAACCTTCATTATAACAATACCCATTTTCAGTAAAAAAATTATTTTTTTCCAATGTGTATTTTCAAAATGGCGGCCATTTTAAAATTTTAAACTGAAATATCTCAAAAACGGTCAGTTTTATAAAAATGTTTCAAGAGACAAAAAAGTTGACGAATTAAATTATCTAAATATTGATACCAAGTTTGTAAGGATCCAACAACAAATAACGGAGTAATTGAGATTTTTCTCTTAAAGTAACCTAAATTCGTATTAATCATAGAGCAAAATCAGTGTTTTTCTGCAGGAAAACCACAATAACTCCGTTATTTGTTGTTGGATCCTTACAAACTTGGTATCAATATTTAGATAATTTAATTCGTCAACTTTTTTATCTCTTGTAACATTTTTGTAAAATTTACCGTTTTTGAGATATTTGAGTTAAAAATTTTAAAATGGCCGCCATTTTGAAAATACACATTGGAAAAAAAATAATTTTTTTACTGAAAATGGGTATTGTTATAGTGAAGGTTCATGCCAAATATTAACTTAATACAATGATCCGTTACGGAAATAAAAATTATTTAGTGTAAAAAACAAAATGGCGGCTAGCGGGTTAACGAAGCATTTTAGGACATATGTTTACAGGAACTTTTTTGCTTATTTTGACGTGCGCAATAACCTGGAAAAGTTTGTAAAGGTTTTTTTTCTGGACACCCTGTATATACAGGGTGTCCAAAAAAAAACGTTTACAGACTTTGGGATGTGATTCCTGATACAAAAGTAAAGAAAAAAGTTCCTATGAAGGTATGTCCGAAAATGCATATTTACCCAGATATCCGCCATTTTGTTTTTTTCACTTAATAATTTTTATTTCGGTGATGGATTGATCTAGGAACTTCATATTTTGCATGGATCTTTATAATACTAATGCCCATTTCCACAATAAAAATTATTTTTTTCCGATGCATATTTTCAAAATGGCGGCCATTTTAAATTTTTAAACTCAAATATCTCAAAAACGGTAAAATTTATAAAAATATTACAAGACACAAAAAAGTTTACAAATTAAATTATCTAAACAACAAAACCAAGTTTGTAAGGATCCGCCAACAAATAACGGAGTTATTGAGATTTTTCTCTTAAAATAACCTCAATTGGCATTAATCATAGTGGAAAATCAGTGTTTTTCTGCAGAAAAACCACAATAACTCCGTTATTTGTTGGCGGACCCTTACAAACTTGGTTTTGTTGTTTAGATAATTTAATTTGTCAACTTTTTTGTGTCTTGTAATATTTTTATAAATTTTACGGTTTTTGAGGTATTTGAGTTTAAAAATTTAAAATGGCCGCCATTTTGAAAATATGCATCGGAAAAAAATAATTTTTATTGTGGAAATGGACATTAGTATTATAAAGATCCATGCCAAATATGAAGTTCCTAGATCAATCCGTCACCGAAATAAAAATTATTAAGTGAAAAAAACAAAATGGCGGATATCTGGGTAAATATGCATTTTCGGACATATCTTCACAGGAACTTTTTTCTTTACTTTTGTATCAGGAATCACATCCCAAAGTCTGTAAACGTTTTTTTTTGGACACCCTGTATATATATACATATATACATATAAGTAGATAGTATCATGTTACTTCTAGGACACTTTTGGAGACAATCAAAAATCAAACAAATTTCACAGTTTTTTAATACAATTATGCAATATTTTTGCCATTTTTTGGCCAATTTTCAGCTTTTGTCAAATTGTCATAAAAAATATGCAATTTTAATGAAATTTTTAACAAATATGCCTAAAATTATCTACAAAATAAAATTTTTTAAAAACAAGTAAAATTATCACATTTTATAAGTATTTTTTCAATAGTCGACTTTTCATAGGTCAATTTACATTTTCTATAGTATTTTTTTCAATAAAATTTGAATTTTTTTAAACGAGTAAAATTAAGGTTTAGTATCAATAATATTGTAATAATTATTCAAATTTAACTAAAGCAGTTTCTTTATCATCAAAAGTCTTAATATCAGTGACAATTAAATGTAAATCTTTTTTATTTAATTCTTTAATTGATTTATCATCAATTACATTAATAAATCTTTTTGGTAAATGTACTTTACATTTTTCTAATTCAACAATAATTGTATATCCATATTTATCTTTAATTCTTTCAAATTTTTCAATTTTATATTTTTCATTTAAATTTAAACTTTTTAATGGTTTATATTCTTTAAATCTTAATTCTCCAACATTATTAATTTCTTCTAGCAGATCCATTTATATAGGAAAAAAATATCACAAACTTGTTTGTGATAGATATGTTAAAAAGTCATTATCATAATTAGGTTTTATACAAAAATCCATATTTAAGTATTTAAAAATCATAGGTAATAATTTTTTGTATGATATATTACTTTTCTTAAAACATAAATATTTATTAAAAAATAGTGTAATTTTTTCTTTATCTTCATTATTCAATTCAAAATCAATATTGTATATTTTGTTTAAAAATTGATAGTAAAATATCCAATTTGTACAATTCCTTTGTTTTAAAAATAATTTTATATTCTTAGGTGTTATTTCAAAATGATTGGAAATACATAAAATATAAATTTCATTAATTAATTGTTGTGTTTTATATGGTTGAAAATGGTTAAATTCTCTTAAAATATGTTTAAGATGTTTATTCTTATTACTTTTTCTCTTAATCTTTTTTTCATAAATAATTCTTTTACATATATTACATCCTACACAATTTCCAATAATAGTAAAATTAGTTTGATTATGACATCTATAACACATATCCATTTATTTAAAAAAAATTATACATAAATGAATGAACCAATTCATTGTCACAAATGTAAGAAAAAAACTAAAAATATTAATCCACAAATCGTTGAAATGAAAAATGGATTATATAGAATTGCTACTAAATGTTCAATTTGTAAAACAAATAAAAGTAAAATTTTGAAAAAAGAAGTTAAACCTATAATTAAAAAAGAATTAACTAAAAATGAACAAATAATTGAAGCAAATGAAATTCATGCTCCAATTAGAAAGAAATTTCTAAAAAGAAAAATAATTACATTAGGTATTGATGATTTATGGGCAGCAGATTTAATTATAATGAAAAATTATGAAAAAGAAAATGATGGTTATAAATATATGTTAAATGTGATAGATACTTTCTCAAAATATGTTTGGTCAAAACCATTAAAGAAAAAAGATGGAAAAACAGTTTCTAGAGCATTTGAAGAAATAATTAAGGATGCAATTAAAATTAATCATAAATCACCTAAACTTTTACATACAGATAAAGGATTAGAATTTATCAATAAAGAATTTAAAGAAATATTAAATAAATATAATATTAAATTGTATCATACAGAAAATGAAGAAAAATCAAGTATAATAGAAAGGTATAATAGAACACAAAATGAAAAAATGAAAATACAGTTTGAAATTAATAAAAATTATAGATGGATAAATATTTTACCAAAAATTGTTAAAGAATATAATAACTCATATCATTCAACAATTAAAATGAAACCAATTGAAGTAAATAAAAATAATGAAAAGGATTTATTAGATACTGTTTTTAAATATAAACCACCAAAAATAATAACCAAATCAAAATATAAAATAAATGATAGAGTTAGAATTGGAAATAAAAAATCAACATTTTCTAATAAATATAAAAATAATTGGTCTAGAGAAATATTTATAATTTCTAAAATTAATAATACAAATCCAGTTACTTATAGTATAAAAGATCAAAATAATGAAGATATTATTGGAAATTTTTATGAATATGAATTGAAAAAAACCAATTTGTAAATTTTATTTTATATAAATGGAAAAGATATGTTTAAAGTGTAAATTATATAAAGATATATCTAAATTTTATAAAGACAAAAATACTAAAGATGGGTTATATTATTATTGTAAAGAATGTAAGGATGTGTATTATAAAAAATTATATGATAGTATTAAAGTTATTGAATTAAATGAAAAACAATGTCATAAATGTAAAGAAATTAAAGATATTTCAAATTTTAATAATTATCATTATAGCAAAGATAGAAAAAATACAATTTGTATACAATGTATTAGAGAAATGTTTTTAAAACCACAATTTTGTGAATGTGGAAGAAATATTAAATGGACTAATAATTATTTAAGACATTTAGAAACTAAAATTCATGACAAAAATATAACAAAACTAGAAAATTTAAAAATATGATAAAAAAATGAAGACAAAATTTTACTTGTTTTAAAAAAATTCAAATTTTATTTAAAAAATATGATTTAAACTATAAATTACCTAGTAAAAAGTGGAAATACTTCTTATATTTTTAAGAGTTTTATTTCTAAGTAAAAATTATTTTTAATAAATAAAGAATTTCACCCCTAATAAATGGAACGAACAAATAAAAATATTAATTGTCCTTATTGTAATAAAAATAGATTATATAAAAATTATGATAGACATTATAATTCAACTAAACATTTACTAAATAAACAAAAATATAATAGTAAAATATTTGAATTAAAACATTGGTGTAAAAATAATAATATATATAATTATAAAAATAAAACTTTAGATGAATTAACAAATATTAAAGAAACATTTGATCTTACAAATTATTCATTATTTAATATAGTAAAATTAAATGAAATTGCAAAAAAATTATCTAGAGATGAACTAATTAAAAGATTAAACAAAATTAAAGAAAATCCAAATAATTTAGAATATAGATCATTTAAATATATTCAAAATTTAGCAATTAAAAATAGTATTAAAATTGTTAATAAAACTAGAAAAGAATTGATTGGATTATTAAATGATTATTTTAAAAATAGACCAATTCCAAAAGAAAATATAATAAATATTCAAGAAGCTTCGTCATTAAAAGGATATTTTCAAGATTATATTTTAACAAATTCAAATGATGATTTAGATATTAATGATTATTTAGAAACTCAAAGAAATGAAATAAAAAAATTGATAGAAAAACAAAAATTTAAAATATTAAAGGACAGATGGCTTTAGAATGTGAATATGAAAGAAAATTAATAAATGGTGAAATTCAAAATAGTAATATGTATTTTTGCATAAAAAGTTCAGATATTTTAAATATAGATGATTTTATTGATGATCAATTTAAGAAATTAATAGTTAGAGAACAACTAAATCAACCATCAAAAGGCTCTGGTTGGTCATTAAAAAGATGTGTTGAACTAAATCTAAAATTATCTAAAAATAATTCATTAAATGCTGGATCATATATAGAATTACCAAATGAAATTAAGAATAAAAAATGTTGTGTAAATTTTAAAAATAAAGATGAATATTGTTTTATTTATGCAATTAGATGTGCTATTAGTAAACCAAACGAACATGCTGAAAGAGTTAAACAATATCAAAAATATATAAATGATGATATTTTTAAAGGTTTTGATTATCCAATATCATTGAAAGATATTAAATTATTTGAAAAAAGATCATTTGATTCTAAATATAACTATCCATCAATGTCAATAAATATTTATAGTCTGAACATTATAATTCAAAACTAGAAATTGATTTATTATATTATAAAATTGGTAATAATTCTCATTATATATTGATTACTGATTTAAGTAAGTTAGTATCTAAGCAATTAACACAAAAAAATAAAAATAAAAAATATATTTGTAGAAGATGTTTGACTCATTTCTACAAAAATAAAGACTTGAATAATCATTTAGAGATATGTAAATCATTAGAACCTTGTAGACCTATAATGCCATTTAAAGGTCAAACTGTAAGTTTTAAAAATTATTATAAAAAGTTTGAACATCCATATGTAATTTATATGGATTTTGAAAGTATATTAGAAAAGATTGATAATTGTAAAAATAATCCAAATTGCTCATATACAAATAAAATTCAAAAACATAAACCATATGGATTTACAATCTATTTAGTATCTAGAGTAACTAATAAAATGTATAAACCTATTTGTTATAGAGCAAAAAATGAAGAGGAATTAATAAATGTACCAAATAAATTATTTGAATATTTAGATGAAATTTCAAAATATATAGCTAAAAAATATAATTCAAAAAATAAAAAGCCTATGAATTTAACTAATGAAGAAGAAATTAATTATCAAAAAACTAATATTTGTCATATTTGTGAAAATAGTGGTTTTGATAATGATAAAAGAATAAAAGTAAGAGATCATTGTCATTTAACAGGAAAATTTAGAGGTGCTGCACATTTAAATTGTAATTTAAATCTAAAATTTCCTCAAAATATTCCTATATTCTGTCATAATAGTTCAAATTATGATACACAATTGTTTATAAAAGAATTAGCTAAAAAATATGGTAAAATTGATTTGTTAGCCAATACAGATGAAAAATATATAAACTATTCAGTAAATTCTGGTTATGGTTATGAATTTGAAGGTGATAAACCTAGAAAATTTATAAAATTCTCATTTGTAGATACATTTAGATTTATGGCTACATCAATTGAAAAATTAGCTAAAAATCTTAAAGAATTTAAGCATATAAATAAATTTATAAAAGAAAATGATATAATTGAATATGATAATGAAACTTTAAAAATATTAACTTCTAAAGGTGTATTTCCATATGAATTTATTGATAATGTTGAAAAATTAAACTATGATAAAATATTAGAAAAAGATCAATTTTATAGTTGTTTAACTAATGAAAATATAAGTGATGATGATTATAAACATTATATAAAAGTTTGGAATAAATTAAAAGTAAAAACATTAGGTAATTATTCAGATTTATATAATATTCAAGATGTTCTTTTATTAGCTGATATATTTGAAAATTTTAGATCTGTTTGTTTGAAAAATTATCAATTAGATCCAGCACATTATCTAACATCACCATCACTAGCTTGGGATTCTATGTTAAAATTAACAAAAATTAAACTAGAATTAATAAGTGATTATAATATGTATTTAATGATTGAAAAAGGTATTAGAGGTGGTATTTCACAATGTATAACTAGATATTGTAAAGCAAACAATAAATATACAAAAAATTATGATAAAACAAAACCTGAAAATTATATGTTATATATAGATGCAAATAATCTATATGGATGGGCTTTAAGTCAAAAATTACCTTATAAAGATATAACATGGATGAATCCTAATACATATACATTAAATGAATGGGAAGAAACAATATTAGAATTAGATGAAAATGCTGAATATGGATACATATTAGATGTTGATTTAGAATATCCTATTGAATTACATGATGACCATAAAGATTTACCATTAGCACCTGAACATTATAATAATAAGCTTTGCACAACATTATTTGATAAAAAAGATTATGTTATTCATTCAAGAAACTTAAAATATTATCTACAAAAAGGATTAAAATTAAAGAAAGTTAATAGAGTTATAGCATTTGATCAAGATGATTATATGAAAAAATATATTGAATTAAATACCAAATTAAGATCCAAATCAACATCAGATTTTGAAAAAGACTTTTTTAAATTGATGAATAATAGTGTTTTTGGAAAAACTATGGAAAATGTTAGAAATAGATGTGATATTAAATTAGGCGATGAAAAGTTTTCATTAAAACAAGCAAAAAAACCTAATTTTAAAACATTTAGTATATTTGATAAAGACTGTATTGCTTCACATATGATAAAAGAAAAGGTTAAGTTTGATAAACCAATCTATATAGGATTTTCAGTACTTGATTTATCAAAATTACATATGTATCAATTTTATTATGAAAAATTAAAGAAGTTTGATCCAAATATAAGGTTATTATATATGGATACAGACAGTTATTTTGTAGAATTTAAAAAGGATCCATATAAAATTATTAAAGAAAATATTAATGAATTTGATACAAGTGATTATAAGAAAGAACATGAATGCTATAGTGAAAAGAATAAAAAAATAATTGGTAAATTTAAAGATGAGTTAAATGGTGAAATATTAGAAGAATATTGTGGTTTAAGATCAAAATTATATAGTTATGAATTTTATAATAAAATTCCTGTAAAATGTAAAGGAATCAAGAAAAGTGTTGTTGATAAAACATTACATATGGATGATTTTAAGAAATGTTTATTTGATGATCAAGAACAATATAGAGAAATGACTTGTATTAGAAGTTTTAAACATGAACTATATACAATTACAATAAATAAATTAGCTTTAAGTAATAGAGATGACAAAAGATTTATTTGTGAAAATAAAATTGATACATTACCTTGGGGATATAAAAATAATTATAAATAAATGGAAATTTTAATTGTTCCAAAAGAATTAATAAATAATGATTTTGATATAAAATTATATCTATTTAAAACTAAAATATCAAATAAATTTTTAATATATCTTTTTAAATATAAAAATTATTTTGTATATCATTATAAGTTTAATTTTATAATAGAACCATTTATAAATATAATAAAAAATTATGTTAAAGAAAGTTTTAAAGAAAATGATCAAAATTATATTAATAATTTATAACCATATGATATTGAATTTATACTATAATTTTATGTATATTTTTAAATATTTTCTTTAATAAATTTAAATATATTCAATAATTTATTGAATATCTAACATAAAAATATCTATAAATTTTACTTTATTATCATTATAAGTAAGACCCGTCTTTAAGACGGGTCTCAAATTTGTATATAATTTATTATATTTATGAATATTTTTGAATGTTTAAGAAGGGTAACATTTTGTTACCCTTAAGTTTTTATTGTATAATAATGTTACCTCCTTTAAAAAATTTTAAAATAAATATTCTAATTTATATGGGACCCATTTTGGGTCCTACCTAATTTTAATAAGTTTTGTATGTTTTTCATTATATGATAGGGGGGACAAATTGTCCCCTCTAAAAATATCTATAAATTTTAATCTATCCTTATTGTTTTCTACTTTTTTTATTTTAAAATTAATAAATATAAACCAGATTCATTAATAAACATTGTTTTATTATCTATTTTATTGACGCCCTGTTTTAGGGCATCTGAAAAACATGTTTGTACATCAATTTCTAGGGTGTCATAATTTGTGACACCTATAATTTTTATGTAAATTAATTTATCATTATTATGTAAATGTAACTGTTGGTTACACTTGATATATTTTAAGTTTTATATATTTTTCTTTTACATTATCAATTAAAACTTTTCTAGAATTTTTATATTTTAAAATATAACAAATATCTTTTCTTTTAAACCAAGGTTTATTTTGTTTATTAAATACAATTAATTTATTATTAAATATAAAATTATTGTTAATTAAATAAATTATTGTTTTTATTATTTATGTAGATAAATTTTATATTACAAATTTTGTTTTAATCTTAAATATACAATACTTTTAATATTTTCATTATTTATTTGATTTCCATCACTATCTTGAATAGATATTACAATATTTTGAATTTTATTTATATTTTTTAAAGGAATATAATCAATTTCATTTGGTTTTTCACTAATTTTTTATCCATATTCAACATTTGGATAAAATGAATATAAAATTTCTGATTCTTTATGTAAATGTGAATAATCTTTATGATTTTCAAAACTAGGATCAACTAAATTACAATGAATTTCAATAACATCAAAAGGTCTAATTTTTGGTAGTTTTATTCCTTTTGTTAATACATTTGGTTCAATCATTTTATCATCTAACCCTAATAAATCAATTATAATTGTTGTTACTATAATTTTAACAGGAGATTTTATTATAATATATGGTCCATCATTTTTCAATATAAAATCATTTTCATCAAATTTATTAAATTTCTTTTTAAATTCTTTTAAACTATTTATAAAAATATTTTTTATTTCTTCAATTGTATAATTTCCTTTATTTATATCAAAATATTGATCTACAATTTTATCATCTTCATCTTTAATAGAATATCCATAACAGTTTTTATAATCATTTGGTATATTTGATATAAAATTATCTGAATAAAATCCACTTAAACCAATACTATATTTTCCATCTAAATGTATTGGATGTTCTAATCTTAATTCTAGTTTGGATGAATGACCAATTATTTTAAATAATTTCATCTTATTTAAATGGAGAAATTTTTAGAAAAAAAAGATAATATAAAATTAGAATCATATGATAAAAATAATAAAAATGATCAACCTATTAGATTATTAATTATAGGAACAAGTGGATCTGGTAAAACTACATTATTATTAAATTTTATTTACAAAAGATTAATTCCATATTCAAATTTATATATTTTTAGTAAATCATTAGAACAACCATCTTATAAATTATTACAAAAAAGATTTAAAAATATAGAATCAAATATTAATAAACAAATTTCTTATTTTTCATGTGATGATATGATTCCACTAAATAAATGTAAACCAAATTCATTAGTAGTTTTTGATGATTGTATTTTAGAAAAACAAGATAAAATTAAAGAATATTTTATAATGGGTAGACATAAAAATATATCATGTATTTATTTATCACAATGTTATTCAAAAGTTGATATGCAATTAATTAGAAATAATTTAAATATGTTATGCATTTTTAAACAAAATGAACATTATATGAAAAAAATATATAATAATTTTGTTGGATCAGATATGAAATTTGATAAATTTAAAACTATTTGTAATGATTGTTGGAAAGAAGACTATGGATTTTTAACTATTAATTTATTTAAAAAATCAAATGATGGAAAATATATGAAAAATTTTTCTGATATTAAATAATGATAATGGCTTGTTGTATGTTTGATTCAATAATTGATAGAATATTTATTTTATTAGTATTATTTATTTCATTGGTATTTATATATTTAATGAAAATTACAGAAATAAAGTAAAATGAATTGTGTTTAACATAATTAGTGTTTATGTTAACATGATTTGTGTTTGTGTTAACATGATTTGTGTTTTGTGTTAACATGATTTGTTTTTATGTTAACATAATTTGTGTTTGTGTTAACATAATTTGTGTTTTGTGTTAATATGATTTGTGTTTATGTTAACATGATTTGTGTTTATGTTAACATGATTTGTTTTGAACCTAAATTTTTCTTTGTAATAAATGGATAAAATATCTGTTAATGAAGCTAAAAAATTAGATGATATTGAGAAAAAATTAATAAAAGAATTTAAAAATCAAATTAAAATTGAAGATAATTATGAAAAAATTAAACAAAAAGCATATGAACCTATAACATCAGCAATTGGTAAAGTTGAAAATAAAATTGGTGAAGTCTTAAATGAAAATAAAAACCTTATGGAATTGGTACCTATTGTTAATAATTTTGCCAATATATCAATACCAGAAACTGAAGAACTAAATTTACCTTCAAGTACTCCATTTAGACCAATCAGACAACCAATAATTCAAGAAGAATCGACATTTATTGACCCAAATTTAATTTCACCTCAAACATTAGATAAAATTATTGGTCCATTAGCACAAAAATATTTACCAAGAACAAAAGATGATAAATTTGGTTTATATTGGAATAAACATAAAAAATCATTTATGATTGGTGATAAAATAACTGTAATTGATAATGATGATTTAATAATTGATGATAAAAAATATAATGGAACACATGGATTATGGAGATTGTTAACTTATGAAAAGAAACCAGATAATAATTTATATACACAAGATGATTTAAATAATTATTCAAAAATTTTATGGGAAACTAATTCAATTTATAAAAATAATGATCCAAATAGTAAGAAACCAAAATCTAGTAAAGGTGATAAATATATTAATTTAATTAAACATATTTGGGAATTAAAAGGTGAAATTGAAGGTTCAGGAATCAGACAATATACAGAAAATAAAATTGAATATAGATTTATAGATGATTTAAATAAATTAGATAATATTATTAATTATATATATGCACAAGAAAAAGCTGGCAATAATAATTTTTTAAATGAAAAGAAAGCAATTAGAGACTTTATATCAAATAAATTAGATGAATTAATTGAAAAACCTGAAGGAATTAAGTATTTAAAAAGAATTTTGGCAAATATTTCATCACCATTATTAAAAGATGGATCAGGTATTTTAAATAATGTTATAAATAATTTACCTTTTGAATTACATGTACCTGGTTATCAATATCTAGGGCCTGGAACTAAATTAAATAAAAGAGTAAAAAGAGGTGATCCTGGAATAAATGATTTAGATAAAGCTGCTAAAGAACATGATTTATTTTATAGAGATCATAAAGATACAAAATCTAGAAATGAAATAGCTGATAAAATTTTACAAGATAAAGCATGGGATATAGTAACATCAAATGATCATAGAATTGGTGAAAGATTAATTGCATTACCAACATCAGGTGCTATGTGGATGAAAAGAAAATTTGGTATGGGTTTAGAAGTAGGATTAAAATTTTAATAAAATTAATTATAATAATCTATATTATAAAAAACTATAAATTTTTTTCTTAATAAATGGAAAAAACAAATATAAACTTGACAGATAATCAAAAATCAAAAATAAAATTAGCATTTAAAAATAAAAAATCAGTTATAATTCAATTTAATATTGATCAATTTAATGAAAATGGAAAAGATATTATATTATTATCTAAAAGACAAATTAATAAACTAAATAAACATAAAAAATTAAATAAAGGATTAAGATTTGAATTTTCATATAATCAATTAAAAGAAATAAAAAATGGTGGATTACTAAAAGAAATTTTAGATTTTGCTGATAATATACCTATAGTTAAAAATTATACACCAAATGTTAGAAAGGGAGCAAAAGTAGTAAAAGAATCTATAATTCCTAAATTTAGAAATTTTGTTGATTGGTTAGATCATGAATTAAAAAATGTAGAAGGATCTGGTTTAGATAAAAAAACATTAAAATATATGAAACAAAATTATAAAAAAATTTTGAACCACTAACATTAGGTGAATTAGAAAAATTGTGTAAAAATATAAAATATTTTAGAGGTGTATTTATGAGAGATATATTACCTAATAAAGTTAATAAATTTGAATGTGGAATTATAAATTTAGATTCATTTGATGGAAATGGAACTCATTGGGTTTGTTATTATAAAAAAGATAAAATTAAATATTATTTTGATTCATATGGAAATATAGTTAATAAACCACCAATAGAATTAGTTAAATATTTAGGAAAAGATAATATATTTTATAATGATAATCAAATTCAAAATTATAATGATCCACCAATTTGTGGTCATTTATGTATTTTTATATTAAATGAATTAAATAATAATAAAAAATTTGATAATATAATAAATAAATTAATCCTTAATAAATATGGATTCACAAAATATATTTGATCTGTTTGGAAGACAGAAAAAACATCCAATTAATATTAAAGAAGATTATATAAATTCTAAATTAAATATATTTTTTAATAATTTTAGTAAAAGTTTTAAAAGTCATGTAAAAAAGACTGAAAATCTAGTAAATGCTATTGGTTTATCAAAAAATTATATAAGTATTAATGGTAAAAGAATTGTTAATGTTAAACCAAGTATAAATAAATATGATGTTGTAATAAAATCAGAATTAGATGAAGTTTTAGATTCAATTATTAAAATTGGTAATGATCATTCAGAAACTAAAAAGGATTTAAATAAAATTACAGACTTTTTAATTAATATTGGAAAATATGTTGAAAATTTAGAAGAAAAATTAGAAAAAGAACTAAAATTTCTATTTGATGGAGTCAATGAATCCATAAAAGAATTAAATGCTGAAATAATACTAATTAAAGATGATATAGATAAATTACAATAATTATTTTATATAAATGGAGTTGATTTATTGTCTTAAATGTAAACAAAAAACTAATTCTAAAGATATTCAGATAATAAAATTGAAAAATATAAATGTAATTAAATCAAAATGTTGTATTTGTAATTCAAAGAAAAGTTGTTTTACAAAATTTTCTCCCTAATAAATGGCTCTATACAGTTCATTTGATTTATTCATTATCAGAAACCAAAATCAATTAAACAAAGATGATTGGGATGATATTTCTGAAAAATATGAGTTGAGTATTAATATGATGAGATTGTTTCAAAATAAATTAAATTGGCAAAAAATTGCTCAACATCAAAATTTAACTATAGATTTTATTACTGAATTCATAAATTATCAATTAAAAGATTATATTGATTTGATTTGTAAATATCAAGATTTAACTGAATATTTCATTCATGATTATGCATTTACATTAAATTGGGAATTAATTTTAGAACATCAAAAAATATCAACAAAATTTATACTTGATCATGCTACTGAAATTGAATATTTTAAAAGTAAAAATGAAATTGATACATAAAATTATAAAATTTGACATCATAAAATTATAAAAATTTTACTTGTTTTAAAAAAGCTTTTGATTTAAAAAATTTATCCTTAATAAATGGCTGATTACAAAAAATATGTAAATGATATTGAAAGAGCTGAATACAAAAATTTCTATCCATTATCTAAATTACATTTAAATGAACCTAATAAAAAAACTGAATTTAATATAGATTTTGGAGATGGATTTTGTACTTCTAAATTTCAATTTTATATATCTGGTAAATTGACTAAATCTGATGGAAATGCATATGATAATGGTGCTAATATAAAATTAATTGATAATTTTGTTCCATTTTTATTTTCAAAAATTGAAGTTAGAAAACATAATAAATTGATTGATGAAATTGAATATCCTGGTCTATTAAGTACAATTAAAGGTACTATAACTTATTCAAAATCAGAAATAAATCAGATAAATAATGGTTTTGAATCAAATTTTAAAAATAAATTTGAAGCAATTGGTAATTTATCTCATTTTGGATTAGGATTTTTTGAAAATGTAAATATTCCAATATACAAAGGAGGTTTTAATATAACATTTATTAGATCAGAAGATAATGATGCAATTTTTAGATGGAAAACTAAAAAGGCTGATGGATCTTATGATAATGCTACATTACCAACTGAAGGTAAAATAACAATTGATGAATTTTTTATTAGAGTTCCTATAATTGAATACAAAACAACAAGTAAAATTCAATTAATTAATGAACTAAGCAAATTTGAAAAAGTAAATTTTCATTTTAATCATTGGCAATGCATTGAACAAAAAAATATTACAGGAAAGAATTTAAGTTTTGATATAACAAATATCTATAGAAATATTTATAATCAAAAATTTATTATAATTGGATTTCAAAAATCAAGAACAAATGATCAGTTATTTGATACTTCTAAATTTGATAGTATGTATGTAAAAAATATAAGAGTAAAACTAAATGGTCATTATTACCCTGATGAATTGGAAAATTTTGATATAAACAATGAAAAATTTAGAATTATGTATGAAATGTATCAAGATTACAAAAAAGTTTATTATATTAGTAGTAAAATGTATTATAGTCCAACAGAATTTCTAGATAATAGACCAATTTATGTAATTGATACTACAAAAAATCCAACAAATATTTCAAGTTCAAAAAATGATATTATTATTAATGCAGATTTTGATTATGATATAGTAGCTACTAGTAAAACAAATTGTTATATTATTATTGTATCTGAAAAATTACTTGAATATAATATAATCAAAAATGATATTACTGAAATTAATTAGAATATATTATTACTATTTTAGTCAAATTTATTGAAAAAATACTACAAAAATTTTAAATTACCTTATGAAAAGTCAACAATTGATTTTATTGAAAAAATACTTATAAAATGTGATAATTTTACTTGTTTTTAAAAAAATTTTATTTTGTAGAAAATTTAGGCATATTTGTTAAAAATTTCATTAAAATTGCATATTTTTTAAGACAATTTGACAAAAGGTGAAAATTGGCCAAAAAATGGCAAAAATATTGCATAATTGTATTAAAAAACTGTGAAATTTGTTTGATTTTTGATTGTCTCCAAAAGTGTCCTAGAAGTAACATGATACTATCTACTCATATATATATATATAAATTTTAATGACTATTATTTTTGGTCTCTGGGCACCTAAAAACAAAAAAGTAACATGGTCCCGGGCTTAGGTCTTACCATGAGACCTACGGTAATAGCTTATTCCCTATGGGAAATTCGCTAATATATATACATATATACATATATATATATATATATATATATATATATATATATATATATATATAAAAATTTTAATGACTATTATTTTTGGTCTCTGGGCACCTAAAAACAAAAAAGTAACATGGTCCCGGGCTTAGGTCTTACCATGAGACCTACGGTAATAGCTTATTCCCTATGGGAAATTCGCTAAAACTGTGAAAAATAAAGCCGCGTCCGCACTGGCCGAACATTCGTGGCGAACTTGTTCGGGGAACACAAAAAATCAACAATCATTCCTAACGAACAATTACCGGTCATATGATTTACATTCTAAAAGGTTAGCAACGAACAAACAAAAGTTCGGAGGAACTTTGTTCGGCGAACATGTTCGGCCAGTGCGGACGCGGCTTAACATGTTGCAAATTTTTTAACTAAAATGTATTTGTAATGCTTTTAAGGTATTTGAGATATGTTTACTTTCTCCTACTATTAGTGTAGTATAAGTACAACAACACCTAAGGCCAGGGTCTCTTTGATGACCTAATTATTGACTATTGGCTTTAAAAAGCAAAAGACCTAACTCATAAAATTAAAATAGTGTAGGCCATAATGGATTACCATAGTACTTTACTACAAATGTTTCCAGAAGATTTAATTTTGACTGATAAGACTGATAATATTTTAGCGAAATTGTTTGCATACACCGTCTGCATCTAAAGCAATCCATGCAATTCTTAACTATTAAGACACCCGTTATGAATGCTTCATTTAATTATTAAAACCTATATACTGTAGATCTATAAAAAATAATTTGTCATAGTAGGCGTAATTGAGCTACACAAATCTATTAACAAACCTTTGGTAGTGTTCATCACACAAAACCCATTCTTAAAACCATTTGATTGTCTTGTTTGTTCATAAGATGAATGAATGTTTTTGTCTCTGTCTTTATACAGATTTTATTATTTTTAGAGTCACCAAATTTTAACACAGCACCTCAAAGTATATAAAAGATCATCTTCAATCACTGCCATTAGGAATCTCGTTTTATATATATATATATATATATATATATATATATATATATATATATATATATATATATATATATATATATATATATATATATATAGAGAGAGAGAGAGAGAGAGAGAGAGAGAGAGAGAGAGAGATTTAAATCACAGAATTCAAATTTTGGGGCTACTATAATTATGAGATTATCTCATAGATTTAAATATTTTAAAACATATAAAAATGTACCTACTTAAGTTGCTTTGCATGTATGCACAAAAGGTTTTAATATTAATACACATAAAAAAGTCAAATTTAAAATTTAAAAAAATTGATTAACATTATTCTAAATTTAAACTGTTCTATCTTTCTATCAATTGTATCAAACTAATTTGTATAATAAAATTGTGTAGTTGATATTCAATCAATATAATATAATTTTTTATCATTCTGCACGAAATTCACCTATTTTTCTCCTTCAATAGTACAAAAAACATAGCCTATTTTTTTGTCATATGACCTGAAAAATCAGCTGTGACATTTTTTAAGTCCTAGAACAAACAAGTCAGCTAGTTGCTAAATCTTCTATACCGGGTGTCCCAGACCACAAGTACACCCCTTTTAAAATCTACAAAACTGATTGATTACTTACAAAAACAAATTGTGCCATTATAGGTATAAACCGGTTTCGCTCCATCCATTGATGATTATATCAATGTACAGGGTGTACCAGAAGTAACCTACCCAGATCGTAAGTCATTAATTTTAAATACGAACCCCCACTTTTTATGGTATTTTTGGATTCTAGACATAATTTTAAGACTGCTTTACAATTTAATGTGTATCCCTAATCATGACGGTTTGGGAGAAAATGGAGGTAGAAGTTTTATTTTTCCCATAAGAATAACATGGAGCAAATTGTCATATCCATTAACACTGAAACTTTTACCTTTAACTGTCCAAGCATAAAAACGTCTTGCAACCTCATCTTAGATAATAGTTCCTAAAAAAAATACCGATTTTCACGTAATTAATTTTAGTTTTCTACACATTTTAAATTATTTCCACCGTAATGACAAACTCATGGAAAAATAAAATAATTTATGACAAAACTAATAATTTATGGTGCTAAAGAGTTTAAAAGAAGATGCGAAGGCATTTTTATGCTAGCCCTTTTAATTTTAACGGGAAATTTACAGAGATGATGGATATGAAATTTAGCCCCATGTTATTCTTATGGGAAAAAATCAAACTTCGACCTCATGACTCATGACACATCACTCGTTGCTGACGCACGTGTTTTTCGTGTTGAATTCTGGCCAGTTTTTTGTTTGTAAATGTACCGTATCCGTGTGATTCCGTGTTTCCTTTTAATTTTAATGTAATGACAACTTCACTTGAAGGATTAATGTGTTCGTAATTGTACACTTGAAAATGGGTCAACAGGACCCGAAACCGTGGTAGTGTGAAAACTAACCCCATTGGATCACTAGACAGAGCAGGTATTGTAAACCTTTCTTTTGCTATATAAATACGTAATCCATAATGAAGTTATTTTAAGTAAATTTGTAAATATCTATACATACAGAAGGGTCTTATGAGCTCTTATCCCATGTTATTGGTAAGTAAATTAATCAATTTAGAAGTTTAATAGCTATATACGCAAACCAGCATGTATTTATTTACGCCAAAGCGGTTATGTTTTAAACCATGGAGGATCCATGGGTTAGCGAACTGCACTAAAAAAGTTAAACAGTTAACACAGCTAAAAGCTATGCTAAAAGCCAAAAGCTGCGAACAGTTAAAAGTTCATGTATAAAGTTTATTTTTTATTAATGTCCAAATTAAATTGTTCAATTATGAGCAACAGGAAAACTAATATTAACTGTCTTGCAATGCTGACCATTTAATTTATAGAATAAACATTAGTGAGGTGTGAGAAGAGACAAAAAACTTTATTGTTTTTCTAATTAAGGAGGACTTGGATTTTTTGCATGGAACTGTGAATTGCAATAATCATGTAAATAATATAAGATTATTTTGTTTTCTGTGTATCTTTGACGTGAGTCAATTTGAAAAACAGTCTTGTAACTGAAATTCGCTCAAAAATAAAGACCTTATTTATTTATTTATTTACAATAGGAGCCCCAGCCAGCGGAGGGGTGGCAGGGGGTGAGAGATGGGACCACTCACGGCCCTGCATGTCTACAGCACATCACCCAGTCCTTCAAAACCACTGGTGAAGAAGATTGTCTCTACCTCAATATCTTTACACCCATTGTAAGTTATTACACAGTGTACAGGCTAAAACAACTGAATTGAAACCCTGTAGCATTATGGTCATTCATTCATCCATTATTCTATACAGAGAATCTCATGTTGAAAAGAAACAAGCTTATTTGTATTCGGGATCATAGGATAACCCTACGTGAATCTGTGAATTAACTAAGGCTATAACTAAACTAATACTGCAAAATAATTACGTTTACCGAGCAATTGCTCGGCCCCCCAGGTCCTAAGACATAAAGATTTGTAAAATTACTCTCCCAAAACGAAATAAGATAGTAATGTACAAAATAAACACACTTATGCACTTAAAATGGACTTGCAGACCTAGAACCCAACAAAAATGTAACATATACTCTTGTTCTCTAATAGTGTATGCAATTACTTCCTATGGAGGGTCATCCACAGAGGTAGAGAAAACCTGAAAGATTCCCGATCAAGCCATTAGAGTATTTGAAAAATTCGCATTATATATTATACATTATACATTATATATATCTATATTCTATATATATCTATATTCTATATAGAATAAACATCCTTGGAATCTTAATATAAAATTTAGCACTAAGGATGGAGCATATTTGTCGGCAAACGTATCATTTAAATGATTGTAACTGTGACCTTGCAGCTGCAATCTCTTCTAAAGCAACATCCTCAACATCAGAAACGAAAACTGACAAACACCACATAACAATAGTAGAGTCAGACATGAACGATATGATCAATAAATATTCCAGTCATGCCACGGCTGCTTTTGCACATTGCATTTCAGCAGATTTTGATCATAAAAAGCAAATGAGCCAGGGTGTCGCTACAGTTTTTAAGCAAAAATTTGGTAAACCATATTTTTCAGACTATTGTGATACAAATCTAACCTGTCAGAAGCAAATTGAAGGAGCAGCTGTCTTTAGTTTAGTAACAAAATATAAATTTTATCAAAATTCAGAGAATTTCCCTTACTACAAATGTTTTTATAATATGGCATTTGCACAGCTTACTAAACACTTCAAATCCAACGGTTTTAAAACACTAATATGTTCCCCTATGGGTTGTACTAGAGATCGTATTCCTCTGAACCACTTTGTGTCAAATCTCAAGGCATTTCAGCAAAGCACTGATGCTTTGGTCATCATAGTTGTATGCCCTGAAACGAATTCAAGAGGAACTCTACGTAAGGGACTATCTCACTCTGTTTTTGTAAAGCACCTTAACCAAGAAATTTCTTTGCCATCACCTCCACCCCAGCTAGATATCGAAGCCAAAATACTTCAGAATGATGATGTAAATAAAGAAAATCCTGATGCCAGTGACATAAATATGTCGGTAAATTATGTTGATGCTTCCTACGCCTCCTTCATAAGCGACCAGAGTCCATCAAACACAAGTGAGGGAGAAGCCACTTTTTCGTCATCTTCCACGAGTAACTTGATCATGTCTACTCAGCATAACTCTCCTTCACTTAACAGTCACACCACCCCTCAAATAGTTCCTGATCATCTTAATTCCAGTGACATTGTGAAGTCTATGTCAGTGAGTGATGTGTTAAAGCAGAGCAAAGTGTTAAAAAGTGATGAAAGTTTACTGGATAATGTAGTAAATGTTAGTAGCCGTTTACTAAATGGTATCTGTTTAGATTTAAACTAGGATGTTGTGACAAAGATACTGAGTCTGCCATTCCATACAGCATGCTAAACCAAAATGAGATTGTTATGACCCCCAACAAAGTAATATTTTCAGATAACAAATTTAAAGCCAATATTAACTCCAAGTTAGAACTAATCATGCAATACAATGCTCAAGGTTTAAAACCTGAAAAAATTTCAGAATTAAATTTATTTTTATTTCACTCTAAATTAAAAGTAATCACACTAAATGAGCATTGGCTTGATAACGACTCTCTTCCACTGCTCAATACCATTAATAATTTTATTCTTGCTGACTTTTATGTGAGGAAGAGTGGCCAGAGAGGGGGCTCATGTATATTGATAGAAAGTAATTGTAAATATATTTGTAGAAATGACTTTTTAGATTTTAATGAAGATTTGGTTTTTGAATGTTCAGCAGTTGAACTTTTAGATTTTAACCTTATTGTCATTTCTATATACACAATACAGTACACTCTCGTTCATCGGACTCGGCGACATCGGAACTCCGCTTCATCGGAACTAAAAATCTGGGTATAATTATTTTTTTTACAAAATAAATAATTTTTCCGTTTTAGCTCCTTCAATTTCAATTCGTTCTATCCGCACAACAGTGAAGTATCACATTTTGCATAAAACGTCATCAGGCGTTTTCCATAATCTGTACCCATCGATGTGATTTACGAGGCCGTGGAGTATTCGCACAAAAATAGAAAGAGGAAGCGAGCAGGAAGTGAACATCCGTTTCGACCGCTTCCTAAACTGTCATTCAGTCTGTTTCGCGGCGCGACTGCACCTATGTTACGTGGAAGTCAGTTGACTGCTATATGAGTGGAATATGAGAATAACGGTTTTGGATCTTTATTTCCTGCGTTGTTTTTTTCCTATAGGTTCATTGTTACCATGTTCAAAGTTTGAGTGCCTTATTTTCATAAAATCTCTTGTGTTATCTTAAAAACAAGAGTGAATATAATCACGATAGGTCACCGTACGGGCGGAAATGATGACTCACGACGGACTCCGCTTCATCGGAATTTTTTGACATCCGAACCGGCCGTCCGCCACATTAGTTCCGATGAACGAGAGTGTACTGTACCGTCTTACAAAATTAGTAAGCAGTTTCTTATAAAGTTTGAAAAACTAATTTTAAGTATAAAGAAAATATCAAAAAAGATGTCTATCTGCATAACTGGTGATTTCAATATAAATATTTTAGAACATAGCACTATTTCCTGTAAATTTAAAGAAATTGTTGAATGTAATGGTTTTTGGCTGCACTTTGATGAGCCCACAAGAGTAACACAAAATTCGAAAACTTGTTTAGATAACATAATTACTCGTAGAGAGCACAATATCAAATACAAGCTGAACATTGATTTAGGCTTATCTGACCATAATGCAATTTTTGTAAATATTCCTATTGTAAAAAATATGAAAAAATTAAAAAAAAGATTCTGTTTCATTCAGTAAAAGAATATTTTCAAATGAAAAAATGCAGGAATTTTTTATTTTACTGGAAAACAATATTTTTGAATTTGATCAATTACTGAACCCAAACGAAAATTATGACAGTTTTTTGAAACATTTTTTAATGATATTTAATTGTGCTTTTCCCCTTAAGTCATTTAAGAAGGTACAAAAGGCTAAACCTGTAGTCTTAAACTGGGTTACGCAAGGTATTAAGATATCCAGTAAAAGAAAACGTGAATTACATTTGGAAGCAAAGACTAACAAAGATAAAATTTTTTTAATTTATGTCAAACTGTACAAAAAGATTTTTGGAAGGGTAGTAAAACTTGCTAAAATAAGGGCTAATAGTCAGTACATCGAAAGAGCTGAAAATAAGTCAAAAGCTGCTTGGAAACTTGTCAATAAAGAACTTGGTAATAGTGGTAATCGAGCTGAAAGCAGAATAACTTTAAAAGATAATAATGATAGAGAAATTTGTAATCCCATATCAATAGCAACTGTTTTCAATCATTTCTTTTCAGATACAGCTTTAAATATTAATGTAAAGAAAGCTACTGTCAAGGGAGTTCACAAATCTTTAAAACAAAATAATTTTGGGTGCAAGGCAAATTCATTGTGCAATCTACGGCAAACCAGTCAGAAGGAAGTGAGAAAAATTATTCTTTCAATGAAGAACAAATCCTCAGTTGGTTGGGATGAGGTTCCAATCAAACTGATCAAAGCTTCTGTAAATTTAATTTCTGAACCATTAGCCAAAATTATTAATCATTGCTTAGCGAAAGGTATTTTTCCAGATAAACTCAAATATTCTCAAATTTCTCCAATTTTTAAAAAAGGTCTAAAGACAGATAAAAATAATTATCGCCCCATTTCTGTGTTGAGTAATTTTTCTAAAATATTTGAAAAAATAATGTATTCCAGATTAGTGAGCTATTTTGAAGAAAATAATCTATTTTACAGTAAACAATTTGGTTTCAGAAAAAATTTTAGTACAGTTTCTGCACTTACGCATTTTATCAATGAGATCACAGGGGCGTTTGGATGGGTCACAGAATGCAGCTGGTGTGTTCTGTGACTTATCCAAGGCCTTCGATTGTGTGGATCATGCGGTACTTTTACTGAAACTAACTGATTATGGAATTGATGGAAGCTGCCTTTCTTTGATAAAATCGTACCTCTCAAGAAGGAAACAGAGAACTATAGTCTCAGTTGAAGGATTAGACACTCCTCAGAATGGAAAGATGTGTCAGTTGGTGTTCCCCAAGGGTCAGTTTTAGGCCCACTTTTCTTTTTAATCTATATAAATGATCTTCCTAAAACTATAAATAAAGATTTAATTTTATTTGCCGATGATACTTCTGCTATTGTCAAAAGTAAAGATTCTTCACAACTGTCTACATCTCTTGTAAATACAATTCAGGAATTAAATAGTTGGTTTGAAAATAATGGTTTGAAACTTAATCTAGACAAAACACAACTGATCAAATTTTCAGCACAAAATCAAAATAAAGTAAACGATTTTCCAAATTTGGTTCAATCACAAAAATTCTTAGGTGTACATATTGATGAAAATATAACCTGGAAAGTTCATGTGGAGTCTATTAAGAAAAAAATTAGATCCATGTCTTTTGTATTCCTCCACTTAAGGGACTGTGTCCCGATGGAGACTATGAAAGTAGTCTATCATGCATATGTTGAATCTGTTTTAAGATATGGCTTGGTTCTTTGGGGACAAGCCTCGGGCATCAAAACCATTCTGATTACAAAAAAGAATAATTAGAACTATGACAAATTCTCATCCAAGAAGTTCCTGTAGAGACCATTTTAAAAATTTAAGAATTCTAACACTCACCGGATTATATGTCTACGAAACATTAACCTATATTCACCAGACAAAAATGTCTTTGCCTGACTCGGTTAAATTTCAACATAGGCCTAGTTATAGTACTAGAAATGATACCATCTTCAGACTTCCAAAGCACAGATTGACTCTTTTTGAAAAAAGCCCTCTCTACGCTGGTTTAAAAATGTATAATGAATTGCCACTAAATTTTAAATCCATGAACAATAACCATTTTAGAGATACTTTAAAAAATGAACTTACCAACAGAGCTTTTTATTCATTGCAGGAATTTTATGACAATCCTTTGTTTTAATTAGTTATTTTTTATTTTTTTAAATGTACAATGAAGTAGTGTTGCATAAGTTTAGAAACCTTTTAGTTTTATTTATTTTTGACGATGCACCTATTCTGTATGTATACACATGTAAAGAATGTTATGTGCAAATAAAGAATGTCTATGTCTATGTCTATGTCTATGTCTATGTCTATAAAACAAGCTTGTTTGCTCCATTCACTCACCAGGCCAAAGGATAGTTTAAAATAAAATCCAAAACATATGAGATAAATTAAAATCTAATATGTTGAGCAAAATCAGTTTTTTGCTGTTTTTTGTTCAATTTATCAGCTACCAAAATTTTAATAAGGATAACGTAGGCACTTTGAAGGGCTTTAGTAAACTTATTTTTCTCAGTCATGTCAGTCATGACCAGCTCCAATTGATTCCTCAGGGCCAAAAACCCTTTTTAAAAACAAATAACAAAATATCCTAGGAAGTAAAAAAAAATTGCCTGCATAAGCAGTGCTTGTTTTGGAGTGCAAGATATATATATATATATATATATATATATATATATATATATATATATAAGATAATGGAAAAAATCCAATCACAAAGTAAAAAATATTATTTAATTGAATTTTATATTTCCTGTTATTTGTTAACTAGCAAAAATCATTGTATTATCACAGAGAACAAAATCAAAAAGGAGCAATGGTCTGACAAATGATTGAATGCGAATAAATTTTATAACAGAATATTCATGACTGTTACAGCTGCCCAATGCAAGTGCTATACCGCCTTGGTTTTCTGTCATTGTTTTCTTCCACAATGGAATATTCATCACAGGGGACACAAATACATTCGAGCCAACGTACTTGCTAGAGGAGGATGTCATCCTTGTAACTGTCAACTACCGACTTGGGGTTCTTGGTAAGCATAGGCCCGGCAACTCTAGTAAAGGAGTGAGTGACGAGGGCAACGAGCCTGTTTTTACCCACTATTTATGTCTGGTGCGCCCAGGGCCGGCGCTGGCACTTTTGCCGCCCTAGGCAAAGGTTACATTGTATGGGAACCGACTCGCGGGATAGGTAGATTCTCACGGGGCAATGTCACACTTGCAGTTTCAGTCACAAGTGCGCAGGGAAATACCTTATTCTTTTATGAAGACTCAAAACTCACTTAAAATCTTCATGCCAAACAAACAACTCAACACAGAACAAAGTTAAACATAAAAAACAGTCGCTAGTTTAACACAATGTTATCGTGATGTTATCACTGTGGCATCGACAATTAGGTTGTGCTCAGGTGTGGGTAAATTTTGGGAAAATCCCTTAAGAGTAAGAACAAAAAGTTTTGTTGGGGCGGCCAAAGTTTAATAGTATATAGTGTTTGGGAGCCAGTCATGACAATCGGTCACTTCACGTGTCCCCCAAAACTACCTAACATACCAGTAAAGATTATACCATGGCTTGGAGTGCTATTGATGGTTCATAAGCGAGCGTTGTGATTGGTATCCGAGTTAACTCTGCAGCCAATCACACCCTGTGCTAATAAATCATCACTAGCACTCCAAGCCACTGGTATAATTGTTACTGGTATGGGAGACACCCATACCAAGTTTCATTAGAAGTACATACATGTAGTTTCTTTAGAAGTGTTATGACTGTGTGGGGTTGGCATTGCTGCACACAGCCCTGACAGCGGATAAGTGCTAGCGCTCGCTCGACTCAGATACATAGCGCGGTGACATAGGTGCCAGGGGCAGCTATACATTCAATGCTAAAGTAAATTAACTAAAAAAAAATAATTATCAACAATTATTTTGTTATTTAAAATGTTTCCCTGTAATTACTTAATTTAAAAAATATTTATTTCGGCTCGGATAATTTTTTTTATTTTCCATTTTTTGCGCCCCCCTGGGAAAGTGCTGCCCTAGGCGGACGCCGAGTTCGCCTAATGGATGCGCCCCAGAAATGCTAGTGCAGGAGTTAGTGACAAGGGCTACTAGTTTTTACTGTACTGTTTAGTGGACTATTTTTACCCGCTTTATACCTGGTGCGCCCCTCAGGAGAGCGCAACAGGATCAAGTGTGTTAAAATAGGATTTAACATCTATGAACAACATTTTCAAGTTTTATTTGCCTTTATTTAAAAATTAAGAAACCTAAAACCATTTTGTGGCTATTTTACACTTTCTTTAATTATCCCTCTATGTATATTTTACAAGTATTTTCCTATTACTATGTAATTAAGTATTACGCAACTAAGTTTTGGACAAAGCCTCTACATTTTTATGAAATAGAAGGTGAAGAACATCTTCAGATTAAGGCCAATTTCCAAAAAGTAAGTAAGTAATATCAATTTCATTATTCATTATAATATTCATGAATTGAAAAATTTATTATGTAATATATGGGACAGTTTTAGAACTTACTGAGAAAAGAAACTTTCTTAACTTTACAGGGTTCCTAAGCACAGAGGACTTGGAGGTTCCAGGAAACAATGGCCTGAAAGATCAAGTGGCAGCTCTGCATTGGGTCAAGAGGAATATTGAAAGGTGATCTCTGACTCCTACAAGTCAGACTAACTGTCAAATGTGTGCCATGGTTAATGTAGTTTTATAATATGATTACAATACAAATGGTAGCAATAACAAATTGTTGGCATTTCCTTAAAAATTGTAAAAAACTGAATGTTAGTGTTTTAAAAATTAATAGAAGTACAAATAAGAGAAGTGAAAAATACATCAGACATTGTACTGTAGGAATTTAGAAATTTTATTGTCAGTGATTTAGAATTCTGGCAACATTCTTGAGAAAATGCACATCTCAATTCAAATGTTTATTCTCTTTCACAAGATTTGGCGGGGACGCTGATAGGGTTACCATCGCAGGCAATTCAGCCGGAGCAGTCTCTGTGCATCTTCACTATCTCTCTCCCCTCTCTGCTGGTGAGTAACGAATCTTGAAGTTATCGGTATAATTTTTACATTTATATAAAACTAGCTGTTGCCCATCACGGCTTCGCCCGTGATTAAATTCATTTGACATGTAATAATATCTCTTTAAATTGCAACGAAATCTTCTTTCTTAAGATTGTGTAAGCAGAGCATTGAATTTTGCAAACAATTTTCTTAATGAGCACACATGAGCAAAGAGGAACGAATATGTCAAATTTCAAACCCATAGACCTTACGTAGGGGGCTCTAAAAGACTTCAAAAACTATTTTGCAAAACCATTTTTTATTTAGTAGGCAACATAACAAGTAAAAAGGTCAAATTTCAACCCTGTAGGCTATATAGTAATTTTGAAGTCCAGTGGGGCGGAGCCCTAAAGGACTTCAAAGACTTTATTTTGTAAAACCGTTTCTTAGTGAGTACATATGAGTAAAAAGGAACGTCCACGTTAAATTTCAACCTCGTATGCCCTAGAGTAATTTTGAAGTCCAGTGGGGCGGAGCCCTAAAAGACATAAAAAACTATCTTTGCATAACCTTTTCTCAGTGAGTACAAATGAGTAAAGACGAACATCCAAGTCAAGTTTCAACCCTGTATGCCCAAGAGTAATTTAGAAGTCCAGTGGGGCGGAGCCCTAAAGGACTTCAAAAACTATATTTGCAAAACCGTTTCTTAGTGAATACCTTTGAACAAAGAGAAATGTCCATGCCAAATTTCAACCCCATTGGCCCTGGACCAATTTAATAGACCCAAGGGGCGGAGCCCTGAAGATGCTTTCCAAGAGCACCGAAAATTAGCCATAAGAATAACATTACAAATTTTGAAGTCCTGGCGGAGCCCTGATGGAATTTTGCAAAACCGTTTCTTAGTGAGCACCTATGAGCAAACCAGAACGTCCATGCCAAATTTCAACATCGTAGGTCTTATAGTTTTCTATATTCGTTGTTTCCTAGATTTGTATAAAAAATTGGCCATAAGGATAACATTAGATAGAAATTTTGAAGTCCAGTGTGGCAGAGCCCTGATGGAATTTTGCAAAGCCGTTTCTTAGTGAGCACCTATGAGCAAAGAAAAACACCCGTGCTAAATTTTAACATTCTAGGTCCCATAGTTTTTCAGATTCGTTGTTGCTTTGATTTGTATTAAAAATTGGCCATAAGATTAACATTAGATGGAAATTTTGAAGTCCTGTGGGGCGGAAGCCTGAAGGAATTTTGCAAAACTGTTTCTTAGTGAGCATTTTTGAGCAAAGTGGAACGTCCATGCAAAATTTCAACCCTCTATACCCCATGGTTATGGAGATTCTCTGATACATGAGTGAGTGGTATTTGACAAATATATAGTAGATGAAATTTTTTATTGGTCACAAAGAGTTTACAAATTTGTAATTTTTAACAAGCAAATAAAGGACACGTTAAGTAATGAAATGCTAAATATATATATTTTTTATGTATAAGAATAAAATAACATGCATGATTTGTGAGGCGAAAAGGAAAAGTGATATTTTACAAAAGGGACCTCTTTGCGGCCCCATGTTATTTCTCCATAACGAATTGCAAAACTGCTCAAAGCGATCGCTTGGTGGCATTTTCTGATTTTTAGTTATTAAAAGATGTTCTATATTTACAATAATCTCGTAGTAGTTCACCTGTACACCGATTGAATTCGTCGAGAGTGCAGTTTTCAAAGTGTAGCGTAGCTTTCTGATTGGTTTTGAAAAGGGACCTGTTTGCAGCAATGTTGTTTCTCCATAAGCGCAAAGAGTTATCTTTCCTCAAGGTATACATTGACTACTTTAATCATTATTTTGAATGTTTTATTCCATTACAAGTGTTTTGTAATCTGTTTAAAATGGTAAAAGACGAAATGGAGCATATTAAAATCCAAACAACCTAAAATCAATATTTTTTACCTCAATCGATAAAACTGCCCGTACTTTTTTTGCTTTGCCGCGAAGAGGTCCCTTTTCCTTTCTCCCTCACATTTATAAAACAAAATAAAGTAAAATCATTTTAATCCCAAAGTTGAATTAAATCCCACAATCTGACAGGCCTGTTTCAGAGCGGCATTGCCCAGAGCGGCTCCGCGATGGTCCCGTGGGCCATCAGTGTCAACTTGCGGCAGAAGACGCAGTTCATGGCCTCCAGCCTGGGCTGTCCCACCCACACTGCCTCACTGATGATCACCTGTCTCAGAGCCTTCCCCCCGAGACAACTTATTCTCTTTACTCAAAATTACGAGGTAATCAAGGATTTTGTTTATGGGAGCTTTATCCAATTAATATTTGTTTCAGACTATAGGTATGGCTTGGTTCACACCCTTTGATCGCAGATAGTAGTGATTTTAGAGTGGAGATTGCATATCTTGTTACATTATTTGGTCTTTATCATACACCCTGTGTACAGATTCAGCTTCCTTTTACATCTGAGGATTAACTCAGTCTGGACTCCAATAATTAGGAACAAACCCTTGGAGTCAAGTGGGTTGATTCTGTATTTTTCCCATTTTCAAGAAAGTTTTATACAGGGTGAGTTTCTTAAAGTGATCCAACAGCTAACTATTTTATTCTATATCTGACAGTATACTTCTTATGGGGGGACCCCCTTTACTTTTTTATTTTTCTTTCATGTATGTACTTCACTTTTCAAAATTTCCCGCCATTTTTCCAATATGGCGGCCAACTTTAAAATTTCTTATGGGACACCCTACATTTTATGGTGTTTTTGAAATTTCCATGTGATTTTAAGACTTTTATTCCTTGTCATTTTTCTCTAAACCTTACGGTTAGGGAGCTAGAGGCAATTAAAGTTCATTTTTAGTTCCATAAGAATAGCATGGGGCAAACTTTATCTGCCAATAACTCCGAAACCATTGATTAAAATAAAAAAATACTCAAGAATAAAAGTGTCTTGAATTGATGTTTTAAGAACATTTTTTCATAAAAACATCATTTTTTTATTTTAATTTTTTCTTGCCATATTGGAAAGAAGTTAATTTATGTGTAAATGATAATTTTACGAGGTAAATGTTTTTAAAACATCAATTTAAGACATTTTTGTTCTTGAGTATTTTTTATTAGCGAATTTCCCATAGGGAATAAGCTATTACCGTAGGTCTCATGGTAAGACCTAAGCCCGGGATCATGTTACTTTTTCGTTTTGAGGTGCCCTGAGACCAAAAATAATAGTCATTAAAATTTTTATATATATACATGTATATATATGTGTATATATATATATATATATATATAAGTAGATAGTACTATGGGGTTCCTAGGACACTTTTGGAGACAATCAAAAATCAAACAAATTCCATAGTTTTTCAGTACAATTATGCAATATTTTTGCCATTTTTTGGCCAATTTTCAGCTTTTGTCAAATTGTCATAAAAAATATGCAATTTTAATGAAATTTTTAACAAATATGCCTAAATTTTCTACAAAATAAAATTTTTTTAAAAACAAGTAAAATTATCACATTTTATAAGTATTTTTTAAATAAAATTAATAGTCGACTTTTCATAAGGTAATTTAAAATTTTAATAGTATTTTTTCAATAAAATTTGAATTTTTTTAAAACAAGTAAAATTAAGGTTTAGTATCAATAATATTGTAATAATTATTCAAATTTAACTAAAGCAGTTTCTTTATCATCAAAAGTCTTAATATCAGTGACAATTAAATGTAAATCTTTTTTATTTAATTCTTTAATTGATTTATCATCAATTACATTAGTAAATCTTTTTGGTAAATGTACTTTACATTTTTCTAATTCAACAATAATTGTATATCCATATTTATCTTTAATTCTTTCAAATTTTTCAATTTTATATTTTTCATTTAAATTTAAACTTTTTAATGGTTTATATTCTTTAAATCTTAATTCTCCAACATTATTAATTTCTTCTAGCAGATCCATTTATATAGGAAAAAATATCACAAACTTGTTTGTGATAGATATGTTAAAAAGTCATTATCATAATTAGGTTTTATACAAAAATCCATATTTAAGTATTTAAAAATCATAGGTAATAATTTTTTGTATGATATATTACTTTTCTTAAAACATAAATATTTATTAAAAAATAGTGTAATTTTTTCTTTATCTTCATTATTCAATTCAAAATCAATATTGTATATTTTGTTTAAAAATTGATAGTAAAATATCCAATTTGTACAATTCCTTTGTTTTAAAAATAATTTTATATTCTTAGGTGTTATTTCAAAATGATTGGAAATACATAAAATATAAATTTCATTAATTAATTGTTGTGTTTTATATGGTTGAAAATGGTTAAATTCTCTTAAAATATGTTTAAGATGTTTATTCTTATTACTTTTTCTCTTAATCTTTTTTTCATAAATAATTCTTTTACATATATTACATCCTACACAATTTCCAATAATAGTAAAATTAGTTTGATTATGACATCTATAACACATATCCATTTATTAAAAAAAAATTATACATAAATGAATGAACCAATTCATTGTCACAAATGTAAGAAAAAAACTAAAAATATTAATCCACAAATCGTTGAAATGAAAAATGGATTATGTAGAATTGCTACTAAATGTTCAATTTGTAAAACAAATAAAAGTAAAATTTTGAAAAAAGAAGTTAAACCTATAATTAAAAAAGAATTAACTAAAAATGAACAAATAATTGAAGCAAATGAAATTCATGCTCCAATTAGAAAGAAATTTCTAAAAAGAAAAATAATTACATTAGGTATTGATGATTTATGGGCAGCAGATTTAATTATAATGAAAAATTATGAAAAAGAAAATGATGGTTATAAATATATGTTAAATGTGATAGATACTTTTTCAAAATATGTTTGGTCAAAACCATTAAAGAAAAAAGATGGAAAAACAGTTTCTAGAGCATTTGAAGAAATAATTAAGGATGCAATTAAAATTAATCATAAATCACCTAATCTTTTACATACAGATAAAGGATTAGAATTTATCAATAAAGAATTTAAAGAAATATTAAATAAATATAATATTAAATTGTATCATACAGAAAATGAAGAAAAATCAAGTATAATAGAAAGGTATAATAGAACACAAAATGAAAAAATGAAAATACAGTTTGAAATTAATAAAAATTATAGATGGATAAATATTTTACCAAAAATTGTTAAAGAATATAATAACTCATATCATTCAACAATTAAAATGAAACCAATTGAAGTAAATAAAAATAATGAAAAGGATTTATTAGATACTGTTTTTAAATATAAACCACCAAAAACAATAACCAAATCAAAATTTAAAATAAATGATAGAGTTAGAATTGGAAATAAAAAAATCAACATTTTCTAATAAATATAAAAATAATTGGTCTAGAGAAATATTTATAATTTCTAAAATTAATAATACAAATCCAGTTACATATAGTATAAAAGATCAAAATAATGAAGATATTATTGGAAATTTTTATGAATATGAATTGAAAAAAAAACCAATTTGTAAATTTTATTTTATATAAATGGAAAAGAAATGTTTAAGGTGTAAATTATATAAAGATATATCTAAATTTTATAAAGATAAAAATACTAAAGATGGGTTATATCATTATTGTAAAGAATGTAAGGATTTGTATTATAAAAAATTATATGATAATATTAAAGTTATTGAATTAAATGAAAAACAATGTCATAAATGTAAAGAAATTAAAGATATTTCAAATTTTAATAATTATCATTATAGTAAAGATAGAAAAAATGCAATTTGTATACAATGTATTAGAGAAATGTTTTTAAAACCACAATTTTGTGAATGTGGAAGAAATATTAAATGGACTAATAATTATTTAAGACATTTAGAAACTAAAATTCATGACAAAAATATAACAAAACTAGAAAATTAAAAAATATGATAAAAATAATAATTTTACTTGTTTTAAAAAAGTTTAAATTTTATTGAAAAAATACTATAGAAAACTTAAATTGACTTATGAAAATACAACTATTGATTTTATTGAAAAAATACTCTAGAAAATTTAAATTAACTTGTGAAAAGTTGACTATTGATTTTATTGAAAAAATACTCTAGAAAACTTAAATTAACTTGTGAAAAGTTGATTATTGATTGAAAAAATACAATTTAAACTATAAATTACCTAGAAAAAAGTGGAAAAACTTCTCATATTTTTAAGAGTTTTATTTCTAAGTAAAAATTATTTCTAATAAATGGAACGAACAAATAAAAATATTAATTGTCCTTACTGTAATAAAAATATATTATATAAAAATTATGATAGACATTATAACTCAACTAAACATTTATTAAATAAACAAAAATATGATAATAAAATATTTGAATTAAAACATTGGTGTAAAAATAATAATATATATAATTATAAAAATAAAACTTTAGATGAATTAACAAATATTAAAGAAACATTTGATCTTACAAATTATTCATTATTTAATATTGAAAAATTAAATGAAATTGCAAAAAAAATTATCTGTCAGAAATTATGAAAATTTATCTAGAGATGAACTAATTAAAAGATTAAACAAAATTAAAGAAAATCCAAATAATTTAGAATATAGATCATTAAAATATATTCAAAATTTAGCAATTAAAAATAGTATTAAAATTGTTAATAAAACTAGAAGAGAATTAATTGGATTATTAAATGATTATTTTAAAAATAGACCAATTCCAAAAGAAAATATAATAAATATTCAAGAAGCTTTGTCATTAAAAGGATATTTTCAAGATTATATTTTAACAAATTCAAATGATGATTTAGATATTAATGATTATTTAGAAACTCAAAGAAATGAAATAAAAAAATTGATAGAAAAACAAAAATTTAAAAATATTAAAGGACAGATGGCTTTAGAATGTGAATATGAAAGAAAATTAATAAATGGTGATATTCAAAATAGTAATATGTATTTTTGCATAAAAAGTTCAGATATTTTAAATGTAGATGATTTTATTGATGATAAATTTAAGAAATTAATAGTTAGAGAACAACTAAATCAACCATCAAAAGGCTCTGGTTGGTCATTAAAAAGATGTGTTGAATTAAATCTAAAATTATCTAAAAATAATTCATTAAATGCTGGATCATATATAGAATTACCAAATGAAATTAAGAATAAAAAATGTTGTGTAAATTTTAAAAATAAAGATGAATATTGTTTTATTTATGCAATTAGATGTGCTATTGATAAACCAAATGAACATGCTGAAAGAGTTAAACAATATCAAAAATATATAAATGATGATATTTTTAAAGGTTTTGATTATCCAATAACATTAAAAGATATTAAATTATTTGAAAAAAGATCGTTTAACTCTAAATATAACTATCCATCAATGTCAATAAATATTTATAGAATTGATGAAGATGAAAAAATAGTGCCATTACAAATATCTGAATATTATAATTCAAAACTAGAAATTGATTTATTATATTATAAAATTGGTAATAATTCTCATTATATATTAATAACAGATTTAAATAAATTGGTATATTCTCAATTATCAAAACATAAAACAAAAAAATATATTTGTAGAAGATGTTTGACTCATTTCTACAAAAATAAAGACTTGAATAATCATTTAGAAATATGTAAATCATTAGAACCTTGTAGACCTATAATGCCATTTCCTGGTCAAAAAGTAAGTTTTAAAAACTATTACAAAAAGTTTGAACATCCATATGTAATTTATATGGATTTTGAAAGTATATTAGAAAAGATTGATAATTGTAAAAATAATCCAAATTGCTCATATACAAATAAAATTCAAAAACATATACCATATGGATTTACAATCTATTTAGTATCTAGAGTAACTAATAAAATGTATAAACCTATTTGTTATAGAGCAAAAAATGAAGAAGAATTAATAAATGTACCAAATAAATTATTTGAATATTTAGATGAAATTTCAAAATATATAGCTAAAAAATATAATTCGAAAAATAAAAAGCCTATGAATTTAACTAATGAAGAAGAAATTAATTATCAAAAAACTAATATTTGTCATATTTGTGAAAATAGTGGTTTTGATGATGATAAAAGAATAAAAGTAAGAGATCATTGCCATTTAACAGGAAAATTTAGGGGTGCTGCACATTTAAATTGTAATTTAAATCTAAAATTCCCTCAAAGTATTCCTATATTCTGTCATAATAGTTCAAATTATGATACACATTTGTTTATAAAAGAATTAGCCAAAAAATATGGTAAAATTGATTTGTTAGCTAATACAGATGAAAAATATATAAACTATTCAGTAAATTCTGGTTATGGTTATGAATTTGAAGGTGATAAACCTAGAAAATTTATAAAATTCTCATTTGTAGATACATTTAGATTTATGGCTACATCAATTGAAAAATTAGCTAAAAATCTTAAAGAATTTAAGCATATAAAGAAATTTATAAAAGAAAATGATATAATTGAATATGATGATGAAACTTTAAAAATATTAACTTCTAAAGGTATATTTCCATATGAATTTATTGATAATGTTGAAAAATTAAACTATGATAAAATATTAGAAAAAGATCAATTTTATAGTTGTTTAACTAATGAAAATATAAGTGATGATGATTATAAACATTATATAAAAGTTTGGAATAAATTAAAAATAAAAACATTAGGTAATTATTCAGATTTGTATAATATTCAGGATGTATTATTATTAGCTGATATATTTGAAAATTTTAGATCTGTTTGTTTGAAAAATTATCAATTAGATCCAGCACATTATCTAACATCACCATCATTAGCTTGGGATTCTATGTTAAAATTAACAAAAATTAAACTAGAATTAATAAGTGATTATAATATGTATTTAATGATTGAAAAAGGTATTAGAGGTGGTATTTCACAATGTATAACTAGATATTGTAAAGCAAACAATGAATATACAAAAAATTATGATAAAACAAAACCTGAAAATTATATGTTATATATATATGCAAATAATCTATATGGATGGGCTTTAAGTCAAAAATTACCTTATAAAGATATAACATGGATGAATTCTAATACATATACATTAAATGAATGGGAAGAAACAATATTAGAATTAGATGAAAATGCTGAATATGGATATATATTAGATGTTGATTTAGAATATCCTATTGAATTACATGATGACCATAAAGATTTACCATTAGCACCTGAACATTATAATAATAAGCTTTGCACAACATTATTTGATAAAAAAGATTATGTTATTCATTCAAGAAACTTAAAATATTATCTACAAAAAGGATTAAAATTAAAGAAAGTTAATAGAGTTATAGCATTTGATCAAGATGATTATATGAAAAAATATATTGAATTAAATACCAAATTAAGATCCAAATCAACATCAGATTTTGAAAAAGACTTTTTTAAATTGATGAATAATAGTGTTTTTGGAAAAACTATGGAAAATGTTAGAAATAGATGTGATATTAAATTAGGTGATGAAAAGTTTTCATTAAAACAAGCAAAAAAACCTAATTTTAAAACATTTAGTATATTTGATAAAGACTGTATTGCTTCACATATGATAAAAGAAAAGGTTAAGTTTGATAAACCAATCTATATAGGATTTTCAGTACTTGATTTATCAAAATTACATATGTATCAATTTTATTATGAAAAATTAAAGAAGTTTGATCCAAATATAAGGTTATTATATATGGATACAGACAGTTATTTTATAGAATTTAAAAAGGATCCGTATAAAATTATTATTTTTTTTTTTTTTTTTTTTTTTTTTTTTTTGAGGGAGAGGCGGAAAAATGCATTACGCACACAGGTGGCCAGCCTGTAGTGTGGGGCTCCCCTAAAAACGAGTTTACCCACTAAAAAACCTCCTCTACTCTTTAGGAATCTAACCTGGAATTGTTTGTCACATTACGTCAGGCTAGGCCTAAATTTGGCTTACGCCCGTGGGGCTCGCTCCTTATCCAGCCGCTCGATCAAGGGATCTGGGCCACTTCACGGTCCAGATCGGTTTTCTTTTCCAGGAGGATGCCCCGGACGAACTGTGACAAACAATCCCAGTTGCCCTCATCCTCCAAAATCTTTTGGCAGACCGAGTCCACCGAAAATGCACCAAAGATTTGTGTGGCCTCCAGGCGGGGCCCTTCCCAACGGGGACAGCGGAAGAATGTGTGTTCCGCATCGTCGGGAACACCCGGGCAATAAATGCAGTCCGGTGAACCGGTCTTTCCCATACGGTTCAGGTACGACCGAAAATAGCCGTGACCTGTCAAAAATTGGGTCAGGTAGTAGTCCACCTCCCCATGCCGCCGTTCCACCCATGGTTGGACCTGCTTGATAAGTCGCGCAGTCCATCGTCCTCGGGTGTCGTGCTCCCAGCTGTGTTGCCACTGCTGGTAGGTTCGGGAGCGCTCTTCTGTTCTTGCCGTGTCCTTGCCGATCTCGCCTTGTCTCTGATAAATCGCTTTCCTCTCCCCTGCCAAGAGCTTGACAGGGATGACTCCGGCGACCACCAGGACGGCAGGCTCGGACACTGTCCGGTAGGCGGAACACACCCGGAGCGCAGCTTGACGCTGAACCCGGGCGAGTCGCAACCTGTAGCACTCCTTATCTAGAGCGCCTGCCCACACCTCTGCCCCGTAAAGAAGCACGGACTGGACCGCGGACATCAACAGACGTCTTCTGCTGGATCGGGGACCCCCGACATTGGCCATCAGCCTACTAAGGTAAGTCACTACCTTAGCGGCCTTGTCCGCTGTACGGAAGATCTGATCCCTCCAGCTTAACTTGGTGTCCACCATAACCCCGAGGTATTTGGCGGCACGAGTTGATGTGACCACCTCCCTTCCCACTCGAAACGGGACGACGGTGTCGATCCTCTTCTTCGTAAGAATCACGATCTCCGTCTTACTGAGAGCAAGTGAGAGACCGTGATCGGACATCCAGTTGTTGACCACCCGCATAACTCGGTTCAACTTCAGTTGGGCCAGCTCAACGTTGCGTGCAGCAATGAGAGCTGCGACGTCATCGGCGTACCCAACCAAAGTGGTTTCCTCAGGCATCTCGGACCTCAGGAGGCTGTCATAGGCAACGTTCCAGAGATCCGGGCCGAGTATTGAACCTTGTGCGGCACCAGAAGTGACTTCCATCGTCCGCGTTCCGTCCCTCGTGTCATAAATCAGGCTTCGAGAGCGTAGATAATCCTCGACGAGCCGCAACAGATATGCAGGAATACGAAAGGTGTTGCGAAGCGCATCCAACATATCGACCCACCTCGCCGAGTTGAAGGCATTCTTGACATCAAGCGTAACAAGAAGCACTACTCGGCGGGAGAAATGGTTGTGGCTCTCGGCTCTCTCCACAGCTCTCTGAACTTCGGTGACAGCGTCGATCGTTGACCGTCCCTTTCTGAAGCCGTACTGACGGGGGCATAAGTCCCCGGCAGCTTCCACGGCAGAAGTCAGGCGGGAACGGATCAGCTTCTCGAACAGCTTCCCAGCCGTGTCCAACATGCAGAGAGGCCTGTGGGACGACGGCAGCTCGGGATCACCTTTGCCCTTGCTGATCAGTACAAGCCTGGCTGTTTTCCAGGGAGCCGGAAACACCCCTTCTACCAAACAGGCATTGTACATTCTCAACAACAAGTCAGCGTTGATTAAAAATACTTTCTTTAAAGCCTCACTGGGAATCCCATCCGGGCCAGGAGCCTTGTTGCTCTTCAGGGAGAGAACGGAGGTTTCCAGCTCCTCGAAAGTGAAAAGTGGAACGTCCTCTACCCGTCCGAAGTCAACCGGCGGTCGCTGTGGATGTTCAGGAAACAACGCAGCGACGATCCTCCCCATGGTGGCGCCCTCCATGATGGAAGGTGGAGAGCGGGCGCCGAGTTTCTGTGTTACAAGTTTGTAACCCAGGCCCCACGGGTCGGAATCAACGTCGTCACGAAGTCTCCTCCAGCTATTCGCCTTGCTCCTGTTGATCGCCTGGCGGAGAGATTTTCTCGCAGCTTTATAGGCCTCCGACTTACGAACTCTGTCTGCGGGAATTCTCGCTCTAGTGGCGGCTCGTCTAGTTCTTAAACATGTTCTTCTGAGTTCCGCAATCTCTTCAGTCCACCAGTAAACGGGTTGTTTGTCGCGTCGGGGTTTCCTTCGCGGCATAGACTGGTCGCAGGCCGAGACGATAAGTTCCATCGTGGATGTTACTAGTGCCTCGGCTCCAGCCTCACCAGGATTCCCCTGCGCTCCCCGAGAGATGACTTCGGTGAACTTGACCACGTCCAGTTTGTTGGTGTTCCACCGGCGTGGCCCTTCCCGAGATGCGGAAACTCGACGATTTGCCTGATCATGCAGGTCAAACACGATGTATTGGTGGTCGCTACCCGTGTAGTCCTCGACAACCCTCCAGCCAGAGATCCTCGGAAGGAGCGACTCAGACGCAAAGGTGACGTCAGGGATCGTGCCTCTCTGCCCGGGGCGCCGAAAAGTAGGTGTGTCGCCCTGGTTGAGGACGACAAGACCGGCCCTGGCGATGAAATCCAGGATGTATTTCCCCCGGGAGCTGGTAGAGGGCATTCCCCACTCGACGGCCCTGGCGTTGAAATCGCCACCAACGACGACATGCCCGGTGGTGCCGAGAACGCACTCCTCTAGGCTATCTATCTTGTCGCGAAAGTCCTGGACGGCCTCGTTGGGTGTGAGGTAGCAACTGAAGATAGTCACGTCCCTACACCGAACCCAGACGAATCCTCGGCCGCGCCCGTGACTCCGCACCAAGACATCCTGTGTATTACGCGCCCAAAATGCAGCAGTACCGAGGCTGTCGGAGATCCAAATGTTTGGGTCTCTGTCCCGATACTGTTCGCTGATAAGGAGCGCGTCAGCACCAAGTTCTCGGGCGAGCTGATCTAGAAGGTTATCAGCTCCCCAGGATCTATGAAGATTGGCCTGGAGGATGCGAATTACCGGCCGCTGCCTTTTGCCTGTTCAAGTGCGGCTCTGAAGGCACCGCACTGACCAGACCCGGGTAAGTGACCGAGGGCACTGGAGCCTGAATCCTTGCAGAGGAAGCAGGATGGGCTCGAGGAACATTCCTTGCGTTTGTGGCCCTGGCCTCCACACTGGAAGCAGTTGGCACTCCTGTCGGGCCCGTTACAGTTTCGGGAGGAGTGGCCGAAACCGAGACAGCGGAAGCATCTCGAAACTACCACCCTCCATTTGAGCCTGCAACTGACCCAACCGACTCTGAGGTGCTGAAGGCTAAGCAGCTTATTGGCGTGCTTTTCGCCCATCTCAGCAACAGCCATCCTGAGTTGACTTCGGTTAGGCTTTGTCAGCCATACCCTCACTCCATCAGCCGGTATCTCCGGGAGTGCCACCTGGATCGCACGGGTCACCTCATCTTCGGTGGAGAGGGCATCAAGGTCCCGAATCTCGACCGAACATTTCGGTTCTAGGGCCTTGATGGAGCCTTTGTCCCCAAGTGCAGTCTTGAGGGAAGCGGCAAAACCGATCTTGTCACTCGACTTCCCCAGTTCGAGGAGGACATCCCCGTTCTGGGTTCGCCGAATAGACTTGATAACGGTGTCGGTCTCTTCCGGTTTGGCCTGCGATCTAATCTGACCCAGAACATCAGCAAAAGATCGCCCCCCTAAGGGCTTGATCAAGATTGCCTCCGTCCTGGGCTTCTTAGGCCTGGGTTGTTTAGGCTTTCTGACAGACTTGCCAGAGGCCTCCCCCACCGGGTTTGAGACTTGCGTCCGCTCCACCCTCGACGCACTTTTCGAAGCTGCCTCCACTTGCTTCTGCCTCCTCCTTTCTTTCTTAGACAGGCGCGTCTTCCAGCCCCCCAAAGGTGTTGAGGCAGAGTTTGCTGCCAAGACAGGATTAGCCGCCGGAGCAGGAACCTCTGCAGGAGTAGCCGCTGGAATCGCGACAGCGCCCGGGGCGGATTGAGTAGCCTGGACAGGAGATGTCTGCGATGCCGCAGTGACAAAAACCGGTCTCGGCACTGAGTCCACCTCAACAAGCTCAGGGCTTTCCGGCGAAGAACCGCTCTGCCTCTTCTTTCGCTTTCTGGCTTGAGTCTGGGACTCAGCCAGATGAGCTTGAGGCGAAGCAGACATAACTCGGTTCATAACGTCGCGCTCCTGCTTCACTGCCTTCAGCCTGATCTTCCGGCATTCCTCGATTTCGCCAAGGAAATCCTCGAGTTTTGGAATTCCGTCCTTAATCGCCTTGTTGACGTTCTTCTGAATAAGGAGAGCCTTGGCCATCTCCTTCAAAAGATCGTTCATTTTCTTCAGACATGAGTCTTCCTCCTCGTTGGCATCGTCCTGCTGCTGCCGAAGCATTTGCATCTCGAATGCCGGACGAAGAGGACTCTTCCTGGGAGGAATTCCTTGCATCCCGGCTAGAGGTGTTACCGGCTCAGTCACCCCCATACCCAGCTTAACCTCATCCTTCTCCTTTCCGGTTACGGCTGACGATCCGGCGACACCAGCAGCCTTGAACGGGATCGGCGGAGGGGAGGCTTTAATTCCCCCCGTCGGCGTCCCAGTCTTCGAGGTCGGAGACCTCTGCAGTTTTGAGCTGCGCTTAAAGGCGGCCTGCTCATTCTCCTTTAATTTCGTGTTTTGGTTTTGAAAATCCATACTTTTGTTTCACCAGCGCATCGTGCGGCAAGAGGCGGCCCTTCATTGGCCGGGAGCGGGTACACCCTCGGAGGTCTACCCCCCGTAGGAGATAAGACACCCCTACCCCAGGACTCTGGGGCCCGAAACCTCCGTTTGCCCAGCACCGATACACAAAATGTGCCGGACGTGCTGGGGGTCGCACCGTGGCAATGCAGAGTCCGATCTCTGCATCCATGCCGCACTTCCTGACTAAGGTCCGAAGCGGCTGGCTTCTGACGACACACTGGAGGAGACCATCGGCAGTGCGAGGCACACATCAGTCCCTGCAACACAACAGGGACACTCCCAGGACCCCCCAGCGTGCGCCGGTCGAAAGAAGGTGGAAAGACACCCTTGATTCGGGGTCGAAAACAAGAAGGTGAGCAAGGTTAGCTCAGGAAAGAATAAAGACGGTGAGCTAAGACCTGAAAGATGAGAAGAAAGGCCCTAGCTCGGGAAGAACTGTGAGGAGGGTCTCACAGCTTGGCTCAGGTACCCCGGGGTCGCCAAGAAACACCCGTACAGTGGAAAGCCCACTGCCCCTGAGGGAGTATAAAATTATTAAAGAAAATATTAATGAATTTGATACAAGTGATTATAAGAAAGAACATGAAAGCTATAGTGAAAAGAATAAAAAAATAATTGGTAAATTTAAAGATGAGTTAAATGGTGAAATATTAGAAGAATATTGTGGTTTAAGATCAAAATTATATAGTTATGAATTTAATAATAAAAATCCTGTAAAATGTAAAGGTATTAAGAAAAGTGTTGTTGATAAAACATTACATATGGATGATTTTAAGAAATGTTTATTTGATGATCAAGAACAATATAGAGAAATGACTTGTATTAGAAGTTTTAAACATGAACTATATACAATTACAATAAATAAATTAGCTTTAAGTAATAGAGATGACAAAAGATTTATTTGTGAAAATAAAATTGATACATTACCTTGGGGGTATAAAAATAATTATAAATAAATGGAAATTTTAATTGTTCCAAAAGAATTAATAAATAATGATTTTGATATAAAATTATATTTATTTAAAACTAAAATATCAAATAAATTTTTAATATATCTTTTTAAATATAAAAATTATTTTGTATATCATTATAAGTTTAATTTTATAATAGAACCATTTATAAATATAATAAAAAATTATGTTAAAGAAAGTTTTAAAGAAAATGATCAAAATTATATTAATAATTTATAACCATATGATATTGAATTTATACTATAATTTTATGTATATTTTTAAATATTTTCTTTAATAAATTTAAATATATTCAATAATTTATTGAATATCTAACATAAAAATATCTATAAATTTTACTTTATTATCATTATAAGTAAGACCCGTCTTTAAGACGGGTCTCAAATTTGTATATAATTTATTATATTTATGAATATTTTTGAATGTTTAAGAAGGGTAACATTTTGTTACCCTTAAGTTTTTATTGTATAATAAGGTTACCTCCTTTAAAAAATTTTAAAATAAATATTCTAATTTATATGGGACCCATTTTGGGTCCTACCTAATTTTAATAAGTTTTGTATGTTTTTCATTATATGATAGGGGGGACAAATTGTCCCCTCTAAAAATATCTATAAATTTTAATCTATCCTTATTGTTTTCTACTTTTTTTATTTTAAAATTAATAAATATAAACCAGATTCATTAATAAACTTTGTTTTATTATCTATTTTATTGACGCCCTGTTTTAGGGCATCTGAAAAACATGTTTGTACATCAATTTCTAGGGTGTCATAATTTGTGACACCTATAATTTTTATGTAAATTAATTTATCATTATTATGTAAATGTAACTGTTGGTTACACTTGATATATTTTAAGTTTTATATATTTTTCTTTTACATTATCAATTAAAACTTTTATAGAATTTTTATATTTTAAAATATAACAAATATCTTTTCTTTTAAACCAAGGTTTATTTTGTTTATTAAATACAATTAATTTATTATTAAATATAAAATTATTGTTAATTAAATAAATTATTGTTTTTATTATTTATGTAGATAAATTTTATATTACAAATTTTGTTTTAATCTTAAATATACAATACTTTTAATATTTTCATTATTTATTTGATTTCCATCACTATCTTGAATAGATATTACAATATTTTGAATTTTATTTATATTTTTTAAAGGAATATAATCAATTTCATTTAGTTTTTCACTAATTTTTGATCCATATTCAACATTTGGATAAAATGAATATAGAATTTCTGATTCTTTATGTAAATGTGAATGATCTTTATGATTTTCAAAACTAGGATCAACTAAATTACAATGTATTTCAATAACATCAAAAGGTCTAATTTTTGGTAGTTTTATTCCTTTTGTTAATACATTTGGTTCAATCATTTTATCATCTAATCCTAATAAATCAATTATAATTGTTGTTACTATAATTTTAACAGGAGATTTTATTATAATATATGGTCCATCATTTTTCAGTATAAAATCATTTTCATCAAATTTATTAATTTTCTTTTTAAATTCTTTTAAACTATTAATAAAAATATTTTTTATTTCTTCAATTGTATAATTTCCTTTATTTATATCAAAATATTGATCTATAATTTTATCATCTTCATCTTTAATAGAATATCCATAACAGTTTTTATAATCATTTGGTATATTTGATATAAAATTATCTGAATAAAATCCACTTAAACCAATACTATATTTTCCATCTAAATGTATTGGATGTTCTAATCTTAATTCTAGTTTGGATGAATGACCAATTATTTTAAATAATTTCATCTTATTTAAATGGAGAAATTTTTAGAAAACAAAGATAATATAAAATTAGAATCATATGATAAAAATAATAAAAATGATCAACCTATTAGATTATTAATTATAGGAACAAGTGGATCTGGTAAAACTACATTATTATTAAATTTTATTTACAAAAGATTAATTCCATATTCAAATTTATATATTTTTAGTAAATCATTAGAACAACCATCTTATAAATTATTACAAAAAAGATTTAAAAATATAGAATCAAATATTAATAAACAAATTTCTTATTTTTCATGTGATGATATGATTCCACTAAATAAATGTAAACCAAATTCATTAGTAGTTTTTGATGATTGTATTTTAGAAAAACAAGATAAAATTAAAGAATATTTTATAATGGGTAGACATAAAAATATATCATGTATTTATTTATCACAATGTTATTCAAAAGTTGATATGCAATTAATTAGAAATAATTTAAATATGTTATGCATCTTTAAACAAAATGAACATTATATGAAAAAAATATATAATAATTTTGTTGGATCAGATATGAAATTTGATAAATTTAAAACTATTTGTAATGATTGTTGGAAAGAAGACTATGGATTTTTAACTATTAATTTATTGAAAAAATCAAATGATGGAAAATATATGAAAAATTTTTCTGATATTAAATAATGATAATGGCTTGTTGTATGTTTGATTCAATAATTGATAGAATATTTATTTTATTAGTATTATTTATTTCATTAGTATTTATATATTTAATGAAAATTACAGAAATAAAGTAAAATAAATTGTGTTTAACATAATTAGTGTTTATGTTAACATGATTTGTGTTTGTGTTAACATGATTTGTGTTTTGTGTTAACATGATTTGTGTTTTGTGTTAACATGATTTGTTTTTATGTTAACATAATTTGTGTTTGTGTTAACATAATTTGTGTTTTGTGTTAATATGATTTGTGTTTATGTTAACATGATTTGTGTTTATGTTAACATGATTTGTTTTGAACCTAAATTTTTCTTTGTAATAAATGGATAAAATATCTGTTAATGAAGCTAAAAAATTAGATGATATTGAGAAAAAATTAATAAAAGAATTTAAAAATCAAATTAAAATTGAAGATAATTATGAAAAAATTAAACAAAAAGCATATGAACCTATAACATCAGCAATTGGTAAAGTTGAAAATAAAATTGGTGAAGTCTTAAATGAAAATAAAAACCTTATGGAATTGGTACCTATTGTTAATAATTTTGCCAATATATCAATACCAGAAACTGAAGAACTAAATTTACCTTCAAGTACTCCATTTAGACCAATCAGACAACCAATAATTCAAGAAGAATCGACATTTATTGACCCAAATTTAATTTCACCTCAAACATTAGATAAAATTATTGGTCCATTAGCACAAAAATATTTACCAAGAACAAAAGATGATAAATTTGGTTTATATTGGAATAAACATAAAAAATCATTTATGATTGGTGATAAAATAACTGTAATTGATAATGATGATTTAATAATTGATGATAAAAAATATAATGGAACACATGGATTATGGAGATTGTTAACTTATGAAAAGAAACCAGATAATAATTTATATACAAAAGATGATTTAAATAATTATTCAAAAATTTTATGGGAAACTAATTTAATTTATAAAAATAATGATCCAAATAGTAAGAAACCAAAATCTAGTAAAGGTGATAAATATATTAATTTAATTAAACATATTTGGGAATTAAAAGGTGAAATTGAAGGTTCAGGAATCAGACAATATACAGAAAATAAAATTGAATATAGATTTATAGATGATTTAAATAAATTAGATAATATTATTAATTATATATATGCACAAGAAAAAGCTGGCAATAATAATTTTTTAAATGAAAAGAAAGCAATTAAAGACTTTATATCAAATAAATTAGATGAATTAATTGAAAAACCTGAAGGAATTAAGTATTTAAAAAGAATTTTGGCAAATATTTCATCACCATTATTAAAAGATGGATCAGGTATTTTAAATAATGTTATAAATAATTTACCTTTTGAATTACATGTACCTGGTTATCAATATCTAGGGCCTGGAACTAAATTAAATAAAAGAGTAAAAAGAGGTGATCCTGGAATAAATGATTTAGATAAAGCTGCTAAAGAACATGATTTATTTTATAGAGATCATAAAGATACAAAATCTAGAAATGAAATAGCTGATAAAATTTTACAAGATAAAGCATGGGATATAGTAACATCAAATGATCATAGAATTGGTGAAAGATTAATTGCATTACCAACATCAGGTGCTATGTGGATGAAAAGAAAATTTGGTATGGGTTTAGAAGTAGGATTAAAATTTTAATAAAATTAATTATATTAATCTATATTATAAAAAACTATAAATTTTTTTCTTAATAAATGGAAAAAACAAATATAAACTTGACAGATAATAAAAAATCAAAAATAAAATTAGCATTTAAAAATAAAAAATCAGTTATAATTCAATTTAATATTGATCAATTTAATGAAAATGGAAAAGATATTATATTATTATCTAAAAGGCAAATTAATAAACTAAATAAACATAAAAAATTAAATAAAGGATTAAGATTTGAATTTTCATATAATCAATTAAAAGAAATAAAAAATGGTGGATTACTAAAAGAAATTTTAGATTTTGCTGATAATATACCTATAGTTAAAAATTATACACCAAATGTTAGAAAGGGAGCAAAAGTAGTAAAAGAATCTATAATTCCTAAATTTAGAAATTTTGTTGATTGGTTAGATCATGAATTAAAAAATGTAGAAGGATCTGGTTTAGATAAAAAAACATTAAAATATATGAAACAAAATTATAAAAAAATTTTGAACCACTAACATTAGGTGAATTAGAAAAATTGTGTAAAAATATAAAATATTTTAGAGGTGTATTTATGAGAGATATATTACCTAATAAAGTTAATAAATTTGAATGTGGAATTATAAATTTAGATTCATTTGATGGAAATGGAACTCATTGGGTTTGTTATTATAAAAAAGATAAAATTAAATATTATTTTGATTCATATGGAAATATAGTTAATAAACCACCAATAGAATTAGTTAAATATTTAGGAAATGATAATATATTTTATAATGATAATCAAATTCAAAATTATAATGATCCACCAATTTGTGGTCATTTATGTATTTTTATATTAAATGAATTAAATAATAATAAAAAATTTGATAATATAATAAATAAATTAATCCTTAATAAATATGGATTCACAAAATATATTTGATCTGTTTGGAAGACAGAAAAAACATCCAATTAATATTAAAAAAGATTATATAAATTCTAAATTAAATATATTTTTTAATAATTTTAGTAAAAGTTTTAAAAGTCATGTAAAAAAGACTGAAAATCTAGTAAATGCTATTGGTTTATCAAAAAATTATATAAGTATTAATGGTAAAAGAATTGTTAATGTTAAACCAAGTATAAATAAATATGATGTTGTAATAAAATCAGAATTAGATGAAGTTTTAGATTCAATTATTAAAATTGGTAATGATCATTCAGAAACTAAAAAGGATTTAAATAAAATTACAGACTTTTTAATTAATATTGGAAAATATGTTGAAAATTTAGAAGAAAAATTAGAAAAAGAACTAAAATTTCTATTTGATGGAGTCAATGAATCCATAAAAGAATTAAATGCTGAAATAATACTAATTAAAGATGATATAGATAAATTACAATAATTATTTTATATAAATGGAGTTGATTTATTGTCTTAAATGTAAACAAAAAACTAATTCTAAAGATATTCAGATAATAAAATTGAAAAATATAAATGTAATTAAATCAAAATGTTGTATTTGTAATTCAAAGAAAAGTTGTTTTACAAAATTTTCTCCCTAATAAATGGCTCTATACAGTTCATTTGATTTATTCATTATCAGAAACCAAAATCAATTAAACAAAGATGATTGGGATGATATTTCTGAAAAATATGAGTTGAGTATTAATATGATGAGATTGTTTCAAAATAAATTAAATTGGCAAAAAATTGCTCAACATCAAAATTTAACTATAGATTTTATTACTGAATTCATAAATTATCAATTAAAAGATTATATTGATTTGATTTGTAAATATCAAGATTTAACTGAATATTTCATTCATGACTATGCATTTACATTAAATTGGGAATTAATTTTAGAACATCAAAAAATATCAGCAAAATTTATACTTGATCATGCTACTGAAATTGAATATTTTAAAAGTAAAAATGAAATTGATACATAAAATTATAAAATTTGACATCATAAAATTATAAAAATTTTACTTGTTTTAAAAAAGCTTTTGATTTAAAAAATTTATCCTTAATAAATGGCTGATTACAAAAAATATGTAAATGATATTGAAAGAGCTGAATACAAAAATTTCTATCCATTATCTAAATTACATTTAAATGAACCTAATAAAAAAACTGAATTTAATATAGATTTTGGAGATGGATTTTGTACTTCTAAATTTCAATTTTATATATCTGGTAAATTGACTAAATCTGATGGAAATGCATATGATAATGGTGCTAATATAAAATTAATTGATAATTTTGTTCCATTTTTATTTTCAAAAATTGAAGTTAGAAAACATAATAAATTGATTGATGAAATTGAATATCCTGGTCTATTAAGTACAATTAAAGGTACTATAACTTATTCAAAATCAGAAATAAATCAGATAAATAATGGTTTTGAATCAAATTTTAAAAATAAATTTGAAGCAATTGGTAATTTATCTCATTTTGGATTAGGATTTTTTGAAAATGTAAATATTCCAATATACAAAGGAGGTTTTAATATAACATTTATTAGATCAGAAGATAATGATGCAATTTTTAGATGGAAAACTAAAAAGGCTGATGGATCTTATGATAATGCTACATTACCAACTGAAGGTAAAATGACACAACAATTGATGAATTTTTTATTAGAGTTCCTATAATTGAATACAAAACAACAAGTAAAATTCAATTAATTAATGAACTAAGCAAATTTGAAAAAGTAAATTTTCATTTTAATCATTGGCAATGCATTGAACAAAAAAATATTACAGGAAAGAATTTAAGTTTTGATATAACAAATATCTATAGAAATATTTATAATCCAAAATTTATTATAATTGGATTTCAAAAATCAAGAACAAATGATCAGTTATTTGATACTTCTAAATTTGATAGTATGTATGTAAAAATATAAGAGTAAAACTAAATGGTCATTATTACCCTGATGAATTGGAAAATTTTGATATAAACAATGAAAAATTTAGAATTATGTATGAAATGTATCAAGATTACAAAAAAGTTTATTATATTAGTAGTAAAATGTATTATAGTCCAACAGAATTTCTAGATAATAGACCAATTTATGTAATTGATACTACAAAAAATCCAACAAATATTTCAAGTTCAAAAAATGATATTATTATTAATGCAGATTTTGATTATGATATAGTAGCTACTAGTAAAACAAATTGTTATATTATTATTGTATCTGAAAAATTACTTGAATATAATATAATCAAAAATGATATTACTGAAATTAATTAGAATGAATTATTACTATTTTAGTCAAATTTATTGAAAAAATACTACTAAAATTTTAAATTACCTTATGAAAAGTCGACTATTAATTTTATTGAAAAAATACTTATAAAATGTGATAATTTTACTTGTTTTTAAAAAAATTTTATTTTGTAGAAAATTTAGGCATATTTGTTAAAAATTTCATTAAAATTGCATATTTTTTATGACAATTTGACAAAAGCTGAAAATTGGCCAAAAAATGGCAAAAATATTGCATAATTGTACTGAAAAACTATGGAATTTGTTTGATTTTTGATTGTCTCCAAAAGTGTCCTAGGAACCCCATAGTACTATCTACTTATATATATATATATATATATATATGTGTCCCTAGACACGATAACTCTCGTAAAAATGGTCCGATTGACACCAAATTTTGTATAGATGTGTAATCCTACGTTTATTCGGATGAGTTCGTAAATCAGACATATCGACCCACCGGAAGGGGTAGTTTTGGGGGGTTTTGTACCCCAAAAATGGGTTTTTTGCATATTTCATATGTAATTTTTTAAAATTTTAAATTTTTATTTCCACCATTGGATTTAGCTTTAAAAAACACACCATTTAGTACCTTGAAGCTTTGCTCTATCTCCATTGGTTACCGAGATATTAAAAAATCTAAATAAATCTAAATAAAAAAAACTAATTTGGAAATTCGCTGAGTACGCAGGTTTGCTGCGACGGGGGGTATTTTAATCAATGGTTTCATAGTTATGGGCAGATAAAGTTTGCTCCATGTTTTTGTTAAGGAACTAAAAATGAACTTTATTTGCCTCCAGCTTCTTATCCGTTAGGTTTAGAGAAAAATAGCAAAATATAAAAAAAAGTCTTAAAATTACATGGAAATTTCAAAAACACCATAAAATGTAGGGTGTTCTATAAGAAATTTTTAAGTTGGCCGTCATATTGGAAAAATAGCAGGAAATTTTGAAATGTGAATAACATACCTAAAAACAAATTAAAAAAGTAAAGGGGGTCCCCCATAAGAAGTATACTGTCAGATATAGAATAAAAAAGTTAGCTATTGGATCACTTTAAGAAACTCACCCTGTATTATACTCCATTAACTCCCATTGGTCCCATGAGTCTAAAAAAAATAGGAAATAAGTACAATGCTTTATGAACTGTGTTGCACCGTTCACTCTATTGTCATTTTATGGATCTGAAGGCCTTTTATGTTTCAGGTTTTTATTAACACTCCTTTTACGCCATTCGGCCCTTGTGTTGAAAAAGAAGGTGATCGCCCTTTCTTGACAGATTATCCTCACAAATTGATTCAAAATGGTTTCGGATTAGACAGACCAATTCTGTTCAGCAACTGTGATAATGAAGGACTGTTTCCATTGGCAGGTAAAAACTTGCAATTATACACAGTTATAATTTTCTTTTTACTTTTTCTTTAACTTAAACTATTCACAGGGTGTCTTAGCGGTCTGGAACAAGACTCTACAGACAGAATTGCACCCCCCACCCTCTCCTTCACAACAAACACCAGCAAAGATTGACGATGATACCCGAACAAAGTTTGTGGAGCCGACATCACTAAGGTGAGTGAATTGTCTACCTTACAGCATCGATGTCACAGTCATTGGAGGAGGGACCTCAATGAACAAAGGCCAAAGAAGATTATTACCTGAAAATTTATAATAAAATCACTGTGGATTGACAATGACACCCAAACGGCGTGTGGCACCGTGTTTTTGTCTGCATTCAGCACACAGTTTAATGAAAATATTATATTGTCAGTTAATTAACTAGATTTGTTAGTTTGTAATTGATCTGCAAGTATCACTTATTTATATTTTTAGAGGAAAAGTCTTTATTTATTTTGCATTTTGAACACAGATTAACAAAACGTTATCTCTAAAATGCATTATGTGATACTACACATCTTGATTCAAGAGACTTTGGTGATAGCCTAATATTTTTACAGTCGATTAAGGCTTTTTTTACTTAATTTAACAGTGGTAGGTCTTTGCAAAAAATAAAATTTAAGAAATGTATTCTACATATATATATATTTTTAGTTTAATTTATTTAAATAGCTTATCTAGTTTGGTAGACAATGTTTTATTGCATTAATGGTGAAATTCTATTTTAAAACTTTTGATTGCAAAGAGATTCATTAATCCTTATTTTTAAATTAAATGTTTTAGTTATTAAGTTTACGTCCTGTGAACAGCCATCAGTATTCAGAAAGAAGCTATTGAAAAGCTCTTCTATTGGTGTTAACAATTTTCACATTCTTAATGATTTATATGTACAAAACCATTTTGATATCCTAATATAATTAAAATAGATTTAAATATACAACAAAATATTTATGATGAAGTTTTGTTACTTAAATTATTTGGGTTTTATCCGCAAAATATGCCTAACCATTTTTTTTTTCACAGCACTAAGATTAAAAATCTAAAAAAAATACATAATCATTTTTAAAGAAATTCAACTGAATGACAAATCTTTGTAACACTCACAGCTCAGACTATGACAGTTCCAGCAAGTGATCAATATGGTTACTTCGGAATCGTTTGGTAAGGTTCATACATTGTGATTTGCGGTTCCGGTTCGGTTACGTTCAGAAATCCTTTTGTTAATTCTCACAGCCGTGAAGAGAAGAGGCAAAAAGGGAGGTGTTATCCTGTCTGTAGAGTCTTGTGCGCCCAAACGTATCTTGCGCTATAATAACAAAAGAAGTATAATAATAATGATATACGCACCTCAAAGTTGGGTTGTCGGGATTCACAGACCAGTGCTACCAGCATTTTTTTTTATCTACTTATAAATATTTTTCATTAATTTTGGCTGAGAAGATGGGGGCCCTCTGCATTAGCCACTGACATTGTCAGCAAAATAAAATAGTAATAAATTATAAAATATTTATAGAAATAATGAGAATATTTTTCTAAAATATTTCATATTTTACTTGGGTATAGTACATCAAAGGTTGTACAATTATTGTCCCTATTTAGATAAAGATAAAATCAATCGAGCTGATAGGCAACTCATCAGACTCTTGAAAGGATATTAATTTCAACAATTTCATTTTGAGTACACATATACAAATTTTTTAAATTTATAATAATTAAATAAAACAGATACAATACGTTCCCATAGTTTTATGATTTCAATCTTATCTACAGTGTGTCCTTAACATTTTATCATTTACATTAAGGGATAATTGGGAGCAGAGAACAACAGGACTTGCTGAAACGCAGGTGGAATGATGTTGCCCCTTATCTCCTTAACTACTATGATACAACAACCAGGGAAACTAAATCCTTTGTTTCAAGGTCAATATGGAATTATTATATTTGCAATTCACCATTGGAGGACTTCGGTTTAAAAATTATTCAGGTAAAAAATTAATTACTATAAGATATTTTCATGGTTAATAATGAAATAAAATATGATTTGTTGCCTGGTGGTGCAAAACTTGGCATTTTCACTTTTTTGCAATAAATTTGAAAAAAGTTGCAACCACTTCTGGCTAATTAATAGGTTACTCTTGCCAAGTTTTAAAAGCACTTATGGTACTATATCAGTACTATCTATAAAAATTCGGTTTTCTATCATGAGTATTGACTCATATTGGACTGCCAATCTAATGGGGCTATGTGTTAACAAAAATTGGCATAGTACCCCTAAGCTTAACATAGATCCTCAGCAGATTTGGTTGTAGCAAGAATCATTATCAAAACCTCATTTATTCACTACTCACTCATTATCAAACTGTTGAACAAAAATTCAAATTTTAAAGTTAGGAACATGCACTGTTATTTTTTTCATAAAATAAATTGTCACTGGATGACTCAACGAAAAGCGCTCAGTCAGTTAAGAAGTACACTTTATTTTCAGTTAGCTCCCCAAAAGGGAACTAATATAAACACTTATGGTACTATATCAGTACTATCTATAAAAATTCGGTTTTCTATCATGAGTATTGACTCATATTGGACTGTATTGAATTGTATTGGACTCGTATTGGACTGAGTATTGACTCATATCAAGCTATTAAGGATCTAGAGAAAAACTTGGGTGAGAAAATGGATGCTAAATTTAATTCTCTTGAACAGTCTATATCTAACATAAATACGAATGTTTGCAATCTTAAAACGGATATGAGTGCTGTAAAAGTGGAGCTATCCTCAATTAAGTCAGACCAATCCGAAATTATTAAGGAAAACGAACGTTTGAGTGAGGCTTTGTTTCACGTGCAATGCGAGGTTGAAGACCTAAAGCAACGTTCACGAGTAAACAACATTGAACTTTCTGGTATCCCGGTGACATCCGGCGAGGATGTGTATGAGATAATCAAGGGTGTCGCCTCTGCGATAGGTGTGACCTATAATAGAAATGACTTTTCCACCGCACATCGTGTACAGACCTTCAACAGGAAGAACCACCCAGCGATCATCGCACAATTCGTCTCCCGGACAACTCGCGCTGAGTGGCTGACTGCGGCCAGGAAACGTCGAGGACTGCGCACCAAGGATGTCCACCCGGCTCTCCAGGACGGTCCTGTGTTCCTGAACGAACACCTCACCGGAAACAACAAGGTGCTGCTGGGGAAGGCCCGTCAACGTGTCAGGGATGGGGCCCTCGCCTACGCCTGGACCCGCGACGGGAAAATCTTTGTGCGGAAGGACGCCAGCAGCAGAGCAGTTATCGTGAGGACGGAATCTGACATCGACGGAGCCTCAAAGTAAAGTAAATTAATGTTTTTTTTCTTATCTTTTTCATTGTCAATTTTGTTTTAAATGTTTTGTGTAAATATGTAAATAATAGTAGCCTATAGTATTTTATCTCTATTTTATTATGAAAGTTTCATATTCTCAACATTCATGAAGAAATTCTTTAACTATTTTAGTATTATCCATATTGTTTTATTTGTTCTATATTCTCAAAACAATTTTCACAATGAAAATGGAAGAAATTATGTGTTTTAAATTACTGGCAACATCTAATTCGTCTTATTAAGAATATAATGAAATTTAAAAAAAATTGAAAACCTTATTATTTATATTTTTAAAACTAATTTAAACTTGATAATAAAACAATAATTATTTTATATTGCATTTGAATAAAGTTACAATTCTATCTTTCATATCACGACAATTATAGTTTAAAAAATTGATTATGATGTGGTAATTCTATAGAAATCCTAAGAATTCATGAAATTAGTAAAACTCTTTAACCCCTAAATGGTAAAGGCTTACTGTTAAAGTCACTATAATTAGTCATGTTTATATGTACATCTTTTGTCGCTTAGGCATTAGCATAGGAATGCACATTGTCATTGTACGAGTATAGTAGCCTACATAGTGTTTGTTTGTTATTATCATTTTTATGTAGAATTGTTTCTTTGTCCTTAATTCTGTCCATTAATTTTTAACAGGGTTTTTTTTATATATCTAAGTATAGTTAAAAAATTTTCCTTCTGTTCCTATAAGGATTGCAACGGGCTTTACTTCAATCTAAACACAAAAAATATTTATTTACGTTTTTCTCACACTCTAATATAAAACAACAGTTCGTGTTGTGTAGGATAGGAAATAATGATTAAATTGATTGGCTGCTAATTAGATATTTGTTTAAATTATTTTTGTTTGTTTTTTGTTATATTTTAGAAGGTGGGTTTAAAGTGTTAATAGAATTATTCTTGTTAATTAAATTGAAGGGAGTGCAGTAGGTCACCTGGTCGAGGGTTGTACAGGTATGGATGACTGCTTTTTCGTTACTGATAATATTAGAAATGTAGATTGTAAGAGGGTAGTTGATTTTCATGACTTTGATACTTTTCTTGGTGAGGGGAATTCTAATTTAAGTATTATTCATATAAATATTCGTAGTTATCACAAACATATTGATGAGCTATTAATTGTGTTAAACTGTCTAAAAAATAATAAGCTGGATTTCATTGTTCTGTCCGAAACTTGGCTTTCTCCTGACGACCCGACTGTCGAAATTGAGGGGTATAATGTTTTCCGTAATTTTAGCAAACTAAATCAGAACGATGGTGTAGTTGTTTACATAAATAAAAAACTTCCTGCAAGCTGCACGGAAATGGTGATCGGTGGAGCTACCTGTCTCGAGGTCAAGTTCCACTTCCGGCCGAGACAATCGTATTGTCTACTCGCTATTTATAACAGTCCGTCCAACGATCTCGATCTATTTTCCCAGGGACTAAACGATTATTTTGAAAATATAAATAATGCACATTCATATATCCTGGTAGGTGACACAAATGCTGACATTCTTAAAGAACAATACAATAGGGGGGTCGAGAATTATATGAATATTTTACACGAGCTCGGTTTTCTTAGCTGTATTAATCTACCCACGAGAGTTACGGTAAATTCTGAATCCTGCTTGGATCATATTTTTACTAGGCTGAAACGTAATTTAGTGGTGAGCTCTGCAGTCGTTGAGACAAGTATTACAGATCATTATGCAGTGGCACTTAGGATTGATGCTGATGGAAATGTAGATAATCAATCAATTTTTAATAATGAAACTTATTTTGATTATTTTCATTTTACAAATCTTCTAAAAATGCAATTTTGGGGTCCAGTAACTGGTGAATTCTATGTTGACAAAGCTACAACTACTTTTTATGAGATTCTGAACGCTAACAAGCAGCTGGCGACTAAAGAATACAAGAATATTAATATAAGTAACAAACAAAAAAACTTAAACCATGGATAACAAACGGGCTCATTATTTCCATCAGGAAGCGCGACAAATTAAGTAAAACCGCTAAAAGACAACCATTTAATTTGATTTTAAATAACTATTATAAAAGGTATAGGAATAGGCTGGCCGATTTAATTAAATTGACTAAACAGAATTACTATCAATCTCAGCTTGCCGATGCTCAAATAAATCGTAACACAAAAGGATTGTGGAAAATTATTAATGAAATATCGGAAAGAAGTAACTCAAATACAGATTTCCCTCTACAAAGTTTTTCTTCGCCTCAAGATTCGTCTGTCGAAAATCAGGCCAAGAGAGTCGCAAATGAATTCAATGATTTTTTCGCGAATGTAGGTGCTCGGCTTGCATCGTCGCTGCCTGCGGTCGCGCCTCCTGCAGTCTCTGACGCCCAACTCGCCACCGACGCCGCGCTGGAGCTGAGGCCTGTCACGTTAGACACGTTAACTAGAGTAGTTCAGGAACTTAAGGGGAACTCTGCACCGGGATATGATGGGTTTAATGCTACTGTAATTAAGCAAAACTTTGATAGTCTGGCTTATCCCCTATTACATATAATAAATCTCAGTATAAGTAGTGGTGTCTTTCCGACTCTTTTTAAAATTGGAAAAGTAATTCCTATATTTAAATCCGGTCAAAAAGACAACATGAGTAATTTCAGACCAATTACATTGTTAAATGTCTTCTCTAAGGTTCTAGAAAAGTGTGTTAAAATACTATTGTGTGATTTTTTGGGAAATGCCAACATTTTAAGAAAGAATCAGTTCGGTTTTACTAAAAATAAAAATACAACGGATGCTTTGTTTATGTACAGTAAAAATATTTATAGGTCGATGGAATCTAATAATAAGCAATTAATTGTTTTTATTGATCTCGCCAAAGCTTTCGACTCAATTGATAGAAGTAAATTAATAGAGAAACTTGAATATTGTGGAGTAAAAGGAATAGCTTTAAACTGGTTTAAAAGCTATTTATCCCAAAGATTTCAATTTGTGGAGATTGTAGGGGTAAAGAGTGACAAAAAATCAACAGATTTTGGTGTCATTCAGGGTAGTACTTTAGGCCCTGTTCTCTTTCTAATGTATGTAAATAATTTGTGTAGATTGACAATTGACGGGAAATTGATACTATTCGCAGATGATACGGCAATAATGTTTGAGGGTCCCAGCTGGGAGGAAGTGTATAGGATTGCTACTCGTGACCTTGGTATTATTTATAACTGGTTTTGTTATAATGTATTGTCTGTAAATGTGACAAAAACTAAATGCATGGCGATCGCACTGAGAGACGCTGTGGAGCCTCATCAGTTCATATTAAAATTGCATACTTGTGGAGGGGGGTGGGGCACTGCTTGCGGCTGTGTGGAGATCGAGCGTGTGTATAGTTATAAATATCTCGGTGTTATTGTTGACAGTAAACTACAATGGCAAGACCATGCATTGTATGTAAGAAATAGGTTACGTAAGCTTATGTATGCGTTCTCTCAGCTGGGCACCATTTTAAATTCGGAACTACTAAAGTTGGCTTATTATGCTTACGTTCAGTCTGTGCTCCAGTATGGCGTGGTGGTGTGGGGGGCTGCTTCTCAGACAGTTATAAATACACTATCAATAGCACAAAAATCTATAATAAAAGTTGCTTTACGTAAACCTAGACGTTTTTCAACTGATGAATTATTTAATTTATTTAAAGTGTTTGATGTCCGCCAACTTTTTGTTAAAAATATATTATTTTTCATTTTTAAAAATAAAACATCAATTTTTTCTTTAACTGGTCATGATTATAGCACTAGACATCATGAAAATGTCGGTATACAAGTTTTAAGACCAAAAAATAAGTCTTGTATGTCTAACGCTTTTTATGTGGCTCACAGTGTTTTCAGAAATGTTCCTCGGGAAATCAGGGAATCAGGTGACTGCAGTGAGGCCGTATACCGCGGTAGGGTAGTCAGGTGGCTGTTGGACGTAGGCCGGGACGGCGCAGCAATTCTTATCTTCCCTCCTCATCAGTGAAATTCTTTGATAAATTTATTTTGTATGCCATTTCTTTATTATTTTATCGTTGAAAACATTTTTAGACAAAATTAACTATCATAAATTGGAATTTTTACCAGGAATTCACAATGACATTCCAGTTTTTAATAGAAATATTTAATCGCAAATAGTTTAATCTTTACTTCTTTTATGTATTGTATAGAGTTATATTCCGACATTCCTGCCATAGATGTGTTTATCCTGTTTTCCTTAGATATTTAAAAAGTATTCTGGAAATAGTTCTCATTCCTTTTCTTTTCTTTTTTTGGCAGATGTTCTATCTCTAAGATAGGTACTTTAAAACTATAATATCCACATGTAGCTCAGTTTTATTTATAGTTTTATTTATAAGAATCGTTACTTTAGTAATTAATTCCCCTCGCAAGATTAGATTTAAATGTGTTCCTCTTGTAATTAGTTTTAAGTTATTTTGTTACTGAACAACGGCTCGTCCCCACACACAGGATGTCCTATGTGGGGACTAATTTCCATGTATTTATGTGACATATTTTGTAATAATTGATTGGAAATAAAATAATTTGAATTTGAAAAATTTGAATTTGAATATTACTTGGTGCGCTACTAGTTTTGGTATAAATTTTAGGGTTGAGTTGGCCGTCTTTAGTACGAGTGCTTAGGCATTGATTCTACTAAAATATTTTTGACTGGTTCTGTTTTTAATCAATTTATATTGAGTGTTTAGCGTCATTCAATATCGAAGTAGTTGTAATTATCAGATGTTCGGAGATCGGCAGTTTTTGGCGGACACTGGGAGAGCAGCTGCACTTCAAGCAAAAGCTAATATCTTCAGTCCTGTATACTTCTACAAATTCACATTCAGAGGTTCAAACAGCTACTCCCAGTTCTACAACCCCTCTCACCCTGGAAATTATGGTAATGGCAAAATATTACAGGTTATTTACAAAATCCTAACATTATCTTGAACCTAATTAGATTGTCGTCAGCTTGGGACTTGTCAGGTACATAAACCAACACACAAACACAAAACCAATTATCGTCCCAAAATTAACAAAAAAACACCGACGTTTTACATGACCGAAACTATAATAAACCAACGTTTTTAATTATAGTTTCGGTCCCGCGAAACATCGGTTTTTTTTGTCAACTTTGGCACGATAATTGTTTTCGTGTTTCATGTTTGTGTGTTGTATGTACCTGACAAGTCCCAAGCTGACAACAATCTAAATAGGTGAGTGAGACCCAAAATATATAGACACAAAACATAACTTATTATTATTATTATTATTAATTTAATTCTTTAATATCGAACCTCCAGGGGGGAATGTGAAAACTTTGTAATATCAAGGTCTTCAATATAATGAGGTTCTTGATACCTCAAGAGGTTTAAGAGATATGTTAAATTATGTATAAAATGCATATAGGCTGACAGTTGGAAAACTATAGTCACTGGAGACCCATGCTTATATTGTGAAATATGTTTGTCTTGACCCAAGGAATAATGCTATAGTAGGTTTGTCCAGAGAGGTACGGGACACCCTGTATAACACAGTAGGGTGAGGCAGACCACCCGTACACAATGTCTAGCGGCTAAACAAAATGAGCTAGATCCTTCGTTACAACTTAAACCCCCCTTAATCTAACCTAAAGAGTGTCATAATTTTATTTTAAAACCTCTCAGGCACCCCAAAAGAGACTATGTAAAAGTTCTATTTAATACAAACAATATGATGAAAACTGAATTTAATTATCTTCATCCTTTTCAAAACGGCAGCCATTTTTGCATCAAAATTAAAATTTGCAGAATACCGTGTAATTTGTTTATTATTTGTAATAAATGGCTTCTGATTCAGGATTTTAATTAAAATTAGGTAAGCTTTACATGAGATGTCACAATTATTCTACCTTTATTGAAAACCCAAAACTAAAAAAACTAACATTTAATGAAATGTTGAAATAAACAATACTCAAAATTTTTAAATACAAACATATCTATCTTCTTATTTCTTTAAGGGTTTTGTCTGTTACGTCCCTTTTTCTCTCGACCTACTGAACCGATTTTTAAGATTGAGTAGTCATTTTAAAGCTTACGATATAGCGCAGTGACAAATCATAATTAAAAAGGTCATATCATTTCGGGCTTCGCCCCCCTCGCCTTTGATTTATTTCTAGAGTGCGCTTTAAAATGTTGACCAACTTTTATAGCAAGTTCTTTAAGGTGAATTGTAATTTAACAGCTGATTACCTTCAGATGAATTTTAAAAGCCAGATAGTAAACAAAAATAGATCTCTGTCACTTCATAATCAACATTCACGTACATAATCATAAAATGCGCAATTTGCGCACGGGCCACCTCGTGTTATTTATTTTGAAGCTCTCGTTGAACTGAGCAACTTTGTAATTTACACTTACGCTGTATCATTTTTAGTTTTAGAGTAATAACAAAGAAAGACATTGTGTATGGGTGGTCTGCCTCACCCTTGTATATCTAGTAGTTTTGGAAGACGTTTTTATTATTTTAGTAATGAAAATACTTTCAGTTGGTTAGACTAATCTAATGGTACCTATTTCTAAACATGTATTTTCATGTGATTTCAGGAGCATCCAACGGAGATGACCTAATGTTCATCTTGCAGAGCAGAGAGCTATTTTTCAACTCCTCCACTACTATGGAAGACCTTGAAATGAGAAATGTGATGGCTAGAATCTGGGCAAGCTTCGCAATATCAGGGTATATCAGAATCAGAATACTTTATTCATATTCATAGAGTACAGAATAGGTGTCAAGAATAAAATAAGATAAAACAATTGTAGCTACAAGTAAACACAATTTTGTTTTAAAGACATGGATTATTGATTTAAGTTTTGAATAGGGGCGTGGTTGTCCATGAGGTGGTGTGGCAGTCACTGAAACATGGGTGAAGATATGGAGTTCATGAATTCTTCAACTGAGTATGTGTTTGTTGACAGTAATCTGTTTAATTTCCCTGCATAGTGACTTCTTTCCTTGTCAACTAGTAGATTAAGTTCATCTATGCACTCTTGGAAAGTGTAAGTTTTCCTTTTAGTTGATGGATTTCTTCCTGTAAGTGTGTTATTTTTTATTCATCTCGTCTTCAAGTTCTGATAAGTATTGTGATTTTTCAAGTTTGGTATCACATAGCCTTTGCTTTAAAATTTCATTTGCTATTGCTTTACATACCTCAGCAGGGAGCGACATGGAAGTGTCATGATCTAGGTTTTCAATGTTTATATTATTCTGTAAGGTTGATTGTAGTTCCTCGACTTCAGCATGACTGTCATTTAGTTTACAGTCTTTGCATTTACAGATTGCTATTTCGTCACTTTTTAGAGCTTTTTGAAATATCTATCAAAACAGTTTAAACATTTAGAGTGTTGCCATTTACTACAGGTACCATTGCACATAACTGCTTGATGTCTTACTCCAACGTCGCATTTTCCACAAGGGTATTTTGGCATTTTTATGTACCTAAAAAGAGTGCATATAGTTTCTATGTATATGTTTATATAAATTCTTGTGACTGATATTTATGTTTAAATGAATAGTTAATAAAACATTTTGGCACAATGGGTTTAGTATTGAAGAGGAACTACAAGAGGAGGATATTTTACAAGAGGAAATTGAAGATTGAAGCAGATTATTAGAGGAAACCAAAGCATAAAATACAAGAGGAACTTGAAGAGGAACATACATGACAACAGACTGAGATCTCTTTCCTAATGGTACAACAATAGACGTGTTAACTGACTGGGTAGCTGAGAATTCTTAGTGCTCACTTCCACAGTTCTGCAGTTGCCACCCTGATCTCCAACATGGTCGATTCTGGACACAGTAGACATTTGTCATTGGGATATTGAATCGTTTGAATGATGCTATCTAATAACTGTTCGATACCATATCTGTATTAACAATACCATAACTTGTACAATTTTCAATAATAAATTTCCAAACTGGCTGGGTAGCTGAGTGGTTATAGTGCTCGCCTTTTAATCCAAAGGTTGCCGGTTCGAACCTGAGAAAAGTTAGAATTCAAAGGTTGCCGGTTCGATCCTGAGAAAAGTTAGTAGCTTTTTAAAGGTTTGACTCCGGACCCAGTTGCCATTTGTCATTGGACTATTAATTAATGATGCTTTCTCACAACTGGTCGATATTAGATAGTAACAAGACTCTGGTTTGGACCGTTATTCCTTGACAAAACGTTAAAAAAGGCCACTGGCGTAAATACACCCAAAATAAATAAATAAAATTTGAGAGGTGTGCACAGAAAAAACAGTAAGAATAAGACAATAAAGATTGTTTATAAAATATCTAGTAGATATAATATAGGATATGTAGTATTTTAATAAAAACATGATTATTTCAACAGGACTCCTGTCATAGATAAATTGACCTGGACACCAGTATCGAGCAATGATTTTGATTCTGGGTTTTTAACCTATCTGGAAATTGTGTCTGCAAACCAAATGGCAATAGTTAGAGCCACTAACTTTGGCAACTCAACGTTCTGGAACAGCTTGCCTTTAAGAGAGCCGTGGAGTGGGGAAAATGCAACAAACTAATGGTTTGCAACAGTCAATGAAAATCATAGAAGATTAATGTATTATTGGACATTACATTCTTAAAATTAACAAGGTTTTGTGCTCCTGAATCTAAAATTAAAGTTGAATCTAAAACTTACTGTGAAATATTACTAAATGTTTGCACATTAGAGCTTCAATATTGGATATTACAATATCCAATATTATTATAAGTGTTATGGAGTGAGATCTGAAGATGACACCTTGTGTGTCGAAATAAAATAAAAAATTATTAAAATAATAGCTAATGAACAAAAAATTGTATTTTCATTTTTATTACTAAATGTGTTTAAAAATGACAATAAGAAAGGCTATGTTTTAACAAGACTTATTATTTCCTATGCCTTTATTCCTTTGGGTAAGAGGATCTAAATTTAGAGGCGGTTTGAGAGCTCGCGCCTAGGTAGTCCGGGAATATCTCTAAGCGAGGGTTAACTTAGTCAGGAGTAAAAAATTGGGTTCGAGAGCTCGCGCGTAACTTCTTACGCTCGGGTTTATCCTTGTTCGAGCGCAACTCTAGCCGCCGGTCGAAGGACGGGGAATCGTAGGGAAATTGTGTCGGAGTGTTGGCAACGGGCCAGCTGCGACCCGGCGTCCGGCTGTCTACCTGGCTACTTCGGTGGACTTTTTTTCCAATTTGGAATGGGATTTGGTCGACTGGGGTCAGGAACACCTAGCCTTGGGGCTAACACCTCAATTAGTTCAAAAAATTAATGGTCCCTTTTTTTTATTCGCCTAAAAAATAGGAATAAAATCGGCCGTAATTCATGCAAATATTACTGATCATTGTGCTACTGCCCTTCAATTTATTTTGAAAAGGAAAAGTTCTCAAGCTGAAAATGTATTGATATCAAATGTTACCAACTGGAATAAAGTACAGCTTAATCTTTCAGATTATACTTTGAACCACGTGGTTGAATGTAATAATCTCGATTTATGTGTTAAGTTATTCACGGAAACTGTACAAAAATTAATTTTGGAAAACACAAAAAATATGTTTGTAATGCTAAAAAAATAGACTAAAACCCTGGATAACGTCTGGCCTAGTCACTTCTTTAAGGAAAAGAGACAATTTAAGTAAACAAATAAAATCACAACAATTTAACATTCAACTTCGCAACAAATGCATTAGATATCGAAATCTGTTACATGCTGTGATTAAAAGAGTTAAATTCAATTTCTACAAAAACAAAATTGAAAATGCGGCGGGCGATAGTAGGAAATTCTGGAGGATTGTCAATGAAGTGTCAGGCCGCTCTTGTGATAAGGATCGCTTTCCCACGGAGGCCCTGATGCAGTCGCAATATATATTTAAAATTCCATAAGCAGGTCATTTATTTCTCAATGGTTAGTTTCTTACGATCTGTATTACTAAAGTAGTATGTATCTGCGTATGTTCTGTTGATTTTGTTAGTATTATGTAATTTTCTGTGCTTATTTTGATCACTTTTGTAAATTTAGCTTGTACATGCTTAAATTACTTTGTTTATCCTGGAAAACAGTGTGGACTGATAAAAAAGACTCATTCCCACAGATGTGTATTCTTTGTGGGAATTAATTCCTGTAATTTTGTAATAACACTGTTATGTTAATGTTCATTTCTAAAGAATAAAATATTTTTGAATTGAATTGACGGAGTTTTATGAAAAGCGAAACCTCTCTTTAAATTCCTCTTCCGTCAAATCATTGAATGGATTATAATTGTGATAACGAGCTAGTGGCAAGCGAGGTGGCTGCCTTCTAGCATAGTCTAAATAATCTAGATATTCCATACTGAACACTCCGCACAAAACACCACAACACAGCACTGCGACAGACAGTCCACGACTAAGTGGCCCCACGCGTTCGTTATCAGTGGAAGGTATTGTGTTGTGGCGTCCCTCCACCCCCCTCCCACCACAATCCACCTGCGACTGTTGTTTGTGCCATAAATCAAACTACAGTTGCTCCTGATTCAGTTGAGGACAATAATATTTACGATGGATTTTTTGGGCCTAGAGGAAGTTATTGAATTAGGATATTGTGTATTTATTAAAGCACTTGTTTTATTTTCCCCTCCACAATTTAAATATAACTGATTACAACCTTCTCAAATAAACGACGTGAAAATATGACCTACTTTGCATGCTCTTCATGGGAATAGCATGTTTAACTAGAATACGGTAAACTTTCAAGAAAAATAAAAAATATTCATTTGCGGTGTTTATTAATTTTCGTCCGTCGCTTCGCCTCAATGGTTTGGCCTGCCATCAAACGCCAAGATATTCCGAATTATCTATACAAATGTAAAGAATAAAAAAATATATTATCTACTTCGTTGGCATTAATATTTTGTCATAGTTAGCTATAGTATTAAAAGTAACTCAAAGATAAAAATGAAGATGAAATAAAAACAAAAAATATGAATTTTTAAACGTAAATATGTTTTAGAATGTATTATTATAGAATTAATTATAGAATTATTATCAATTCAGTGATAATAGCAAGCATGAAATACGTAATAACAAAGTTACGCTCCAGTTAGACCTGCCCCCTGGCAGGTCTAAGTTGCCGCCGAAAATCGCTCCTTTCATACTCGAGTTTATCTTATTTGCGCTACAACTCGGACTCTCAAACCCACAAAGATTATCTTTTACGCCCGGATTACCTAAACCATGTCTCTCGAACCCGAATACTTCGGCCGCAGTTTATCCCTCCCATATTTAGCCCGGAGTTATCTTTACGCCGCGGCACACGTAAACCCGAGCTCCCGAACCCGATTTTTAAGCTGACGCGCAAAATCCGGTTATAACCAGTATTTACGCCCGGGATTAAGCTAAACGCGAGCTCTCAAACCGCCTCTTAGTCTAATACACAACAAGTTTTATTTGAAGTCAAAAGAGTCATAGGGCTTGTAACAAGTTCTTGAGGTAAAAAAATTAAAAAATAACCAAAACGATCAAAAATAACCAAAAATTAACCTTGGATAAACCCAAAATGTCGCTAAAAAATACAAAAACCTGCAATATATCGGGATATTAAAAATATGTCGGCAATAAAAATAATAGGATAATTTTATATTAGGTAAGTGATCATCTACTAAAGCAATAATAATAATGAAAAAATATTTAAAAAACTCCCTATCCTCTTTTTACTTTTTTCCATTTCTTTCCTTTTTAAAACATTTATTTAGTTTTATAAGCTTCATCAAAATCCAAAATCAATCAATAAAAACCTAATTGCCCTAAAAAAAACCAAAATCCTCCAAAAAATAAGGAAATAACCAAAATAACCAAGAGCAAAAAATTTACAAAAATATTTTTAAGCGAAACACCGATAAATGCCAGATATCACAAGGTATGATAGCCGAATCCCTCCGGGAATTTGAATACAAAGTCTTCAAAGAAAAAAAACAACAGCTTATTCTTAGACACGGCGAATTGACATAATAACCAATAAAGAAGGCTCACAGAGTGGCACAATAATAGATCCCACGGTCCGGTTAGGAATTGGCCAATCCCAATCAAATGAAATTCAAACGAAAAAAGAAAATATTTATATGCCGACAGCAAATTATCAAAAAAATAAATATGGCCTGGAAAATATGAAGTTATAAATTTATTATTCAGTGTCAGAGGAACTGTCCCTAAATCAGTAGTAAATTTTAGCAAACAATTTGAACTGCCTTCAAAATTATTAATTTTAGTAAATACTTATTTTTTTTTAAGGTAATATAACAATTTTAACTACTTTTTCTAAATAGCTACAGACCGAAAGAACAAAAAAAATCTAGATATGGGTTTCTTGGTTAATATTATCACAGAGAAGAGAACCTTAACAGAGGGCTCGAGCCCCATTGTGTCAGTCATGATGCACCTTGCAGGGGCACTACTCGCCGTGACAGGGAATTGCCAAGCTGGGCATCGCGGTCCTGCACCACACTTCGCACCACCGCTCCAAGCACCTGGCTGTTCCGACTACTATACTAAGTCTGAGCGCAATTTAACTCGTCGCATACAGCTGTTTTCTTTTTGCGTTTTTCTCTGCTCTTTTAATGCCAACACCTATATACGACCAAAAGAGCAGACAATAATTGGCAGTAACTATAACAAAATAAAACATAAATGACACACTACAATTCATGTTAAATAGATTTTTTTACCAGTAATTAGTTAGATTTTAAAAACTTGTAATAGGTACTTGATAATCAAAATCTAATTTTGATACACTAGATTCAGAATATGTGCAAATTAATGGGATAGACCATCCCAGCCATGCCACGGACACAAAATGACACGGCCGGACAGAGCCTGCAATTAGCTGGTTGTGGCCTGTGAGCCTGTGAGTAGTGTGGGGCGGGCGATGCAAAGTGGCAACACTGATTAGTGGCAATGCTGAATCCAGCCCGCGTGCGAGTTCGGCGCTTGATAGCCGCAGTCTGGTAGAACTAGAGGTGAGCACTCTGGTTACTCGCTTCTCAATAGTATTATCAATGTTTAAAGGGAAAATAAAAACAAATACCATGTTTTAATTTTTTATTAAAATTTATGACTACTCATAACTTGGACTGACCTATAATGGTGGTATTTGTGGAACCAAATCATATGGATTTGTACTTGAAAGTGTATTCATAAAGCAAAATTATCAGGTCCTTTAGTAAAAACAATAACCTTTGCCAAAACAATAATTTCCGTGCTTATTAGATATAGTGCATTGACTATTTAAACATTTACATACTATAGCCAAGTGTTCAAAAGTTAAGACATTTTTAATAACATTTAAAGCATATTTATTTTTCATGACCTAAATAAAGACCTGATAATTTGCTAGTTTACAGCTAGTTTATGGATATAATTTTTTATGTGCAATTATTAAGGTTAGTTATATTATAAAATAAATACAATTTTAAGATATAACTAAACTAGGTATAAACCAGACCCAACCCCTCGAAACCGAAATTATAGAAGGGAAATTATTCTTAGGAAAAATAAAAAGTACCTAAAAATTTTAAATTATATTTTTTAATGCAGGCGCGGGAAGTCACATTTTATTCAATTTAATTATGAGAATACTCCTCTTAGCAACTAGGGAATTTGGTAACTACTTACTGTTCACAAAGTGAAAGGTATCATTTTTGTTTCTCGTTCTTTAATTGCAACTGAAAAATAAGCATTATTTCTGATTGAAACATTATTGGGCTCTGAATATAAAATTTCATAACGAGAATGTTGTTTTAGGAAAGTGTCGCTTATACTCTTCAATAAAATAATAACAGTCCAAGAGAAAGTCAATCTAATTGTATAAAAATAGGCATTTATAAAGTACACCTTTTTTAAAAGTCCATTACTTTCTATTAAAATATAAAATAAAATTAATAAATAATAAAAATAAAAATAAACAAACAATATAGATTTACTAAATGTTATATACAGGTTAGTCAATCTTCACACAAAATTTTTCTGAAAAAATCTAGCATTTAATTAAAACACACAATAATTTTAATATTGTATTTATGATCAAGATAAAAATGTACAATCATATAAACTATTTGTTACCGGTATTACAATCACTATTTACCTTAAATTGTGCATAAATTATGTCAAGTTACAATTGATTTTGAATCATTTTGAATAGAACTATGTATATTATAATGCCAGTAGGTAAAAATAACTACTTCAAATTGACAGTTAGCAGAATTAAAAAGCCTTGTTCAAAATTATAATGAGTTCCCTTCATGCGTTCCAATTAACTCAAGAAACCAATAAGAAGACTTAATGCCTCCAAAAAAGACAAGAAAAAAGTTACACATTTAAAACTGTGTAAAAATAAAATAATACTTGGTCTATTCCTATCCAAAAATAAAATTTATCTAACCTTTTCTTTCTCTAAATTTATTTATAAGGTGTTCCAACGAACAATTAAAAGCTTTGAGAAAAAATCACATCTAAAGTCTTAAAAATGTCGAAACAAACAAAGAAATCAAATGTTCTGCATTTAAACAATGCAACAAAACTGTATACACACATCTCATTTGGAGATGACACATAGAGCAAACCACTTAAACTTTTCACTGAGATGGAAATCATGAATTTTTAGCTTAAAATTTACACAGTATTCACAAAAGAGATCATACAAACGAGTAAGTGAATACTGCTTACATTTGATGTAAGTTAAACCTTGGCTGTCGCCCGAGACGGGACGACCTGGTTTTGCTCGGTGAGGGGTTTGGACGAAGCATTTCCCCCCGACCTCCCCCTTCCCCCTCGCCTACCCCTCGACTTCTTCCCTGACCTTTGTGGCATGTTTTCTCTTTTGTCTGCAGTAATCTCAAATGGAGAATCCAAATCTTGAGGTCCGTTTGGCGCAAGCTGTAACAGAAACAATTGTTAAACACATTACCTGCCAGTGAAACAGTTCACCATATAACAACAAAAGCTTGACAGTTCATCTTGTGACTTGCTAATCCAAGTCCAATCATTGGGATTATACATAATTTACTCCCTTAGATGCTCTTCCATCACTACTTCCGCCACTTTTTCCTGATGGCAGATGTTATGATAATTTTCAATCAGTATTTCTGGCCATTTGCCACAGTTCTACTGCTTGGATTCCAATTTTTAGCCCTTGAATTGTGTGTATAAAGACTTAAATAGAAACATACTTAATCCAAACAGTTTATGCGTGTAACTATCCACGACTAGCTTCTCTGCAAAGGCAGCATCTTAGGGTTACCACACAAGTAATTTCATACAAGAATGCTTCATAAATATAAAACTGTGATAAACAATACACAACACAGTCACACATAAAACATATTTCTTTTGCCGTTCTCTTCCTGTTCTCATTTCAGCCGATATTGGTTATATAACCAAACGGTCATATTGAGTAAACTAAACTGTAGGAGTAATATTGGATCTACGAAGCTCGACATTCTCCAAACTGGATAGTGACTAAATCCATGTTTCATCAAGTTTGTGAGGTCAGTGAGATAAAAAATATTTTTCATACTGTTTAAACCAATTACTCACTATTAAAATGAAATAATGAGTAATTTACAAAAGGCAGAAATTTCCCATTGGTTAACAGTTTAAAAACCTTTTGTGGTGTCGTGCATGAAAAAATTATTTTTGGACAACTCTTTGGTCCATTTTCTTTCAACACTAATCTAATAAATAAATATATAGAGATTTAATTTATTAATATGAAATTATATTAGATTTAATTGCATTAGGCATACTTCATAAGTTTTGAATTTAAATTATACTGTATAAAAAACAAAAAAAATTTTTAATTGAAAAATTCTATATTGATTATTGATAAGGATAATCTATAGCAAATATATGTCCACCCCATACATATTGGATTGACGACGAAAGTAATTTATTAACGATACTATAACTCATCAACATTTTATTACTTGAGTTTACTGGCTTGGTTGAGCAAGTTGTTCGGGTTGGCTCACCTGATGGGGCAGCTGTGAGGCGGAGAGCATCTTGTTGGGCTTGACCCTGGCGGTCTGTCCGGGCTGGCTGTTGGTGGGGGGGATGATCCGCAGGACGTTGCCGACTGCTTTGGTCCGGCCCTCGCGGAACACCATGCGCTGGCCGGCGCGCAGGTACTCGGGGTGCTTGATGAAGCGGAAGTGGACGACAGCCTTGGTGACAACATGACAATCAGTACATGAAATGTTTATGGCGCTAATACTTTGGTATAGTTAAAATAAAAATCATATTATTACATTATTACATGTATTATACTCCCGGAATGTTTTAAATTGTTTAACCCTGTCATGGGCTTTGCATTCTGAGCAATTTGCCACGAACTCAAACTAAAAAGGTCAAGTGTATCGGGAGTTAATGCACATTTTGTTTTAGACAATATGACTTTAATGCAAACTTTGTTCACCTGCCATTTTGACTCTGTCATCATATTAAAGACAGCTTTGCGGCACTGTTCTCCATTAATAGAGAACTTAAATTTGATGTTTATATTGACCTATGCTTGTATTTAATATTTTCTTCATACTTCCCATGGAGGAGGTAAAAGTCTTATACAGTCAACTCCCGATTATCCGGGGTATTGACTGGTTGAAGGGTCCCGGATAACAAAAAACCTGTTAAAACAAAGAGTTTAATAATTGAGTAAAACACGAAACAAACAAGTATCAATTAAGAGTTCGCAGGTTTCCGATCGGGTAAATTATAGGTATATTCATTATTTTTTACTGAACAAGCCTCATTGGAAGGAGTAAACAGATCTTCTAGTTGAGTCAACAAGGAACAGCCTTAAAGGGTCTAAGGTGGACAAAAAATCAAGGTCAGGTGTGTTATTTTTTGGCATCGGGCAACCGGATCTGGGTGAGGGTCGCTTGGTATAATTTAGTCAAGAAAGAGCATGCGTACAAAAACAAATGATGGTTTACCTTTGTGTCTAATTGGTAAAAATTGAAGAACAACCATTGTTCAAAATGTATGCTAATTAATGAATTAGGCTAATAAATTTATAACTTTGTCAATTCAAATTAAATTTCACTTTAGCAAAAATTTCTTGAAATGCAAAACAAATGCATTCATAATAAGCGTAATACAACACAAAATTACTAGGGGTCACTGAACAGCACAACACAAATCAGAGCGAAAATCACACACTGAACTAGAAACAAGATGGGACCTGTCTTGGTTTCTATTTTTAGCACATCCCGTCGGGTGAGTAGGTGTTTCAGTAGTCAAAGTTATTACCCTGCCATTGCCCCATCCCCATCCCACCCCGTTTTGCCACACCATAGCTCTGACTCGTTCCTCCCCTCAACACATGCACATGACTACGATCATGCCACTAAATAATTTACGGATAAATATCTGTGTTTCATTACTTTTTTCCCATTGATAAATCAAATATCAATTAGTAAAGAAATTTCTTCTGAAGTAAATTTAACATATAAGATCGATAAATTATGGTATTGTTGTCTAAACTGAGAAAAGAAATAAAATTGAAATTGACTTTTTGGGACCCCAATTAATCCAAAACCCGGTTTACCTGCTCCCAGATAATCGCCAGTTGACCGTACATGAAGAAAACATAAAATGGTTAATATACATGTACAAAGATTCATTACTGACAACTTTGCTAAGATAACTTTGCTGATAACTTTGCTGATAACTTTGCTGACAATCAGCTAAGTTGGTTCAAAAATTATTAAGGCTTTTCAGGAATTTTTTCCACACTGTATAAATTATAAAAACTCCAAAACTATGCTTGTCATGTTAATAAATTTACTGCAGTTTTTATGAGTACCCGTCTTTGATAAGTTTTATTACATTGAGTTCATCCTCAGATTGTGCACAAATTCTTTACTGTCTATTCATCATTACAATTTTCAAAATTTACATTTCTCTTATAGGAGGTGCAGTGAACTGAGTTGAAAACGCATATATGTTTACATCCTGTCCTTCATATTAACTTATATCCTCGGAAATTACATCCATGAACATGGTTTTTGAAGTATCTACCCACACTACTTGATCTTCGATAATATATACCTTGTCTCCTGTCCTTAAACACTCCTCTGACATGCTTAAAATAGATGCAGTCTGTCTGATGCTCCCACAGTGCACTGCAATATGAAAAAAAAACAATAGTTAACAGGCTGATAAAGCCTCCAAGTATAAAGCTAAGAGTCTAAAATAGCTGATGTGAAAATCATCCAAAAGTAGGGCCTTCCTTATAAGATTAAGATGTTTAGTACAAATGTCAGTCTTGGAATATGGACATAGCTAAGCTCAAAACATATATTCTAGTAAAGAAAACATATATTCTAGTAAAGTAAAGCTAATCTGTAAGCTGGCATCATTTTGCAGACACTCCTTATGCGGCGTTTTCAAACAAATACAATCGTTTGAGAGGGATGAGCTAGATTAGTCATGTTTGGTTATTTTGTTTAATGATAATGATAACTGAGATAGAAACAGCACACTTGCCAAATTCTTCTCCCAACATTGTCATTTTTATTACTTCTAAATAACATTTTTGCTCTAGTACATAAGATAGCCTGAAAGTAGGTTTTCTATATGATGTGTTTTAGTGAATTGTACAAAGTGCTTTGGTACTTGATTATTTATATTGTTTCATAAAGAATACTTGGCTTAAATGTGTATGTTTGTTTGAAAATAGTTGTTACAAATAATTTTAGAGAATTTAAACAAAATGAAAAAAAATTTTGTCAATTTACATGTACTATACTTTCTAAGTATTTCGGCCTTATTATCGAGCTAAAGTTGAGTTAAAAAAAAAGTTATAAAATAGTGGTTCTGTTTCCCATGGCTAGAGCATGGGGTGTACAGTGAAGCCGTGTATTGGTACTGACCCATAGCCTGGTAGCGAGAGCTGATGGTTGTGGGATGATGTAACACCAGGATCTCCCCCTCAAACTCCCAGCAGGCCTGAGGGTTGAGGGCGGGCGACACCATCACCATGCCTTTCCTTATCTGTGACCTCTTGATCTGCAAGAAACATGTACAAAACAATTAATTAGGACTACCTGAGTAGTTTTAAAGTTTTTTATTTAGTTTATTTTGAACTGATATAACTAAATGTAGGACGTCCAAAAATATTGGATTGTAATTAATGTATATTCTCCTGTACAGTAAACTCCTCTAATGCGGCGTGTCTGGGACTTGACACATGCCGGTTTACAAAATATTGCGGATATACAGGTGAATATAAAAAAAATTTGATTTTAAGAACAAATTAGCCTACATTTAATGTATAAAAATATGCTTTAATACCTACAGTACAAAAACTTGCATAACATACAGTAATGAAAAAATACGTTGTTCTTGATTATAAAAACAAAATGATAATTATATGATGTCACCCGATGTCGGATGAATACGACTCGTCTCCCCTTCACAAATTCCAAAGTGCTTTGTTCTATGGCACAGTGTTGTATTCTCGCGACTTCTGATCCAAACAAACATTTACCTATCAATAACATTTTTTCTTAAAGTCCTGCTGGATCGTAGGATGCCAGATTAGAAGTTTACTTTAATATGATGAAAATATTTGATCATTTACAAATAGTTTAAGATAATATAAATATTCTGAGTCCAGATTTGGCCGTTTCTGATAATCCAAGATACTTTACCTTTTTAAGGGCGAAGGAAGCAGTCTGTCCGCCGCGGACTTCCCTCACAGCCATGCGTTTTCGATGAATGCTCTTGACAGCTATTGGGATGAAGTGTCCCAGAGGGTCTGGACCAAGCATTATGTGTCATTGAGACGGATCACCCCTTTCAGAGTGGTCCTGAGACAACTGTCCCCACTCCCTGAAAATCAATCCAATTTTCTCATGTTAAATCACTGATTTTCACAACACAATAAGACTACGTTTATTTGTCTTTGAACAATTGCAGAAATCGTGTACAATAAACTACAATAAGTGAAAATTTAAAAATTGTGGGAAAAAATAGTGTTTACTATAGTAATATAATCTTATTACAAAAAATCAAAACATAAACATCAGGAATATTGTGTATAAGATAGTGGTCTCAAAATAAATCTAATTTTGAAATTTTAGGACTGATTCAAACAAGCACTGCATTATTCTTTACAAGAAATGGAAAACAATCTATTTATTCTTATTCTGTTTTTACTCTACCTATCTATCAACATACAATTTGGAATAAATTATTCATAGCATTAGGCTAATGCTTTTTCACAGAATACTGTTAATGACAGTCATGCTAAATACCATTTCTAACAGGTTATGTATAACAAATAGATGACAAATTTTTACATTAGGGCTCATTATATAGTTTCAATTTGATGTCTTAACCCAAATTAAGATAAAAATAAAATTTTAAAAAACCATTCAGATTCAACAGCGATATAAATAAAGGACCCATAGGTGTGCAATTTTTACTTTCTCCCTCTATACCATAGTATATGGAGAAAGTATTGTTTTCGTAAAAATTTCGAATTTGAGTTGTTTGTGGATTTATCCATTTTGGTGCACCCTGAGTCCAAAAAAGTGGTTTTCAGAGTGATTGTGTGTATGTGTGTGTGTGTGTCCCTGTGTGTGTCTGGATGTAAACAGAGCTAGAGAATGCCCAATGGTCCGATTTTGGTGAAATGTGGTATGTAGGTCCAAACTTACGATAATTCCAGGCGTTTTTTTTCATTTTTTTGAATTTTTTATTTTTAAGGGTATTTTACCCCCCAAAACCCTCAAAATCGTGAAAAATCAAAATTTCTCAAAAACGGCTCTAACGATTTTTAATAAAATTTTGTGGTTTATTAAGCTTAAAATGGTGAATAAAATGACACCACCCGCATCTCCCAGAAAATGCGCGTTCAAAAGTTATGGCATAATAAGTGTTTTCAAAAATCAATTTTTTGGATTTTCCAAATAGCTGTTATTTTTGAAATAAATTTTACTTATCACCATTAAATCAAGCTCAAAAAACTAAATAATCCAGTATTTTAAATTTTTGCTCCATGTCAAGTGGGTTGCGGAGAAATTCAATTTTTTGTTTAGCGGTAAACGCAGTACGTTGTTAAAAGTCACAGACGCGCGTAGGGTTAAATGAGCGCTGCTCAGCTGGTAGCTATCAGACTGAGTCATGAAGACATTAATGTTTGAATCTTTTAAATCATTTTTTTTATATTGTTGGGAGAAAGTACATGTCAGTTAACTGATACCGTTTATTGCTTTGGATAGCCACATACAGCAAGAAATAAGTGTACTTAAGTTATTTCAGATCTCTATTTTTCTACATATGCCAACCTAAATATCTTACTTGTTTAAAGTTTTGTTTTGTTTGTTGCTCTAGAAGTTGTTTACTATAGAAAACATACGGGACAGAGTAGGTGTCATCTATTTGAAATTCAGCCGGCTCATTGTCATGTGAAGCCATCCTTGTTGTCAGCAAGTTCAAGAACATCTTTAGCAGATCTAGATTGTCTCAGTCACATTGGACACTTGGAAAATGGGACATAACCTGGGCAAAAACGATGTATGAGTATCACACCATAAACATATAACCTAGCTTTGGCATTAGTAGACTACCACATCACAAGTGTTGAAATAAAGGTGCAAAATCTATATATGAATACGCAAGCATGTTTCATTTCTCCTTTAATTTCTCCCCTATACCATAGTATATGGAGAAAGTATTGTTTTCGTCAAAATTTTCGAATTTGAGTTGTTGGTGGATTTATCCATTTTGGTTCCCCCTGAGTTCCAAAAAGTGGTTTTCGGAGTGATGTCTGTGTGTGTGTGTGTGTGTCAGGATGTATACAGAGCTAGAGAATGCCCAATGGTCCGATTTTGGTGAAATTTGTACGTAGGTCCAACCCCACGATAATTCCAGGCGTTTTATTCACTTTTTTGAATTTTTGATTTTTAAAGGTAGTTTACCCCCAAAAACCCTCAAAATCGTCAAAAATCAAAATTTCTCAAAAAACGGCTCTAACGATTTGATTAAAATTTTGTGGTTTATTAAGCTTAAAATGGTGAATAAAATGACACCACCCGCATCTCGAGAAAATGCGCGTTCAAAAGTTATGGAGTAAAAAGTGTTTCAAAAATCAATTTTTTTGAATTTTCAAAATAGCTGTTGTCTCAAAATAAATTTTACTTATCCCCATTAAATCAAGCTCAAAAAACTAAATAATCCAGTATTTTAAATTATTGCTCTACGTCAAGTGGTTACGCAGTACGTTGTTAAAAGTCACATCGTAGGGTCAAACGAGCGCTGCTCAGCTGGTAGCTATCCAACGAGTCATCAAGACATTAATGTTTGGAGCTTTTAACACTTTTTTATATTGTTGGGAGAAAGTATGTGTCAGTTAACTGATACCGTTTATTTTCTCAGCTCGTGTGCATCGTAGGATAAATCCCGCATACCGTTACAAAGGTATTGTAATATAGATGAGCAGAATCAACATTCTAATTTACATCAGACTCCAGGGCTACGCCCCACAGGCTTTCAAAGTTCCAATGTTAATCTTATGGAGAAAGGAGAATTGAATGAATCATTAAACAGCTGTTGTAAAAACAACTGCTAGAAAATTAGGAAGAACAGGTTTGTTAGTTCTAAAATGTTTTTAATTTTCTTGGGTCCAGATCAACTGAATTTGGATCGAATTTCGATCAGGAGGCGATCTGTAGTAAATATTATTAAATCCCAAGCATGACAGTTGGCAGGCAAATTTGTGGATACATTGCAAACATTCTGAGTCATGTAAAAAAAAATCGGTTAAACAGGGTTGAGGTTTTTTCGGTCACTTTACATTTTTACAATATTAGACTATCATATCATTTCAGTTTATATTAGTACTCTGACCCAACAGTAATTAGATACAGTAATAGTTATGTTTTTCTGAACTTATAATTTTAACCAGAACTCAATGATGATAGGATGAAAAGAAAGCGTTTGTATTTCGCATTAAATATCAATGAAACATTCTATTGAAGTTTGTCAACAATAACCGGCCACAGAAAAGCAGTTGCAATAGACATAATAAAATCAAGCAAACATAAACTCCATGTAATATTGGAGATCGGGATTTCCCTTGTTTTTAATAAAAGAAAAAAATATATTTGTGGGACAAGTTGAGTTGGATTATAGAATTTCTAGAACAGCGAGCTTCTACTTTAAACTCGTTTTAGCACAAGAATTGTTTTAACAATACCATTCAACAAATGACGCAACACTCCTATTTTCACATGATACAGTTCAAGAATTACATTCAGATATTATTGCATCTACAGACAAAGCACTTAATTACTGCCTTCAAGGTGACCTGGCCATAAATTCCTCCAAAACTATAAATCTTCTTTCTATAACAACTATTAAAATATAAATATTCTTTCTTTGGCCAGAAATCTTCTTTTTGTCTGCTGATAAGATTTCAGCAGGAAAAAAGAACAACTGCCAGAAATTCCTGATATTTCCCTTGAAACACTGAAAGAAAATCAAAATTACTTGGTCTAACAATCAATGCCGACTTCACCAAGACAGAAAATGTGGACAATCTGACGAAAATACTCTCATCTGGAATATGCGGCGTTAAAAGAATTAAGCGGATAGGAGATGTAGAACCAGCCAAAACAGCGAATTATGCTCTCGTAGAATCTCACATCAGGTATCTAGGCTGATTTTATGGGCAGAACATTTGAGGCCAACCTTACTAAAATCCTGGTCCTCCAGGAAAAAAACAGTAAGGGCACTCTGTGGCCTTAGCCCTACAGACAGCTGTAGGAAGGCTTTTAAAGCCCAAAACCTCCTCACTGTAGTGGCACTCTACACCATGCAGTAGTCTTGTATACCTGCCAGCTAGAATGCCCAGAAATCAGGATTTTTTACTCTTACCATACCAGAGAACAGCTATAACCTTCCTATCCACCATACTACACATACACACACAATACACAGCACTACACAATTTTTGTAAAAAAGAAAAATATTTCCAAAGCAACTGGGAACATAAATATAATATAATGCAAAAATAATATTCAATGATATCCTCTGCACAATACTATTAGAAAAAGTACTTTCTATATGGAAATGAGAGCTTTCAACAACATTCCCAGAGCATGCAAGATGATGCCACAAAGAAAATTCTCAATATTTATCAAGGACTTTCTATTAGAAGAGCATAGGATTATTCGGTGGGCAAGTTTTGAAAAGATAAATTAGGGATAATTGTACAAATAACTTAAAAATTTTTTTATTAATATTTAGAATGTGAAACGTTATGTTTTAATTTTTTAGTTTTAAGAAACAAAATGTATATGACTAGTTACCTGTTTGAGCAAGACTTTCCCTGTATCATCAAATCATTTACTACATACACAAACGAGAATAGACTTCAACCAATGCATTTTGTTTGATACCGAAATTGGGACGTTTGTGTACGCTGTACCAAAGTTGTTGTAATCGATGTTGTAATTATTCAGCTGAATGTACAGTGCTACAAAAACTTTGATCACAACATAATCATAATCCTCAGTTATAAAATGTACCATCCTTGATTGAGAAGATTGGTAGCACTGATTTATGTCTTTTGTACTTCCATGTACGTCACGCCACCGTAAATTGGTTTCTAAACACGTCTATGCTATGAAAAGTCTATTTAAGTTTGTGTATGTAGTCAATGATCAAATTTTTGTGACGTGTGAAATTTTGTGATGTGAAATTTTTTATGTATATGGATGAATAAGTAAACAATACAGCAAGAAACCTTTATGTACCAGCCGTAAAATAATCAATACTCTGCCTCAAAACATCTGATCATGACGGACGGGGCAAAATTGAAGAAAAATTTGTGAGAATGGCCGGCAGAGGGACCTGTCTACTCAAAGAAGGAATTTTTTACCTCTAATAAAATATAATAATTTTTTTATAAATTGTAACTAAAGCAAGATTTTTACTTTCTCCCCTATACATAGTATATGGAGAAAGTATTGTATTCGTAAAAATTTTCCAATTTCTTTGATGATGTATTATTCATTTTGGAGCCCCCTTTCCCCCTATAAATGTGTATATGAAAAAAGTATAAGTTTCGCCAAATTTAGAATTTGAATTGTTCTTACATTTATCCATTTTTGTGCCCCCTCGGTCCAAAAAAGTGGTTTTCAGAGTGATGTCTGTCTGTGTGCGTGTCTGTGTGTCTGGATGTAAACAGAGCTAGAAAATTCCTCAATAGTCGATTTTGGAGAAACTTGGTATGTAGGTTCAACCCACAATAATTCCATGCATTTTTTTTGTTTTTTTGAATTTTGATTTTTAAGGGTAGTTTACCCCCCAAAACCCCAAAAAACATGAAAAATCAAAATCTCTCAATACCTTTAATACCTTTTAATACCTTTATTGAAATGGCGACCTAACTCAATAGGTAGTTTAAAGCCAAGTATGAATGAGGATGAGTGTAGGTGATTGTGGCGCGATCTTGTATTCTTGTTACTGACTAAGGCCGACATTCTCCTTAGACAGGACTGTTAATTCATAGCCCAACAGCCAATGGTATCTAGGGACCTACAGTTTAACGTGGATCCGAACCCCAATTTCAACTCCATATACGAATTGGTCTAATTATGAGGATGTACTTATGGACGAACTAGTATTCACTAGTGCGGACGTTAATCCCCACCAGGGAATATCGCATCCACAAGCCATCGCTCATAACTATCCACAATTCGTGACCTCCAAGTAGCTGATACAGGACGTCGCCACCGTCCCAGTCTTTTTTGAGTCCCAGTCTCAAAAACGGCTCTAAAGATTTTTTAAATTAAAATTTTTTGGTTTATTAAGATTAAAATTCTGAATAAAATGACACCACCCGCATCTCCAGGAAATGCGCGTTCAAAACTTATAGAGCAAAATGTGTTAAAAACTCAATTTTTTATTTGCAAAACTCGTGCTTCTCACCTGGTGGCTATCCGACTGAGCCATCAAGACATTAATGTTTTGAGGCTTTAACACCTTTTCATATTCTTGGGAGAAAGGATGTGTCAGTTATCTGATACGTTAATATTTATTAATTACTAAGCTGACACCATAGTATTTCTTAAAGAATTGCAAATAAATTGTTGTCTATTGTCAATTGCGCTGTCTGCCATTTTACAATAGATTTTTGTAATACTGCACACTGAATTAGTAAGTCAATCAGGGTTTGTATAGTTGACATTAGATAATTGACTCACTACTGTATTAATTTGTATAGTAAGCGGACTTTAAGTATTTCAGCCTACCTTTCAGACACAAAATTAGTGCACTAATGACAACGTCGTCGCTGCTCTTGACCATGACGGGGACTTTGCGGCAGCCGGAGCTCTTGAGTATCCTGAACATCAGTCCAACGTATCCTGCAGAACGTTGGCGGACACATGTCTTCTTGGTGACGACCACAAACACAGGAACTGACAGTTCCAGGGCCAGTCCAGGTGCTCCTTGGTTCATCCCTACGATACCCGCGTTTGGCTCCCACCTATACAAACATATAAGATGTGATAATAGGTTAATAATAATATGGAGCAGTTATTAATGATTCAGGAAGGTGAGTATACTTGGGGTAAGTTGAAGGCTTTAGAATTTGTGGACAATTGTGGTCTTTCTTCCCCTTAAACTCATTATTTGTTGAGATAACTATACACTGAAACTCAAAACTTGTTATTAACTCTGTTAAGGTGTTGTATTTTGTTGAAAATCGTAAAATCAACAACGAACTTACAAACCTAATGAAGAAAAAAAATTGTAGTTGAGCAAAAAAGACAAAAATTGCAATACCACAGTAATAATAAAAGGTCACAGTTTATGTTTTTATTCAAGATGTTAGTCCAATAATTTTTTTTAAATTGTGTGACACATATATAATTCCATAAGCGAATTGGTCCCCACGAAATATCTCGAGTTAAAAGAAAGATAGGGCAACGTATAATGACTCATTTTAAAGCTTGAGGCCAAGGACGTAAGGAAAAATACACAGAACTATCATAAGTTAACTGGGCTTCCTTAACTGGGCGTGGGTTGGTTAGACCTTGAAGTTCCAAAGTAAATCTATTGGAAAGGAGATTTTTAGATATACATGTGATTAAGCAGATGTTCCAGTAAATATTCTTATCATAAGCTAGTTATTGAGCAGCTATTTTGAGTTAAGATAACCATTTATTGTAATTTTAACTTTTTTAAATTGCAATATGCAATATAAAAGGGAGAATATACCAATAGTCAGGAACGTTACGGATCCAAAGTAAATTTCTTCTTCGTGACCCCATATCTATATCATTATGATTTTGTATGCTGAATATACACAGTTATAGAGGGTTAGGTATGGTTGATGTAAAAGTTAATATATTGTCTTTACTTAGTGCATGTCGTTTAGTTTTTACGTTACTGTATTAACACAATCCAATACTGGCTATTTAGTGGTTAGAGTTGAATCGTTTTACTATGTGTTTGTTTATTTTCGACTGAGTTATATTTCGTTAAACTACAAATATTAGATAAACTCCGCATGGGGAATATTTGGTTTGATTCATTCTCAGCTTCTTTCTTTACAAAGGTCGTACGGAAACAATAAACGCACTCTAATAAACAAAGACGGGGAGCTTTTTATGTAAACGACAATGAGTGAAAACGGACAATAATATATAAAACAATATTCCACTTCTTTGAACGAACAGACAAAATAGCCTACAATCATAACATGAGGGATGTCGGTGGCACAGGGGAGTGGGTGGGCATGGGAACATGTGGGAGGTCTGGGGAAATAGAGGAAGGGTAGGCATGTGGGCACGGGAGCACCATGGGTGCGGGGGGGCATGGGAGACATGGTGGGTGTGGGGGCACGGGGACATGGGCTTGGGGGCACAAGGGGTACTAGAGACGTCGGTGGCATGGGAGGTAGTTGGGTATGGGTTGCATGGGGAGGAATGAGGAACAAAGAGGGCATGGAGGGCACCGGGAAGAACAGCAGATATGTAGGAACAGGGGCAGCACATGTAGCATATGTAGGGGGGTGGAGCACAGGGATATGGGGGGGCATGGGGGTTACTCGGGCTCCGGGGGCATATGGGATACAGGAAGCACGGGTCTTGAAAGGGGAACGTGAGGCATAGGAAGACAGGCAAGTGTGCGGGGCACCGAGGCATGTGGGACGTGGAGAGCTAGGGTCATGTAACATTTTGTTACTAACCATTTTGTACTGAACTATTTATTAGTTGACTTACAAACTCATCACGTTTACATGTTTAAGATAAAACTATGTAATTTGCGTCTGCAGATAATAGTGCAATAAATTTTCTTTTTCCCACAGAATAGACCACCTATCTATCTTCTTATTTCTATAAGGGTTTCGTCTGTTACGTCCCTTTTTCTCTCGACTACTGAACCGATTTTTAAGATTGAGGTGTCATTTTAAAAGCTTAGGATATACCGCAGTGACGAATCATAATAAAAAAGGTCATATTAATTCGGGCTTCGCCTTCCTCGCCTTTAATTTATTTCTAGAGGGCGCTTAAAATGTTGACCAACTTTTATTGCAAGTTCTTTAATGTGAATTGTAATTTAACAGCTGATTATATCTTCAGATGAATTTTTAAAAGCCAGATAGTAAACAAAAATAGACCTCTGTCACTTCATAATCAACATTCACGTACTGTAGGTGAGTTTCACTCATACAGAATCATAAATGCGCAATTTGCGCACGGGGCCACCTTGTTGTATTTTAATACAGGAGACATTATTGGTTACTTACTGATTTGATACCACCAAAAGTTTAGTCGAGATTAGGTAATATTTTAAAAGAAAATCCAACCGTTAAATTCACCGTTAAAATTAAGAGTGAGAATTTGGATTAAAAGTATGCCTTGTTTTCATTAGAACATGTGTTTCTGTTTGATTTAAAATGATAGCAGGATGACCCAACAATGAGAGAAGACACTACATTATGAATTATATCCTGAAGTGGAAAAATATTAAAAGCCATGGAATTGAGTGTGTTTATTAACAGTCCTACTAGTTGTTTGGTTGTAGCCCATCACTTCATTTTTTGTATATAATTTATTTCTTCCAGTCTATTCATTCTTTTTTTTATGTTCCAAATGCCATAATATCATATTTCAAATGTCATATTTTAAAAACACCTGATTTCTTTTGTTTTTATTTATCATCAAATTGTTTTTTTTCACCAAGTTGCTTTTAAAACCATTCCAATTATATAATTTATTTCATTCACGCATTTACCATCCAATAAACTTTTGTCAATGTAAAAGTGAGTAAAACAGTGAACATCAAGATATGGACAGAACTGTGAGTGTGATTTAACTAAGATTATTGTAAAAATAAAAAATATGTTGTAATCATTTCAATCATCTTTCACTTCTATTTCATCTATCAACGCAAGGTCCTTCGATCATCTTCTTCCCCACAGATCATGGTTCCTCTCAGAGCCGGATCATTGATCTTCATCTAGGAAACTTCAGTCCACTGCTTTCATTTCTGAATCATCAACAGTAATTTCCTCAGCTTTCAATTCCTTGTGTCTGGCTACATACCATATACAACATGCCAATCACTCGCAGTGAATTCAAGCCATCTACATTTTTACGATCCATTAATGTATTCAAAGCAAGGTTGGATTCGATCAGTACCTCTGTAGCTTCATTGCAATCACGAACGGAACTCTCACGGGCTCAATATAAAACATTACAATCGTTTTTGACAGAAATTCAAAGGAAACATGATGACTTTGAGTTACATTTTGAGAGCGCATTGTCCTATGAAGGTGAAGATTCTATATCAGACGACATTCTGATTCAAGAGCAAAACACCATCAACAACCTCTTCATCGATCTCGAATCCTCTATTCAAATACTGATAGGCGACGATGTACCAGTACCGATCGAACCCAATCTCAACTTAGTCAACATCAAATGCATCTAACAGTACGGATCAATGTAGGGTAAGGCTTCCGAAGTTAGAACTCATCAAGTTCAATGGTGACTTCTCCAAATGGACTACATCATAAATTTGTTTAATACGACCATCCATGAGAATGCATCATTGAGCAAAACGCTTAAATTCCAGTACCTATTAAGTGTCTTAGAGGACGAACCTCTAAACTTGATTCGTAACCTAAACATCACTGACGCAAACTATGTCGTGGCATATAATATTCTGTCAGAGCGTTACCAAACGATCGTCGATAGCAACTACTGCATATCAATCGTGTTCTCGACTTACCTGAAGTGTCAGCTAGTAGCATCACCGGGATAAGACAGTTCCTTAACACATACAATGAAAATATGCAAGCGCTTTCAGCGATCGGTTGTGATATCGCAGATTCTAAGCACTTATTATCAGCAATACTGTTACGCAAATTAGATATTGATTTGTGCAAACGCCTTGAGAGACATCGTGACGCTGCGGTCCAAATACACACACATTGCCTACCGTTGATGAAATCATTACCTTTCTCAATCAGGAATGCAATCGGCATGAAGACGCAGTATGTGCCATTGACACACGTTTGCAACGAATGACTCTATCATCCAACACACGGAATAGGTCGAAAGATAGTTCATTAAAGAATGTAGTTGCATCATCTACACCTAACAATCAATTTTCTTCATGTGCCATCTGTGATACTAACAATCACAAAACTTTTGCATGCCCAAAGTTTCTTGCTAAACCCGCCTGAACGTTATCAGATAATAAAATCATGCCATCATTGTATATCATGTTTAGGTGCTCACAATGTGAAGGCATGCAAGTCAAAATCATCATGCAAAATCTGCACAAAAAGCACAATACGTTGCTACATTTCCCCACTGGACAATCTGATAATGCATCACATTTATCATCATCAATTAATGTTCAACATAGTAGTCCTGAAGTGAAGACTTCAAATCAGGCCACAACACAGTCAAACAAGACTGTTACACTCAGTGCGCAAAATGATACGCCATCATCATCAGCTGATAAAGCTGTTATGGTCTTACTCGGCACTGTATTAGTTAATGTACGTGCTACAAATGGTACAATACATACCTCCGCGCATTGTGCGATTCTGGTAGTATGTGTTCACTGATAACCGAAAGAGCAGTTACCTTACTCAATGCTAATCGTCAGGCAAGTAATGTCCAGATTGTAGGAATCAATCAACATATGACCCGCAATAAAGGCCAAGTATACGGTACCTTAGAAACACCTTCTGGCGTTGTCTCTCCAAAATCATCCAATGATCATTCTAGACAAACTAACTGTCAATCTCCCTCGTGCACCAGTATCACCAGACGTAATTCAACTCACCAAGCATTATGATCTTGCTGATCCCACTTATCATGTACCAAACCGCATCGATATAATTTTGGGTGCAGCTTTAATCCCGCATCTACTCTCAGGCCCTACAATTCACTTAGGCCGTGGCTTGCCATATTTGATCAAGTCCCCTCTTGGACATGTCGTAATGGGTACTACACCTTCTGTGTCCACAACTTCACTTCATTCTTCGCAGCAGTCAAGTACCCTGAATGTTTGTCTTCATTCTACTCCTCTTGATGAATTGCACAATTCTATTCAAAATTTTGGGTACCCGAAAATGTTCCGGCACATCAAGTTCAGCCAAAAGAGAACATTGCATGCGAAAATTGTTTGTTCTACCCATACTAGAGATGAACCGGACGTTACATTGTCAGACTTCCTATAAAGAATACTAACATACCCCTAGGGCAATCTCGCACTGCAGCAGAGCAACGACTTTTAGATATGGCACGAAAAATTAAAAAAGAACTCCCATTTTGCAGAACTATATCATGACTCCATGTCAGAATATCTCACCCTAGGGCACATGGCTGAATGTAACGAACCAACACAAGACTCAGTTCATTATTATTTGCCACATCATGGTATTCTAAAGGAATCCAGTTCTACCACTAAGTCGAGAACTGTTTTTTACGCAAGCTGCAAATCCAGCTCCTGCAAATCCCCAGAAGGATTGAAACCAACCACAACTTCTCAGCCATTGTCTAATCAGCCATTAGTTACTGAGCCAGTTTCTTTTGTACCTCAATCTACAACTGCCTACAAAAGCGTTCTCATTCTCTCCTCTTGGAGCCACTCAGATGTCTTCACCCTTTTCTTCACAATCATATGCCTTTGGTTCTACTTCAACTTTACCTCAACCTGGTTCTTCAGTGTCTCAGCCTTTTGTTACATTTAGTAAGACTTTCACTTTTACCTCAACTGCAGCCACATCTGATGCAGAAAAATCTGACAACTCTCCAAAAAATATATTTAGTTTTTCAAGTACGACACCCACAAGTTTATTTTCACAAAACAATTCTGGAACTATTCCTTCCTTGGGGCAAAATCAATTTTTGATGGAGTTGCAACCTCTTCGACAAGTGTCGATTCTAGTTCACCGCTAATGCAAGTAAAACCGGTGGAAACCACCTCAACCTGAAATTTCTGATCTAACTCTTCAGTTATAGAAGTCTGTCTCACACCCCTAGGAGTGTAAATCAACCAGAACCACTTTAGAGAAGCTGACAAGTAGTAAAGGTATAAACAATAACCAAGGTAGAATCCCAGAGAATAAATATGCAGTGGAAAATCCTCAATCAGTGACAAAAACAACAGCCCCGTCAATGTTCGGACTTAGCTCTTTTACTACTCCAACCAAATCATCTCCTAATATCTTTGGAGGTTCTTCACCTGTAAAACCGACAGTGATGTATGAATCTTCAAAATCTGAAGATCAGTCCCAAGAACAAAAACCAGAGACACCAACTGAACAGAAGAAAGAACCAGATTCCAACAAACCCCAAAGTGTCTTTGGAGGAATAACAAGTAATGCAACGACACCAACTCCCTCATTTAGTTTTTCAAGTCAGCATTACAATCAGTTGAAACTAATCAACCAAGCACTGGATTTACTTTCGGTTTGAAAACACTGACAACTACTTCTGCACCGACAACCTCTGTAGTGTCATCAGCACAAGCCACTTCATCATTTAGTTTTGCTTCAACAACAACTACAACAACCAGCACAGCTTTTAGCTTCAACTTATCCAGTACTAGTTCGACCACTAATGTGAAGAGTACATTTGGTTAAGCATTCTTACATCAGCCTTATCATCAGATGATAAAACTAAACCACCTTTTCATTTGGACAACAGACCCAAACACCAACAACTAATTCAAACATCTTTGGAGGTTTTTATGTAAAAACTGGAGAGACTCAAGTTCGTTTCGGCAAACTCCAACTTCTACAACATCTGGTGAAAATCCAAGTATTTTTATCCAAACTACCTCAAGCTCTGGTGACACAAAAAGTATTTTTGGTCAGTCTTCATCGACTGCTCATGAAACTAAGAGTCTTTTTGGCACTACACCTACTTCTTCAAACGTTAAAATCGGAGACCTAGTGGTACTCAAGACGGACAGCAACGCATTGCATTGGGCTAGAGGACATATCAAAGAAATTCACCCAAGATCAGACGATGTCGTACGGGTTGTGAAAGTCAAGACTCAGATGGAATCTACACGCGGCCAGTAACACAGCTGTGTCCGTTACCATTGCCCGATGAACAAGTTTTGAAGACCTAAAGTTCTTCAAGGGGGCCGGTATGTTTGGTTGTAGCCCATTCACTTCCATTTTTTGTATATAATTTATTTCTTCCAGTCTATTCATTTCTTTTTTTTATGTTCCAAATGCCATAATATCATATTTCAAATGTCATATTTTAAAAAACACCTGATTTCTTTTGTTTTTATTTTATCATCAAATTGTTTTTTTTCACCAAGTTGCTTTTAAAACCATTCCAATTATATAATTTATTTCATTCACGCATTTACTCAATACCAATAAACTTTGTCAATGTAAAGTGAGTAAAAACAGTGAACATCAAGATATGGACAGAACTGTGAGTGTGATTTAACTAAGATTATTGTAAAAATAAAAAATATGTTGTAATCATTTCAATCATCTTTCACTTTCTATTTCATCTATCAACGCAAGGTCCTTCGATCATCTCTTCCCCACAGATTCACTAGTGAAACCAACGATGTGGGAAGTGCAAAATGTCGCGAATAAGCATTCATCTGCTATTTGGAATCACTCAAGCAAAGAAACAAATGCCAAAGTAAACCAACAGAAATGAAATGCAATTGATGTAGGCCTAAGTCTGTTCTGAAAATAGGATATGGAAATAATGATTGAAAGTTTAAATAAAATTAAAAAAATCTTTTCATTACAAAATAATTTGCTGCATTAAGGCCTACAGAAAAATAGGGTACACGGTATTGAAATTCACTTCTAGGTATTTTAACAATTTATAAAAGTGTTTTTCATTTAGTTTCAACAGTTTGTAATAAGTTAATAAGCTAAATAATATTTGTAATAAGTTAAAAGTGTACTGTATAATATGTCATGTTTTCATGTTTGTTGAAAAAGTCAACACTGGGTAAAATAGGCCTAAAGAACCTTTAGTAGTAGCTTAGGATAAGTTATTGGCTCAGGAGATTTTTCCAACTTTTTTTTACTAAAGTAAAATACATTGTAGTGTTTCTTAACTTTTATAGGCCTAGGCCTAACTTAGTTGGGGAAGGTTTTCGCCTTACATTTAATAATACTGCTTTGTAGGCAAATCAACAATTATTAAATAGGCCTAAAATTTTTTTTGACAAATAATACCAAAGCCGACCCGAAGTTTTATTCAACTTACAATACCTAAACCCGGACCAAGTTTTTTTATTTTTTTTTACTTACATACCCGACCCTGACACGAGTTTTTTTTTTAAATTGACATACCCAAAACCCGACCCGTCCAAATTTGTCTTCAACTTCTTTCTAATGTCCAAACCCAACCCAAACCGACCTGACTTGAAAAATCACTAATCCGCAGACCTCTATTTTGGAGATAACATTACCATTTGGATTTTTAGGGGTCTTTGCCTCTACAAGCCCCTAGTTTTGTTAAACTTCTTTTAATTATGAAAATGTACAAAAACAAATAGCTCAACCTTTGTAGTATTAGTGCCACAATTAATTATTTACGGTGACATTTTAGTAATTATTGAGGAGAACATTTCTTAAATAAATATCCATGTGCTGACTTGCTAGATGCCAACGAAATATTTAAATTAAAAAAAAAAAAAATGGGTATTCTGAGTCTCAGGCATATTAATTCAGGGTAGTTTTCTATTCAAGCAACAAATTTCATTGACATATTTTCTGAAAGCAAGAGCATGTTCAAACTTTAAGATTTTTTTTTTTAATCTCAATTCTGTATCCAAGCTTGAAAATCTTGATAAAAAAGCTTGACGTTTAAAACACCAACTAGCAGACTTTTACTTTGCCCTCAATTCAACTTCGGTTATCCTCCTTGTTATGGAACCATATCTTTATCAAATCGTAGTTATTAAATGTTATTTAATACGCTAAGGCTTTTTTTTAAGAGTGAACAATTTACAATTCTTAAATGTCTCCTACAGTTCTTGACCGATTTTCAAGTTTTTGGTGTCGTTGGATGACTTGGTTTGTAGTTGTTTCTGCCAAAAATTTATGAGAATTGGACATAAAATATAAGCTACTAGATGACCCGACAGACGTTGTCCTGTCGTTAATGTGAATATTATATGTAAAATGGAATAAATAACAATAAATATATATATAAAAAACTCGTTTATTGTAATTCTTTTTGGTATACAACATTATTAGTCTTGTTTTCTGGCGCATAAATAAATAAGTTTGATGGGTTTCCGACGCGGGAACAGGCGACATAGAGTTGGCCATGTGAAAAGCATGGATTTTCCAAATTGATGCCACAAACACTCAACGACTGCCCTTGCGATTTATTTATCGACATTGCAAATGCAAGTCGTACTGGAAATTGCTACCGCTTGAAGTCAAATGGCATGTCGTTTGGAATCATAGGGATCCGTGGAATCAACACATCTTCGCCTCTGTAATTCGCTTGTAATATTGTGGCTTTCATGACATTGTTCATTAAACTTTTTACTGTAAGCAGAGTGCCATTACAAAGGCGTGGCTGGTTTATGTTCCTCAAAATGATGATTGCCGACCCCACTTTTAATTGATGATTGTGAGGTGGTAATTCAAGTGAATTTAAAAACTCTGTTGGATAATTAACAAATCATCTTGGTTATTAACAGAATCAACAGATTTGTATGTCACCAATCCACTGGGTACCGTATCTTATTTTGAATATTAATATTAATTTCTTTGACATCATTTTTTGCAGCTAAAATAACTTGTCCGCTTAACCAAACATGATTCTTGTAGTTTTCAACTATGTTTGGGAACACCATCTCGATAAGTTCGTTTGTTGATTTTGTAAAGTTACAAAAATTGTCAGGGAATGTAATGCATCCAGACAATGGGTCAACAGGTATTTTACCATTTCCAATTTCTAGCAATTGTTTGGAAAAGACTTCGCCAGATTGATCGTTCTGTAACTCTACTCGCATGTTACTCGTATGTTATGTTGTTACGTGGCTCTGGTGGTGGTACCAATGGTGTCAATTTGATTTGGCCACTGAGGCAACACAATCCAGGTGATTCATTTTTAAACTTAAATGCTTTGTAATGTGGACAAACAACGTTTATTGCTCCAATAGTTACCATCTGTAGTAAACTATAAGCAATTGCTACGTTATAATTGAAGGTGGCTCGATGAGGATTAAATACATTTCTAGGTCTATCTTGATGTCAGCGATTCCTTTGAATATCATTTTGCACCTCACGTTGACTTATTCGTACATTTCTAGCATGTACAGCATGCCGAGTTCTGCGGCCTAAGTTAGCACGTCTGATTGGTGGCATTATAACAAACAAATACGGTAGTTTTCTTTTGTGATTGTGGTTAAAAATGACTTTACACAAAAACATCAAAATGTAAACAAATAAACACATGTTTTTTTAACTAATTCAAATATTAGTATTTCTTACATGTGATCAAACCAAATGGCATTGGAAATTTTCAAATATCAGGTGCTGCCATCTAGCGGATAGATTGTTAATGGTTTGGGATAAGACTACAGGAGGACGTTGTCCCACAATATTAATGATTTATTTGTTCACGAATTATAAAAATAAACCCTTTTTCTCATTTGGGGAAAACCTTTCACCATATACTAAGTATGTTATGTTTCATTAAATGTATTTGATTGATATTTAATCATGATAGTTTCTTTGTAATTGGAAATTATCTCTTTTGTATCTCACAGTTTAATAGAAGCATTTTCCACCAATGTTAATTTAAAGGCATTTTTTATAATTTTTAAAGTCAATTTACTAAATAATGGTTGGGTGGATTAAATATTTTCTTTCTTACAAACCTTCCCCTGGCATTAAGGAACACAACAAAAAAAGAATCGTTCAATTTGGTGCACTCGTTCTCGAGTTATGGAGTCCCATCAAAAAAAGGGATTGTGATTTATTTATATAGATTTTAGTATTTTTTTTTTTTTTTATCATTTTTCACTTTCTTCAAGAGCGTAGGGCCTAATAGTATATTTCATTACAAGGGCCGAAAATTGGGTTTTGCCGGCTTCGAGATCGTGTTTCAAGTTCGATACGAAGTCTTAAACTTGAACCGATCGAGAGCAGGCAAAACACTTTTGGCCGAGTAACGAACGATATTTTTCATTACACCATAAAATTC
>CM061534.1:102030182-102053467 GCA_030545055.2 Neoaliturus tenellus | reverse complement strand
AACGGGTAGCTTGTCAAATCACCTAACTAACTCTTTTTTCATGGTTTTGTAAAAAAGTTCTTTAAGAGAAAAAAATTATGTACAGATAATACAATGGTGTAACATGTTCTCTGTCTTGAATCACAAGTAAGAAAAGGAGTGTATAAAAAACTTGTGGGAATTGTTTAATAAGGTATTAAAACGAGGTGAAGTTAATCAATAAAATTAATTGCTGTTCCACATTATTTGCAGTTTTTTCAACATGTACAAAAAATTCTGAACAGGTTTTGCCTCATTCCCCACTGCTGGATAGTATGTATAGTATGTCATCCTTTCCAAATTTTCATCAAAACACCCTGTCCTCTAGACTCTATACAATTATTGAACCCCATAGAGTTAAACAAAATGACAAAAACCTGCGAACAACAATATCAGATTTACTCAACAAAACCTTTAATAATACCACTTCACCACAACATTATTGGTTGCAGGCTTACACAACGAGGCTGTACCGGGTGCACGGTGCTGGAACGTCCAGTATCCATCTGGAACCAGTTCCAGTTTGTGCCGAGTCCCTGGATCCCCGGTTTGTCTTCTTGCTCGACACAGGGCTAAAAATATTCATGTGGTATGGCAAAAGAGCCAAGAACACATTCAAATCTAAAGCAAGGTATGTTTGAGTAATTTAAATTAGAACGATTATATCATTAAAATCTTTTTTAACCTTTAGTTGCCCATGTCGGATTGCAAAATTTCCAACATATAGTGGTTATTATTATTTAATTTTTTTGCTATCATCTGTAGATTCAAAAGTTTTTGATAAAACTTAATAGTATTCAAAGAATAACCATAATAACCTGTAACTAGGGGTGGGCGAGTAGTGGTTTTACGATTCGAGTCGAGTCGAGTCGAGTCGAGTCGAGTCGAGTCGAGTATTGCATCAACTACTCGGTTATCGAGTCGAGTCAAGTAGTAGTGTAAAAAAGTTTAAAATGAGTTTTTAAAAATAATATTAAATAATAAAAGTAAAAGTATTATTAAATTCATCTTTATGCATGAGAACACTGAAAGATAACATCAATTTAGGGTACGACAATAAGAACTACTTAGATAAAAGTTGATAAAAAAGTAAGTATATTTATTTACAGTTTTCCTCTTACAATGTGTAGTACAAATCAATTTCTGAGAATTAGGCCTAAGTAAAAAATTTCATCAACAACAAAATTAGGGATGGACGGGAATTTTTATTTCTCGTCCAATTTCGGGACAGGATTGCTCTCCTCGACGCTATCAGGAAACGTTTTGACTTTTATCTGAGTGTCGTATAAAGAAAAATTAATGTTAAATATCAACTGGTTCTGTTTCCAAACTGTTCCACTTGTTTTTGTATAAGTTACAATGAACCTCCTTTAGTTGAAAAGATTTTAAATATCTAATTTTTATATTTGCAGTATACAATAAGATAAGGATACAGTACAAATTTTATTGTAACCAAAAAAATTAAAATCAAATCACTAAACAATATACATATAAAAATGTCCATTAAAACTTTATAAAAGTTTTGTTGAATGAAATATTAAACGTTTTGTACAAAGAATTAACAGAAAAATTATGTACATCAAAATATAGATTTAAACAAATGGAAAAATTGTAAAGAAAACAAAACTGTATTACATAAATAGGCCTAAGGCCTGCTCAGTTAAAAAATAACAAAAAAACAAGAAATTGAAATTATAATAAATATTAACATTAAGGAATGAATTGGTTCAACAAACCAACACCATTTATAACCCCAAGAATTTTTTTTTTTACTTATTGATTTAACTGAGACAGGTTCTTACTTAGAGATTATCATAAAAATTGAACTTTGAAAATATACACTATTAGACCTAATTATTTTTATTTTTATTTCTATGTACTCATTTAGCTATTTTTTGCTATATTAAAAAAGGAGTGTATGATGAAAAAATCAATAAAAAACAATGATGGTTTTAAGTTATGAACCTCAAAATCTAATAAATGTATTTGTAATGTTTAATAAAAAAATATATATTTAATGGGATTTGAAGTTTTTTCATTTAAAAATTATATTAAATTATAATAAGATACTTTTAACATTATAAAACAGTAATTCAATTAAAGATTGATTTATTTAACAACACTTTGCCACTTTCCTTTTGGAAAGTCACACAACTTTGGTTGACGTTTTGTTTAATTTGTAAGAATAAGACGAATTAAACGAGCCATCCCTTAGTTTTCTACGACAATTGGTTCAGAAAGTAGCATTTGGTACTAGGAGCCAAAAACACCCCTCTTGAATAAATTACTGCCGGGCGTCGATAGATAAGCTGAACAATAGATCGTCCCGGCGGCCGGCCGTGTTTTTGTGCTCGTTAGCGAGATCGCCCGGCCGCCAGACGTAAACAACTATTGTCATGGCTGCGGGCGCGGGCGCGCGCCGCCGGGAGTGACGACGACAACTACTCGACTCGATTCTCGAGTATTTGCAACTACTCGACTCGAGTGCGAGTAGGACTAATTACCCGAGCCACTACTCGAAACTCGAGTACTTGCCCACCCCTACCTGTAACATAATCAAAGAATATATTTCGTTTGGGATTTTCATGGTAATTTTTCAGATTTCGGTCTTGACAGCTTATAAACATTCGTAAATTGTAATTTTGTAAATTTTATATAATCAGTTATGATTATTTCTGCTAAAATAATATCTCCCAAATTAATCTGTGATTTGAAAAAATAACTTTTGAACATACACAATATTCTTAATCTGTAGAAACACTTGGGGGAAGAGTAGTATTAATGCTTGGAAAATTATTTAAATGATACATTTTTTCTTATTCAAAACATACTCTCCAGGCTCTTGGCTGAAAAGATTAACAAAAATGAACGCAAGAACAAAGCTGAGATCATCATGGAAACATTGAATGACGAAAGCGCAGACTTCTGGCGAGCTTTGGGAGAAGATGATGGAATGAGGCCAGAGGAACCTGTGATTGTAAGTTTTGGTTATAAATTTGTATTGTTCTTTTATTGTTTCTCATTATTAAAATAGCTTTAAGGCCTATTTTCCCAGACTCGTCTCGTGCGTCTGACGCTCCACGATGATCGCTCCACGTCAATCGCTGCCCTCTGCTTTACATTGTTTGAGGTTAGTCTATTTTCCCAGACGCGTCTATCGCTTCAGCCGCCAGTGTCTGTATCTGAGCCGCTAGCGTCTATCGCGGACCTCTGCTCATAGAGCAGACGGAGACACAGTCGCTTGCGTCTTTTGGTGGAAGATTGGGTATACTAAATAAAGCCAACATCAATTTTAGACACGATTCTCACCAGGAAAGCGATGCAAAACTTCGTCTAGATACCTTCAGTGTTATTTTGTAGATACAATAGTATAAAAAAAAAAAAAAAAAAAAAAAAAAAAAAAAAAAAAAAAAAAAAACAGTTCCTAATAATTAATGTCTTTAGGTTTTTTGCTACTTTTCCCAATTGCAATAATTAGGTTTGATAATTACAATGTATTAAACTATATTCTGGAAATGTTGTTATTTATTTTTTTTCCCTAACCAAACTTAAAGGTTCAAAATCCTTTGATTCATAGGGTAAAATGTGCTTTCTTTTTATTACTAAAATAGAAGGAGGCTGAAATTTTGTGCATATAATTACCTTTTTACTACATGATTAAAACTTACCAAGTTAGAGCAAGTTTTCTTCTGCTGTTATGGGGTATGGGGTTTTGTTATTCAAGGATGCCGTGTACAACTCATTTTTAATTAAACCATAGATTAAGCATACTAGTAAGTAAAGGAGTATGCTTGGAGTATGCTTAATCTATGATTAAACTTAGCATGAAGTTGAACTGTGTAAAATCAATCCTGAAAAACTCAGAAAGACTCATCAGAACGTAAATCTTTTTTCTTTTAATATTTTTTAATATCCCTCTTTAGATCTCTTTAAAAACATAGAAAGCATTTCTTCCCTGGGTTCACGCAGCATTTCTAAAATTTGTTCATCATCTACCTCATCCTCCGCTAATAAATACTTCACTATTTGTTTTTTAATACCGGTACTCATGTTACAAACAGCACCAACACAACTCCTTTCGCCACCAAAGACTACTCACTGATCTAATAATTGCAACGAATAGACGTCTCTGGGAAAATAGGCCCCAGCGATCGTCGCTGAGCGACAGACGCACGAGACGCGTCTGGGAAAATAGGCCTTTATGATTGGTAATTTGGTTGAAGGTTGATTATCCAAAAAGCCAGGTTAACCGAGACATTATAAAACACCCCCCGTCGCAGCAGAACTGCGTACTGGGCAAATTTCCAATGGCTGTTATTGTTTAATAAATCAAAATATTTGGTTTTATAAATCAGTAATATATTAAAGTTATGTAAAAATACTTTTAATTGTCACTTAAATTATTAATCCATACAAATCAAATACAGTGTTTCATTATATGATATATGTATTTATATGAATTATTAACATTAATTACACATAATCACATTAATTGCAGATATAATTAGTTTTATAAAGGACACATTTGTACATATATACACTATTATGGGTCCATTATTTATTTGATAAATTCAAGTTAAAAAGTCTCTATTTTTTCAACATTTTAATGAAATGTAATGTTCAATATCTATTAAAATATTAAAAGTAAAACAAATAGTAGCAAAGTGAAATAATTGTTTTGTATTCTTTGTCATGGCTTTTATTTCTAAATTATTATAAGTAAAGTTATTAAGATTAAGTTATTTATATCCCATATTAAGAGTCTGCACTACCTGCGCCATCTTGGATTTTTAGTCCCATAAGAACAATGTTAAGTTCAAAAAATTACTGTTGTCTTTGAAACACCATATCTCGATAATCTTACATCGGATTTGCATGAAACTTGAATATGTTCACCATAAGGGAATGGTGGAGTGCATGACGTGGATAGATTTTCAATAAACCTACTAAAAATTGTTTAAAAGTGGTTTAAAAATGGCGTAAAATATGTTTATATTTTATTTGTTATTAGAGTAGAAAATTTTTAAAATTAATTTTCTATCACGTCAAGCACTAGATACTATGGTAACATTTCAAATGACATCAAGTTTGAAATTTTCCGACGAAAAACAAACTCACAGTGATGTTTCAAATTTAACATTGCTCTTATGGGACAAACTGCCGAGATGGCGCAGGTAGTGCAGACTCTTAAGTGCTAGACGCACGAATAATTTTTATGAAGAACATCACCTGCATTTTTTCCTTTTTATATAAATATTTTAATGTGATAAAATATTTTGTAATATATTCTGCTTTGTAATTTTGTGGAAAATAATAATTTTTTTACAAAAATATAAAGTGTGATCAAAATTTATACTTTACACAAAATTATATTTGATTTAAGGAATACCAAGGGTGGAGATCCTTTTAGATTGGGGAGCGGCAGCTCAGTGGTAGAGCTCTGGCCTCACAAGTCAGCGGTCCCCGGTTCAATCCCGGGCGACGACATTACACGCACAAACATGAGTGGTCACCTCTAGTTAGCCTATGTGACTTTATGCCGTGACCGTACCTTGCTGTCTTTAGATCACCGCACAGGCCTATTGGCCCATGGTGACGGGCAGTGGAGGTAAAAAAAAAGAGAGAGAAGGTTCAGGAAAACAACTAAATAGTAACCAAACTTATTACCCTCAATGAAAAGTGTTGTTTTATTTTATTACTAACTTAAGATGAAAACATCTTACGACTGTGATATACTTAAAACATTTTTGAAATTTCATTTAACTTCATTTGTTTTTAAACCAATTTAAAAATAATGGAGTATGTATAGTACAGTAAAATAAGGCCAAAAACAACCTTTTCATAGGCAACTAATGTGCATCCGCCAAATTTTCAGGAGAACTTTTTTTAAGCTCTAGAAAAAGAGATTTGTTGTGTCAAAAAAAAAAATTGTTTTACACCAATAAAATCACTTTTCAAAATGACTGTTCTTTGGTAATAGGATAAATTTTGAAAAAAGCTTCCCCTTTTTTATTTTTTAAGTGCATCCCTCAATATTATGTTGTGGGACCAATGCCAATAATTGTGGAGTGGTACATACTTTTTTTTGAACGTTCGTTAATTTTTTGGCCGCCATCTTGGATCCGCCATATTGGATACAATTTTTTTCTAATGTAAACATAGTGTTGTGACATATCATTTCAGAGTAGATTTTTACGCTGATTACAATGCCGCAATCTGTTTATGAAAATTCGTTTTAAAGGTACACGGAAATTAAAATTTTTCCCTATACATTTCTTATAGAAGTTCCAAACTTTGAATTAATTTATTTTTATTTTCCCTATATATTATGTTATAATTGAGATATGTTGTCAATTTTGGTATCAAATCACTCAATGAATCATTAGCCTTCTTTAGAGTTTTTGATCATTTGAATTGGCTTGGTTTGAAGTGATTTGTACATTGTAAATTTTACCTAAATTTCAAAAATAAAAATATTTTTTATTAAAAAGTGTATAATATCTCATCTTAAACGTATCCAAATTTAATAATCAATATCTGGAACAAAAATTAATAATGTAATTTAAGACCAGAATGAACCTTAAAGCTCATTTACAACTTGAGTTGTCCGTCTAAAACTGAAAACGAATTTCACCAAACAATAAATTTTATGTTGAGTGGACAATCATAAGTCACTTAAAATCCAATGGTCAATAACTCAAATCAAAGACGCCATTGTCAATTTCATTATAGTTAATTATAGTTCACTTTGCTACTATTTATTTACCCTTTAATATGTTAATAGATATTGAACATTACATTTCATTAAAATTTTAAAACAATATAAGAGACTTTTTAACTTGAATTTCTCAAATAGGCCTAAATAATAGACACGTATTCAGGGTGAATCTCGTAAGGTGTCCTAAATGGATAACAGACAAATTCTGTGCCCTACAAACTTCAAAAAAAATTATTTTCTACTAAATTGACCCCAAGGAATAATTTAAAAATATTTTTAATGTTGTATATACAGGGTGTACCAAAAAATGTGGGTCACAGGTTCGAATCTTGGAAATTTCAAATACAAACATATGTCATATGTCAGAAAGGTCTATTTAATACAAACATTTTGGTGAAAACAGAATTTAGTGATCTTTATTCGTTTCAAAATGGCGTCCGTTTTTGTAACCAAAATAAAAATTCAAGGAACACCCTGTAATATTTTTATTATTTGTCATAAATGACTTCAGATTCAAAATACTTATTTGAAATAAGCTAAGTTTATAATGAGATGTCTTATGACCACATTTATTAAAAAACTAAAATTTTCCAAAATTTAATGTTTTTGAAAATGTTTAAATAACTTAAAAATTTCAAATGCTAACCTATGTCATTTTATATATCATCTTAAAGCTCTCGTTGAGAAATTGAGAAAGTTTGTAATTTACACAAATGGCGTATCTCTTTTGGTTTTGTAGTAATAAGGTAAAAATGTTATTTCCCCATATAATTTGCTTGTTAATTTAATGGTAGGGCAACAATAGAAGAAGGACTGCCATACTATCATGTCCTGTATATATAAATGAATTTGAACAAACGGTGTTTTTAGCTTCTAGGGACCTTAAAACAAAAAAAAAATAAATAAATAAATAAATAAATAAAAAAATAACATGGCCCCAGCTTAGGTCTCTTTGTGAGAACTCCCGTAATAGCGTAACTCCCTACAGGGAAATTCGCTAAAAAAAAACAAATTTTTAGAAGTTTTTTTGAAGGAGCACTGAAATTAACAAAATGCTCTCCAAGCACAAACAATCTATTCTAATTGTACATGGTTACAAGAAATACTACACAAAATAAATTTATTTACAAGGACCAATATAAAATGTACATTGAATGTACAATTTGTACATTTATTTTTAAGGAGGGATTTATATCCTATAAAAATCTTTAAAGGAATTAACAGAGTTGGTAAAATATCCTAATGAATATTACAATTTTTCATCCACGATTAGACAATCTATGTGCAAAGTAAAATCACACAAACTCAACCCAATGTAGACAGACACTGTCAACTTTTACGAAAGTCCAGTTTTCCGGAGCTGATATCACTCCCGCTGTTTATCTTTCAATTGTAATTTATATAGCATCGACTCTCTATCAAACCACAGACTCGGTAGCTCGTGATGGAACCCATTCAAATATTCGAAATGAAAATGAAAATTCTTTATTTTTTTTCCAATAGCATAAATTACATCACAGAAACAAAACATGCCTAGATGATAACAAAGTTAAAACTATTCTACGTGACATTTATTGGTTTCAAACTTCAATAGTTAATACAGCCTTATAACTAAGAGATAAAGCAATGATAGAAAGAAAAATTCACTGATCTTAATAAATAAAAACAAATAACTTATTGGCATGCTTTGCTCGTACATTAAACATGGCAGTTGTGGAAAAGGCCTACATGGGCAGGAGCCTGTGCGTAGGCCTATGAGTTGCTGTCCGATCCTTGTTTTCATGGCCAATTAAAAAATTGTAAATTGCTATGGTGATAAAACAGATTGATGTAGATTAAGAATTCTTAAAACGGGTTGAATGTCCCATATATCACATGGTTCAATCACATATATTCAAAAACACCAATTGATAATTTCAATAATATTTGTCAATGATGACGCTCATTCTGACGAAAAGTGGCCACAGTAGCGACAGGATTGCTTCTGTAAAATTGTGTGTGAAATTGATGATTGTGATTAGCAATAAACGTGGTACAACGATAAGGTCACTCACTTGAGGGGTCCGCCGCCGACCGGAGTGCCTAACGGCGAATCCTGCGGTGGCGTGGGGGGTTTCTTGAGCACACTCTTGAGCGGGACGGCATGGAACCTTGGTTATTTGGCGGGTATCTCCTCGACGTGGGAGGTGTCAATGGCTAGGTCTGGGCCGCGCAGATGCAAGCTCAGTCCTTCGTCGTCACCCCCTCGACCACACACCGTCAGAGTCCTCCCCGTAGTCCTTTTCGTCCTCCCCCTCTGAAAAATGAACAAATGTTGACTATCACATTTTGTACACTGCTTTTTGTTATTCTCTGTTAAACTAAGTCTATTTCAAGATGAGTACATTCAGTAAATGTATAATACAACTGTAAGGTGTTCTAGTTCTATACGTTTTCTTTATAACTTTCCTGAAACAACTGTCATCTGTGTATTAGCTTTTATTTAGTTCACAACATTTTTTATACATACATTTTATTAATTATGAAACAATTTTAATATCGTACTATTTTTACAATAAAGTTTTACGAAGTTTTTTATGGAATAAAATTTAGTGAAATTGTAGCAGTCTTTTAGCAATGTGAACATATAATGAATCAGTGAGCCTATGATACACCAATAAAAACTTTCATAACTTAATCATTGTTGCACAAGATTATGTTGAAGCCTAAAATGTATGGACCTCATGACATTCATTTGAATTCTACTTATCTTTATCTGTTATTGAGATTCCCAGTATATTTTACGTTATATATGAAAAGTAACTTTTTAGTGATCTTAGTTTTAATTCAGATGGAGTTTATGGCGTTTGGTCCATTTCTTTGTAATTGTATTTTAGAATTTTCATTTTTTCAAGAGTAACCCATTATAAATAAGAAAACAATAGTTTTTAACACATTACATTTGTTTATTCAAAAGATAAAAATAAGAAAAATAATAAAATTAAAACATTGAAATAACAAAACACAAGCAGTAGCATCTTCTGCTTTTTCAAGACATCAAAAGAAGACCAGGTGAGACTTGGCAAAGCTTGGGTAAGGATGACGTCAGGACATTCTCCATCCACGATATTCCTCAGGGCCTCTCACCGATTCTCGGGCGAAAATTCAGTTTCGATCAGTTCCTTGCTGCGAAATGAGATGAATCCTTCATCTACCGGAGCACATAGAACCTCTTGGTTGTTTAGGATGTACCATCCTATGACCAAAACAAAAACCATGCTGCGAAACATTATTGTAGGCCGGATTAAAAAGAATTGATGAATGGAAAAGAATTGCACTGCCAATCAATAAAAGCCCAAAAGTGAAATAATTAATATCATGGGGGATTTCCATAGATACAAGACTTTTTATTGTTTACACTGTTGAAATTAAAAATTTAATGTTGTTAATTGTTGCCATAGTAATTTAAATGAATTCTGTTTTAGTGGATTTTTCCAAAAGGGGTACGGTTATTTCACTATACAGTAATTCCTAAGCCCGTAACCATGTTACTTTTTTGTTTTGAGGTTCTAGTCTAAAAATAGCGTTCAAATTCATATATATCTATATATCGATAAAAGACAAGGCCCTGGTTGACTGGCTCACTGACTCATCAATTCTCTAACTTTCTACTATACCAGGAAAAGTTAAAATTTGGTACCGTACTCTGAATCTGTGGGTCCCAAAAAGGAAAGCGTGATAGTTTTTATTTTAATCTGACCCAAGCGCTTCGTCGCACTGGCTTTGAGATTTTCCATTTTATTCTTATGGACATTATTTTAATTGAGGCTTAGGATAATCAATTTTTATGTTTTGATTAGGATTTTTTAATAAGTATACAACAGAATGCAGCACTCAGGCTACTCTGTAACAGTACATTTTTTTCACTGGGGGCGTCCAAACAAAATAAATACATTTATATTTTACAGTCACATTTTAAAAATATTTCTTCTAATTAATTTTTTATTCATTTTTGAGATAGTAAATTTTTTTGTTTTGATTTTTTTTTAGAACTCTTTTTTAGGGACAGTTTTATGTTATTACTACAAAACCAAAAGAGATACGGCATTAGTGTAAATTACTAAGCTGCTCAGTTTAACGAGAGCTTTAATATGATGTACAAAATTACATGTGTTTGTATTTAAAATTTTCGAGTTTTGTGTATGTAAACATTTTCAAAAATGTTAAATTTTGAAAATTTCAGTTTTTTAATAAATGTGGTCTTGTGACATATCATTGTAAAACTTAGCTTATTTCAAATAAGTATTTTAAATCAGAAGTCATTTATGACAAATAATGAAAGAATTACAGGGTATTCCATAAATTTTGATTTTGGCTACGAAAATGGACGCCATTTTGGAACGAATAAAGATAATGAAATTCTGTTTTCACCAAAATGTTTGTAATAAATAGACCTTTCTAATGATGCATAATACGACATATGTTTGTATTTGAAATTACCGATATTCGAACTCAGATTGACCCCCAGTTTTTGAGACACCCTTTATTTATACAACGTTACAAATATTTTAAAATTATTTTTTGGGGTCAATTTAGTGGGAAATGATTTTATTTCAAGCTTGTAGGAAAACTGTTGATCTATAATCGATTTGAGACACCTAATATGTAATTTACGTGTCTCACGTAATTCACATGTATAATTTCATATATATGTATATATATATACATATATATGAAATTATATATGTGAATTACGTGAGACACGTGTATATATATATATATATATAAATGAACGAATGGTGTTTTTGGCTTCTGGGGACCTCAAAATGAAAAAGTAACATGGTCCCGTGCTTAGGTCTTACCGTGGCTACTACCGTAATAGCGTATTCCCCATAAGGAAATTCACTAAAAAAAGATGTTTTAGAAAGATTTAGAAAATGTGTACAATTTTACTAAAGTAAGAACAATCAATAGAGAGAAATTTAACAGTTGTGTAATCTCTCTGCATCTAGGTCGGATATGAGTCACAATTATATTGGCTGTTAAAGATTTTGGGTTTGTTACTGCGTTTTATAAAGTGTAATTATCTTTCTCTTTTATCTGTAAATCTACACCAGGTGCTGCCGGCTTTGCTGCTTAGCAGAGCCATACACGCTAGACTAGATTTTCTGGGGGGGCTGGGGTTTCAGAAGTGTTTTGCTCTAAATGCCCCCCTTCCCCGGCTACCAATAAAATGACCTCATCGATACTGGGACTATGTAATCCAATGTTGAATTTAATGTATGGCTATATTTATAGAACAATAATTATTATCAATTGCAAGACTTAAAATGAAATTTGGAAGAGTCCAATGTGAATGTATTCAGAGCAACAGAATAATGTGGAGCGCCAACCTTGTTTACTAACTTTGGTCTTTATTTAAAATCTAAAACTTGTTTCTCACTTTTTACTTTATAACTCAAAAATGTACTAGGTTAGATTCTATTAAAACATTTGAACAATCTTGTATACAATTATATACATATAACCTACATAAGTTACTGTTGAATATAATGCAAACACGGGAAAGAAAGCCAAAGACTAGCGCGATCGGGCGAGTGACAATTTGATCACCACTCTACATTGAATTCATTTATCACTAAGGCTATTCAATCTAAGAAATTTTGTTATAATATTAGGTATTTTATATGGTTTATAGTAAAGAGATTTCCTCCAAAATAGGTATTAAATTTTCCAAAATCAGAAAGACCAGAATTATTAAAAACTCCTATGGAAAATTTTATTAAATAAAGTCCGATTAAGGGGATAATTGCTAGGCCCACTTCGTTTAATTTACAAAGTTATGCAAATATTGTTTATTCATGTAGCTTTGTGTTCCTTTGTTTCCTTTGTGTCACTCATAGCTGGGCCTATACAATTTTAAACCCTCACTATAGCCAAGTTCACCCTCACCGATGTTATGTATCTGGTTCGGGGTTTTTATGAACAGTAATAGGGACCGATGCAGGTGAACGCTAACCTGATGGGGACTAAGAAGCAGACACCAAAATGAATTGATAGTCAAGCTGGATCAACCAATAAGATCAACCGTGTTATGAGTAAAAATACAAAACCGAGCCAGATATCTAATCAACTTATTGGACAATAAAATTAACATTATCAGTGCGGTGTAATCAGTACCACTGTAAAAATAGATTTGTTGCTCAGTACCGAGGTAGCAAATAGCATACGGGTACTACACCAACTTGATATCTGAAATTTACTATTTTGTACTGCTAGGTCTATTTGACAGAAAGTGTGAAAAACTGTGCTCTGACATGCAGCTGGTAAAGGCTCCAGGAGATAGATATGTGAGTGTATGAAACAATGTAGCCTAAACATGCATAAATAGCTGAGAGAAAATAGCCCATTTCTTATGTAATTATTATTTATTAAAATTTGTATGTCGATCTTCTATGGTTACATTATAATTTCACCCAACTCTATGCAGTGTCTAATGCCAATTTGCATTTTGAAAACGCCAGTCAACATATAAATTATTATTTTTATGTAATATGATTTTTTACTACGCCCAGGAAATCTGGGGGAGCTTAGCCCCCACAAGCCCCTGCCTTTAGCCGCCTATGAGCAGAGCAATTCACACTATCGGTGATGAATAAAGTGAGTCTTGTAATTAATTAAGTCCTTGTGTTCGACAAATATAAATGGTACAATTTAAAGAGTTGTATCTTTGAAAAAAGTTTAATGCTGGATAGGACTCTATTATGGTTAAGTTAATAAATAAAGGACGAGAGAAAACTAGACGACAGATTTAGGCTTCTTTACCGGCGCCATACTGGACCGGACAAAAATTTTTTGACTGTTGATCCTAATGGGAGCGTTCATACTAGTGCGGCAGCGGCCGGACGAACCACGGTGGACGTCCGGCGCCGGAAGACCGCCGGAAAGCAAAAACGTACCTTCCGTCGCCGCACCGGACCGTACATTGTTTCGTACATTGGTTTTTATCGACGCGTTCACATCTGTGCGTTCCGGCAGGGTTTTCGCCGGACGTAAATTGAATATTTTTCACTCTCTATCTCTCAGTGGTTGACTAGTGTTGGTTCTACAGTTTTCTTGTTGAACTGTAGTTTTTAATAAGCACTGTGTACGACATGGAGGAATGAATTGACATCAAGCACTTGATAAGTTTGGTCAACCAGAGGCCAGTGTTGTGGGAGAAATCCTTAAAAGAACACCATAACCGTGTTTTTGTAACAGAAGCATGGGGAGATGTGTTTTTATTATAACACAACCAGGAAGCATAATTGTTTTCATATATAGCCAGTTTTTTAAAACCTGATCCTTCTAGGGAGAGATGGTGGCGGGGATTCGTTTATCCTCGCTAATGTCCAATTGTCTGGAGCCCTTTGTTTTTATTTATTTATTTATTTATTTTTATTTCACTGCTTTTTACCAGCCGGAAATTTTACACCACAACATATTGTGTATCAGTTTTACAATATTATTAGAGAAGTTGTTTTTTAATCAGTTTACTTTAGAACTGTTACTTTTAATAAGGCATAGGTTTGGCTTAAAAATATAACAGCTGACTAGGAGTTACTGCAAGACATTTTAACTGATTTAAAACGTTATTTAAGGAAATCTGATACTCGAACATGTTTGTCACGAGTTTTATTTTTTTGTTTGCAGTTTAAATCACTCCCCCCACTCCAATATTCTTAAAAAGAATCAGGTAGAAAAAAATACCTGTATCCTACAGCATTTGTTGGTCGAAATTGAGCAATTTATTTTGATACATTACGAAAATTACATATAGTACTAAATCAAAGACATCCCACCAATCCAATATTGTAGGTAAGACATTTATTTTCATGCTTCGACAGTTTTGTTTAACGTAAAATGCTCAGAAACAATAGAGAGTTTTTGCATGTACGGTAAATGAATACGGTAAACGCTAAAACGCTATTTAAATAGTGGGGATTTTAGGTACTTTTGCTGCTTGAAGGTACAAAAGCTCGTTGAAAAGGTGATCAATAGTAACTATTAGACACCATTCATACAGTTGAACTATCCTTTGCAACATAATACCTAACCTGGTATTACTCTAATAGAGTTTTTGCAACATACGGTAAATCTTACGGTAAAAGCTAAACGCTATTTTTAAGTTGGCAAATTTTCGTATATTACGTTACACAGGATATTTCAACTGTATTATTAGTGCTTAATGGTTACTATTGACCACTTTTCAACGAACTTTCGTAGCTTTAAGCGTCAAAAGTACCTAAATCCACCATTAATTAAATAGCGTTTAGCGTTTACCGTATTCATTTACCGTGTGTGCAAAAACTCTGGAATGGTTGGGAATTTTTTCATGTTATTCTTAGGTATTGAAAACAAAAACTAACTTTCTACCGTTACCATCTTCTAACCCGTTAGGAATATCAAATTTATAAATTTTTCTAAAAATTAAATTATATAAAAGATATAAAAAAGGGGATTTGTATTTAAAATTTGAATAATATTGGCCTGGAAATCGCCGGACTCGGCCGCTTTGATATGAAAGGGCCTTCCGGTCGCCACCGCACGTCCGGTCCGGTGCGGCGCCGGACCGCTCTGATCTGAAAGAAGCCTAAGCATACTACAGAGATTAATTGTAAGTGATAATTAACAGCATCCCTCTTTATTGTTTAAGTTACCTTTACTGTGTTTGTAAATCATATATTTCAGTTTCACTATGGTTGAAGGTTGAGCACCTCCATTCTGATCCTTCGCATTTCCTTTGCATTTTGTTATCTGAGGGAGACATTAAGCTTGAATATTTTGAATTTTGCTCTTTTTCACTTTTGCAGTGGAAGGCATATATAACTGTCTGCGTGTGTTACACAGGAGCATGTGAGTGACGACTTCAAGATCACTCCGCCACGGCTGTACCAGGTGCGGCTGGGCATGGGCTACCTGGAGCTGCCGCAGGTGGAACTGCCCCACAACAAGCTTGTCCACACGCTGCTGCAATATGTAACTGTCTGCGTGTGTTACACAGGAGCATGTGAGTGACGACTTCAAGATCACTCCGCCGCGGCTGTACCAGGTGCGGCTGGGCATGGGCTACCTGGAGCTGCCGCAGGTGGAACTGCCCCACAACAAGCTTGTCCACACGCTGCTGCAATATGTAACTGTCTGCGTGTGTTACACGGGAGCATGTGAGTGACGACTTCAAGATCACTCCGCCGCGGCTGTACCAGGTGCGGCTGGGCATGGGCTACCTGGAGCTGCCGCAGGTGGAACTGCCCCACAACAAGCTTGTCCACACGCTGCTGCAATATGTAACTGTCTGCGTGTGTTACACAGGAGCATGTGAGTGACGACTTCAAGATCACTCCGCCGCGGCTGTACCAGGTGCGGGTGGGCATGGGCTACCTGGAGCTGCCGCAGGTGGAACTGCCCCACAACAAGCTTGTCCACACGCTGCTGCAATATGTAACTGTCTGCGTGTGTTACACAGGAGCATGTGAGTGACGACTTCAAGATCACTCCGCCGCGGCTGTACCAGGTGCGGGTGGGCATGGGCTACCTGGAGCTGCCGCAGGTGGAACTGCCCCACAACAAGCTTGTCCACACGCTGCTGCAATATGTAACTGTCTGCGTGTGTTACACGGGAGCATGTGAGTGACGACTTCAAGATCACTCCGCCGCGGCTGTACCAGGTGCGGCTGGGCATGGGCTACCTGGAGCTGCCGCAGGTGGAACTGCCCCACAACAAGCTTGTCCACACGCTGCTGCAATATGTAACTGTCTGCGTGTGTTACACGGGAGCATGTGAGTGACGACTTCAAGATCACTCCGCCGCGGCTGTACCAGGTGCGGGTGGGCATGGGCTACCTGGAGCTGCCGCAGGTGGAACTGCCCCACAACAAGCTTGTCCACACGCTGCTGCAATATGTAACTGTCTGCGTGTGTTACACAGGAGCATGTGAGTGACGACTTCAAGATCACTCCGCCACGGCTGTACCAGGTGCGGGTGGGCATGGGCTACCTGGAGCTGCCGCAGGTGGAACTGCCCCACAACAAGCTTGTCCACACGCTGCTGCAATATGTAACTGTCTGCGTGTGTTACACGGGAGCATGTGAGTGACGACTTCAAGATCACTCCGCCACGGCTGTACCAGGTGCGGCTGGGCATGGGCTACCTGGAACTACCGTAGGTGGAACTGCCCCACAACAAGCTTGTCCACACGCTGCTGCAATATGTAACTGTCTGCGTGTGTTACACAGGAGCATGTGAGTGACGACTTCAAGATCACTCCGCCGCGGCTGTACCAGGTGCGGCTGGGCATGGGCTACCTGGAGCTGCCGCAGGTGGAACTGCCCCACAACAAGCTTGTCCACACGCTGCTGCAATATGTAACTGTCTGCGTGTGTTACACAGGAGCATGTGAGTGACGACTTCAAGATCACTCCGCCACGGCTGTACCAGGTGCGGCTGGGCATGGGCTACCTGGAGCTGCCGCAGGTGGAACTGCCCCACAACAAGCTTGTCCACACGCTGCTGCAATATGTAACTGTCTGCGTGTGTTACACAGGAGCATGTGAGTGACGACTTCAAGATCACTCCGCCACGGCTGTACCAGGTGCGGCTGGGCATGGGCTACCTGGAGCTGCCGCAGGTGGAACTGCCCCACAACAAGCTTGTCCACACGCTGCTGCAATATGTAACTGTCTGCGTGTGTTACACAGGAGCATGTGAGTGACGACTTCAAGATCACTCCGCCACGGCTGTACCAGGTGCGGCTGGGCATGGGCTACCTGGAGCTGCCGCAGGTGGAACTGCCCCACAACAAGCTTGTCCACACGCTGCTGCAATATGTAACTGTCTGCGTGTGTTACACAGGAGCATGTGAGTGACGACTTCAAGATCACTCCGCCGCGGCTGTACCAGGTGCGGCTGGGCATGGGCTACCTGGAGCTGCCGCAGGTGGAACTGCCCCACAACAAGCTTGTCCACACGCTGCTGCAATATGTAACTGTCTGCGTGTGTTACACAGGAGCATGTGAGTGACGACTTCAAGATCACTCCGCCGCGGCTGTACCAGGTGCGGCTGGGCATGGGCTACCTGGAGCTGCCGCAGGTGGAACTGCCCCACAACAAGCTTGTCCACACGCTGCTGCAATATGTAACTGTCTGCGTGTGTTACACAGGAGCATGTGAGTGACGACTTCAAGATCACTCCGCCGCGGCTGTACCAGGTGCGGGTGGGCATGGGCTACCTGGAGCTGCCGCAGGTGGAACTGCCCCACAACAAGCTTGTCCACACGCTGCTGCAATATGTAACTGTCTGCGTGTGTTACACAGGAGCATGTGAGTGACGACTTCAAGATCACTCCGCCGCGGCTGTACCAGGTGCGGGTGGGCATGGGCTACCTGGAGCTGCCGCAGGTGGAACTGCCCCACAACAAGCTTGTCCACACGCTGCTGCAATATGTAACTGTCTGCGTGTGTTACACGGGAGCATGTGAGTGACGACTTCAAGATCACTCCGCCGCGGCTGTACCAGGTGCGGCTGGGCATGGGCTACCTGGAGCTGCCGCAGGTGGAACTGCCCCCCAACAAGCTTGTCCACACGCTGCTGCAATATGTAACTGTCTGCGTGTGTTACACAGGAGCATGTGAGTGACGACTTCAAGATCACTCCGCCACGGCTGTACCAGGTGCGGCTGGGCATGGGCTACCTGGAGCTGCCGCAGGTGGAACTGCCCCACAACAAGCTTGTCCACACGCTGCTGCAATATGTAACTGTCTGCGTGTGTTACACGGGAGCATGTGAGTGACGATTTCAAGATCACTCCGCCGCGGCTGTACCAGGTGCGGGTGGGCATGGGCTACCTGGAGCTGCCGCAGGTGGAACTGCCCCACAACAAGCTTGTCCACACGCTGCTGCAATATGTAACTGTCTGCGTGTGTTACACAGGAGCATGTGAGTGACGACTTCAAGATCACTCCGCCACGGCTGTACCAGGTGCGGGTGGGCATGGGCTACCTGGAGCTGCCGCAGGTGGAACTGCCCCACAACAAGCTTGTCCACACGCTGCTGCAATATGTAACTGTCTGCGTGTGTTACACGGGAGCATGTGAGTGACGACTTCAAGATCACTCCGCCACGGCTGTACCAGGTGCGGCTGGGCATGGGCTACCTGGAACTACCGTAGGTGGAACTGCCCCACAACAAGCTTGTCCACACGCTGCTGCAATATGTAACTGTCTGCGTGTGTTACACAGGAGCATGTGAGTGACGACTTCAAGATCACTCCGCCGCGGCTGTACCAGGTGCGGCTGGGCATGGGCTACCTGGAGCTGCCGCAGGTGGAACTGCCCCACAACAAGCTTGTCCACACGCTGCTGCAATATGTAACTGTCTGCGTGTGTTACACAGGAGCATGTGAGTGACGACTTCAAGATCACTCCGCCACGGCTGTACCAGGTGCGGCTGGGCATGGGCTACCTGGAGCTGCCGCAGGTGGAACTGCCCCACAACAAGCTTGTCCACACGCTGCTGCAATATGTAACTGTCTGCGTGTGTTACACGGGAGCATGTGAGTGACGACTTCAAGATCACTCCGCCGCGGCTGTACCAGGTGCGGGTGGGCATGGGCTACCTGGAGCTGCCGCAGGTGGAACTGCCCCACAACAAGCTTGTCCACACGCTGCTGCAATATGTAACTGTCTGCGTGTGTTACACAGGAGCATGTGAGTGACGACTTCAAGATCACTCCGCCACGGCTGTACCAGGTGCGGCTGGGCATGGGCTACCTGGAGCTGCCGCAGGTGGAACTGCCCCACAACAAGCTTGTCCACACGCTGCTGCAATATGTAACTGTCTGCGTGTGTTACACAGGAGCATGTGAGTGACGACTTCAAGATCACTCCGCCACGGCTGTACCAGGTGCGGGTGGGCATGGGCTACCTGGAGCTGCCGCAGGTTGAACTGCCCCACAACAAGCTTGTCCACACGCTGCTGCAATATGTAACTGTCTGCGTGTGTTACACAGGAGCATGTGAGTGACGACTTCAAGATCACTCCGCCACGGCTGTACCAGGTGCGGGTGGGCATGGGCTACCTGGAGCTGCCGCAGGTGGAACTGCCCCACAACAAGCTTGTCCACACGCTGCTGCAATATGTAACTGTCTGCGTGTGTTACACAGGAGCATGTGAGTGACGACTTCAAGATCACTCCGCCACGGCTGTACCAGGTGCGGGTGGGCATGGGCTACCTGGAGCAGCCGCAGGTGGAACTGCCCCACAACAAGCTTGTCCACACGCTGCTGCAATATGTAACTGTCTGCGTGTGTTACACAGGAGCATGTGAGTGACGACTTCAAGATCACTCCGCCGCGGCTGTACCAGGTGCGGCTGGGCATGGGCTACCTGGAGCTGCCGCAGGTGGAACTGCCCCACAACAAGCTTGTCCACACGCTGCTGCAATATGTAACTGTCTGCGTGTGTTACACGGGAGCATGTGAGTGACGACTTCAAGATCACTCCACCGCGGCTGTACCAGGTGCGGCTGGGCATGGGCTACCTGGAGCTGCCGCAGGTGGAACTGCCCCACAACAAGCTTGTCCACACGCTGCTGCAATATGTAACTGTCTGCGTGTGTTACACAGGAGCATGTGAGTGACGACTTCAAGATCACTCCGCCACGGCTGTACCAGGTGCGGCTGGGCATGGGCTACCTGGAGCTGCCGCAGGTGGAACTGCCCCACAACAAGCTTGTCCACACGCTGCTGCACAGCAAAAACGTATACATACTTGATTGCTACCTCGACCTTTTTGTCTGGTACGTTAACAAACTTTAAGAACACACGTTAAGTAGATATGTCTAAGTGAAGGTTTCTTTTAGACCTAGATTTTCGTACTTATATACTTTACTTACTTACTAACTTCTTTGTCCATTGATATTCAAGATGGTATTTTGCTTCGCCAGTTATTTGTTTTTACAACTTCTGGTTTTCAGCACCTCATCTTCCTCACGTCTTTGAGAACTTCATCCTTCCACATATTAATTCGACATCTAGGGGTTTTCTCTAATCCTTTATTTTATTCCACACTTTATTTATAGATATACTTGTAGACATAAATGAGCTAAAAAAAAAAACTAACTGTTTTTGTGCGACGATTGCTCAGCTGTTATAAACCTTATAGACTTCATTCAATTCACTTTGCTTTAGTCGTTAAGCTCTCTGAAATTGATTTCCTTTTGGTTCTTGTCTATAGTCTAGCCTAGAGCAGTGATAACCTTTAAGTTTAAGTTGAGTTAAAGGTTCATACCACTGTGATTCATACAATTTCCTGACCTCTCCCCCACCACTGCATGGTTGTGTGTACAGGTTTGGCAAGAAGTCTACAAGGCTGGTGCGAGCAGCGGCTGTAAAGCTGTCCCACGAGTTGTTCAACATGATGGACCGGCCGCCTCACGCGCTGGTCACCAGAGTGCAGGAGGGGACGGAGACACAGATATTCAAAGTCAAGTTCACCGGCTGGGACGAGGTATGTCTTCATAACTACTCTCAAACGCACATGGTTGGAGAAAAAAATATTGTTGTGCTTTCATTGTTTAGAAGTGTGGTCTAGAAAGAAAGATGAAAGGTGTTTTAAAACAATAATATCATGGGTTTGTTAGTGATCAAATATTTCTGCAAGGAGTTGCTAACTTTTATCGTATAGAGTTATGGTGCCAGAATACAATTTCTTTGCTTTCCTCAGCGATTTGAAGGGTTATTTTGTGTCAATAGGTGATTGCTGTAGATTTCACAAGGACCGCTGAATCTGTCCAGAAGACAGGGGCTGATCTGACAAAGTGGGCAAAACAACAAGAAACAAAGGTAAAAATCCCAATGCCATATTTCTAAATTTAGTGGTTTGATGGGAAATCATGCAGTTATCTCTACAGTTAAACATAAGTTACCATATAAAGTAAAAATAATGATCAAAAAAGTGTTTTGGTGGAATATTTTATTTTTATGATAGTTAATTTGCTTTTAATGGTTCATATTAATAACTGAAAAATTAACTAGGACTAACCAAGATTAATTGTAACCTCCCAATTAAGTTTTATGTAATTCTTTATGTTATTTTCTTATACTTCCACTCAGGTTAAGCCAAGGGTACTTATGCAGCACAACGAGGTTAAACTACATACATATAGAGTGATAAATTCATGTTAGTTTTTTGCTCCCTTTTGATTTGTGCTATTTTACCCACAATTCTCGCTTCAGCTTCAAAAATACAGATTATGCGTTTAAAACATGATTATTTGTCACTTTGATTTCATAGTCTGTGAGCTTGCTATTGAAGTTCTTTACTATAGACACGTCGGATAGGTGTGGGTAAAATGGCAAATCACTGGTAAGAAAGTGTAAACAAAGGCCTGGTTACCAAGGAAACAGAGGGAATCATGGGTAAACTGGTGCCAATCAACAGAGGGCAAACTTCCCTATCTTTGTAGCACTCAATATCTAGTTTAACCTCGTTGCAGCACAATGTACTACATTAATCAGATTGGATTGACATCTCTGTGAATCAATAACTCCTATTCTGCATTTAACATATGTTCTTCTGTTATACTATCAACAGCTGTTTTGGTTTACAAGTCAATAAAAAAAATATGCCACATGTTTTATGGACAAAAATATATTGAGCTATTAAGGGCTTCCCTTGCCTTTTAGAAATATGGAAAGTCTTAAACGTCATTGCAATACTACATATAATACAGATTTTTTTTATATGTCAAACGTTAAAATAAAATTGCTCTAAAAATAAGGGGGAATTTTGTTCACAAAAGAGCTTTATGTATAGTATTTAAGGATCCTGATAATATATTGTTATGTTATTCAAAGAAACAACTAAATGCACACTTTGATGTGGCTTTTGAGTGTAAATACGCCTCTGAAAATCTCACATATATTGTTGCTCTTCCTCAGGCGGATCTAGCTGCGCTGTTCACCCCTCGGCAGCCACCGATGACAGCAACGGAAGCACAACAGTTGATGGAGGACTGGAACGATGATTTGGACGCTATGGAGTCTTTCGTTTTGGAAGGAACAATCAACAAGAAGTTTGTCCGACTTCCAGAAGAGGAAGTTGGTGAGAGTTTAACCGTTTTAAATAATTTTCCTACTTTACAAAGTTTGTTTTGTGATTTTATCAAAGATAAAGCTATGCTCTTCACTACAGCGCACCAGCTGGATCCTTTCCATCATGCAGCAGTGATATTATTTTCTTGTTCTTCTACTAAACCAGGAGACTTACTGAAACTTTTACTTAATTTGTAAATTTGCAATATTATTATTATTATTATTTTATTTTTGTATGTTGGCTGACCTAGTGTTTTTAATGGAGATAGTATATAAATATTAGGTTGATTTTGTGATTGAGTTAACGTCTTAAGTGAAATAGTTATTAATATGAACTTTCTCATAACAAATCAGATGATGCATTACAAAATTTGTTTAAGTGACAACCAAATAGTTTTATGATGTTGAAGAATGCTATTATAAAAGTAACATACAAGT
>CM061534.1:101631764-102030082 GCA_030545055.2 Neoaliturus tenellus | reverse complement strand
AGTCACAACAAGACTCTCTTTGCACAACAAGAGTCCACAACAAGAGCGCCCCCCTTGAAACTGATTTTTAGCGAATTTCCCTATAGGGAATACGCTATTACAGTAGTAGCCATGGTAAGACATAAGCCCGGAACCACTTTACTTTTTCATTTTGAGGTCCCCAGAAGCCAAAAACACCATTCGTTCGTTTTCATATATATGTATATATAAGTAGATAGTATCATGTTACTTCTAGGACACTTTTGGAGCCAATCAAAAATCAAACAAATTTCACAGTTTTTTAATACAATTATGCAATATTTTTGCCACTTTTTGGCCAATTTTTAGCTTTTGTCAAATTGTCATAAAAAATATGCAAATTTAATGACACTTTGTAACAAATATGCATGAATTTATATGAAATTGTTTACAGAATAAAAAGTTTTTTAAAACCAGTAAAATTATAATTTTTTACAAGATGATTTAAAATTTATTATCAATACAATTATACTAAAATAATTATTCAAATTTAATTAAAGCAGTTTCTTTATCATCAAAAGTCTTAAAAGCAGTGACAATTAAATTTAAATCTTTTTTATTTAATTCTTTAATAGTTTTATCAACAATTATATTAGTAAATCTTTTTGGTAAATGCATTTTACATTTTTCTAATTCAACAATAATTGTATATCCATATTTATCTTTAATTCTTTCAAATTTTTCAATTTTATATTTTTCATTTAAATTTAAACTTTTTAATGGTTTATATTCTTTAAATCTTAATTCTCCAATGTTATTAATTTCTTCTAACAGATCCATTTATATAGGAAAAAAATATCACAAATTCATTTGTGATAGATATGTTAAAAAGTCATTATCATAATTAGGTTTTACACAAAAGTCCATATTTAAATATTTAAAAATCATTGGTAATAATTTTTTATATGATATATTACTTTTCTTAAAACATAAATATTTATTAAAAACTAGTGTAATTTTTTCTTTATCTTCATTATTCAATTCAAAATCAATATTGTATATTTTGTTTAAAAATTGATAGTAAAATATCCAATTTGTATAATTCCTTTGCTTTAAAAATAATTTTATATTCTTAGGTGTTATTTCAAAATGATTGGAAATACATAAAATATATAATTCATTAATTAATTGGTGTGTTTTATATGGTTGAAAATGGTTAAATTCTCTTAAAATATGTTTAAGATGTTTATTCTTATTACTTTTTCTCTTAATCTTTTTTTCATAAATAATTCTTTTACATATACTACATCCTACACAATTTCCAATAATAGTAAAATTAGTTTGATTATGACATCTATAACACATATCCATTTATTAAAAAAATATTTTATACATAAATGAATTGATTTAATTCATTTATGTATAAAATATTTTTTATATATAAATGAATGAACCAATTCACTGTCACAAATGTAAGAAAAAAACTAAAAATATTAATCCACAAATCGTTGAAATGAAAAATGGATTATATAGAATTGCTACTAAATGTTCAATTTGTAAAACAAATAAAAGTAAAATTAAAAAAAAAGAAGTTAAACCTATAATTAAAAAAGAATTAACTAATACACCCCGTCGCAGCAGACCTGCGTACTCAGCGAATTTCCTAATCAGTAATATTAATTTTGACCAGATAAACCTGTAAACCAAATGTCATCACATGCTCATAAATAGGGAAATAAATGTCTAGTCTCCTTATGATAAAATAGAAAAGAGTATGCAGGTATGCTGCCATGGGGAACACCAAAAGTAGGTTTTTAGCATAAAAACAATTTTTTTCAAGCATATAAAGCCATATACTAAGTTTCATCAATATCTGTCCATAAATAAAAAAGTTTGCCTATTCTCCATATGATTAACATGGGAACAGAGTATGCAGGTTTGCTGCCATGATAAGTAAAAAAAAAAAACAAGATTTTTACCTTAAATGGATGAATCTCAACCAAATGAAGCTAAATACTAAGTTTCATCCAAAAATATAGGTTAATAAGTGAAATATTAACACATCCTTATTCTCCATAAGATTAACATTGGAGCCCCAAAAGACAATGTACTGTCTTTAGACTTTGTAATATCTCGGTAACCAATGGAGATAGAGCAAAGCTTCAAAATACTAAATTGTGTGTTTTTTTGACCTAAATCCAATGGTCAAAATAAAAATTAAAAATTTTTTAATTTTACATATGAAAAATGCAAAAAACCCATTTTTGGGGTACAAAACCCCCCAAAACTACCCCTTCCGGTAGGTCGATATGTCTGGTTTTCGAACTCATCCGAATAAACGTAGGATTACACATCTCTACCAAATTTGGTGTCGATCGGACCATTTTTACGAGAGTTATCGTGTCTAGGGACACATACATATATATATACATATATACATATATACATATATATATATATATATATATATATATATATATATATATATACATATATATATACATATATATATATAAAATTTTTAATGACTATTATTTTTGGTCTCTGGGCACCTCAAAACAAAAAAGTAACATGGTCCCGGGCTTAGGTCTTTCCATCAGACCTACGGTAATAGCTTATTCCCTATGGGAAATTCGCTAAAAATGAACAAATAATTGAAGCAAATGAAATTCATGCTCCAATCAGAAAGAAATTTCTAAAAAGAAAAATAATTACATTAGGTATTGATGATTTATGGGCAGCAGATTTAATTATAATGAAAAATTATGAAAAAGAAAATGGTGGTTATAAATATATGTTAAATTTGATAGATACTTTTTCAAAATATGTTTGGTCAAAACCATTAAAGAAAAAAGATGGAAAAACAGTTTCTAAAGCATTTGAAGAAATAATTACGGATGCAATTAAAAATAATCATAAATCACCTAATCTTTTACATACAGATAAAGGATTAGAATTTATTAATAAAGAATTCAAAGAAATATTAAATAAATATGATATTAAATTGTATCATACAGAAAATGAAGAAAAATCAAGTATAATAGAAAGGTATAAAAGAACACAAAATGAAAAAATGAAAATACAATTTGAAATTAATAAAAATTATAGATGGATAAATATTTTACAAAAAATTGTTAAAGAATATAATAACTCATATCATCCAACAATTAAAATGAAACCAATTGAAGTAAATAAAAATAATGAAAAGGATTTATTAGATACTGTTTTTAAATATAAACCACCAAAAATAATAACTAAATCAAAATTTAAAATAAATGATAGAGTTAGAATTGGTAATAAAAAATCAACATTTTCTAATAAATATAAAAATAATTGGTCTAGAGAAATATTTATAATTTCTAAAATTAATAATACAAATCCAGTTACATATAGTATAAAAGATCAAAATAATGAAGATATTATTGGAAATTTTTATGAATATAAATTGAAAAAAAAAATTGTAAATTTTATTTTATATAAATGGAAAAGAAATGTTTAAGGTGTAAATTATATAAAGATATATCTCAATTTTATAAAGATAAATATACTAAAGATGGGTTATATTATTATTGTAAAGAATGTAAGGATGTGTATTATAAAAAATTATATGATAATATTAAAGTTATTGAATTAAATGAAAAACAATGTCATAAATGTAAAGAAATTAAAGATATTTCAAATTTTAATAATTATCATTATAGTAAAGATAGAAAAAATGCAATTTGTATACAATGTATTAAAGAAATGTTTTTAAAACCACAATTTTGTGAATGTGGAAGAAATATTAAATGGACTAAAAAATATTCAAGACATTTAGAAACTAAAATTCATGACAAAAATATAACAAAACTAGAAAATTTAAAAATATGATAAAAATAATAATTTTACTTGTTTTAAAAAAGTTTAAATTTTATTGAAAAAATATTATAGAAAACTTAAATTGACTTATAAAAAAAGTCAACTATTGATTTTATTGAAAAAATACTCTAGAAAATTTCCATTAACTTGTGAAAAGTTGACTATTGATTTTATTGAAAAAATACTCTAGAAAATTTAAATTAACTTGTGAAAAGTTGACTATTGATTTTATTGAATAAATACTCTAGAAAATTTAAATTAACTTGTGAAAAGTTGACTATTGATTGAAAAAATACAATTTAAACTATAAATTACCTAGAAAAAAGTGGAAAAACTTCTCATATTTTTAAGAGTTTTATTTCTAAGTAAAAATTATTTCTAATAAATGGAACGAACAAATAAAAATATTAATTGTCCTAATTGTAATAAAAATATATTATATAAAAATTATGATAGACATTATAACATTATAACTAAACATTTATTAAATACACAAAAGTATGATAATAAAATATTTGAATTAAAACATTGGTGTAAAAATAATAATATATATAATTATAAAAATAAAACTTTAGATGAATTAACAAATATTAAAGAAACTTTTGATCTTACAAATTATTCATTATTTAATATAGAAAAATTAAATGAAATTGCAAAAAAATTATCTGTCAGAAATTATGAAAATTTATCTAGAGATGAACTAATTAAAAGATTAAACAAAATTAAAGAAAATCCAAATAATTTAAAATATAGATCATTTAAATATATTCAAAATTTAGCAATTAAAAATAGTATTAAAATTGTTAATAAACTAGAAAAGAATTAATTGGATTATTAAATGATTATTTTAAAAATAGACCAATTCCAAAAAAATATAATAAATATTCAAGAAGCATCATCATTAAAAGGATATTTTGAAGATTATATTTTAACAAATTCAAATGATGATTTAGATATTAATGATTATTTAGAAACTCAAAGAAATGAAATAAAAAAATTGATAGAAAAAAAATTTAAATATATTAAAGGACAGATGGCTTTAGAATGTGAATATGAAAGAAAATTAGTAAATGGTGAAATTCAAAATAGTAACATGTATTTTTGCATAAAAAGTTTAGATATTTTAAATGTAGATGATTTTATTGATGATCAATTTAAGAAATTAATAGTTAGAGAACAACTAAATCAACCATCAAAAGGCTCTGGTTGGTCATTAAAAAGATGTGTTGAACTAAATCTAAAATTATCTAAAAATAATTCATTAAATGCTGGATCATATATAGAATTACCAAATGAAATTAAGAATAAAAAATGTTGTGTAAATTTTAAAAATAAAGATGAATATTGTTTTATTTATGCAATTAGATGTGCTATTGATAAACCAAATGAACATGTTGAAAGAGTTAAACAATATCAAAAATATATAAATGATGATATTTTTAAAGGTTTTGATTATCCAATATCATTGAAAGATATTAAATTATTTGAAAAAAGATAATTTGATTCTAAATATAATTATCCATCAATGTCAATAAATATTCATAGAATTGATGAAGATGAAAAAATAGTGCCATTACAAATATCTGAACATTATAATACAAAACTAGAAATTGATTTATTATACCATAAAATTGATAATAATTCTCATTATATATTGATTACAGATTTAAGCAAGTTAGTATCTAAGAAATTAACACAAAAAAATAAAAATAAAAAATATATTTGTAGAAGATATTTGACTCATTTTTATAAAAATAAAGACTTAACTAATCATTTAGAAATTTGTAAATCATTAGAACCATGTAGACCTATAATGCCATTTCCTGGTCAAAGAGTAAGTTTTAAAAATTATTATAAAAAGTTTGAACATCCATATGTAATTTATTTAGATTTTGGAAGTATATTAGAGAAGATTGATAATTGTAAAAATAATCCAAATTGCTCATATACAAATAAAATTCAAAAACATAAACCATATGAATTTACAATCTATTTAGTATCTAGAGTAACTAATAAAATGTATAAACCTATTTGTTATAGAGCAAAAAATAAAGAGGAATTAATAAATGTACCAAATAAATTATTTGAATATTTAGATGAAATTTCAAAATATATAGCTAAAAAATATAATTAAAATATAAAAAAACCTATGAATTTAACTAATGAAGAAGAAATTAATTATAAAAAACTAATATTTGTCATATTTGTGAAAATAGTGGTTTTGATGATGATAAAAGAATAAAAGTAAGAGATCATTGCCATTTAACAGGAAAATTTAGGGGTGCTGCACATTTAAATTGGAATTTAAATCTAAAATTTTCTCAAAATATTCCTATATTCTGTCATAATAGTTCAAATTATGATACACATTAGTTTATAAAAGAATTAGCTAAAAAATATGGTAAAATTGATTTGTTAGCTAATACAGATGAAAAATATATAAACTATTCAGTAAATTCTGGTTATGGTTATGAATTTGAAGGTGATAAACCTAAAAAAAATTTATAAAATTCTCATTTGTAGATACATTTAGATTTATGGCTACATCAATTGAAAAATTAGCTAAAAATCTTAAAGAATTTAAGCATATAAATAAATTTATAAAAGAAAATGATATAATTGAATATGATAATGAAACTTTAAAAATATTAACTTCTAAAGGTGTATTTCCATATGAATTTATTGATAACGTTGAAAAATTAAACTATGATAAAATATTAGAAAATGATCAATTTTATAGTTGTTTAACTAATGAAAATATAAGTGATGATGATTATAAACATTATATAAAAGTTTGGAATAAATTAAAAGTAAAAACATTAGGAAATTATTCAGATTTATATAATATTCAAGATGTTCTTTTATTAGCTGATATATTTGAAAATTTTAGATCTGTTTGTTTGAAAAATTATCAATTAGATCCAGCACATTATCTAACATCACCATCATTAGCTTGGGATTCCATGTTAAAATTAACAAAAATTAATCTAGAATTAATAAGTGATTATAATATGTATTTAATGATTGAAAAAGGTATTAGAGGTGGTATTTCACAATGTATAACTAAGTATTGTAAAGCAAACAATAAATATACAAAAAATTATGATAAAACAAAACCTGAAAATTATATGTTATATATAGATGCAAATAATCTATATAGTTGGGCTTTAGGTCAAAAATTACCTTATAAGGATATAACATGGATGAATCCTAATACATATACATTAAATGAATGGGAAGAAACAATATTAGAATTAGATGAAAATGCTGAATATGGATACATATTAGATGTTGATTTAGAATATCCTATTGAATTACATGATAATCATAAAGATTTACCATTAGCACCTGAACATTATAATAATAAGCTTTGCACAATATTATTTGATAAAAAAGATTATGTTATTCATTCAAGAAACTTAAAATATTATCTACAAAAAGGATTAAAATTAAAGAAAGTTAATAGAGTTATAGCATTTGATCAAGATGATTATATGACAAAATACATTGATTTAAATACTAAATTAAGATCCAAATCAACATCAGATTTTGAAAAAGACTTTTTTTAAATTGATGAATAATAGTGTTTTTGGAAAAGCTATGGAAAATGTTAGAAATAGATGTGAAATTAGGTGATGAAAAGTTTTCATTAAAACAAGCAAAAAAACCTAATTTTAAAACATTTAGTATATTTGAAAAAGACTGTATTGCTTCACATATGATAAAAGAAAAGGTTAAGTCTAATAAACCAATCTATATAGGATTTTCAGTACTTGATTTATCAAAATTACATATGTATCAATTTTATTATGAAAAATTAAAGAAGTTTGACCCAAATATAAGGTTATTATATATGGACACAGACAGTTATTTTATAGAATTTAAAAAGGATCCATATAAAATTATTAAAGAAAATATTAATGAATTTGATACAAGTGATTATAAGAAAGAACATGAATGCTATAGTGAAAAGAATAAAAAATAATTGGTAAATTTAAAGATGAGTTAAATGGTGAAATATTAGAAGAATATTGTGGTTTAAGATCAAAATTATATAGTTATGAATTTAATAATAAAAATCCTGTAAAATGTAAAGGAATCAAGAAAAGTGTTGTTGATAAAACATTACATATGGATGATTTTAAGAAATGTTTATTTGATGATCAAGAACAATATAGGGAAATGACTTGTATTAGAAGTTTTAAACATGAACTATATACAATTGCAATAAATAAATTAGCATTAAGTAATAAAGATGATAAAAGATTTATTTGTGAAAATAAAATTGATACATTACCTTGGGGATATAAAAATAATTATAAATAAATGGAAATTTTAACTGTTCCAAAAGAATTAATAAATAATGATTTTGATATAAAATTATATTTATTTAAAACTAAAATATCAAATAAGTTTTTAAATATCTTTTTAAATATAAAAATTATTTTGTATATCATTATAAGTTTAATTTTATAATAGAACCATTTATAAATATAATAAAAAATTATGTTAAAGAAAGTTTTAAAGAAAATGATCAAAATTATATTAATAATTTATAGACAAGTAATATTGAATTTATACTAAATCTATGTATATTTTTAAATCTTTTTTTTGAGGTAGCATATTACTACCAATAACATTTTTATATGTTTCAATATATTTTTCTTTAATAAATTTAAATATATTCAATAATTTATTATTAAATTTTTATGTTTAATTATTTGTTTTGATTCATTTATTATAAGCTTTAATCATTTATCAATATTTTTTTAATAATTTAGTATCTTTTTGATTTTATAATTAATTCATATAATCTAGATTCATTTATAAAAATAGTTTGTTTTTCATTATAGGTCAGACCAGTCTTTAAGACGGGTCTCAAATTTGTATATAATTTATTATCTTTATGAATATTTTTTAAATGTTTAAAGGGGAACGTTTTGTTCCCCTTAAGTTTTTATTGTATGGTTTTATTGTAAGGTTACCTCCTTTAAAATTTTTAAAATAAATATATAATTTATATGGGACCCATTTTGGGTCCTACCTAATTTTAATAAGTTTTGTATTTTTTTTTTCATTATATGATAGGGGGGACAAATTGTCCCCTCTAAAAATATCTATAAATTTTAATCTATCCTCATTGTTTTCTACTTTTTTTATTTTAAAATTAATAAATATAAGCCAGATTCATTAATAAACATTGTTTTATTATCTATTTTATTGACGCCCTGTTTTAGGGCATCTGAAAAACATGTTTGTACATCAATTTCTAGGGTGTCATAATTTGTGACACCTATAATTTTACTATAACGTAATGTATCCTTATGTAAGTGTAACTGTTGGTTACACTTGATATTTTTTAATTGTTTTATATATTTTTCTTTTAAGGTAGAGGTACCAAAAGCAGACAGTGTACCAAAAGCTGACAATAATGATTTGTATTTAAAATAATAAGGTCAGCTGTACACTGTAGACTATAATTTTGGTATTAAAAAAAGTAGAGTTCTTCTTCTTTCAATAGATCTAGTTAGCTAGTTGTTCTCAGTTTGTAGTTCAAAATTTAGGGAAGATGTTTGTACCCTTGCACCGTGGAGGGCTGTTAAAGCTGATTTCTTGTCAAATCTGCTAACAGAAATGAAAAACAAACGTCTACAACACTCAAAATTTGAGTGTTGTAGACGTTTGTTTTTCATTTCTGATTGCAAACAACACGTATCATGCTAATAAAAAAATCTGCTAAGGAGGTAAGTTTGAATTTACTGTTTTTACCTTAGTAATTTACATATTTTCATTCCTAAACCTAAATTTCAGACAATAATATATAAAATAGTGGTTTTTTGCAACATTTCTTGAAAGTTTTAAACCATGCTTTCAATATTTTTTAGGGTGTCAGGCATTGGTACACAGTATGAGCGTTGTTCCTTAACCTGACAGGGGGGTGTCAGCTTCGGGTACATGTATGTTTTTTTTTTTTTTTAATGTTAGCGCTCATATTTAAATAGCATGAAATGCAAACCATATGTTTTTGTCATTGGATTTTCTTATTAAATCCTTGGACCAAAGGCTGACACCCATTTTTGACACTGTCAGCTTTAGGAACATCACTGTGTCAGCCTAAGGAATAATGCATGTTAAATAGGTTTCTAATGGAAATAATCTTAGTTTATTAAATATACTTACTTACTCTGACTTAATTCATTATTAAATGAACAATCTTGATTTTTTTCAGATGCTAAATATGGCACCGAAAAAGATTTTGCAGTAACATACACTCCTGAGCTTACACTATCAATTAAAACTTTTCTAGAATTTTTATATTTTAAAATATTACAAATATCTTTTTCTTTAAACCAAGGATTGTTTTGTTCATTAAATACAATTAATTTATTATTAAATATAAAATTATTGTTAATTAAATCAATTATTGTTTTTATTATTTATGTAGACAAATTTTATATTACAAATTTTGTTTTAATCATAAATATACAATACTTTTAATATTTTCATTATTTATTAGATTCCCATCACTATATTGAATAGATATTACAATATTTTGAATTTTATTTATATTTTTTAAAGGAATATAATCAATTTCATTTGGTTTTTCACTAATTTTTTATCCATATTCAACATTTGGATAAAATGAATATAGAATTTCTGATTCTTTATGTAAATGTAAAAGATCTTTATGATTTTCAAAACTAGGATCAACTAAATTACAATGAATTTCAATAACATCAAAAGGTCTAATTTTTGGTAGTTTTATTCCTTTTGTTAATACATTTGGTTCAATCATTTTATCATCTAACCCCAATAAATCAATTATAATTGTTGTTACTATAATTTTAACCGGAGATTTTATTATAATATATGGTCCATCATTTTTCAATATGAAATCATTTTCATCAAATTTATTAAATTTCTTTTTAAATTCTTTTAAACTATATAAAAATATTTTTTATTTCTTCAATTGTATAATTTCCTTTATTTATATCAAAATATTGATCTATAATTTTATCATCTTCATCTTTAATAGAATATCCATAACAGTTTTTATAATCATTTGGTATATTTGATATAAAATTATCTGAATAAAATCCACTTAAACAAATACTATATTTTCCATCTAAATGTATTGGATGTTCTATTCTAGTTTAGATGAATGACCAATTATTTTAAATAATTTCATCTTATTTAAATGGAGAAATTTTTAGAAAAAATATAATATAAAATTAGAATCATATGATAAAAATAATAAAAATGATCAACCTATTAGATTATTAATTATAGGAACAAGAGGATCTGGTAAAACTACATTATTATTAAATTTTATTTATAAAAGATTAATTCCATATTCAAATTTATATATTTTTAGTAAATCATTAGAACAACCATCTTATAAATTATTACAAAAAAGATTTAAAAATATAGAATCAAATATTAATATACAAATTTCTTATTTTTCATGTGATGATATGATTCCACTAAATAAATGTAAACCAAATTCATTAGTAGTTTTTGATGATTGTATTTTAGAAAAACAAGATAAAATTAAAGAATATTTTATAATGGGTAGACATAAAAATATATCATGTATTTATTTATCACAATGTTATTCAAAAGTTGATATGCAATTAATTAGAAATAATTTAAATATGCTATGCATTTTTAAACAAAATGAGCATTATATGAAAAAATATATAATAATTTTGATGGATCAGATATGAAATTTGATAAATTTAAAACTATTTGTAATGATTGTTGGAAAGAAGACTATGGATTTTTAACTATTAATTTAATGAAAAAATCAAATGATGGAAAATATATGAACATTTTTTCTGATAATGGCTTGTTGTATGTTTGATTCAATAATTGATAGAATATTTATTTTATTAGTATTATTTGAATGGCTCCGCCGAAAAACGTTCTATGCGACAAAAATACAAATTTCGAGATTTTTAGTGAAAAAGGTTCTAACAGACCTCCCTAACATCGTGGGATATTTTGCGTTGTAAATATTTATATTGGCACCCCTGATTTTAGCTGTTGATTCCGGCGCCAATTTCGGAGGTTCGCGGGTTTGTTGGCGAATAAGGTTCTATCAGCCGCGATATGGATTCTCCGCCGGCTGTGCCGCTGTCACCTGGCGACATTAATGGTCTTAATTTTGTTAAAAAATAATGTTAAATGTCGGGAAATGGAATGATTCGATTAGAAAAGAAAGGAGAAACGTCGGATTGCCATATTTATCTAAAACCAAGAAGCCTGTACCAGGAAAACTGCCACCGGGAGCGGTAAGTGGAATAACGTTGTAAGTACTAAGGCCTGATACCTGTTGATTCCTACTCTTATACTTATGTATAAGTTTAAAATTGTCATATTTTTATAATATTGTTTTCTAATAATTTTGAAAATTAATTTTTTTTTTCTAACAAAAATATTGTTAGGACTTAACAATTTTTATTATTATATAATATGTTGAACAATAATATGGTACGTTAAGAAAAAGTTTTAAGAAGTATTAACATTTTTTTCAAGACTTTAATGCTATCTTTTTATAATATTATCATTGACTTTGTACACTAGTGTACATAGTCAATGATAATATTCTCATAAAAGTGTTTTATATTCAATTCATAATTGAATTCATGTTGGTACTCCTACATTCCACGATGATTTTTAGCGGCAGAGGCTAGGTCCGGGAAAAAACGTTTCAAATGCCAGGCAATTGGAACGTTTTACCCCCTAAAAATGCATAAAAATAGTTAAAAATCTGATTGTGGTGAGTAAAAGTGTTGTATAATACTACTATAAGAGGTTATATATGTAGTTTTAAAAGATTATTGGCAAAAAATAATTCCAACCTAAAAATTACGTAAAATTTTAGAAATCAATCTTCTTTCCGCTTTTTCTCAAAAGTAGGTTTTTGTCGCATAGAACGTTTTTCGGCGGAGCCATTCATTTATTTCATTAGTATTTATATATTTAATGAAAATTACAGAAATAAAGTAAAATAAATTGTGTTTAACATAATTTGTGTTTATGTTAACATGATTTGTGTTTGTGTTAACATGATTTGTTTTTGTGTTAACATGATTTGTGTTTGTGTTAATATGATTTATGTTTGTGTTAACATGATTTGTGTTGAACATAAATTTTTCTTTGTAATAAATGGATAAAATATCTGTTAATGAAGCTAAAAAATTAGATGATATTGAAAAAAAAATTAATAAAAGAATTTAAAAATCAAATTAAAATTGAAGATAATTATGAAAAAATTAAACAAAAAGCATATGAACCTATAACATCAGCAATTGGTAAAGTTGAAAATAAAATTGGTGAAGTCTTAAATGAAAACAAAAACCTAATGGAATTGGTACCTGTTGTTAATAATTTTGCTAATATATCAATACCAGAAACTGAAGAATTAAATTTACCTTCAAGTACTCCATTTAGACCAATCAGACAACCAATAATTCAAGAAGAATCGACATTTATTGACCCAAATTTAATTTCACCTCAAACATTAGATAAAATTATTGGTCCATTAGCACAAAAATATTTATCAAGAACAAAAGATGATAAATTTGGTTTATATTGGAATAAACATAAAAAATCATGTATGATTGGTGATAAAATAACTGTAATTGATAATGACGATTTAATAATTGATGATAAAAAATATAATGGAACACATGGATTATGGAGATTGTTAACTTATGAAAAGAAACCAGATAATAATTTATATACACAAGATGATTTAAATAATTATTCAAAGGTTTTGTGGGAAACTAATTCAATTTATAAAAATAATGATCCAAATAGTAAGAAACGAAAATCTAGTAAAGGTGATAAATATATTAATTTAATTAAACATATTTGGGAATTTAAAGGTGAAATTGAAGGTTCAGGAATCAGAAAATATACAGAAAATAAAATTGAATATAGATTTATAGATGATTTAAATAAATTAGATAATATTATTAATTATATATATGCACAAGAAAAAGCTGGTAATAATAATTTTTTAAATGAAAAGAGAGCAATTAAAGACTTTATATCAAATAAATTAGATGAATTAATTGAAAAACCTGAAGGAATTAAGTATTTAAAAAGAATTTTGGCAAATATTTCATCACCATTATTAAAAGATGGATCAGGCATTTTAAATGATGTTATAAATAATTTACCTTTTGAATTACATGTACCTGGTTATCAATATCTAGGGCCTGGAACTAAATTAAATAAAAGAATAAAAAGAAGTGATCCTGGAATAAATGATTTAGATAAAGCTGCTAAAGAACATGATTTATTTTATAGAGATCATAAAGATACAAAATCTAGAAATGAAATAGCTGATAAAATTTTACAAGATAAAGCATGGGATATAGTAACATCAAATGATCATGGAATTGGTGAAAGATTAATTGCATTACCAACATCAGGTGCTATGTGGATAAAAAGAAAATTTGGTATGGGTTTAGAAGTAGAATTAAAATTTTAGTACATTTTTTATTAATTATATTTATCTATATTATAAAAAACTATAAATTTTTTTCTTAATAAATGGAAAAAACAAATATAAACATGACAGATAATAAAAAATCAAAAATAAAATTAGCATTTAAAAATAAAAGATCAGTTATAATTCAATTTAATATTGATCAATTTAATGAAAATGGAAAAGATATTATATTATTATCTAAAAGACAAATTAATAAACTAAATAAACATAAAAAATTAAATAAAGGATTAAGATTTGAATTTTCATATAATCAATTAAAAGAAATAAAAAAAACGGTGGATTACTAAAAGAAATTTTAGATTTTGCTGATAATATACCCATAGTTAAAAATTATACACCAAATGTTAAAAAAGGAGCAAAAGTAGTAAAAGAATCTATAATTCCTAAATTTAGAAATTTTGTTGATTGGTTAGATCATGAATTAAAAAATGTAGAAGGATCTGGTTTAGATAAAAAAACATTAAAATATATGAAACAAAATTATAAAAAAAATTTAACCACTAACATTAGGTGAATTAGAAAAATTGTGTAAAAATATAAAATATTTTAGAGGTGTATTTATGAGAGATATATTACCTAATAAAGTTAATAAATTTGAATGTGGAATTATAAATTTAGATTCATTTGATGGAAATGGAACTCATTGGGTTTGTTATTATAAAAAAGATAAAATTAAATATTATTTTGATTCATATGGAAATATAGTTAATAAACCACCAATAGAATTAGTTAAATATCTAGGAAAAGATAATATATTTTATAATGATAATCAAATTCAAAATAATAATGATCCACCAATTTGTGGTCATTTATGTATTTTTACATTAAATGAATTAAATAATAATAAAAAATTTGATAATATAATAAAAAATTAATCCTTAATAAATATGGATTCACAAAATATATTTGATCTGTTTGGAAGACAGAAAAACATCCAATTAATAATAAAGAAGATTATATAAATTCTAAATTAAATATATTTTTTAATAATTTTAGTAAAAGTTTTAAAAGTCATGTAAAAAAGACTGAAAATTTAGTAAATGCTATTGGTTTATCAAAAAATTATATAAATATTAATGGTAAAAGAATTGTTAATGTAAAACCAAGTATAAATAAATATGATGTTATAGTTAAATCAGAATTAGATGAAGTTTTAGATTCAATTATTGAAATTGGTAATGATTATTCAGAAACTAAAAAAGATTTAAATAAAATTATAGATTTTTTAATTAATATTGGAAAATATGTTGAAAATTTAGAAGAAAAATTAGAAAAAGAACTAAAATTTCTATTTGATGGAGTCAATAAATCAATAAAAGAATTAAATGCTGAAATAATACTAATTAAAAATGATATAGATAAATTACAATAATTTATTTTATATAAATGGAGTTGATTTATTGTTTTAAATGTAAACAAAAAACTAATTCTAAAGATATTCAGATAACAAAATTGAAAAATATAAATGTAATTAAATCAAAATGTTGTATTTGTAATTCAAAGAAAAGTTGTTTTACAAAATTTTCTCCCTAATAAATGGCTCTATATAGTTCATTTGATTTATTCATTATCAGAAACCAAAATCAATTAAACAAAGATGATTGGGATGATATTTCTGAAAAATATGAATTGAGTATTAATATGATGAGATTGTTTTATAACTAACATTTTATAACTAAGAGTTATGTCCGTGGTTATGTTTGTTTTGGTAAAGTGTTTTTTTTTTGCAGTACTGTAAATTTAGCTGAATAAAAACAACATCGATGGCAGCGACTCTGACGCCGTGTACAGGAAACTTCCAAATTTTTGCCTCAAACTAATAATGCATTGGATGAGGTCTATTCACGTTAATGTACATAGACAATGCTATTAATCTGTCCGTGGAACGTAATAGACAAAGTAAGGGGTGAGCCACTACATAGAATATAATGCGGTACTGACAAAACTTCCTAGCAGAATACGGATTCAAACCCACGACTTTATTTATTACAGTATAAAGGCTGCGGTCTACCCCAGCCAAAACAACAATGCCGAATGCCGCCTCGCGGCCGTAGCGCTAGGCGAGTTTGATGGCTGCAGAGGTTTACGGGGATCGTGTTTCAGAATTAACCGATTAAGATAGAGATTGGCTGTTAACCTTTCCTAAAAGTATAAAAAAGAATCTAGTCGGCTATCTTTTTAGAATTTTTTAATAAAATCTCTAATTTCAGTAATAACCATTTAAAATCATCTGTTTTTTAGTTTTGTAAATGCAGAGGTTTACGGGGATCGTGTTTCAGAATTAACCGATTAAGATAGAGATTGGCTGTTAACCTTTTCTAAAAGTAGAAAAAAGGATCTAATCGGCTATCTTTTTAGAATTTTTTAATAAAATTTCTAATTTCAGCTATAACTGTCTAAAATCATCTGTTTTTTCTCGATTTTTAACTGAAGTTTTCTATTGGTTTTAATGAACTAATTACAAAAGTGTAACAGAGGGAAATTAGTACCTTTATTCTTCTTTAATATGACACTTTATTTATAGCTCTAGGCTTCATTTGGCTGAAGATAACACGATTCTAAAAAAAAACCTTGCATTTGGGTGCGGCCCAGGGGTAGACCGGAGCCCGGAACCACCCCGGTCTACCCCTGGCGCGTACCCAAATGCAAGGGTTTTTTATAATAGTGTTATCTTCTGCTAAATGAAGCCTAGAGCTATAAATAGGGTGTCATATTAAAGAAGAATAACGGTACTAATTTCCCTATGTTACACTTTTGTAGTTAGTTCATTAAAACCAATAGAAAACTTCAGTTAAAAATCAAGAAAAAAAACGAGTCCAAACCAACGCTGACCGTTGACAAAATGCAAACGACGAAACGACTATGCATAAGTCAAAGCTGACAAGGTGTTACATGCAATAGAATCTACTATCATAGACTAACCGGTTAGTTTTCCTATGCTACTATTGAAAAAATACTGTATGCCTGGTGACTAGTCAATACAGACTGACGCACACATCGCTGTGCTGCCTTGGCCCCGTGATCCCGCGCGCTAATCACTGCACGCCACTGACTCACCAAAACTCTATCTATATCAATCTTCTATGAGTTTAACTTAAAAAAATCAAATGAAAATCTGCATTCGACCGATTTCTCATAAGAATTCAATCTTAACACACGGGATGGTAGGGTAGAGGTTATGTAGGTATGAATTAAATAGAAATTGTTTTTCCTGTCCCTGGAAGTGCCTCCTACCACGGGCCTATAAAATAGTAGTGGAAAATTCATTGGGCCCACAAAAACAATCAAGACCTATATTGGCCTAGTATACCATACATCTGCTTATGTTTTTATAACAATACCATCCTTCATTTATTGTGTGATCATTTCAAAGAGGAGCTACACATTTAATTATAAATAATTAACCTTAGATTACAAATTATAGGCCTACTGAGAAATGTGAAGTAGAGTATGGAACATTACTATATAACTGAATTTTCAGGAAATTTATATTGGTAAAAATCAGGATATTCCAGTTTATTCTTTCTGATAGAAAAGTTGTAGAGATTTTAAACAAACATGCTAAAGCTCCAATGCCTAGACAAGACACAAAGACACTGAATGCGACACCCATGGTCCTTATCCTTGGCAGCAGCCACGGTCGCTCCCTACCAGGTTTACTGCAAGACAACGTCGGCCCACGAATGACCGTTACGGGCATTACTAAACCAAATGCCACTATCGCACAAGTTACGGCTGACATTGTCGATCAAACGGCTAAATTTATAAAAAAGGACTCCGTTATCGTGATCGGGGGCTCCAACGACACAACCCATCTCTATCCTGATGACGACCAGCGACTTCGTGTTGAGCTCAACGCTATCAAAGACATTACTAGTCACACAAATCTAATCTTTGTCAACACTCTTAAGCGTTTCGACTCATTAGTTTGTAACACTAGAATTAACCTAGAAAATAGCTTAATTAAAGATGTATTGTCAGGGGTTCCTCATGTCAAAATCGTAGATACAAACTTTTTAAGTAGAAGACATTTCACCAATCATAGGCTTCACCTGAATTCCATGGGCAAATCTTTGATATGTAAACATTTTTCTGACTTGTTAATTAAGAATTGTAAAAAACCAACTTTTTTAGACATTTGGTTGAAAAAGGTCCCTGTCAAGTAAAATCCAAGAAAAGTAATTTAAATACTAGTCCAGAATTGTCTTTCTTGCTTCACATTAACATTAGAAGTATCACCAATAAAATAGACGAACTAATATACAATCTAAAATCATCTTTGCCCAGGGTAGATATCCTGTGTGTGAGTGAACACTGGCTCGCGAGCGAATGTAATCAGATTTTAAACCGTCTGGGTGGTTTTCAAACGGTTTCATTTTTTGGCAGGGAAAAGAACAGCCGTGGAGGAGGAGTTCTGATAGCGTTAAAAAAAACACCTTGGTGCAAAAAATCGAACAGATATTGAGAAGCTATCAGAAGAGAGAGTTTTGGAATGTACAGCCACAGAAGTATCCGGTCAAAATCAACAAAGACCGTTGTTGGTTGTGGCGATGTATCACGCACCCAATTCAGCCACCCAAGCCTTCCTAGACCGCTTTGAGAAAATTTTATGCGCCTTACATAAGGAGCTTAGAGATAAGAATCTGATAATATGTGGAGACCTCAATATAGATGTGTGGGAACACATGTTACGTTGCCTAGCAACATTTTTGTTGATACTGAATACTGAAACTGAAATAAATATAAGTAGGAGCAGACGCACATAACACCCTTCTGCCGACTGTTTATTAATTTCTGTAAATATTGTTTTATTTTATTGTGTTTTAAAGTGAGATTTTTGTTATTGAAAATAGGGAAAAATTCGTTTCATAAAATGACGTGTATTAAGTATGAAACATTATCTAAGCACAAAACTAAACAAATGTTGGTTTGTTTGAAGTCATGGTTTAGTGTTCAATACGGTAAGTTGTTACAATTAAGCATTTTTGAGCACTAATTATAAGTTTTTATAGTACTAATTATTCCTAGTCACGAGCGCAAATATATTGTTTGAATGTAAATTAGTTTTGGCGTATATACATCAATTGCTAATGTCACTCTTTGAGGTTAAAACAAATGAACCGTCTGTTAGCGGAATGTTAAATAAATCTCAGCGTCTCCTCTTGGGCCTGTTTGTTTTGCTGTTAGTTGATGTCAGTAGAAGGGAATAGCCGGTCCTGGCGCAGGTCAAGGTCAGCGGTTGTAACTGTTGTAACGTTGTAACTGTTGTAGGGATTGCAGCGGCTGGGGGTGAGGGAGGGATGGGGAGGTGAGGGAGGGATGGGGAGACGAGGGAGGCATTTAAGGAAGGGATGAGGTATTGGGAGCTCATTTGTTTGTGGGATTTTGGCGAGGAAGGATGTAGGGGTTAGAGTTTAAGAACAAAATTGACCAGTGGCGAGGGTGGGATTCGAACCCGGCCCGCCGGCGTGTGAAGCCGGCGCCTTACCCCTGCGCCACCGAGGTAGTTGTCGGGAGGCGGTGGAAATGTGTCAGATAGTCTGTGGCGACGGCCGGCGTAAGGGTTCGCGGTTTGGCCACCAGAGTGTACTAGGGCCGCGTCTAGTTCTCACTTTATCCAACAGATTGCAGCAGTGGGTGGCCGCACATAGTTTACCTTAAATCCGACAGAGTGTAGCTCAGTCAGAAATGTCCCGTGCACGATGAAGTAGGTTTACAATTGGCAATTGTACAGGTAAATCTTGTATCGCAGCAATAAGTACAATAGTAGACGGTTGTAAAGTGTATCACTTGCAGGTGTGCAGGAAATGTCCCGTGCACGACCGAGTGGAATTACAATTGTCGATTGTAAATGTGTCAGATAGGCACATAAGTAACTTTCCGTGGATAAGCAAGTGGGGGCTACAACTGTCGATTGAACAGGTAAATCTTGTATTGTAGCAATAACTGTAATAGTAGACGGATGCAAAGTGTATCGCCTGCAGGTGTGCAAGAAATGTCCCGTGCACGATGAAGTAGGATTACAATTGGCAATTGTACAGGTAAATCATTTATTGTAGCAATAAGTATATTAGTAGACGGTTGTAAAGTGCATTACTTGCAGGCGTGCAGGAAATGTCCCGTGCACAAATAAGTGGGATTACAATTAACGATTGTAAAAATGTATCAGATAGTCTGTGGCGACGGCTGGCGTAAGGGTTCGCGGTTTGTCCACCAGGGTGTACTAGGGCCGCGTCTAGTTCTCACTTTATCCAACAGGGTGTAGCACGTGTGGCTGCACCTAGTTTACCTTATATCCGACAGGGTGTGGCACTGGGTGGAAAAATACGGGAAAAGGATGCAGGGGTGCCAATCCCCAGGTAAACCCCAACATATCCCCATGAATTCCCTAAATTTCCCCGCGGTGTTACCAACTTATTTTATCCACTATAAAAAAAAAAAAAAATGAAATGCTGGGGGTTATACTACAAAAAGTGCGTAAAACCCAAAAATGTTGGCTACACAGAATATAAAATTAATGGCTAGAAGCTGTTGAAACTGTAAGAGAAATGTCCCGTGGATGAGTAGTATTAGTTACATTTGGCGATTGTACAGGTGATTACACTGTGTATCTAGAGGTTTATATTAATTAAGACTTTTAGTAGTCTTATAGTTCAAGATTAAAGAGCAGAATAAAACATATGTTCAAGGAGGAGAGGTCATACAAACCAGACAATAACGTGAATAAGAATAGTCGGGCAGGATCGTCAACAGGTGTAACAAAATCGAAATGTCGATACTTTACCATGTCAGTTAAGACAGTCTGTAAAATAATATCAGTAGAACAAATGTTGCAAAGGTCAGGTCCTGCACCATACAACTGGTGAAAACTGAAGTGTTTCTTAAGCTAATCATTTATTGTAGCCGACCAAGTAAAATGACATCTTAAATTAATAGAAGGAGGAGCGGTCATACAAACCAGACAATAACGTGAATAAGAATAGTCGGGCAGGATCGTCAACAGGTGTAACAAAATCGAAATGTCGATACTTTACCATGTCAGTTAAGACAGCCTGTAAAATAATATCAGTAGAACAAATGTTGCAAAGGTCAGGTCTTGCACCATACAACTGGTGAAAACTGAAGTGTTTCTTAAGCTTATAGTGGGATTCACGAAAATAGTCCGATGAGAGTCAAAACATTGTTGCCAAATTTATTCTGAAACACATGTTTACACTGTATTTCACATGGCAAACTTAACAAAAATGACAACATTGCAGGGCGAGAGGGGGTGAGGGGGAACACAGCTGTTAAAATTTCCATCGGACTATTTTCGTGCATCTTACTATAGCCAATGTAGTACGCGGTCTGGAAACTGTGGTGTTAAATTATTTTAAACCATTAGGTAAAATCGTTATCCTATGAAAAGAAAACAAAATATTACCCATGAGCATTACAGACACAGTGACGGACAGAAAGAGAGAGAAAGAGAGAGATGGAGACAGACAAAGGGAGAGAAATTTGGATGACGCCGATTTTAAATTCTGCTATGCATACAAAGTAAAAATAACCGAACATTTTAAGATTCTAATCAATGTATAGACAAAACACAAATTTTATTAATAAAAATAGATTGTTGCGGGAAACTCAAGTAAAATATAACGCAAGAGAGAATGTAAGTTATTTATAATGATTATACAATAAAATAATTATACATTAAGTGATAAACAGAAAATAGAGCGAATTTTTCTTTTGCCCAGCCAATTTACTAACGTCACGACAGAGTTGTTAAGAATATGCAGATGCATCACAAGTTACTTTTTGTTGACATCCTTTGATTAAATGGTCAACATATCCTGATATCGCTTATAGTAATTTGTAGTAAGTATTTATTTCAAATAGTTAATTAGATTCTTAATGAATGGTGGGGATTTAACTTTTTTACTGATGAGATTCCCTACACCTAATAGATACTAAAAACCCTTTTGCGATTCAAGGTTTATATTTAGTGATTTTACATGAATAGTTGATTGGTTTGGTTGCTGCGTGTATTGCTTTATTTAAAATGTTAACAGATTAATCAGCTGCTTCGTTAGAATCAGTGCAATTAGTAATTGTATCCGAATTTTGCAAAAATAAAATATAACTTTTTTTCCTTATCTATAAAAAAATTGGAGGTTTGAGGACAAGGATTTACATGCTGTGCCGTTGTCACAAGATACCAATTTTTGCCCTATACAAAACATTGAGGTAACGTTCCGCAAGTGGTGTTCTGTTATCCACAATAATGTATAATTTGGTGTCTTCTATAACAACCAATGCATTTGGTCCCTCAACCGAGGTTCATAATACCGCTCAAAGTCATGAAAAACAGTTCCAGGTCTTGGGGACGGCCTCTGATAAACAAGAAGGAACGTGAACGATCGCAATGAAGCAATAAAAAAACTTTATACCCATCCAAAGTGCTTTACTGTACAAATTATATTTGCATACATTATTTAAATATTTGCTAGGTACATATACTTATACCACCTTAATATTTTTATATAATACAATTTTTGCGCACTTGAAGCCGCAGTCATACGGCTGTCGGCTTGGTTCTCAAAAACCCAATTAGCTAGAAACTTAAAACAAAAATTTTACGAGCAACTCAAATTTAATATACAATGTATCTGACAGCTTATTATTCATTATTTTACAAACACACTAAGAACAAAGCAATAATCATATTGAATTCACGCGTAAAACTTATACTACAGTTGGACTTTAACATATATATGTATATGTATACAATTTAAATCATGTAAAATGAAACTTTTAGTATTAAATGACGTGATACATGAATGTTATGGTATAAGAGTTGTATTATTATAATATACTAGCGGCTCATAGGGGCAAAAGCCCCTAATCATAAAATTAAAATAGCATGAACTATAGCGTATTACCATTTCTTCCACAACGAAGGTTTCCAGAAAATTTAATTTTAATTTGAGGTATATAATATTTTAACAATACCGTTAGAACAGACCATTCGCCCCCAAGTACTCTTATCAATCCTGTACTATTAGGTCACCCGTTTGCAAATGCTCTATTTTGTCTGTTGTTAAACTCATATCGATCTATGGAAAATAAGTTTTGAAAGAAATTGTAGTCCCTTAATTGAGCTGTTACTGCTTTTTAATATAACATAGAAATAAATATAAATATAAATAAAAAAAATTGATTTTTTAGCTCCTGTCAGTTTTTTATTTTTATGTTTTAGTCACAAAATTTAAACACAGTACCTCAAAGTGCATCTTCACTTGCTGTGAATATTCATCCCTCCTAATCAAAACTCTTAATTTTGTGTTAACAAAGCAGATTTTTTTAAAATCACTACATGGAGAATCTTTAAGGAGAACCTTTCAGAAAAAAATCATTCTTATACTTGTTGTAAAGTTTACCTGCTGTATTTCCTCTAGTATGTAGGACAAACGTCTTTAATTTTAACTCGTCTGCTATAATCCTACAATCTATAAAATGACTAAAAGGTTTCTCGGAAAATTCATCTAACAGAATACCAAAACTTCACTGATACATTTTAAGTATCAATTAATGTGGCATCGTCATTCAATATGATTGACGAAAAGTGTCAATTGATCATACATTTGACATTTTTCGTCAATAAAACCAAAACAATGGAAATAATGTAGGTGTTTCTTTAACCATAATTCATCGCCCATTGCATCTCTATCAACGATCAGAAAGCATTTTATGATTTGCATACATGCTCAGTTTTTTAACAATTTAAATTATAGTAACAACAGTAAAATCAGCAGTCAATTTATAATAGTATGTAAGGTTGAAATAGCATTCAACTCCAAAAAGCATTCAACCAAAAATTCAACTCCTAGTAGAATTTAAATAGCTCAAAGCAACAAAACGCCTTATTATAGTATTATCACTCTAGGGTAAATTTTTATCATTTGGCTATGAACAATTCTTTACTAAATTTTATCATCTGCCTCTCGTTTTAAAATAAAACCAAAACATATATTTCAATGTACACAAAGAAGCCATTTTTCGAATCCCCATGCTAGTCTTAAGGAGGGCGTTGCACTATATTTCTCATTTCCTTGTAACTTTATGGATACGCTTTATGGGACCGAAACCTTTAATTTCAAACTCCCACCATCTTTCTGCGATTTGCAAAACGCTCACAATTTTGCTCAAGAAATTTCGTTTACAGAATTATATATATATATATATATATATATATATATATATATATATATATATATATATATATATATATATATATATATATATAGATTGCTTCTCTTGGTGTGAATTATTATGTTATCTTCAATCTATGTTATCATCTCTGTCTCATTTTGAAATTAAACCATAACACATGTTTTAATGCATACAAAGCAGACGTTTTTTAAATCCCCATGCTATTCTTATGGAGGACGTTTTACGTGATTTCTCATTTCCTGTTAACATTATGGACCTGCCGATAGTTTTCCCTCGTGCATGGGACCGAGACCTTTAATTTGAGACCCATTCCATCTTTCTGCGATCTGTATGACGCTCACAATTTTGCTCAAGAAATATCGCTTACAGAATTATATATATAGATTAATCATACTCAAATTACTATAAAACAATGTAAGTACAGTAATAATTTTATGTATAAAAAAATTTTGAAAATATGTTTAAATTATCATGTATAAAAGCATAAAAATTCCTTAATACCAGTGAAACATGCTTTTATGATATTTGTAATGGTGAAACCTACTTTAAATCAAGTTAAACTCTTAAAATAGTGCCCTCATCATTAGTGACATCTTATCAGTTTTTCTTCGAAACCCGGTTTTAAACTTATTAACTGACTTGAAAAGTATGTAATGTATGTGTGTCAGTGCTACAATTACGAATTTCATTTTCATTTAAGGTTTCATTTAAATTCACGATTAACACTATTATAAACTGCGATAAGTAAGAACCATCATTAATAAGAAAAAATTCAACCGTTTGTCTACAGTGAATGCGTGTAACGATAGCTCCGTTGCACCGCCGGTCGGTCATTTTTGTGGTGTTGGACGTGTTTTGTGTCTACATTTGGAATAACGCTTTTAATCATTCATTGGAAATAAGACAATTGTTTTAATGTATAAATAACATTTGAAATCAATGTTTTATTTTAAATTTATCTACTGTATTTTTTCCTACTTCTCCATAGCTACATTACTTTTAATCTTAACTGTGATTTTTATACAATCTTATTGTAGCCTAATAATTATGGGGAGCAGATTACTTTTGATTTCCCTTATCTCCAACATGTTAACATATGTTCTTTTTTTCACAAACTATTAAAGATAAATGGTTGTAATTTTTTTTATATTGACTTTAATTTCTAAGCCATCTTTAGGCCAGAGGATCTTTTATGTAATTTCGTTTTGTATTGATAATGTTCTATTTATTAAATATCATAAATGGTTGATTTAAAAACATTAAAAAACTATAAATGTTTTGCGAGTCATACTTTCGAAAACCTTCTGGTCTAAAGTGTTATGTCATCCTAGTGGTGCGTGAAAAATTTCACGTTTGTAATACAAACGGTTACGAAGTTAAAGGTATACTTACGTTGGGTTAGGTAAGGTAAATATCAAATTGTATCAATTCCACTCCATGCCCACTTTTTAATTTTTGCCATAAACCCTATGAGGGCAAGTCTTTAGGTTTGCCGCTATATTAGTGCTATAAGCAAATAGCCTATTTGTTAAGCCTTACCTAGTGAATGTACATACCGAATTTCACCGAATTACGTTAATAAATATGTGAGATAGAGGGTTTTGTTAATTCCTCATAACAAGAACAACATGGAAAATATTTGTTTGTTATTTTTCTCTGTAACCTGTTAACCCAAACTAAAAATTTTAAAACAAGATTGATTTTTTAAACATTTTAAAATGGTTTTAGTTAAAAGAAAACAAATTTCTTTAGTTTTAAAAGTTGAGATTTGAAAATGCCAAAAATTCATTTGAAACCTCATAAAACCTTGTTCCCATAACCCGATCATGCTGCTTCACGAATTTATGAAAATAGAGCTGGTCTTACACCTCCATATCAATTTAATAAGAATTGTTGGTTTTCGTGTTATCAGTACCAAGGACACATGCATATAGATATATATAAATATATGAAAATGAACAAATGGTGTTCACAGGTTTTTAAACTAAAATGAACCCCGTACGAACGCTGCTACCAAGATAATAGAGACCCAAATTAGACAAACATTACTAAGTTATTGGTAATAAAAATAGTTGGTTTTAATTCACTTTTGTTATAGTGTCATAGTAATCAAGCTATTAAATCTACACCTGACTCTTCGCAGATAACAGCTGTCACAAAACTGCTTAAAATGAACACTCCTTTATTTTTGTTTACTTTTAGTTGTTATTTCGTTAAAATAGCAACCCATAAGACCAATGTTAAAAATAACAAGTTTTTAAACTTAAATTTAGAGCAAATTCGATTTTTCCCTGGGATTGAGGCTGTTTCTAAGCTTATCTTTTGAGCAAAAACACTCTTAAATGCAAAGTTTAAACAAAATCTATCCGCTAAATTTCGAAATCGTAGAACACACATCCCTTCAGACATTGCTCGTAATATAGTATAGGTTCACTGCGTGATAGCCGGTGGTTCCATCACCGAGGCAGATGCATCACCCCACGTCCCCCATATGGACTGCACATAAGCGTAATACACACTCCTGCAGTGATCCGCGGTCAGCACCTGTCTTGGCTGTCTTTAAGCAAAAGTCATTGTTTTTAGTTTATGTTTTAAGAATTGAATGAGGGGCTTCCATTACATCTTTTGGTGTAAAAATACTTTTAAATATTTATATTGATCCACTTGCTCCACAATGCCACAGCTGCAATCAGCAGACCACGGAACACCACAGAGGAATGAATTTTAAGCTCTGTTTGACTTGACCCAGAGGCGCTTTTAAAATAAATTGGAAAACACTTTGTTTTTTTTTTATATATATATTTATACAAAGTATATAGTGGTCAAACCAGTTTTTTATTTTAGCCAGGTTAGAGGCTGCCTGCTCAAATGCATCATCTCACATTATCCCAAGCGAAAGTAGAGCTGGATCACCAGCAAAAGGAAACAATTCACCATTAATATTTAATTTTGATTTGTTGTTTATGTATATTAGAAACAGCAAAGGTCCTAGGATACATCCCATTGGCAGGGAGCGGTTACCCAACGTATGCCACAAACTGGCAAATTTATCATTTTGAAATAAATTTAACTATGTCTAATTTTAATTTTAAATAAATTTTGGTATATACTTGGTATATATATATATATAAATTTTGGTAATAAATAATAAAGAACTATTATTTGGTCAAAACAAATCTTTGCAGCAAACCAATGCACAAAATTCTAAAGTGTTTTAATCCAAAAGAAATATTTTAAAATAAATGTATCAAGTGAAAGATATAAAAATAGATAACCTAGCTATAATCAGCTAACCAGCTGATATCCTACATTTATCATGTTTTGAGATTTAGAAACAGATTATTCTGTTCGCATGATGTTCTATTTATGCAAATTTGTTTTTAATCAAATTAATTTAAACTAGTGGTGTGTAGGGGCAAAGGCCCCTAAAAATCAAATTGGTTTTGTCTCCAAAAAGAAGTTTAAATTTATCACCTTGCAGTATTAGGGATACTGTATTTTTCTCTAGCTGTAGTGTCAATGTACACGTTTGGGTTTTCTCATAAAATATTTCCTAATTTTGACGAAACTCTTTAGTGGTATCAAATCAGTAATTTACTAATAATGTATTCTGTATTAAAATACAGTAGTCTATTTTGTTGAAAAAAATTATTGCACTATTAAGCTTCCAAACATGGTAAAAGGTATTATACTACCTTATTTGATTAAGGTTGAAATAGTTTTAATTTTAAACATGTTTATGATGAGTCTGTAACTCAAATAAATAAAATAGGTCAATACAACATAAGCCCATTAATACTGCACACTCCTTCACCCTGGACCTATGTTCCCCCCATTTCCCACAATGACCGTGACCCCATGCATCCCCGTGCTCCCGTTCACCTCTCCTGATCCGTGTTTCTAAACCCCCTATGCCCCGGGGTTTGAGTATCCCCCATGCCTCTGTACCCCTTTGCCCCCTCACAACCCTCTGTCCTTCATTCTCTCTTGGCCACATGCCCGCAGTTCATACCCGTGGCCCCCACGCCTTCTATGTTCCTCATTCCTCCCAATGCCCCCATGAACAACCAACTTCTGTGCCACCGACGCCACCAGTAGGCCCCACCCTTGTGCCCCCATTACCATGCATCCATACCCCCGTGCCCTATGTCCAACATTTCTCCTCATGCAACCTATAACCCCAGTGCCCCCGACAACCCTCGTGACTCGTGCCCCATTCCCCCGCACCCAGGTACTCCTGTGTCCACTTGCCCACCGTTCTTCCCCGTGGTCCCCATGCTCTCTACGCCCCACAAGCCTCTCCAGTGTCCCCATTTCCATCTGCCCCCCGTGCCTCGTGCCACCGACGCCCCTAGTGCCCATTGTGCCTTCCAACTCCCGCTCCGCCATGTGCCTCCGGGCACCCTATGTTTCCGTACCGCCATGCCCAACGTTGCTCCCCGTGGTAACCGTGTCCCCCATGCCCATCTACCCCTTTTGCCACCGACGCCCCTAATGCTCCTTGTGTCCCCCTGTCTCCAGTGCCACCGACACCCTTCGTGCCCTTCATGCCCCCACATCCCCGAACTCCCCTGCACTCCCTGTGGTTCCCTGCTGCCATCCCCGCCGTCCCTCCCCGCACCTCCTTGTCCTCGTGTGCCCCCCGCCATTTCCCCTATTCCTCCCATGTCTCCCCCGTGCCTCCATACCTCCTTACACTCCGTGCCACCGATGTCCCTTATACATTGATTGTAGTCTATTTTGTCTGTTCATCAGTGAAGTAGAACACTATAATTAACCTAAAAAACTCCGCGTCTTTATGGATTAACGGGCGTTAATGATTCCCTACGACCTACGTAAAGGAAAAAGCAGAGAATGGATAAAACCAAACCAAAATATTCCTCATATGGAGATTATCAATTGTTAGTAGTTTACATATAATGATTCAGTCGAAAATAAATACTCAACATAAAGATTCAACTCTTCAACTTATCTATTAATAGCCAATATGAAGCAGTAATGTAATAACTAAACGTCATTCACTGAGTAAAGACAATTGACCATTATATCAACCATGCCACGTCTAATATAATTTTAACTTTTTTATTTTTTATGCTGAATACTCCTATTTCCCTAATGACATAGATGGGATCACGAAGATGAAATCTCCTGTGGATCCACAATCCCTTCATGACTATTAGTGTTCTCCTTTTTTATAGTGCATTTCCAATTTTAAAAGGTTATAAACTATGAGGTTATCTTAACTCAAAATATCTGCTAAATAACCAGCTGAGTTTATGATTAAACACTGGAACATCTGCTTAATTACCCGTGTAGATATAAAAATCTTCTTCCCATTAGATTAACGTTGGAACTTCAAGGTCCATTGGGGCAAAGCCCAGGTAACTTTTGACAATTCTGGTATTTTTCCTTGCGTCCTTGGACCTCAAGCTTTAAAATGAGCCATCATACGTTGCTCTATCTTTCTTCTAACTCGAGATATTTCGTGGGGACCGATTCGCTTACGGAATTATATATATAGATTTAAATGTTTATAGTTAATATAATATTATGTAAATAAAGTATTTTATATTTTCTACTTTGGATATCAAAAACTATATCTAAATATAACAATGTATTACTAATTTATATCACTATAAAGTTGACAAGCAATATCAGACGTTACATTTACTTTCAAAGACAAGAGAGTCTAGTAACTTAGTATTTAGTTTCAAAATCAAAAGAGTCTGATATTTTAGTAAAGCGAGTGTTTTAAATTGTACGAAGTCACACATTAGATTTAGTTCAGCATAGAGAAAGAGGTTTGTTGGTTTAATCTTTGTGCAAACTCGACTTTCAAAGACAAACGAGTCTAGTAATATATTATTTTACTTTAAAAATTAAAAGAGTCTGATGGTTTAGTTAGTATTTGTACATGTTTGTGCGGACTCGGCATTTATAATTTACTTTAAAAATCAAAGAGTCTAGTAGCTTAGTATTTTACTTTCAAAATCTAAGTTTCTGTTAGTATTTGCACATATTTTTGCAACTCAACATTTAATTTGTGCAGACTTGACATTACCTTTACTTTCAAAGACAAGAGGGTCTATTAACTTAGTATTTTAGTTTGAAAATCAAAAGAGTCTGATAGTTTAGTAAAGCGAGTGTTTTAAATTGTACGAAGTCACACATTAGATTTAGTTCAGCATAGAGAAAGAGATTTGTTGGTTTAATCTTTGTGCAAACTCGACATGACATTGACTTTCAAAGACAAACGAGTCTAATAATATATAGTATTTTACTTTCAACGTCAAAAGAGTCTGATGGTTTAGTTAGTATTTGTACATGTTTGTGCGGACTCGACATTTATAATTTACTTTAAAAGTCAAAGAGTCCAGTAGGTTAGTATTTTATTCTCAAAACCAAAGTGTTTGTTAGTATTTGAACATATTTTTGCGGCTCAAAATTTGAAATTTACTTTCATAGTCAAAATAGTCTAATAACCGAGTAACTGTACATTTTTAGCAGACTATAACTTGAAAATTCTAATAACTTGACCATTCTAATAACTTGATATTTTTTAAAGTGCAAATATTCTGTGGGTTTAAATTGTGCGGACTCCACATTGCATTTCCCTTCAAAGTTAAGAGAGTCTGATAGTTTGATAAAGCAAGTTTTTTTTTTAATTGGACGAAGTCACACATTAAATTTAGTTCAATATAGAGAAAGAGGTATGAGAACTCCTCACGAAAGATCAACTATTAAAAAAACCTAAACAAAAAAAAAAGAAAAAATAAAAAAAACCAAAAGAAAAAAATTGGAAAAAACATAAATAAAAAACAAAAACAAAATAAACTTCTTTTCAAAAAATTGAAAAACAAAAGAAAAAAATTGAAAAAAAAAACAAAAGAAAAAACAAAAATACTAAAAAAGTAAATTTTGCGCGCAAAATTTTCTTTTTTAGTATTTTTTATTTTTCTTTTGTTTTTTTTCAATTTTTTTCTTTTGTTTTTCAATTTTTTGAAAAGAAGTTTATTTTGTTTTTGTTTTTTATTTATGTTTTTTCCAATTTTTTTCTTTTGGTTTTTTTTATTTTTTCTTTTTTTTTTTTTGTTTAGGTTTTTTTAATAGTTGATCTTTCGTGAGGAGTTCTCATACCTCTTTCTCTATATTGAACTAAATTTAATGTGTGACTTCGTCCAATTAAAAAAAAAACTTGCTTTATCAAACTATCAGACTCTCTTAACTTTGAAGGGAAATGCAATGTGGAGTCCGCACAATTTAAACCCACAGAATATTTGCACTTTAAAAAATATCAAGTTATTAGAATGGTCAAGTTATTAGAATTTTCAAGTTATAGTCTGCTAAAAATGTACAGTTACTCGGTTATTAGACTATTTTGACTATGAAAGTAAATTTCAAATGTTGAGCCGCAAAAATATGTTCAAATACTAACAAACACTTTGGTTTTGAGAATAAAATACTAACCTACTGGACTCTTTGACTTTTAAAGTAAATTATAAATGTCGAGTCCGCACAAACATGTACAAATACTAACTAAACCATCAGACTCTTTTGACGTTGAAAGTAAAATACTATATATTATTAGACTCGTTTGTCTTTGAAAGTCAATGTCATGTCGAGTTTGCACAAAGATTAAACCAACAAATCTCTTTCTCTATGCTGAACTAAATCTAATGTGTGACTTCGTACAATTTAAAACACTCGCTTTACTAAACTATCAGACTCTTTTGATTTTCAAACTAAAATACTAAGTTAATAGACCCTCTTGTCTTTGAAAGTAAAGGTAATGTCAAGTCTGCACAAATTAAATGTCGAGTTGCAAAAATATGTGCAAATACTAACAGAAACTTAGATTTTGAAAGTAAAATACTAAGCTACTAGACTCTTTGATTTTTAAAGTAAATTATAAATGCCGAGTCCGCACAAACATGTACAAATACTAACTAAACCATCAGACTCTTTTAATTTTTAAAGTAAAATAATATATTACTAGACTCGTTTGTCTTTGAAAGTCGAGTTTGCACAAAGATTAAACCAACAAACCTCTTTCTCTATGCTGAACTAAATCTAATGTGTGACTTCGTACAATTTAAAACACTCGCTTTACTAAAATATCAGACTCTTTTGATTTTGAAACTAAATACTAAGTTACTAGACTCTCTTGTCTTTGAAAGTAAATGTAACGTCTGATATTGCTTGTCAACTTTATAGTGATATAAATTAGTAATACATTGTTATATTTAGATATAGTTTTTGATATCCAAAGTAGAAAATATAAAATACTTTATTTACATAATATTATATTAACTATAAACATTTAAATCTATATATATAATTCCGTAAGCGAATCGGTCCCCACGAAATATCTCGAGTTAGAAGAAAGATAGAGCAACGTATGATGGCTCATTTTAAAGCTTGAGGTCCAAGGACGCAAGGAAAAATACCAGAATTGTCAAAAGTTACCTGGGCTTTGCCCCAATGGACCTTGAAGTTCCAACGTTAATCTAATGGGAAGAAGATTTTTATATCTACACGGGTAATTAAGCAGATGTTCCAGTGTTTAATCATAAACTCAGCTGGTTATTTAGCAGATATTTTGAGTTAAGATAACCTCATAGTTTATAACCTTTTAAAATTGGAAATGCCAACACCTGCTACTAAGACAAAGCCGGAGCGCTCTGACGTCAAATGCCTTGTGACGTCACCTAAAAGGCAGAATGTCAAAACAATAATTTGTTTTTGTTTACATGGGCTATTTTTCGTAAACTTTAATAAAATTTTCTTGTGTTTTGTTTATAAAATTTGTAATGTATAGTGTATGGTGTTTTAAAACTGATTTTTCAATCAATAACAAACTTGTTCATAAATGTGGTTATTTCATATTGACTCTAAGTTCAATTTAAATACCTGAGTGTTTTGAATAGTTTTGTGGGTTGTATTACGACCAAGCTAGACAGTTTTTACTTTGGAAGATTAGAAAGATTGTACTGACAACAATGAGGAAGAAAGAGGCGCATTTAATTTACCTAATAATCAGAAAGTACCTTCTAGATGGTTGGGCTAAACGTTATTCTTAACATCAATTATATCAACGAAGATATTGTTGCCTGCTAGAAACTTTTTTTTTTTTAAAGTTCATGAAACTATCATGGGTACCGAGATTGAGCGTGTGAAGATTCACTTCCAGCCTACTCGTGAAAACTAATTGAAAGCATCAGGCGCTGATTTATAAATTTTAATGAAGAAACTACAATCAATGATGTTGCTGTGAAGAATTAAGACGATACGCCAATAACCTAACTCAGAAGTGACGAAAGTAGTATAGCAAAAACAGACATTTTTCAATCTAAGCAGCACAAGTTTTAATTGCATTACTATAGTTATTTCATTGATTATAACGAATAGCCTACTAGTTAATGTTATTTTCAAATAAAACGTTTGAATCGTTGTGGTTAAATACAGTACACATTTCATAATTATATAGTTTAGGAAAGTACCGTGTGTAGGCTAAATAAGTGGTATTGCCAAGAATTTCATTAGAGGCCAAATAATAGTTAGGCCTACCGATAGTCAACTATTCTGATTTTTTTTTTTAATTCCAGTAAAATTAAGTATCACTTTGTATCCGAAAACATTATTTTAAGATATAAAATTATTTGAGTTAGACAATTGTTTACACTTTTTCATGAAGTGAAAGCAAATAATTCATAATATTTAGGACGATAGGTACCTTATTAAAAATCAAATATTGGAAATGATAATGAATGCATTCCATTGTGATACATCTCTAGGTTAGTTGTTAGGGTTAGGGTTGATCGGAAAATGTTTTTGTTTTTGCTATCAGCTGATGCTTAAAGGCAAACAAAAATGGCAGCACTCCGGCTTTAATGCACTATAAAAAAGGAGAACACTAATAGTCATGAAGGGATTGTGGATCCACAGGAGATTTCATCTTCGTGATCCCATCTATGTCATTAGGGAAATAGGAGTATTCAGCATAAAAAATAAAAAAGTTAAAATTATATTAGACGTGGCATGGTTGATATAATGGTCAATTGTCTTTACTCAGTGAATGACGTTTAGTTATTACATTACTGCTTCATATTGGCTATTAATAGATAAGTTGAAGAGTTGAATCTTTATGTTGAGTATTTATTTTCGACTGAATCATTATATGTAAACTACTAACAATTGATAATCTCCATATGAGGAATATTTTGGTTTGGTTTTATCCATTCTCTGCTTTTTCCTTTACGTAGGTCGTAGGGAATCATTAACGCCCGTTAATCCATAAAGACGCGGAGTTTTTTAGGTTAATTATAGTGTTCTACTTCACTGATGAACAGACAAAATAGACTACAATCAATGTATAAGGGACATCGGTGGCACGGAGTGTAAGGAGGTATGGAGGCACGGGGGAGACATGGGAGGAATAGGGGAAATGGCGGGGGGCACACGAGGACAAGGAGGTGCGGGGAGGGACGGCGGGGATGGCAGCAGGGAACCACAGGGAGTGCAGGGGAGTTCGGGGATGTGGGGGCATGAAGGGCACGAAGGGTGTCGGTGGCACTGGAGACAGGGGGACACAAGGAGCATTAGGGGCGTCGGTGGCAAAAGGGGTAGATGGGCATGGGGGACACGGTTACCACGGGGAGCAACGTTGGGCATGGCGGTACGGAAACATAGGGTGCCCGGAGGCACATGGCGGAGCGGGAGTTGGAAGGCACAATGGGCACTAGGGGCGTCGGTGGCACGAGGCACGGGGGGCAGATGGAAATGGGGACACTGGAGAGGCTTGTGGGGCGTAGAGAGCATGGGGACCACGGGGAAGAACGGTGGGCAAGTGGACACAGGAGTACCTGGGTGCGGGGGAATGGGGCACGAGTCACGAGGGTTGTCGGGGGCACTGGGGTTATAGGTTGCATGAGGAGAAATGTTGGACATAGGGCACGGGGGTATGGATGCATGGTAATGGGGGCACAAGGGTGGGGCCTACTGGTGGCGTCGGTGGCACAGAAGTTGGTTGTTCATGGGGGCATTGGGAGGAATGAGGAACATAGAAGGCGTGGGGGCCACGGGTATGAACTGCGGGCATGTGGCCAAGAGAGAATGAAGGACAGAGGTTTGTGAGGGGGCAAAGGGGTACAGAGGCATGGGGGATACTCAAACCCCGGGGCATAGGGGGTTTAGAAACACGGATCAGGAGAGGTGAACGGGAGCACGGGGATGCATGGGGTCACGGTCATTGTGGGAAATGGGGGGAACATAGGTCCAGGGTGAAGGAGTGTGCAGTATTAATGGGCTTATGTTGTATTGACCTATTTTATTTATTTGAGTTACAGACTCATCATAAACATGTTTAAAATTAAAACTATTTCAACCTTAATCAAATAAGGTAGTATAATACCTTTTACCATGTTTGGAAGCTTAATAGTGCAATAATTTTTTTCAACAAAATAGACTACTGTATTTTAATACAGAATACATTATTAGTAAATTACTGATTTGATACCACTAAAGAGTTTCGTCAAAATTAGGAAATATTTTATGAGAAAACCCAAACGTGTACATTGACACTACAGCTAGAGAAAAATACAGTATCCCTAATACTGCAAGGTGATAAATTTAAACTTCTTTTTGGAGACAAAACCAATTTGATTTTTAGGGGCCTTTGCCCCTACACACCACTAGTTTAAATTAATTTGATTAAAAACAAATTTGCATAAATAGAACATCATGCGAACAGAATAATCTGTTTCTAAATCTCAAAACATGATAAATGTAGGATATCAGCTGGTTAGCTGATTATAGCTAGGTTATCTATTTTTATATCTTTCACTTGATACATTTATTTTAAAATATTTCTTTTGGATTAAAACACTTTAGAATTTTGTGCATTGGTTTGCTGCAAAGATTTGTTTTGACCAAATAATAGTTCTTTATTATTTATTACCAAAATTTATATATATATATATACCAAGTATATACCAAAATTTATTTAAAATTAAAATTAGACATAGTTAAATTTATTTCAAAATGATAAATTTGCCAGTTTGTGGCATACGTTGGGTAACCGCTCCCTGCCAATGGGATGTATCCTAGGACCTTTGCTGTTTCTAATATACATAAACAACAAATCAAAATTAAATATTAATGGTGAATTGTTTCCTTTTGCTGGTGATCCAGCTCTACTTTCGCTTGGGATAATGTGAGATGATGCATTTGAGCAGGCAGCCTCTAACCTGGCTAAAATAAAAAACTGGTTTGACCACTATATACTTTGTATAAATATATATATAAAAAAAAAACAAAGTGTTTTCCAATTTATTTTAAAAGCGCCTCTGGGTCAAGTCAAACAGAGCTTAAAATTCATTCCTCTGTGGTGTTCCGTGGTCTGCTGATTGCAGCTGTGGCATTGTGGAGCAAGTGGATCAATATAAATATTTAAAAGTATTTTTACACCAAAAGATGTAATGGAAGCCCCTCATTCAATTCTTAAAACATAAACTAAAAACAATGACTTTTGCTTAAAGACAGCCAAGACAGGTGCTGACCGCGGATCACTGCAGGAGTGTGTATTACGCTTATGTGCAGTCCATATGGGGGACGTGGGGTGATGCATCTGCCTCGGTGATGGAACCACCGGCTATCACGCAGTGAACCTATACTATATTACGAGCAATGTCTGAAGGGATGTGTGTTCTACGATTTCGAAATTTAGCGGATAGATTTTGTTTAAACTTTGCATTTAAGAGTGTTTTTGCTCAAAAGATAAGCTTAGAAACAGCCTCAATCCCAGGGAAAAATCGAATTTGCTCTAAATTTAAGTTTAAAAACTTGTTATTTTTAACATTGGTCTTATGGGTTGCTATTTTAACGAAATAACAACTAAAAGTAAACAAAAATAAAGGAGTGTTCATTTTAAGCAGTTTTGTGACAGCTGTTATCTGCGAAGAGTCAGGTGTAGATTTAATAGCTTGATTACTATGACACTATAACAAAAGTGAATTAAAACCAACTATTTTTATTACCAATAACTTAGTAATGTTTGTCTAATTTGGGTCTCTATTATCTTGGTAGCAGCGTTCGTACGGGGTTCATTTTAGTTTAAAAACCTGTGAACACCATTTGTTCATTTTCATATATTTATATATATCTATATGCATGTGTCCTTGGTACTGATAACACGAAAACCAACAATTCTTATTAAATTGATATGGAGGTGTAAGACCAGCTCTATTTTCATAAATTCGTGAAGCAGCATGATCGGGTTATGGGAACAAGGTTTTATGAGGTTTCAAATGAATTTTTGGCATTTTCAAATCTCAACTTTTAAAACTAAAGAAATTTGTTTTCTTTTAACTAAAACCATTTTAAAATGTTTAAAAAATCAATCTTGTTTTAAAATTTTTAGTTTGGGTTAACAGGTTACAGAGAAAAATAACAAACAAATATTTTCCATGTTGTTCTTGTTATGAGGAATTAACAAAACCCTCTATCTCACATATTTATTAACGTAATTCGGTGAAATTCGGTATGTACATTCACTAGGTAAGGCTTAACAAATAGGCTATTTGCTTATAGCACTAATATAGCGGCAAACCTAAAGACTTGCCCTCATAGGGTTTATGGCAAAAATTAAAAAGTGGGCATGGAGTGGAATTGATACAATTTGATATTTACCTTACCTAACCCAACGTAAGTATACCTTTAACTTCGTAACCGTTTGTATTACAAACGTGAAATTTTTCACGCACCACTAGGATGACATAACACTTTAGACCAGAAGGTTTTCGAAAGTATGACTCGCAAAACATTTATAGTTTTTTAATGTTTTTAAATCAACCATTTATGATATTTAATAAATAGAACATTATCAATACAAAACGAAATTACATAAAAGATCCTCTGGCCTAAAGATGGCTTAGAAATTAAAGTCAATATAAAAAAAATTACAACCATTTATCTTTAATAGTTTGTGAAAAAAAGAACATATGTTAACATGTTGGAGATAAGGGAAATCAAAAGTAATCTGCTCCCCATAATTATTAGGCTACAATAAGATTGTATAAAAATCACAGTTAAGATTAAAAGTAATGTAGCTATGGAGAAGTAGGAAAAAATACAGTAGATAAATTTAAAATAAAACATTGATTTCAAATGTTATTTATACATTAAAACAATTGTCTTATTTCCAATGAATGATTAAAAGCGTTATTCCAAATGTAGACACAAAACACGTCCAACACCACAAAAATGACCGACCGGCGGTGCAACGGAGCTATCGTTACACGCATTCACTGTAGACAAACGGTTGAATTTTTTCTTATTAATGATGGTTCTTACTTATCGCAGTTTATAATAGTGTTAATCGTGAATTTAAATGAAACCTTAAATGAAAATGAAATTCGTAATTGTAGCACTGACACACATACATTACATACTTTTCAAGTCAGTTAATAAGTTTAAAACCGGGTTTCGAAGAAAAACTGATAAGATGTCACTAATGATGAGGGCACTATTTTAAGAGTTTAACTTGATTTAAAGTAGGTTTCACCATTACAAATATCATAAAAGCATGTTTCACTGGTATTAAGGAATTTTTATGCTTTTATACATGATAATTTAAACATATTTTCAAAATTTTTTTATACATAAAATTATTACTGTACTTACATTGTTTTATAGTAATTTGAGTATGATTAATCTATATATATAATTCTGTAAGCGATATTTCTTGAGCAAAATTGTGAGCGTCATACAGATCGCAGAAAGATGGAATGGGTCTCAAATTAAAGGTCTCGGTCCCATGCACGAGGGAAAACTATCGGCAGGTCCATAATGTTAACAGGAAATGAGAAATCACGTAAAACGTCCTCCATAAGAATAGCATGGGGATTTAAAAAACGTCTGCTTTGTATGCATTAAAACATGTGTTATGGTTTAATTTCAAAATGAGACAGAGATGATAACATAGATTGAAGATAACATAATAATTCACACCAAGAGAAGCAATCTATATATATATATATATATATATATATATATATATATATATATATATATATATATATATATATATATATATATAATTCTGTAAACGAAATTTCTTGAGCAAAATTGTGAGCGTTTTGCAAATCGCAGAAAGATGGTGGGAGTTTGAAATTAAAGGTTTCGGTCCCATAAAGCGTATCCATAAAGTTACAAGGAAATGAGAAATATAGTGCAACGCCCTCCTTAAGACTAGCATGGGGATTCGAAAAATGGCTTCTTTGTGTACATTGAAATATATGTTTTGGTTTTATTTTAAAACGAGAGGCAGATGATAAAATTTAGTAAAGAATTGTTCATAGCCAAATGATAAAAATTTACCCTAGAGTGATAATACTATAATAAGGCGTTTTGTTGCTTTGAGCTATTTAAATTCTACTAGGAGTTGAATTTTTGGTTGAATGCTTTTTGGAGTTGAATGCTATTTCAACCTTACATACTATTATAAATTGACTGCTGATTTTACTGTTGTTACTATAATTTAAATTGTTAAAAAACTGAGCATGTATGCAAATCATAAAATGCTTTCTGATCGTTGATAGAGATGCAATGGGCGATGAATTATGGTTAAAGAAACACCTACATTATTTCCATTGTTTTGGTTTTATTGACGAAAAATGTCAAATGTATGATCAATTGACACTTTTCGTCAATCATATTGAATGACGATGCCACATTAATTGATACTTAAAATGTATCAGTGAAGTTTTGGTATTCTGTTAGATGAATTTTCCGAGAAACCTTTTAGTCATTTTATAGATTGTAGGATTATAGCAGACGAGTTAAAATTAAAGACGTTTGTCCTACATACTAGAGGAAATACAGCAGGTAAACTTTACAACAAGTATAAGAATGATTTTTTTCTGAAAGGTTCTCCTTAAAGATTCTCCATGTAGTGATTTTAAAAAAATCTGCTTTGTTAACACAAAATTAAGAGTTTTGATTAGGAGGGATGAATATTCACAGCAAGTGAAGATGCACTTTGAGGTACTGTGTTTAAATTTTGTGACTAAAACATAAAAATAAAAAACTGACAGGAGCTAAAAAATCAATTTTTTTTATTTATATTTATATTTATTTCTATGTTATATTAAAAAGCAGTAACAGCTCAATTAAGGGACTACAATTTCTTTCAAAACTTATTTTCCATAGATCGATATGAGTTTAACAACAGACAAAATAGAGCATTTGCAAACGGGTGACCTAATAGTACAGGATTGATAAGAGTACTTGGGGGCGAATGGTCTGTTCTAACGGTATTGTTAAAATATTATATACCTCAAATTAAAATTAAATTTTCTGGAAACCTTCGTTGTGGAAGAAATGGTAATACGCTATAGTTCATGCTATTTTAATTTTATGATTAGGGGCTTTTGCCCCTATGAGCCGCTAGTATATTATAATAATACAACTCTTATACCATAACATTCATGTATCACGTCATTTAATACTAAAAGTTTCATTTTACATGATTTAAATTGTATACATATACATATATATGTTAAAGTCCAACTGTAGTATAAGTTTTACGCGTGAATTCAATATGATTATTGCTTTGTTCTTAGTGTGTTTGTAAAATAATGAATAATAAGCTGTCAGATACATTGTATATTAAATTTGAGTTGCTCGTAAAATTTTTGTTTTAAGTTTCTAGCTAATTGGGTTTTTGAGAACCAAGCCGACAGCCGTATGACTGCGGCTTCAAGTGCGCAAAAATTGTATTATATAAAAATATTAAGGTGGTATAAGTATATGTACCTAGCAAATATTTAAATAATGTATGCAAATATAATTTGTACAGTAAAGCACTTTGGATGGGTATAAAGTTTTTTTATTGCTTCATTGCGATCGTTCACGTTCCTTCTTGTTTATCAGAGGCCGTCCCCAAGACCTGGAACTGTTTTTCATGACTTTGAGCGGTATTATGAACCTCGGTTGAGGGACCAAATGCATTGGTTGTTATAGAAGACACCAAATTATACATTATTGTGGATAACAGAACACCACTTGCGGAACGTTACCTCAATGTTTTGTATAGGGCAAAAATTGGTATCTTGTGACAACGGCACAGCATGTAAATCCTTGTCCTCAAACCTCCAATTTTTTTATAGATAAGGAAAAAAAGTTATATTTTATTTTTGCAAAATTCGGATACAATTACTAATTGCACTGATTCTAACGAAGCAGCTGATTAATCTGTTAACATTTTAAATAAAGCAATACACGCAGCAACCAAACCAATCAACTATTCATGTAAAATCACTAAATATAAACCTTGAATCGCAAAAGGGTTTTTAGTATCTATTAGGTGTAGGGAATCTCATCAGTAAAAAAGTTAAATCCCCACCATTCATTAAGAATCTAATTAACTATTTGAAATAAATACTTACTACAAATTACTATAAGCGATATCAGGATATGTTGACCATTTAATCAAAGGATGTCAACAAAAAGTAACTTGTGATGCATCTGCATATTCTTAACAACTCTGTCGTGACGTTAGTAAATTGGCTGGGCAAAAGAAAAATTCGCTCTATTTTCTGTTTATCACTTAATGTATAATTATTTTATTGTATAATCATTATAAATAACTTACATTCTCTCTTGCGTTATATTTTACTTGAGTTTCCCGCAACAATCTATTTTTATTAATAAAATTTGTGTTTTGTCTATACATTGATTAGAATCTTAAAATGTTCGGTTATTTTTACTTTGTATGCATAGCAGAATTTAAAATCGGCGTCATCCAAATTTCTCTCCCTTTGTCTGTCTCCATCTCTCTCTTTCTCTCTCTTTCTGTCCGTCACTGTGTCTGTAATGCTCATGGGTAATATTTTGTTTTCTTTTCATAGGATAACGATTTTACCTAATGGTTTAAAATAATTTAACACCACAGTTTCCAGACCGCGTACTACATTGGCTATAGTAAGATGCACGAAAATAGTCCGATGGAAATTTTAACAGCTGTGTTCCCCCTCACCCCCTCTCGCCCTGCAATGTTGTCATTTTTGTTAAGTTTGCCATGTGAAATACAGTGTAAACATGTGTTTCAGAATAAATTTGGCAACAATGTTTTGACTCTCATCGGACTATTTTCGTGAATCCCACTATAAGCTTAAGAAACACTTCAGTTTTCACCAGTTGTATGGTGCAAGACCTGACCTTTGCAACATTTGTTCTACTGATATTATTTTACAGGCTGTCTTAACTGACATGGTAAAGTATCGACATTTCGATTTTGTTACACCTGTTGACGATCCTGCCCGACTATTCTTATTCACGTTATTGTCTGGTTTGTATGACCGCTCCTCCTTCTATTAATTTAAGATGTCATTTTACTTGGTCGGCTACAATAAATGATTAGCTTAAGAAACACTTCAGTTTTCACCAGTTGTATGGTGCAGGACCTGACCTTTGCAACATTTGTTCTACTGATATTATTTTACAGACTGTCTTAACTGACATGGTAAAGTATCGACATTTCGATTTTGTTACACCTGTTGACGATCCTGCCCGACTATTCTTATTCACGTTATTGTCTGGTTTGTATGACCTCTCCTCCTTGAACATATGTTTTATTCTGCTCTTTAATCTTGAACTATAAGACTACTAAAAGTCTTAATTAATATAAACCTCTAGATACACAGTGTAATCACCTGTACAATCGCCAAATGTAACTAATACTACTCATCCACGGGACATTTCTCTTACAGTTTCAACAGCTTCTAGCCATTAATTTTATATTCTGTGTAGCCAACATTTTTGGGTTTTACGCACTTTTTGTAGTATAACCCCCAGCATTTCATTTTTTTTTTTTTTTATAGTGGATAAAATAAGTTGGTAACACCGCGGGGAAATTTAGGGAATTCATGGGGATATGTTGGGGTTTACCTGGGGATTGGCACCCCTGCATCCTTTTCCCGTATTTTTCCACCCAGTGCCACACCCTGTCGGATATAAGGTAAACTAGGTGCAGCCACACGTGCTACACCCTGTTGGATAAAGTGAGAACTAGACGCGGCCCTAGTACACCCTGGTGGACAAACCGCGAACCCTTACGCCAGCCGTCGCCACAGACTATCTGACAGATTTACAATCGTTAATTGTAATCCCACTTATTTGTGCACGGGACATTTCCTGCACGCCTGCAAGTAATGCACTTTACAACCGTCTACTAATATACTTATTGCTACAATAAATGATTTACCTGTACAATTGCCAATTGTAATCCTACTTCATCGTGCACGGGACATTTCTTGCACACCTGCAGGCGATACACTTTGCATCCGTCTACTATTACAGTTATTGCTACAATACAAGATTTACCTGTTCAATCGACAGTTGTAGCCCCCACTTGCTTATCCACGGAAAGTTACTTATGTGCCTATCTGACACATTTACAATCGGCAATTGTAATTCCACTCGGTCGTGCACGGGACATTTCCTGCACACCTGCAAGTGATACACTTTACAACCGTCTACTATTGTACTTATTGCTGCGATACAAGATTTACCTGTACAATTGCCAATTGTAAACCTACTTCATCGTGCACGGGACATTTCTGACTGAGCTACACTCTGTCGGATTTAAGGTAAACTATGTGCGGCCACCCACTGCTGCAATCTGTTGGATAAAGTGAGAACTAGACGCGGCCCTAGTACACTCTGGTGGCCAAACCGCGAACCCTTACGCCGGCCGTCGCCACAGACTATCTGACACATTTCCACCGCCTCCCGACAACTACCTCGGTGGCGCAGGGGTAAGGCGCCGGCTTCACACGCCGGCGGGCCGGGTTCGAATCCCACCCTCGCCACTGGTCAATTTTGTTCTTAAACTCTAACCCCTACATCCTTCCTCGTCAAAATCCCACAAACAAATGAGCTCCCAATACCTCATCCCTTCCTTAAATGCCTCCCTCGTCTCCCCATCCCTCCCTCACCTCCCCATCCCTCCCTCACCCCCAGCCGCTGCAATCCCTACAACAGTTACAACGTTACAACAGTTACAACCGCTGACCTTGACCTGCGCCAGGACCGGCTATTCCCTTCTACTGATGTCATTTGGGTATCTTCTTCTGAATTAACAAAGTACATTTATAAGAATGCAGAATTTGAGAAACCGTTTTTCAACACAAGTCTGAGTGACCCAACGTATGTTCCCATCAAGTTTCCGGAGCGCAGTGATCGGAGCTCGGGAACTGAGAGTGATAAATGCTCCATTCACCGCTCAGTGCGCTTCAACAAACTTGCGGAGGTTCGGCACATGTCGGAGACGGATGCGACAGAAGCGCTGCTAATGGCACTACAATCAAGACATACGGTGCCTACAACTTAACCCTCAATCTAGGACTTCACCTTTATTTGGCAATTTACTATTGCTGATGTGAGTGTCCCCATCATTGGATCGGATTTCCTCAGCCACTACAACCTGCTTCCAGACTGCCGACGGATGCGTCTCATTGATGCCACTACGGGTCTCTGCACTGATGGACAACTTTCAGGAATCAGACAAAGCAGCGTAAAATCAGTTGTATCCACGTCTCCATTCTCTAAAATTCTCCTGGAGTTCCCCGAGATCACTCGTCCACCTGGTCTGCTTCGTGAGGTGAAGCACATGACACTTCATCATATTCGGACAACTCCTGGACCGCCAACTTCGTGCCGACCAAGACGCCTCGCACCTGAGAAGTTGACCATCGCTAAGCGTGAGTTCGCCGAGATGACACGTGTGGGTACAGCACGACCATCAGACAGTTCCTGGGCGTCTCCACTACATTTGGCTCCAAAAGGCGAAAACGGATGGCGTCCCTGTGGGGACTACCGTGCTCTGAACGCCCGCACGATTCCCGACAGGTACCCTGTACGGCACATCCACGATTTTTCCCAGGTTCTCTCAGGTAGCACCATATTTTCAACTATAGATTTAGTTAAGGCATATCAACAGATTCCGGTTAACCCAGATGACATTTGCAAAACAGCTATCACTACACCATTTGGACTTTACGAATTCCCATTTATGACCTTTGGCCTGCGAAATGCTGGTCAAACTTTTCAAAGGTTTATAGACGAAGTTACGTTCGGCTTAGACTTTTGTTTCGCTTATATAGACGACATTCTAGTTTTCTCAAAGACTGTAGAGGAACATGAAAAACACCTAAAAACGTTATTTCAACGCCTCTCAGAGTATGGGGTTGTATTGAACTCCTCTAAATGTGTTTTTGGCGAACAACAAGTAACATTTTTAGGGTATAGAGTGTCAATTTCAGGTATTTCCCCACCTCAGGAACGCATTACTGCGCTCCAGGAGTACCCGTTACCACAGACTATGCGAGAACTTCGCCGATTTCTGGGAATGATGAACTTCCATCGCAGATTTTTGCCCCATGCTGCAGAGCATCAAGCACCTCTACATTCTATACTCATTAGATCAAACTCGACAGGTTCACGTCCTGTTCCATGGACCCCTGAGCTGGAAGACGCTTTTAAGTCTTGTAAGTCTAGTCTCTCATCAATGACTCTCTTATTTCATCCTAAGCCCAATGCTCCACTAGGACTTTTTACTGATGCTTCTAATGTGTCTGTCGGAGCATGCCTTCAACAATATGTGGACGATTCATGGCAACCCCTCGGTTTTTTCTCAAAGAAATTATCGCCCAAACAGAGCAGTTGGCCAGCATATTACCGAGAACTTCTCGCTGTTTATGAAGCGGTGCAGCATTTCCGCCATCTGTTGTAAACTGCATCATTCACCATTTTCACCGATCACAAGCCAATTACATTTGCTTTCAGCCAAAAACGTGACAAACTTCCTCCAGTACAGTTAAATCAACTAGCTTTCATATCTCAATTCACAACCGACATACGACAGTAGTGGGGAATGGGGGCTTTTGGGCCAGTTCAAGGTCACCCGAGCGATGACGTCATCGATGACGTCATCGAGGTCAATGACCTCATTGATGACGTCATCGATTGCATCATCGATGACGTCATCACCAATGACGTCACTTCCTTGACGTCACACCCATGACGTCACAAAAATGACGTGCTGATGACGTCATCACCCCTTACGTCACCAAGATGACGTCATCGATGTCACAAAGGTCAAGGTCACGCTGAAACCTAAAATTTTTTGGCACTTTTGCTGTTTCTCGCACTACGCTCCGAGTTTCAGTCACAGTTACCATGACCTTGACAACTTGGAGCGAATTTGCGATGAGAAACAGCAAAAGTGCTGAGGAAACTTGAAGTTTGCAACGTGACTCTGCCTAAACCGTCATGTGACACCGCTCGGGTGACCTTGAACTGACCCAGAAGCCCCCATTCGACCATTACTGCAACCGCGATGCGCACCCTAAGACAGACACCGAGCGACTGACTGTCCGGCCCCGCGCACTCTAGGTATATGGGAAGTGGTGGGGGAAATTGTGATGACCTTGGGAAACTTGAAAATGTCAAGCCGGGTAGCACCGTTTCGGTGCTACCTTAAAGTTACATGCTAAAGTGTGATGACCTTGAGTAAAAACATAGAAATACTACAAGTTGATACCGCCCCAGAGTTAAAGTGTGGTGACATTGAGTCAAAACACTGAAATACTATAAGTTGAAATCATCCCAGAGTTAAAGTGTGGTGACCTTGAGTCAAAACACAGAAATACTACTACAAGTCGATCCCGCCCCCAGAGTTAAAGTGTGACGATCTTGAGTTAAAACACTGAAATGCTATAAGTCGAAATCATCCCAGAATTAAAGTGTGATGACCTTGAGTCAAAACACAGAAATAGTACAAGTCGATATCATCCCAGAGTTAAAGTGTACTGACCTAGATTCAAAACACAGAAATACTACAAGTTGATGTCGTTCCAAAGTAGAAGTGTGGCGACCTTGAACTACCCCAAATTGTCAGGAATTGGAGTAGCAACAGCGATGTGCACCCTTCGACGGACACCAAGCGACTGACTGTCTGGCTCTGCGCACTCTAGGTATATGGAAAGTGGTGGGGGAAATCTCAAGGTCATCCAAATTGGGTTTTAAAAAATAAGAAACTCTAAACTTCATGCTCCTCTTCTTCCCTTTCCACCTCATTTGTAGGATATATGGTTGACAACGGTAAATGTGACAAATACTCCGGTGATTGTTGACCTCCACTGTGATCTGATTCTTGATCGTCTTGCTGCATTATAACTTCAGACCAATCATAATCTAAAGTGACCTTGAGCTTTATTCCCGGGTTGTCGAGGAGAATAGACTTCATCCAATCGCAGATGGTTTCTAAATAATGCACGTCGTTGATTGTCAATTTCCAACTTGTAGTGGGTACATCTTCGGTGGAAGACATGTCATCGCAAGCAGGTGTGTCCGCCATGGTTGTTGGAGGAGGAATGATGCTTGTTGCAGCGAGCAATGCTGGTATAACAGAGTGGTGGGGGAAATTTCAAGGTCACCCAAATGGAGTTTTAAAAAAGGAAACTTTGTCTATTTACTTATAACATAACCACTTAAACTAAAAGGATTGGGATCAACAGTACGTTTAATCATCATATTCGGTATATTCTTCATGTTTCTCAGTTTTCACCTCCGCCCAAATAGTACCTCCACTCTTTAGCTCCTTTTCGGCTTCTTCTAGTTGCTGGGTAATCGCCATCTGACATTGAAGTTCAAAATCATCACGCGGCACAGATCCGCAAATATCCATCTGAGCCAACCAGAGCTGCCTAAGGTTCTTTTCCTTTTCCTCGACAGCTTCGACGGCTGCATGTAATTCCTTTTCTGTAATAGAGGAGTCCCACAATTGTTGATCATCGGTTTTGTTGACAACCTCATTTTTGGACTCCTTGTACAAATCGTTCAGCTCCTGCTGAGTCTTAATGGTTACCTCCTCGTAACTAGCACAACTTACATTGAGAGACATCTTGATGTTGTATGGTTGACCGTTGGAGTTGAAATGAAGCTGAGGCACAGCGCTTGGGGGTACTATAAAAAAGTGGGGGAAGTTTCAAGGTCATCCAAATTGTGTTTTAAAAAATCCTATCTTGTTACTGAGCACATATGTCAGTAACAAGATAGGTGTTTTTTCTCTTTTACATCTTTAATATAATAAAGAAATAAACATATTCTACAATGGTAAGAAGAAGAAACCAACTGCTAGTCAGCTGAAATAATCCAAAGTCTGGCTCGCTTCAGTCTTCATGGACGCCGGTGATGAAGTCGCTGGAGAAGAGTAATGTTCAGACTCTTCTTTTGGGTGTCGGAGATTGCGTATATTGCAAGCGTAGACTTGCACATTTATACGGTAGCCTCGCGCCACCATCAGCTGCAACTCCTTGTACAAGTCGTTCAGCTCCTGCTGAGTCTTAATGGTTACCTCCTCGTAACTAGCACAACTTACATTGAGAGACATCTTGATGTTGTACTGTTGACCGTCGGAGTTGAAATGAAGCTGAGGCACAGCGCTTGGGGGTACTATGAAAAAGTGGTGGGGGTGTTTGCATTGAAGCATGTTTGACCTTTAGCTTGGTGGTAGGGGTAACTGTGAAATGCAAAGGTCAAAGGTCAAGGTCACCCGCAAAGTTTAAAAAAAATGCAACATATCAATATGTGACAAACCTCACATATTGATATGTTGCATTTTTTGTCTTTTGTATTTTTTTTTTTTTGTCTTTTATGGTTTATTTATAAAACATTACAATAACATATGTACAACAGTAAAACTTAAATCTAACACTGCTGCTTGTCGACGATGTGGATGGTCAACTCGGTGGAATTGCTACCCGTGCAACCGTGGGAAACCAGGTAGAGACAGCCAGGTTGGATGGAGCGCAGATCCTCGTTCTGGAGGAGATGGACGAATCGTTTTGGCAGGTAGACTTGGAACTTGGGCTCATCCCCCGGAGTGAATGGTGCCTCGCTAAGACTGCAGCAGATGGTCTCTCCAACTGTAGTCTCCATCTTCTTCATGGCGTGGATAATGTAGTGCTTCTCATCTTTAAGTTCGGAACACTTCTTGACAGGTAGTATGGTAGATTTGGAGTGAGCATTGAACTGCTCAACCAAAGTTTGCAGGAACTGGTGAGATGCCATGGTTGAGTTAAAGAGTGTCTTCTTCTTCGTCTTCTTGCTGGGAGATGTTGTCGTCTCGGAATCTCGAGTAATACTCATGCCAGGTCCCGGTCTGCTCCTCACTTATATAACCCCCGTCACCCCCACCACTCCCCACTTCCCCACTTTGAAGGTAAGATGCGAGTTTATAGGCGTTTTTTAAAGCGCAATGTCTATCTTTTTCATGTTCTGGACTTTTAGTACAAATACAAACATTTTCCATCGTATACTTGTAGTTTTTATCCAAGTCCACATCATTAACCGGAACATGAGTAAATTCTTCGATCCATCTCTTCTTTTCCAGTCCTTTTGTATAAATATTGGTAAACCTGTTTGAAAACTGATGCATGATGTGATACAAGTCTGTGTAACTTGCAAAACCATCATACCAATCGATATGATGGAAATATTTTGAAATCCACCTGTTGGTAGTAGCGGCTTTGCTAGTTAATGATGAATAAGAACATGGTGGTTTGAACAAAAATGTATATGGAACACCTGTATTGATGTCGAAAAACACAAGTTCTTTTATGATAAATCTATCGTCATTACCCCGAAACGCTTGGAACTCAATTATACCAGGTTTGGACTTTACTTGTTCTTCTTCCTTGTCCATTGCGAAGGCCACTCGTCTGCTCATGTCGAAGTCCAAAGATCAACTGATTTCCACACCACGGTAGGTACGACTTTTATACCAGGCCGTACAGTTGTTGGCGCGTTGGTGTATATTTAACGTGGGCACCGTCCCCGGTAGGCCTAACCCCACAAAGCGTTTGATATTGTTTTAAAAACCAACCATTGTCATCTAAGTTTCCATCTTTACATTCTCCTTGTTTTCATTTTCATCACTAACACTTGATTCTTCTCCTCCTTCTTCCTCTTCTTCCTGTTTTACTGATTTCTTATGTAGTTGAGCGTATTTTTCCAATTGTCTCCACATTTGTACTTCATGAGGAACTCTATTAAATATAGAAGTATCCACAGGTCCGTACAGTATAGGTGCGTCCGGTTGTTTGTCCAAAGTGTCTTCCAAATAATCTTTAATAATAGAACTTGAAAACACTAGTTGTCTCAAGTATCTTGTTATTGGTTCAGTTGCACAGGTTAGAATAAAAAACTCTTCTCGATTAAGTTGAATCTTTCTATCATGTATTGTTGTGTCTCTAAACCGCAACTGATGGTCACCACGATTCTTTATAATATCAATTTCCACATTTGAATCCAAAAGTCCTACTCTTGTCTTTCTTCCATACATGTTACTAGTTAAATAGCATTCTAGCAGATGCAAGTGCTTCATAAAAGATTCCCAAGCACTATCGGTGAACAAAATCATTTTGGGTCCATGAGTTAAAATTACAGTAGGTGAATAATCCGTCGATTTCATAACACCGATTAAAACACTTTTGTCCAAACTGGAAGAGATTGGGTAAAATATTCGCAAGAATACCTCACTTAATATGTTAGGAGAAATATTATCTTCAATATCCCTTTTCCTCTTGTGTGCATTCTTTTTTCTTTTACCTTTTTCCTCAACATTATTACTGGCGTGGAGTTGTCCGCAAGCGTTGTGTTCATCTCCCTCCGGTTGACCTTGAAGATCTAAAAAGTCGGATATCTCCTTCTCAATATCTACTACATTTTCTTGTGTACCACTAGGAGAAGTCATATTGAATAAGATGCTACCCATACAACAACAGGCAACAAACTGATAAGGAGCGAGCTGAACGCTCTGCTTTTATACTCGCGGAATGCATTGGAATGTAGGAAAACCGGTCTTTTACAATACATTTTTAACAATTCCAGTTAAAGGTGTGTATGTTACGATTTTATCATGTAGAATTAAACAGTATGCAGTTGTATTAGCCGATATAGGCGCGTTGAATTCCATTTCTATTTTTATATCTACACTTGATGATTTTACCGATTCATTTTGTTTAGAACAATCGATTACAACTATAGGGTAACCATCTAAGTATTTTTCTGGTGATAGTAAAGGTGCATTCGTTTTACCATAATATGAACTTTGGAATCTTGCATACATATCGTACAATATGCTGTACTTTTTATTAGCGAATGACACATTTAAATTATCGTATGGAAAAAATTGTGAATTTAAATAAACTTTAATATTTTTCAAGTTGCAATGATCAAATTGGCCTGCATGTTTGGTGATGGTGTCTCTTCTGCCTGTTTGTAAACCAAATATAATATACCTGGCTCGTTCCACATAATTAGATGTTTTAACTGTCCAAGTGTGTCGATCCGTAGTTGGCAAGCTGGGATGTTCATGAAATTCCCAACTTCTAAAAGGAATTACAATATCACGATCAGCCTTTAACTTTCTTAATAGTAGCATTCTATGCTCGTCAGCTAATTTTACATGTGGAACTCTCCATACAATTTTGTCTAATGTTAATTTCCATTCTAAAGTTGCATCTGTTGTACCGTCTGGAGCTTTAATAATATCTTTATCGTTTGAAGATCTCAACAAAACTAATTCTTGTTTAACGTTTAATATTATTTTCCTATAATCTTCAGCAAAACCAAGCAACAAACGTAACGGAATATGAAAATCAAAATTTCCATTTGTATCTGGAGTGATTGTGTCTTTTGCAGGTAAAACCCATCCTGCAGGTTGTATTAAATTGGTTTCATTAGGTGATATAGATGTTAATCCCTTTAAAGTTGTTGCAATACCTACTTTTTTAGTAGAATCAACTGTTACACCTGATATTTCATATCTAATTTCATCAAACAGGAAAGCCATGGGATTATTTATAAATGGAACTGTTGTACCAGTAGTAGTACCGTCCTTTTTAGTAACTTTTCCTTCAATATACAAGTAACTTTCACATGGTAGTGTGTAAATGTCTTGATTTTGTATGGGAATACGAATTTCATCGTTATTGTTTAATTTTGATGAAGTGTAAGGGTTGTGGGTGTGATATTCTTTTTCCCATAGGGTTTCGTCGAATGTTGGACCCTGAGCTATATCCAGTATATCCATTATCGGTTACTTTTAATCCAATTCTCTCTAAGAAACGAATGTTCTCGCGTGTTAACTCCTCCACAGCTGAAGAGCTACTAATGCGGATTCCCGTAGGTTGTTCGCTTTTAAATGTTAAACCCATGATGTTATATTAAAGTGTTGATTTTAAATGTAATCTAACCGTAATAGGCTCTTCTCGGAAATCTATCAAGTTACCGTCTTGATCCAATACGTTCAACACGATGTCTGAAATGAAAGTGGTGTTCAAAGGTAGATATACCAGGTTTTGCGGCTTTTCAACAATTTTAAATCCAGGTGGTACACTGGGGTAAAAAGTATGTATTATATGAGTATTTGCTCCATCTCTGTAAGCTCCTTGTATAATATTACAAGTTATGTCTATACTATTGACTTTTAATATTGTTACAGTTTGTTTACCAGAATGTGTTTTATTTGGTTCTAAAATTGCTCCATCTTTGGGAAATCCTAATAAATCACCAATTGAGTGTGACTTACTGAAATCTATATAATATTTTGAAGTAAGCTCAGCTTTCATTGTATTGTTATTACCTTTTAGCGTTATATTGTCTTTTCCCATTTTATTTTGCAAAAATTCATTAATATGATCAATTTCATAAGAACCTGTGGGTAGAGTGCAAACTTCCAAGTCTGTAAACTTCCCACTGGCATCTTTTCCTTTATAATAATGCAATAAGTTATTTTTACCTTCCGTAACATTGGGAATAGAGTTGTAAGTTGTAAAATCCAACAGTGCTGCCTCCCAAAATCTTCCTTTTTGCAAGCGTAACGCTGGAAAAAGGATACTTCGTAAAGTGGACGATTTTCCTGTTAATGATACCGTATAGGAAGACATCTCAATAGTGACTGATACTTTTAGCTAGGAATTCCAAACATAAATGGCCGCATATTGAAGTATTATCAGGTTGTTCTCTTTTATAGTTGTAATATATGTTTTTAGCAGATTTAAAGTAATGTTCAAGTTCTTTAGGTGGTGGCAAATTTCCAAAACTATCAAAATAATATACATTACTATTTAGTTTCTTATAACACACCCAATGGGTGCCGGGCCCTTCAGTATTATCCAAATTTACGATTCCAGTCTCATTTTTCCATATTTTCTTTGGTAAACTGTCTTTCATAAATACTCCGCGGAAAAATGGTATTTTTAAACAGGAAATATATTTAAATAATTCAACATTAGTCAACGCTTTATGCGGTATAACCAATTGATTTCTTTTATTTAATATGCACGATACGGTCTTAGGTATAGACCAGCCCCGTTTTTTACCATTGACCATATTGTCGGTTTTTTATTATTTTTCCTTGGAGAACGTCTTTTTAGTCTAATATTACCACCATGTTTTCTCTTGCTTGATCCTTTTTTATTCTTACCCCTCCTTTTTCCACCTCCTACCGCTGTTTTAGCCTTCATACCTGCTGTTACCGCTAAAGCTGCTGCTTTTTCCGCAATACTAGCGTCACTAGACTTTACTCGTTGCCAAGCTATATTCGCTAGCTTTTTATCAGCGATTGACCTATTTTTTGAATCGGTAAACGTGGAATATGCGATATCGTGTTCTTTACAAGCCTGATCTAACTTATTTATGCCTGGATCACCTCTTTCCAGTCGTTTTTTCAATTTAGTTCCTGGTCCGCAATACTGATAACCTCCCGGTATATGAAATTCGTATGGTAAAGCGTCTATTGCTCTATTTACGATAGATCCTACTGGAATTCGATTTAAGGCTTTACTTAATAGAGAAACCGCTGTGGACGTGATCCCACCTCCTTTCCTTACAGTGTCTCGATATGGACTGGTGTAATGAAATGCCATGATTGTCTTTTATATTCGAAAAGCGTAACCTATGTGTTACCTCTATGACAGGTTGCACATAAATGATGTAATTTATGGTGTTATTTAATTAAATATCAAAAGTACCCCAATCTGTTGATCTAAACTTTTGTGTATTATGATTAAAAAAGTATTTATAAAGAATTTCTTGTTTAATCCATGCACTTCTCATTTTTTCATCAATAGGTTTATGTTGTCCGGCTGCAATATAATTATGCATATCAAATAATAAATTACCTATTACTTTAACAAGAAAATTAACAGTTACAGCGTTATCAGCATAATCAGGGTCTGCAACATTTGTTAATCGTTTGTTATCACAATTCCACCATTGTTTTCCAGTTGGCTCTAATTGTATTATCTGTTCATAAGTAACAGCATCACCAGGCTTTTCACCAATACCTAAATTTGTCAATGACTTTCCTTTACCATCCCAAACACTATTGTTTTCTTCAAGTAAAGTAAACTTTTTATTTCCCTGTACAAATACATCTCCTTGTCGTGTTACTACTTGGTCTTGTTTCACAAAACCAGATGTTTCTTGTTTTAAAGTTTCCTTTATTTGCCCCACCGTTGCACCATCTGATGGTGCAGAACCATCTTTTACATTCGCTAAACAATTACCAAAGCAATCAATAATTCCTACATCACGTGTAATACAATGATCTTTGATGTATTTTAAATTTACAGCATCATTTTCATTCTTTGGATAACCTATATCGTTAATAACAAATTTATAAAAAGAAAACCCATCTTTTGTCTTTTCAGGTATTATAGAATGTAAATAGCGTCTATTTATGCTGTCTTTTTCATCTACAGGGTCTGCTGCGTTAGATATACGTCGATTTTCAGCATTATACGTTTTTCCATCGAATTTTAACGTATTTTTCAATTCCGATGATAAATAACCTCTGTTTATTGCATCAGCGTTTTGATTTGGCTTACCGACGTTGGAAATTCTATGATTACCCGCGTTATATGTGTTTTTGTTTAGTTTCAGTGTTGGTAATATCTCTTTTTTTAATACTTTTAAATTTATTGCATCATTTTCATCTGTGGGATCATTAATGTTTTTTAACCGTTTATTACTAATATCATAATCTCCATCAGGTGTTTGTGGTAATCCAACACCTCTTTTTAAAGTATTAAAGTAATATAATCCATCTGATGAATACCGTCCGAACTTGTCAACACTCATGGTGCAACTGAATAACATTCTAGAGTGTAACCCATTTTTATAATATTAGTCCCGATTTCTAACCCATATCAGTTTTTATACAAATTCTTAGTCTTCATCAGTTACATTTGCATCATTCCCGGGACATTTAAAATATTTTAAATCTGCACTAATTAATGATCTGTCTGCTTCATTTCTAAATACATGATTTTTATGAATAAATTCCTCACCAGACAATTTTCTAAATCCGCTAAATGAATTTGGATCTGCAATTAATATATTTTGATAATCATTTACATCCATTAATTTAAATCTTTTGGTATTATAAATAAACTCTTGATTTGCACTATCATATTGTAATGTTTGTCCTACAGTTGCAGCATCCTTTGGATCTGTTCCTTGTGCCAAATTACCTATTTTCTTATTTTTCGCATTGAAAGTACTACCTTTTGGTTTGTCTAATATTAAAGATTGTTTTACTACAACACAATCGTAATCATCGATACCTGGAAATATGTCAATTATTCTTCTATTTGTACCCAACCAACTTCTATGATAATTGTTTGGATTAGTATGTAAAACTTGTGATAAAATCGGAACATCATGAGCATCTGTAGCTAATTGCGCATTTGATAATTTCATGTCTTTGCAATCCCAAACATTATTTTTTTGTTCAAGTAAAATAAACTTTTCATTTCCTTGTACAAACACATCACCCGACCGTGATACTACTTGATCCTGTTTTACAAATCCAGATGTTTCTTGCTTTAAAGTTTCCTTCATTTGACCCACTGTTGCACCATCTGATGGTGCCGAACCATCTTTAACATTCGCTAAACAATTACCTAGACAATCAATAACTCCTACATCACGTGTAATACAATGATCTTTTATATATTTTAAATTTACAGCATCATTTTCATTTTTCGGATAACCTATATCGTTAATAACAAATTTATAAAAAGAAAAACCATCTTTTGTCTTTTCAGGTATTAATGAATGTAAATAGCGTCTATTTACGCTGTCTTTTGCATCTTTAGGGTCATCTACGTTGGATATACGTTTATTTTCAGCAGTATACGTTTTTCCATTGAATTTTAACGTATTTTTTAATTCTGATGATAAATAACCTTTGTTTATTGCATCAGCGTTTTGATTTGGCTTACCAACATTGACAATTCTATGATTACCTGCGTCATATGTGTTTTTCTGTAGTCTTAATGTTGGTGATATCTTTTCTTTTAATACTTTTAAATTTATTGCATCGTTTTCATCTGTGGGATCTTTTATGTTTTTTAACCTTTTATTAGTTATATCATAATCTCCATCAGGTGTTTGTGGTAAACCAGCACTTCTTTTTAAACTATTGGCATAATATAACCCATCCGAGGAGTAACGTCCGAACTTGTCGACACTCATGGTGCAACTGAATAGTATTCTAGGGAGTAACGCATTTTTATGAGATTACCCCACGGTTTCGGAGTTCATCCACTAAAGCCACCCATTCGTTTTCCAATCCAGTATGACCCGCTTCTTTAGCTTCATGTATTAGTTTCATTCTATCCACCAATTTATTGATATTATTGTAATAAATCACATTTGTGTTATATAGTTTCTTCATTAAACCTGTACCCGTAACGGACTTACTTCTTTTTCTTCGTTCCTGAGCACTTACATCCAAAGTGGATGCCATAAATCTTCGTTTTACAGGTTTTCTTTGTGTTAACGGCATTGTTTGTCTTCTAGTTGGTATTAACTTGGATACAAATTCTTTATATTTTAAAGACTTAGATCTAAAAGGAGGCTGGTCAGGTAAATACTTTCTCCTATATGCATTTGTCTGTTCCAAAATATTTTTATATGCTTCCATGTCTTTTTCTTTCACTAACGATACTGAAGGCTTATTTTCAAATAATAATTCAAATAATCCTTTTGTGCCCTTATACCTTTGATCACCAATGACAATATTATCATGTTCGTCAACGTTTAACGGGCTATTACCTATCATTAAACCATCTTCTGTTAATCTCGCTCCATAACTATGGTAATTCTTATTAGGAATTGTTCCGAGTAACATTTTTACCATGTATTTCCTTCCTAAAGGTCCTTTGTTATGAATGTTTTCACCCAACAAGCTTATGTTTGACGGACCTTCCCTTGCTTCTTCTTCTTTTTCCTCTTCACTAGCAGTTGATACATCTTCATGTCCTCTTTTAGCTTTTACTTCATATAATTCTCTTATACCACTATAGTCTGGTGATTCTAGCTCTCTTTCAGGTTCTCCACCGGTAAAACCACTATATGTAGAGGATTCCAGGTCTTCATCACTAAAATCTTCTGATTTTACATTTTGTCTTTCAAACTTTGTAATAGGTGCAATTGCATCTCCTTCCAAAACGGGTTTAGCAAATTTTTTGTTTAATTGTTTCAAGGGTTCAGTAATAGGTTTAAAAGTAGATTCAAGAAATTTCTCCCTTTCGCTAATACCTAATTTTAATGCTCTGTTTTTATCTCGAATAGAATCACTAAGTGATTTTATTTCCTTTATTAACTTTTCTTGGTTAACCATGTTTGTAGCAAGACGTGTTGTACAACAATGAATGTTTTACATCATGATCAGTGTATTAGTATAAATTTATCAAATCCTATCCTGTATCGACCATTGTTTAGCGGTTGTTCCTTCATAATTGTTAAAAACCCATACTTTTCAGCCCAAGCCTTTCCACACAACTCTTTAAATCGTTCAAATGGCATATCCGCACTTACATGGTCATAATATATGTGTTTTAGGTTGGTTTCATCCTGTTTAAATACAATTAACATGTTTGCATTGTCTCTAATGAGCTGTTTCGGTATTTTGCTGTAAGTTTGACCAATATAAATGCTATCTATGTTGTTATGTCGACCCATGGCGAAGTAATTTGTTATTGTATTTTGATTTTCACAAGATACATCGTCAAATATGAATACTGAGAATGGTTTAGCCTCTTGCGGTTGCATGACACTCTCGCTCGCGTTGAATTTAAAATATTTAACTTCAGGCACATTATTGAGTATTTGTTCCAATAACTGATATTTTGGTTGTTGTAGTGACTTTGAAAATACATATAAATTATTAAAACGTAATCCTTTAGGATTTGTAATCAAATTGAATACTACATTTGTTTTTCCACAATTGGAAGGACCGGTAACCAGACAACGCACCGTGTTTGGTAACAAAACACCGTGTTTTCCAGTATTGAATTGAGAACCATCCACTGTGAGTTCATCTATATTATTAATAGTAAAATTGTCTTTTTGCGGTATTATCTCCATCCTTTGTAATGGTTCAACCCAAAATGATGCTCTATCATTATATTAGATCCTTTTTAGGTATCCAAGAATCTTCCGTCTTATTAAATCCTAACCATCGTACTTTAACCTTATCCTTTTTTCGTTGCAACACCTTTTCAACTAAATATACATCACCTACTGTTGATTTTAACATTTCATGTCCATAAAACCCTCCTTCCAGCAATTGTCCTTTATTATCTTTTAAAATGTAAGTTTCTGGTATTGTAGGTTGCACCTTAAATACAGTAAATACCTCATTTGTCCAGTTTGGAAGATATCTTTTACTGAATACACCTTTGTATTTGCTTATTCGCACTTTATCACCAACATTAAACCTTTTAGGCTTTAGTTTTTCAACTCTTGGTTTAGTATTCATTTTTATACGTTTTAATACAAGTTTTTCATTTTTATTAGTCACCTGGCTTGGTTTCATACCGATAGTTCTATGAAACTTGTTATTGTAACCGCTTATAAGTTTTGGTAACATATCAATCCATACGTGCGATCCTCTGTTAGAAAACATCTTATACATCGCACCTTTTAAAGTTCTGTTGAATCTTTCAATTATTGATGCTTTTACCTCTGAATTGGTTGAGTAATGGTTAATGTTGTGTTTTTTCATTAAATTTGCAAATTCCTTATTAAAATATTCTTTTCCATCATCAGTTTGTAAATGTTTTATAGTATGTTTGTCTCTTTGTATAGCTGTTTCCATTGCTTTTGTAACACTTTTGCCACTTTTATCTTTTAGTGGTAAAGCATCTGCCATTTTTTAAAAACAATTAATAATAGTCAATATGTATTTAAATCCTCTATTTTGTTTACTATAAGGAATCATTTCGATTAAATCTGCTTGATATAAATCATTTATTCCTTTTATCACTGTATTTCTTCGTGGAAACTTTCTTCTTGCAGGTTTATGAAGCTCGTTGACAATTTCTTGCTTCGAGTTCTTCATATTGCAGGTTTGAATGTTTCATGTATCACATGTATAATCACAATGAATGTTGTCTTAAATATTCACATCATTTATATAGGTCAAGGTCATCCAAACTTGTGTAAAAAAATGGGGAACACGGCGTTGGACTTGCCGTGTTCCCCATTTTTTTACGGAAGGAGAAAGGAATAAGGTCGAAGTTGTAGAAGGACGAAGAATAGGTTACTAGTTGATAGGGTTTAGAGAGTAGTGGCCGAAAGGAAGAGTATGAATCTTATCCGGCATAATATGCCTTTTATCATCTTGAGCTGATAGTGCTCTTTTAACTTCAGTGACACTGTAGACCTCATGTTTAAAGCTTCTGATAGTGTTGAACGTTGCAGACATTGTAGAATCTTCAAACAAGCAGGTCTTGTAATGGTCAAATGTCACACGTTTCTTCAAGTACGATGTTTTGACTCCTTTAGCTTTCTTCACTGTCGGTATGTCGTTTTCCATATACATCTTGAAGGAATATAATTTGGACATCAGCGCAACTATTTCCTCCAAAGGTATTCCATTTGCTTCATCTTTAAATTTTCCAATTACTTTTTTATTCTTTTCATTGTAATTCGGATGGTTCTTCGGATAGTCAGAGAAGTCAAAGTCGTCTTTGTATGGGAAACTCCTTAGATCTTCATACATGTCCAAAGTCTTTATCCAGTAGATAAACGCGTCGGTATCCATGTATGCAACTCCAATGTTGTCTCTTCCATAGTGTTTAACCATTTTGTTGTAATGGAAATCATACATCAGAGTTTTACTTATATCCAAAATCGACATTCCAATGTATAACGGACGATCCATCACTATTGTTGTTTTATTCATACTGACAGCAACTAGATTTTCGTTTATAATCATTGATGTTCCGAAATTTGGTTTTTGCACTAATTTTTCCAATTTCCTATGATCACTTACTAATTTTACAATTTTGTGTTTTCTCTTGTTCTCCAAGGTCTTCCCAAAGATGGCGTTGTTCATTAATTTGTAGAAGTCCTTTTCAAATGCTGTTGTCGCTGCAGCTCTTCTTGTAGTGTTGGAATCGATATATGGTTTCAACCAACAAGACTGGGTGAATTCAATTGCTCTGTGAATTTTCACTATACGTAGGCCCAATTCAAGTGCTTGTTGAACTACCCAGTAGTGTGCCACATATCGACTCTTATTCTCCAAGGTCATCATCAGCTTGGGCCATCTTCCTGTCGGTGAAACTTCAGTCTTGGCTAGGAGAGGCAGGTCGTAATGATGGTCGTGAAGGTGTTCTGGATATTCAAAATCACAGTCCAAAATATAGCCTGTTTGGCCATCTTTTGGAATCCGTGATATGTCACCAATGGTGGTCGGGTCAATCCACTTGAAGTCTGCGTAGGGAAGTGGATTTGACATCGCCCAACCATAGAGGTTGTTCGCATCAAAATATCCAAGGTAGAGTGATGGTTGTTGCTCGTCGAAGTTGGGGATATACTTGTTGTTGGCCTTAACATGTCTTGTCACAGCTTGAGTCAAACCACCTCGTACACCTGATTCGATCATGAGGACCATATCGATGTCTGTGAGAAGCTCCAATCGGCAGTTAGTTGACTTGAGCATAGCTTGCCATGCTAATCCAGGGGATGTATACGAGTGTAAAGGATCCAATCCGTATGCTGAGAAACAGGTGTTCCGAAATTCTTCCATCACATCGCACAGCAGAGTTACATCCAATTTTATATAAAAATCAGAATATTCCCCTAAAGTTTGAATGTTTAGTTGGTTCCAAACATTACACGCATGATTGTAGTCTTCAACGGAGATTTCACTTTCATTTAATTTGCTATTGAAGGCTTCAATCGGTGGTAGACTGGCTTCTTCAAACTTTTCTGTGGAAGTTATATAATCATAGGGGAAAACTCCTTTTCGTAATACTAAGTCCAATTTATCTTCAGGTACAATTTTGCTGGTTTCTTTTAGATCTTCTCTTCTTAGGTTCTCAGACAATTTGCTCAAACTAGATGACATAAATCTATAAGAGTCTACGAAGCGAAGTTTAATTTTACCAACTGTTTTTGAAAAACTGATGTACTTCTCCAATGTTTCAGCTAATACTTCGATTTTTCCATCATCTCGTCCTAACTCTGGGATAATGAAGTGGGAGTCATAGCCGCTAAGATTGTGTAACACGACAGGAATAAATTGAGGCAGTTTGTAATTTATATTGCATGAATTACAAGCAGGTCCTCTGTATAACCCTGTGAGGTGATCATGATCTCTTACTTTTTGATTTTCTTCACTGAAGCTCTTCTTGCATAGATAACATCTTGTTGCCGAAATGTATTCTTCTTGTTGATTTTGGTTCAAAGGTTTCATGGGTAAAATATTACCGTATAAGCGTTCCGCCTTTTCAGCAATGTTATACAACTGGTCTACAAAATACTTAGCAGCTCCTTCCCCACGGTAGAGTATCGGAGTGGATGTTAAGCCGTAGTCTTGCAATTGTTCTTCAGGTAAAGTAGATTTCAGCAATAAGCAAAAACTGTTAGGTTGATGCAATTGATATTTGGTTCTTCTAGTTACTTCACCATCCGAAAGTTCCTGCGGCACTAACGTGGATTCAAAGTCAGCGTAGATAACTAGTGGAATCCGGTATTGGTGAACTGTTTTATTGAACTGGACAAATGCTCTAGATGGTGGTGGCAGACTAATCTTCACTTCATAGTTGTCATTACAAAGCCGCTGGTGTTCCGACAACCACTCCGATCCTCCACGTCTCAAGTCTTTATTTGTGAAACAAAAGCATCTCTTACACACTGTTACTCTAATTTTCTTTTTAGTCACTTGTCGTCCAACCAAAGTTTCAAAGTTCTTGATGTAAACATAATGTGATATTTCACCTTTGGTCAATAGCAGCAAATCTGTATGATTTTGACGTTCAGTCTTTGTAACTCGTAACGGGTATACGTTATTTGATTCGTCTAAACCAAACACATTAACTGAAACTCCTGGGTTTTTTCTTTCAAATTTAGCAACATCATTAAGACTAACAGGATACGACATACCTTGGAAGTTATAGCGGTGTTGAACAGCTTCGTATGCTATGCTAGGTCTACAGGAATGGTCTTCCACATATTTTGCTAACATTGCATACCGGAAACATTCATTATCCTCATTTTTCACATTGATACATGATCTTGTATCTCGGATCACCTTTGGTAGAGGGATAAAGCTGCTTCCTCTCATACCATATCCATGCTTGTGAACCCTCACATCCATACCTTCAATTGATGATAGCGTCCAGCCGGATCCTCTTCCTTCATGTTCTTGAAGTTTCACTAGCAGTTCAACCAAACATTCTTCTAAAATTTCGTTGATATCAGATGTGGTTGTAAGGGTTCGGTTTTTAGCAATGAATGCTCTCGGTGAATTTTCACCATCGGTATTAGTAAACATAACCTCCAACACCAATCCAAATTTAATAAAGTTCAATCTTGCCAATTCTTCCGTCAATGTTTTTACAACTAGTTTTTTAGCTTGAGTTATAAAATTTTCCAATTCTAATTGCACATTATTAATTTTGAAATGAATTACAACTGGTCCTGGCAAGGCTGTAGTGCGCAGTTGTCTTATATCTTCCATATCCTCTTCTTGGGTACGCAGTTGTCTTACATCTTCCACTTCTTCCGTATCTTCTTCTTCCATTTTCTCTTCTTGAATAAATCCTCCAGCTGTAGATGGTCCAGCTCCGGCAAATTGAATAACACTTGGTCTTCTTCTTTGCATTAACTGTAAATAGCTAGCCCAGTCCTTCTGCTTATGGGGTTTTTCCAAAAACCGATCAATCGCATCCAAGTCTTCTTCACTTACTACAATCTCTTCTTTTCTGTCCTCTTCACGATGCAATTCTCGGTGTAACTGTAGATAGCTATCACAGTCGTCCATCTGCTTCTGGCAGTTTTCCAATAACCGATCAAACGCATCCAAGTCTTCTTCACTTACAACAATCTCTTCTTTTCTGTTCTCTTCATGATGCAATTCTCGGTGTAAAACAAAGATATCTTCATCTTGGAAAAACTCCCCACAAATATCGCAAAGAGCCATTTTTTTTACAGTTTGGCTTTGAGTGTGCACTCGGTGAATGTCCACGCAATAATGAGCAGCGCGCTCAACCGGGTCCCTTTATACCCGAGGTTGAAGGGTGGGGGAAGGTGACGTCATATACATCCAGTTTATCAATCATGTAGTAGATTTGGCTTTTAAACACCCATTTTCAATTTATTCTTCAACAGGTTTGATAAACCAATGATCTTTGGTCTAAATCCACTACTTTGTACAAATTTTTTTATTTGGGCACTTCTCGTCCGGAGCAAAAAACTTTTTGGTCAAGGTCAAAATTTTTTCTCAAAAAAAGTTTGGGGGGGGGTGGGGGAGGGGGTGGGGGAGGGGGTGGGGGAGGGGGTGGGGGAGGGGGTGGGGGAGGGGGGGGAGGGGGGGGTCATTACTGTATTTAGGTCAAGGTCACGAAAAAACTTTAAAAAAATTAAGCCCCACCTGGGGCACTTGGGTTGTCATCGCTGTAGCCTCCGAAGAGACCCAACTATGACAACAAGGCAACATCCAATGTCGTGTTCCCTTCGCCACGCAAGACTTGTAAACATTTACTGCATTGTCTTTTCAGTAGCTAACAAAGATTCATTTACATAATTTTGTGTTTCCAGAAGGAAACAAACTGAGGACACCCTAGTGGCTTACGTCCTCGTCCGAGTGCAGAGGCCGCCGCAACCTTTTGCATGCCAGCATACAAACGGACATGCTCCCAAATGCCATCCGCAACCTTTTGCATGCCTGGCAGGAGCCTACCGATAATTAAAATAGGCTTTACACGGGGGCCTACTCCCGTAACCTATCTTTAATATTTTTAATTTACAATGCATTGAATTTTTACAAGTCTTTGTGGGTCAAGGCCACACGGACATTAAAAAATTTCGGCCCCCGTACATCCATGGCGAACCACGAATGTTCGGGGGCCTTGGGGACTAAAAACACAAATAGCTAACAAAGATTCATTTACATAATTTTGAGTTTCCAGAAGGGAAACAAGAGGTTGAGGACAGCCCTAGTGGCTTACGCCCTCGGTCCGAGTGCAGAGGCCACCGCAAATTGGCCACAGCTGTGGTCTGCATGTCAGCGTACAAACGGACCGAGTCCCAAACCCAGCCGCAATATTGCATGCCTGAGAGGACTCATGCTAACGTTGGTATAAAATGCTTTTACACGGGGGCCTACTCCCGTTCCCTGACTTTACAATTTACTTTGAGCATTGAAAAAGCTCAAGGGGGGATTGCTAAAACAAGCGTATACACTTTAGAAACATATAACACACTTACAACACACAATTGAGCTCAACGTAGTCAATGCTGGAACAAGCACATACATGTTAAACACATATAACGAACAAGACACAAAGGATAAAAGACACACAGGAGACATAAGGTACAAGTAAAACACTCTCATATAAAACAATTCGCAATACCCAAACGCAAACGCAATATCTTACAACTAATACAAGTCTTAAAGTTAGAGTAGACTTCGCTAAACACTGAAGGCGCCATTCAATGTTTAGTGATGCCTATGGCGGTCCGTCCCGGTCGTTCACGTTCAACGCGCGGGAGCGGACTGCGAGCCGGCTCTGGCCGGACCCCCTTATATCCCCACCGGGGCTGCCACGCCCAGGATATCAGGGGTGGGGGAGGGGGGGGGGAGGTTCGCACTTTTTGTCGGGGGGGGGGGTTCGCACTTTTTGTCGGGGGGGGGGGGGTTCGCACTTTTTGTCGGGGGGGGGGGGTCAGGTAAGTTAAGTGGGTCAAGGTCACCCACAACACTTGTACTCTAAGTGTTGGCTATACCCCCACCACAACTGGGTCCCTAGGCTGCACAACACCGCTTCGCCAGTATGTCTCCGGCTTCCATGCGGTGCGTCTCGCTGTTCTCTAGCTCTCTATATGTAAGTAATTTTACAAGTTCTGAATGTAGGTCACTACACTTTGACTCTGGGACGATATCGACTTGTAGTATTTCAGTGTTTTTGACTCAAGGTCACCACACTTTAACTCTGGGATGATTTCAACTTATAGTATTTCAGTGTTTTGACTCAATGTCACCACACTTTAACTCTGGGGCGGTATCAACTTGTAGTATTTCTATGTTTTTACTCAAGGTCATCACACTTTAGCATGTAACTTTAAGGTAGCACCGAAACGGTGCTACCCGGCTTGACATTTTCAAGTTTCCCAAGGTCATCACAATTTCCCCCACCACTTTCCATATACCTAGAGTGCGCAGAGCCAGACAGTCAGTCGCTTGGTGTCCGTCGAAGGGTGCACATCGCTGTTGCTACTCCAATTCCTGACAATTTGGGGTAGTTCAAGGTCGCCACACTTCTACTTTGGAACGACATCAACTTGTAGTATTTCTGTGTTTTGAATCTAGGTCAGTACACTTTAACTCTGGGATGATATCGACTTGTACTATTTCTGTGTTTTGACTCAAGGTCATCACACTTTAATTCTGGGATGATTTCGACTTATAGCATTTCAGTGTTTTAACTCAAGATCGTCACACTTTAACTCTGGGGGCGGGATCGACTTGTAGTAGTATTTCTGTGTTTTGACTCAAGGTCACCACACTTTAACTCTGGGATGATTTCAACTTATAGTATTTCAGTGTTTTGACTCAATGTCACCACACTTTAACTCTGGGGCGGTATCAACTTGTAGTATTTCTATGTTTTTACTCAAGGTCATCACACTTTAGCATGTAACTTTAAGGTAGCACCGAAACGGTGCTACCCGGCTTGACATTTTCAAGTTTCCCAAGGTCATCACAATTTCCCCCACCACTTCCCATATACCTAGAGTGCGCGGGGCCGGACAGTCAGTCGCTCGGTGTCTGTCTTAGGGTGCGCATCGCGGTTGCAGTAATGGTCGAATGGGGGCTTCTGGGTCAGTTCAAGGTCACCCGAGCGGTGTCACATGACGGTTTAGGCAGAGTCACGTTGCAAACTTCAAGTTTCCTCAGCACTTTTGCTGTTTCTCATCGCAAATTCGCTCCAAGTTGTCAAGGTCATGGTAACTGTGACTGAAACTCGGAGCGTAGTGCGAGAAACAGCAAAAGTGCCAAAAAATTTTAGGTTTCAGCGTGACCTTGACCTTTGTGACATCGATGACGTCATCTTGGTGACGTAAGGGGTGATGACGTCATCAGCACGTCATTTTTGTGACGTCATGGGTGTGACGTCAAGGAAGTGACGTCATTGGTGATGACGTCATCGATGATGCAATCGATGACGTCATCAATGAGGTCATTGACCTCGATGACGTCATCGATGACGTCATCGCTCGGGTGACCTTGAACTGGCCCAAAAGCCCCCATTCCCCACTACTTACGACACATTTCAGGATCAGCCAACATAGTCGCTGATACACTCTCTCGCGTTGAGGCTTTGTCAAACAATTCCTCCATTATAGTAGATGCCAATACTATAGCGCAATTTCAAGCAAATGGCCCTGAAATTCAAAGAATCTTAAATGGTGATGTTAAAGATTCACCACTTAGTTTGACAGGTGTAAAAATACCAGGAACAGACCTTGTAATATACTGCGAAACATCTTCTTCTAATCAACGTCCATTTGTCCCGGTAACACTTAGACGTAAAGTTTCACACAATCTAAGTCACCCTGGTGCTAAGGCATCTGCCAAACTGGTCTCACAACGTTACGTGTGGCCCCGTATACAGCAAGATTGTCGTAACTGGGCTCGTGCGTGTCAACTGTGCCAAAGATCCAAGGTTTCACGACATGTTCATTCTCCTCTGGGAGAATTTCCATCCCCTTCAGCTCGTTTTGAACACATTCATGTTGATCTCATCGGACCACTTCCTCCAGCTGGACCATACAAATACTGTCTTACGGTCGTCGACCGATACACTAGATGGCCTGAAGTATATACTCTTCAACAAATAACCGCTGAAGAAGTTGCACAATCTCTTGTGACCTGCTGGTTTTCGCGTTTCGGCTCACCTGCACGGATCACTACTGATCAAGGTCGTCAGTTTGAGTCCGCTCTATTTCGTGCTCTTGGCGGTAAATTTGGTTCAGAGCGTCATCGAACCTGCAGTTATCACCCCTGTGCTAATGGCATGGTCGAGCGGTTCCATCGGCAACTCAAGGCTGCCCTTATGTGCCATCCTGGTTCATCATGGCTGGAGGCTCTCCCTCTTGTCCTTCTGGGAATTCGAAGCGCCTTCCGCGAAGACTTGCAAGCGTCATCAGCAGAACTTGTATATGGGCAGCCACTACGTTTGCCTGGTGAATTTTTCATTCCTCGAGAAGGTACAGCATGTCAGGAAGACCCCTCGGATTATGCTGTCCGCCTTCGGAACCACCTGTCATCTGTCCGTCCAGTGCCTGCCACTAATCACTACAGGACGAAGTATTTCGTACACAATAACCTTGACAAGTGTACCCACATATTCCTGCGGGACGACACCGTGAGACGTTCTCTCCAGCCGCCGTACATGGGACCCTAACCCGTTGTCCAACGAGGTGGCAAGACTATGACCATCCTGCAACGAGGAGTGAAAGTACGAGTGAGTTTGGACAGGGTCAAACCGGCCTATACCCTGAGGGAAAATGACATGTCTGCCAAAATTTTGAAACCTTCGACTACGGATCAACCAATCATTCCGTGTCAAGTGCCACCCTCCAATAAAGAAGACACACCGTACAAGACGCGCTCAGGTCGCGTCGTCAAATTTAAAACCCCCTGACTTCCTGTCTCCGTGGGGGGCTCCTGTGGGAACACATGTTACGTTGCCTAGCAACAGTTTTTGTTGATAGAAAAGTTTTTGTTTTGATAGTTGTTGGGAGAATAGATTAGATTGACCTGTTACATCTTGTGACTCAATAAATGAAGTTTCCTGAGTAGTGGTTTTTGGCCACTTTTAAAACCGACCACGTGCCCACCGAGCCACGTGCCGCGGCAGCTGGCGCCAGCTGCCATGTCACATAGCTTCCGGTGGGGGATGGAGGGTATATATGAGATGCTGTAGTTATATTTTATGCCATATAGGTTGGGGTGGAGATGGCGATAGTGTTGGCGTTAGGGTGAAGTGAATTTGCGCATAAAGTGGGGTTGAACTAAAAGTACGCATAAATTAAAAGTTAGTTCAAAATTGAAATTCGTCGGTGTTAACAAAACTACAACAGTTGAAGAAAAATTAAGAGTTAGTTCAAAATTGAAATTCAAACTTATAACTGAGATGTGGAAAATATGTCAAGGTCATCCAGAGTAAGTTTTTAAAAATCCTATCCAACTATCACCAGAAATAGTTTTAAGTTGAAGTAGTTGGTGATAGCGGGATAATTCATCAGTGCCATGGGAGAGGTGTTTATCGTTTGAAAGTTGGCGATAGAATGAGAAGCGCCGTCTAGGGAGAGGGCTTATAAAATGGCAACCTTCCCCCCACCACCCTTTCCCCCACTCCTTTAGACCAATAACCGGTCGCCGACTCTATGTGGTGAAACTGAACTAGACATGGCGGCCGCCATGGATAATTCTAACCTCAAACCTTAGTTTTGCATTGGTGAGCATGCGCCACCCCCACTCCTTTACCCCACCTGCCGTTCGGGCAGGTGTTGGGGGCAGAAATGTTAAAATATTGGGGTGGAGATGGCAATAGCGTTGGTGGTCGGTTGAACTGAATTTGCGAATAAAGTAACTAGGGTTGAACTAAAAGTGTACATAAATTAAAAGTTAGTTGAAAACTGAAATTTGACGGTGTTAACAAAACTCTTAATAGTTGAACAAAACTAAAAGTTAGTTTAAAACTGAAATTTAAATTTATAAATAGGATCTGGAAAGTATGTCAAGGTCATCCAGAGTAAGTTTTAAAAAAGCCTACCCAACTACCACCAGAAATAGTTCTAAGTTGAACTAGTTGGTGATAGTAGGATAGGTTGAAGTAACTTTTGAATTTTATTAGTGAAAATACAATTAATGTGCAACAGCAGAGTTTAAACAAGTTGAACTTTTGTGATGAATTACAGAGTTGTAAATGCAAACACCGACGACGATGAGAAGGTAAATGCAGAGTCCCCAGATGATGTATTTGAAAAGCTTGAACAAATGTAACATTTCAAGTTGGTTTTCCCGTTCCATTTCCAATCGTTTAATTTCCAATTTCAATTTATCCTCTTCCATTCTAGTTACGAAGGGAACTTCATCCATCATATCCATCATGATTGTGTTAGTGTTTGAAATTTTAGTGATGTTGATAGTTCAGAAGTCGAAGATGGAATGAGAAGTGAAAGGGAGAAATGTTAGTTAAATAAAGAAGTGGTGGGGGGAAGGATGAATTACAAAGAAGTGGTGGGGGAAAGACGTTGCTCTTCATTATTACCATCAGTAGTGTCAGATGGTGCAGGAGTTAGATTTAGTAAACTGTCTTCATCTAAACTTTCAACCTTATCACAAATAGGACAATCGTATGTTATTTCCAAATTCATTTTGATGGTTGTAAAATTATCTACAAGTTCTTGTAAAATATTAAAAATGTCTTGTAACTCTTCTTTAGAGTTTATTTCAAAACTAGAATTCATTTGGGCCAATGGAGAGTTGTTCATTATTGGAGAGTCGGTGATGGAATGAGGATCGGCGCATAGGGAGGGGGCTTATATAATGGTGACCTTGAGCAGGCGTCTAGGGAGGGGGGCTGTCTAGGGAGGGGGCTTTTATATAGGGAACTTTGAGCTTATGATTGAATAAAATGTTTAGTTCTTCTTCTCCATCTTTTAATTCAATTATTTGAACCGAAGTAGTTGTTTCATCCTCTTCACTCGATGAAGAAAACAATTCACCAGGATTTAAATATTGAACTACAATTCTGAACCATCTTATAGGATATTCGTCAATGATGGAAAGTAAGTTTTGAAACAATTCTTCCATCTCTTCCCTGTCAGTTATTATATGTTCAAACTTGATAAATTTGTTTTCCATGTTGTTAGTTAGAGTGTTGGAAGTGGAATGATTCAATATTATATAAAAATTAGAACTAGTGGTGGGGGAAATCTCAAGGTCATCCAAATGAAGTTTTAAAAAAGAGTGTAAAACTGAAATTACACATTTGATGGTTCTACAGGATCGGAATACCAATCTGATCTGTATTTACATCTTTTTATCATATGTGTACAAAAATCATCTTGATGAGAATTGGTGCGTTGACAATGAGCAAGATCTAGAGGGTGAAATTTGAAACATCTTTGAGGACAACATGTATGAAAATATCTTGATTTGTAAAATTTGAAAGTTCGCAATTCCGGTGGTGGTAGTTGTTTTGTTTTGCATTTGCAATAACAAGATCCGAAGAATTCACATTTAGTACAAGCTAACCCATCCACCATCATTGGTCCTAAATCTGTACACTGTTGTTCACAACAGTAACGAGGTTTGTACTTGTATTTTTGCTCTTCCATGTTGACGCTGCGGAGTCCAGTGAAAGAATAAGAGTGTATAGTGTTCAATAGTGAGTTTTATGTACTGTGAAAAGTGGTAGGGGTAATTTCAAGGTCATCCAAATGGAGTTTTAAAAAATTATACTTACAAGTGTAAGGATTATTAAAATTTAGGAAGTTTGTTTCTCTTTGTTTTCTTCAGACTTTTTCTCTCTCTCCGCCTTAGCCATAGCAACAAGTTCTTCTGTTGATAATGGATGTACTTCAGGAAATTTTAAAATTAATTTAGCTTGATATCCTTCTTTAGTTAATACATCTAAATCTTGGGTCATTTGTTCAACGGTGTTGTAGTCTTTTCCATAGATTTTTCCATCAAGTTGAATCATCATTCTGTACAACATTTTCTTAAATAGGTCTTGTCGTGGTGAGAGCTAAGAAGCGAATGATTATTTATACAAGTATCACATCCTTTTTATTAACTCACATTGATCACGTGATTCTTTAGTTGTAGCTTTGTCTGTCAAAAGTTATTCAACATTGGTAATACTTTTGGAACTTGATGTTATGTTGACCAGTTGGCGATGAAGAAGTTGTAGGTTGTGTAGAAATATATATTTCATCATCGCAATATTTTGTTTTAGTGAACATCCTTGTATTAGTAGCACTAACATCAACAGTTAAGTGATAACCACCGGTAAGTAAAACTCGCATTTCGTTAGTTAAATCTTCAAGTTGTTCAAAAGTAGTTATGGTGTTGGTATCATAAGATGCACACTTAACCTTTAGGGACATGTTGCAGTTTTATATTCAGGGATTAAGAGCGAGATGTGTACGGTATGAAAGGTAGCAGTAGACTGATGAATTTTGCAAGTACATTTCCCCTTTTATAATTATACAAAATTGGGTCAAGGTCATCCTGTGGAATTTTTAAAAAAGCAACATATTGTAATGTACAAAGACATTACAATATGTTGCTTTTTTTATTTTTATTTTTTGTTTTGTTTTATATCATATTTATTGAAAAAACAAATACAAAGAAATATTTACAATGTTATGTACAAATTAATCAGTAGTAGGTGTTACATGAATTGTAAGTTCAGTAGAGTTGTTTCCACTGGGTCCATGTGATACCAAATAGAGTGCGCCGGGTTGAATTATACGAAGATCTTCATTTTGAAGTAGTTGTACGAAGCGCTTTGGTAAGAAGATCTGAAATTTTGCTTCATCACCAATTGTATAAGGTGCCTCGCTCAAAGTGCAATTTATAGCATCACCTACTGAAGTTTCCATTTTCTTAATAGTATGAATGATGTAGTGTTTTTCTTCTTTTAGTTCAGAACATTTCTTCGTAGGTAGAATTGATGATTTAGAATGAGCGTTGAACTGATCAACTAAACTTTGAAGTAAGTTCTGTGATGCCATATTGATGTTGTTGTTAATCTTCTTGTTAATAAGAATGTCCGTCGGAGATGTTGTCTCTTCGGAGGTTTGAGTAATACTCATGCTGTGTCATGGTAGCGCTCTCACTTTTATAATCGACACTACCCCCACCACTGACACTACCCCCACCAGTTTGTTGAAGGAAATTATTCAAGCGGTAGGCATTCTTTAAAGCGCACTGCGACCTTCGATGTTTAAAACTTTTTGATGAAATACAAAGTTCGTTGAAGTAGCATTGGAAATCTTTATCAATTATTGCATTAATCACTTCGTTGCTTGTAAATGATTGTATCCAATTTGCTTTTTCCAATCCCCTTGTGTAGATAATTTTAAACTCTTTGCAATAATGATTCATAATGTGCGGCATCATGTTATAATTAATGAAACCTTCATCCCATCTTAAGTTGTGAAAATGTTTGTTCAACCATTTGTTTGTAACTTTCGCTTTAGTTGTTAGTCTATTAAATGGTACTGGAGGTTTGAACAAATAATGATAAACTACTGATGTGTTCATGTCCAAGATTACTAATTCTTTAATAATAAAATTACCATCATTTCCTCGGAAAGCTTGAAATTCAATTATACCTCTTTTAACTTCCATTATATGTGGCGCATTAGAAAACGAAACCCGTTTATTCATGATGAAGTCTTACTAACAACTGACTTAAAAATTGAATGAGCCGATGTTTATAACAGACAGGATTGTTCTTCTTCTTTCACTTCTTGTGCCACTTCATCAATATTAAAATTGGTGTGATAGTTGTTTAATTGTCTCCACATTTCAACTTCTTGAGGTATTCTATTAAAGATTGAAGTATCCACGGGACCGTATAAAATTGGAACAAAAGGTTTTTTGTCCAATGTATCAATTAGATAGTCTTTAATTATTGCACTTGAAAATATTAGTTGTTTCAAATATCTGGTGACGGGACCGGTAGTACAACTTAAAGTGTAAAATTCTTCTTTAGTGAAATATAATTTAACATTATGTGTAGTTAAATCTCTGAAGCGAACAATTTGTCCTCCACGATGTTTTACTATATCAACTTCAATATTTGATTCCAATAAACTTAATCTTGTTCTTCTTCCAAATGTGTTGTTACTTAAATAGCACTCCAAAAGATGTAAATGTTTCATGAGAGATTCCCAAGTAGTTTCACTGAAAGTAACCATTTTGTTTCCATGATTTAAAATAACAATTGGTGAATAATCCATTGATTTTAAAATTCCAACTGATATACTTTTTGTCATGCATGAAGAAATTGGGTAGATAATCCGAAGAAATACTTCTGTTAAAATATTGGTTGTAATGTTAACTTCAACCTTCTTCCTTTTTACTTCTTTTTCAGCTTTTTCTTCTTCTCTCTTCTTATGTTTGTTGAATTTTAGGAACTCGTCCATTTCTCGTTCAACTTGTTTTTCTATATCTGAACTATTATCATCCATTAGAGGTGTATTTTCTTCTCCGTTAGTAGAATTCATCTTGCGAATGATGTTTCCCATACGACGGTTGAAGATAGAATGAAGTTTCTACTAATTATTTTCTCGCTTTTATATTTTTCGTAAAATCCTTGAAATTTATACAATTACATAATTGTTTGTTTTCAACTTGTCTTTCACAAATGAAATTCTAACCTCAAAAATTAAAGCAGATAATTCTAACCTCAAAAATTTGCAGTTGTTGTACAATTCTTCTTAAAGTACATTCTTCACAATTCCGGTCAGCGGTGTGTAAGTAACTATTTTATCATGTAGAATTAGACAGTATGCCGAAGTTCCATCCGCTACTGGTTCTTCAAATTCCATTTCAATTTTTATATCCACACTTGATGATTTTACCGATTCATTTTGTTTTGAACAATCGATTACAATTATTGGAGCCTTGGAATAATACTGGTCAGGTGATAATAGTGGTGTATTAGTCTTTCCATAATATGACGATTGAAATCTTGCATACATATCGTATAAAATGGAAAAACGTTTTTTGCTGAACATGACATTCAAATTGTCATAGGGAAAGAATTGAGAGTTTAGGAAAACTTTACAATTCTTTATTTTACAGTGATCAAATTGACCAGCATTTGCAGTGATAACATCTTTTCGCTTAGTTTGAAAACCGAGTATTATGTACCTTGCTCGTTCCAAGTAAGTTGATGTCTTGACGGTCCATGTTTGTCGTTCTGTCTGAGGTAGTGTAGGGTATTCATGAAATTCCCAACTTCGGAATGGCATCACAATATCACGGTCAGATTTCAACTTTCTCAATAATAGGATTCTATGTTCATCAGCCAATCTTACATGAGGTACCCTCCAAACAACTTTATCCAACTGTAGTTGCCATTCCAGTTTATCTTCCGTAGTTGCAGGGTCTGCAAGTATCAAGTCCTTATTAGTTGAAGATCTGAGTAATACTAATTCTTGTTTGACATTTATTATTACCCGTTTGTAATCTTCAGCGAATCCCAAAAGCAATCGTAAAGGTACATGAAAATCAAAGTGACCGTTGGAAGCTGGTGTTATAGTGTCTTTATCAGGGGCAACCCATCCGGCAGTGACTATTGAATTCTTCTCATGCGGTGTTAATGATGTTAATCCTTTCAATGTCGTTGTTAAACCAACCTTTTTTGTTGAATCAACCGTCACCCCTGATATTTCATATCTTATTTCATCAAAAAGATATGCCATCGGGTTATTTATAAAAGGAACTGTTGAAGCAGTTTTTCCATCCAATTTTAATACCCGTCCTTCAATGTACAAGTAACTTTCACACGGTAAAGTGTAAATATCTTGTTGTTGAATGGGGATCCTTATTTCATCGTTATTGTTTAATTTTGATGAAGTGTAAGGGTTGTGCGTGTGATATTCCTTCTCCCATAGTGTTTCGTCGAACGTTGGTCCTTGAGATATATCCAGGATATCCATCGCTGTTAAGTTTCAATCCAATCTTCTGTAGAAAACGAATGTTTTCCGATGTTAACTCTTCCAATGTCGAGGAGCTACTGAGCTCCCGACTCTTCCGTTGCGGTTTAAATGATAATCCCATGTTGACTTTTATGTTGCTGCTCTGATGTGTATCCGTATAGTAATTGTTTCTCCTCTAAAGTCAACACTATGACCGTCTTGATCCAATATGTTCAGTACAATGTCTGAAATGAAACTGGTGTTTAACGGTAGGTATATCAAGTTTTGTGGCTTCTCAACAATTTTAAAACCGGGAGCCACTGTTGGATAAAATGTATGTAAAATATGTTGATTAACTCCATCTCTATACGATCCGTGTATAATGTTGCACGTGACATCAATACTATTTACTTTCAATATTGTTACAGTTGAATCACCTGAATGAGTAGTTCCAGGAGTTAAGATTTTCTTTTTTGTATCTGTAAATCCAAGTAAACTGCCAATCGACTGTTCCAAGCTGACATCAATATAATATTTTGAAGTTATTTCTGCTTTTAAAGTATTATTGTTTCCTTTAACGGTGATATTGTCTTCTCCGAGTTGTTTCTGTAATAATTGGTTTATATCATCAATTTCATAAGCTCCAGTAGGAAATGTAATTATTTTCAATTCTGAGTATTTTCCTGCAGCATCCTTAGTTTCATAATAATGTAGTAAATTGTTCTTCCCTTCCGTAACATTAGGAATTGAGTTGTAGGTAGTCAAATCAAGTAATGCCGCTTCCCATAATCGTTCCTTGGATAGACGCAATGCTGGGAACAGCGTACTTTTTAATGTGGATGAATTTCCACTCAATGACACTGTATACGATGACATCTTAAAGCTGACTGACACTTTTCGCTAGAAACTCCAAACATAAATGCCCACATATTTCAGTATTGTTAGGTTGTTCTCTTTTGTAATTGTAAAAAATGTTTTTTGAGTTTCGAAAATAATGTTGAAGTTCTTTTGGCGGTGGTAGATTGCCAAAACTGTCAAAGTAGTAAATGGTTTGTCCGAGCTTTTTATAGCATACCCAATGAGTACCTGGACCATAGGTGGAATCCAAATTTACTATTCCAGTTTCATTTTTCCATATTTTAGTTGGTAATGCATCTTTCATAAAAACTCCTCGAAAGAATGGTATTTTCAAACATTTTACATAATCATTTAACTGATGATTTGTTAAGGCTTTATTTGGAATTATTAATTGATTCTTCTTATTTAGTACACACGGTATGGTCTTAGGTATAAACCTGCTCCGTTTTTTACCATTTGCCAAACAGAAGTCTTCTTTATACTTGCTTTATGAGTTCTACGACGTCCTTTTTTAATGTTTCCACCTCTTTTGGGTGTGCCTCTCTTTGCAGGTCTTCCTCTGCGACGTTTTCCACCACCTAACTTTGCTTTCGTCTTCATGGCTGTAGTTACTGCCCAAGCCGCTGCTTTTTCTGCAATACTTGCGTCACTTGATTTTACTCTTTGCCAAGCTTTTTCTGCTAGAATTTTATCTGCTATTGATCTATTTGTTGAATCTTTATACTTTGAATATGCTATATCGTGTTCTTTGCAAGCTTGATCTAATTTATTAATTCCAGGATCTCCTCTTGCTAAACGTTTTGCCAACTTAGTTCCAGGTCCACAATATTGATAACCTCCGGGCAGATGTAATTCGTATGGTAAAGCGTCTATCGCTCGATTCACAACAGCACCAATTGGAATCCGTCTGAGCAGGGATAATGCAGCTGATGTTAAACCACGTCCTCTCTTGCCGCTGTCTTGACGACGACTGAGCGATACGGTCTTCATTATGCTGTTTTATGTAACCAACGTCTTCACTCTATGAAATACTTTATGCTAATGAATCCTTTTTTGTATATTCCATACTTAAATATTCATAAGTTTTACTAGTATCTATCAATGATTTCATCTTTAATCCATTGGTTTCTCTGAGAATCTTCGATTTTATTGTGTTTCATCGATGCATTAATCAAATGATTATGCATATCAATAACTACATTACCTACAAGATTCATTACATACTCTACATTAGTAGCATCTTTGTTACGTGTAGGATTATCAAGATATGTGATACGTTTACCATTACATGTATACGCAGATGGATCGTTATTAGAGGTTGCTATAACTTGATTAATAGTAGCAACATCATTCGGAGCTATTCCTGCTGATATGTTAGATATTCTTTTATTTTTTCCATTATATACGTTATTTATTTTATCTAAAACTATAGTTTGTTTTACAACAACACAATCCTGATCATCTTTACCAGATTTAACTTGGGTTAATCGTCTACCTTTACATATAAAATTAACACCAGTAGCTGATAGTTGTGGTACTTGTGTTAAAATAACAGCATCATGTTCTTCCGTGCCTAAACTTATATTTGACAATCTTTTATTTTTTCCATCCCACTTGTCATTTTTTAGTTGTAGTAAGGTAAACTTTTCACTGCCTTGCATAAACTCATCACCTTTCTTTGACACCACCTGATTCTGTTTAACAAAAGCGGATGTTCCTTTTTTCAAGCTTTCATTCATTTGTCTCACGGTAGCAGCATCAGATGGAGTTGAACCATCTTCCAGATTGGACAACACTTTTCCATGACAATCAATAACAGCACTATTATATAAAATACAATTATCTTTAATGTATTTTATATTAACACCATCACTTTCTTCTTTAGGATATCCAATATCGTTTATAGTATATTTATAGAAGGAAAATCCATCTTTTTTCTTTTCTGGTATTACAGAGTGCAAATAACGCTTATTAATTGTATCTGTATCCTCGGTTGGATCTGCCACATTAGTTATTTTATAATTTAAAGCATTGTACTTTTTTCCACTTTTAGTCTTTTCCAACAGTAAAGCATATTCCATCGCAGATAGAAAATAGCCTTTATTAACAACATCTCCATTGTTGACTGGTTTTGCAACGTTAATAACCCTGTGAGATTTTGCATCATACAGTTGGTTGTTGTCGAGTTTTAAACTTGTAGATGTTTCCTCCTTTACTGTCTTTAAATTTGTTGCATCTCCATCTTCTTCTGGATCTTTAACAAACTTTAAACGTTTATTATTTATGTTATAGTCACCTTCGGGTGTTTGCGGTAATCCACTTCTTTTTCTGTTTTCTCCAACTTGCACTCCTAACGCGGAGTAGCGTCCGAACTTGTCGACGCTCATGTTAGAACTGACACATTATACACCTGCAACTCTTATATATCCGCGGACAATTATACAATTATGTCGCAATTCCTGAGTTCATCAATCAGAGCTACCCATTCATTATTTAAACCTGTATGACCAGCTTCCATGGCTTCATGCAATAGTCTCATTCTATCAACCAATTTATTGATGTCATTGTAGTAAATCACATTTGTATTGTATAGATTTTTCATCAATCCTTTACCAGATGTTGAAGTATCTCCTTTACTCTTTTTACCATGTTGTTCAAGAAGTGATAAATCCATAAGTGATAAAGATTTTCTTTTCAGTGGTTGTCTTACCGCTGGTGCAGTACGTAATGTTGGCAATTTTCGTGGAGGAAACAACTTTTTTATAACGATGTTATATTTTGTTGCACGTGAACGATTAATCATTCCATCCTTTAAGTAGTTTCTTTTATGAGCGCTAGTATTTTGTAGAATCTCCTTAAAAACACTTAAATCTTTGGATGAATATCTTAGTGGTATGTTTTTAAAAATTAATTCATATAATCCTTTTGTTCCTTTATATCTATGCTCACCAATAATGATGTAATCGTCTTGTGTTATTTCAAGCTTTGAATCGCCAATCTTCAATTCATTCCCATCAATTCTTGCTCCGTATACGTGTGATCTACTCAAATTCGGGTTTGATTTCATGTCATGTAGCATTTTCATTATATATTTTCTTCCAAGAGGTCCATGTTGTAATATATCGCTACTCAATTGAGTTAAATTTGGAATAGATTGTTCAGCTTCAGGTATTGGCTGTTCTTCTTCCTTTTCAACAATTGGTTCTTCTTCTTTTGTTTCTTCTTGCTCACTAGCACTTGTATATGAATCATCATCTTCTTCTTTTTTTAATGCTTGTACTTCTTGTTTAGAAACTGGTAGTAAAACATCTCCTTCATAACGAGGTTTACCAATAGTTTCCGATATCTGTTTTAAAGGTTCCGTAATAGGTTTAAAGGTAGTCTCTAGAAATTCTTCTCTTTCACTTAAACCCATCCTCAATGCACGATTCTTCATCCTAATAGAATCACTGAGTGATTTTATTTCTTTCAATAGTTTTTCTTGATTCACCATGTTTACACTGTGAAGTTCAACGTGTAACTAGATGTAGCATCGGTAGTTCAACGCATAAATACAAATTTATCCAACCCTATACGATATCTACCATTTTTAATATCTTCTTCCTTCATAATAACGAGAAAGCTATATTTCTCATTCCATGCTTTGCCACACATCTCTTTAAATTTTTCAAATGGCATATCCGCATTTACATGATCATTATATATATGCTTTAAATTTGTTTCATCTTGCTTGAAGATGATCAACATATTTGCATTGTCTCTTATAAGTTGTTTTGGAATTTTACTGTATGTTTGACCAATATAAATGCTATCAATATTATGATGTCTTCCCATAGCAAAATAATTCCTTATTGTGTCATGATTTTCACAAGAAACATCGTCAAATATAAAAATAGAAAATGGTTTTGCTTCATTTGGTTGCATAATTGTTTCACTGGCATTAAACTTGTAAAAATTCACTTCAGGTACACTTGCAAGTACTTTATCCAATAATTGATATTTTGGTTGTTGCAATGATTTTGAAAAAATGTATATATTATTAAAACGCAATCCTTTAGGATTAGTTATAAGGTTAAAAACAACATTAGTTTTTCCACAATTTGAAGGACCAGTTATTAGACATCTTATCGTATTTGGTAGTAATTCACCATGTTTTCCATGATTTAACTTATCATTGTCAACTGTCAATTCATCAATGTTATTGATATTAAATCGGTCTTTTTGTTGTACAATCTCCATCTTGTATAAAGGTTAAACACACAATGAGCTATTAAACAACTATACTAAGTCTTTTGAAGGAATCCAAGAGTCTTCACTTTTATCAAACCCTAACCACCGGACTTTAACCATATCCTTTTTCCTTTGTAAAATCTTCTCGACAAGATATACATCACCGACTGTTGATTTCAACAATTCGTGTCCGTAAAATCCACCTTGAAGTAATTCACCCTTGTTATCCTTTAATAAATAGGTTTCAGGTATAGTTGGTTGCACTTTATAAATTGTAAATACTTCATTAGTCCAATTTGGTAGATATCTTTTACTAAATACACCTTTGTATTTGCTTATACGAACTTTATCGTTGACCTTGAACTTCTTTGGTTGCAATTTTTCCAATTTCGGTGTTGTATTATTTTTAATGCGTTGTAATACAATTTTGGCATTAGCACTATTTACCTGGATAGGTTTCATTCCAATGGTACGATGATATTTGTTGTTATACTCTTTTATAAGTTGTGGTAATATGTCATACCACACGTATGATCCTCTTTTTGAAAATTGTTTATACATCGCACCTTTTAATGTTCTATTGAATCTTTCAATTATTGAAGCTTTAACTTCAGAATTTGTAGAATAATGATTTATTTGATATTTCTTCATCAAAGCTCCAAAGTCTTTATTAAAATATTCTTTTCCATCATCGGTCTGTAGATGTTTAATTTTAAATTTATTTCTTTGTATTGTGGTTTCCATAGCTTTTGTAACACTTTTACCAGTCTTATCCTTCATTGGTAAAGCGTCAGCTATTTTAGTAAAACAGTCTATAATTGTTAAAATATATTTAAATCCTTTATTTAATTTACTGTGCGGTATCATTTCAATGAGATCAGCTTGATAAAGATCATTCATTCCTTTAATGATTGTACTTCTTCTTGGAAATCTTCTTCTTGCTGGTTTATGTAGTTCATTTACAATCTTGTCCTTCACACTTTCCATCTTCAGATGTTGCTTGTACACTGCATGTAAAAATACTGATCCATAGAATAGTTTATTCTCATTTATATAGTTTGAATATAGGTCAAGGCCATTTCATATTAGTGTAAAAAAGAGGGAACATGGCATTGGGCTTGCCATGTCCCCTCTTCTTTACGGAAAGGAAAAAGGAAGAAGGTAGAGGACGAAGAATAGGTTTACTGGTCGATAGGGTTTAGAGAGTAGTGGCCGAATGGTAAAGTATTAATTTTATCTTCTAAAATATGACGCTTGTCATCTTTGTAGCTTAATGCCCACTTTGTTTGTTTGACACTAAAAAGTTGATGATTATAACTTCTAATAGTGTTGAACGTTGCAGTTGTTTCAACATTTTCAAACAAACATCTTTTATAATGTTCAAACTGTACGTTCTTCTTCAGGAAAGAAGTTTTTATTCCTTTGGCCTTTTTCGTGACTTGATGTTCGTTCCTTTCGTTTATGTACAGTTGAAATGAATACAGTTTGGACATTAATGCTACAATTTCCATCATCGGCACACACATTTGTTTCATCTTTAAATTTTCCCAATACTTTCTTATTTCTGTCATAGTCGTAATTTGGATGATCCTTAGGATAATCGGAAAAGTCGAAATCATCTTTATATATAAAGGTGCGTAGATCTTCATACATATCATTTGTTTTAATCCAGTAAATTAGTGCATCCGTGTCCATATATGCAATACCAATGTTCTCTCTTCCATAATAGTTAACCATCTTCTTATAATGAAACTCGTACATATGTGTTTTTGAAATATCCAAGATTGACATTCCAAGATACAAAGGACGATCCATTGTAACTGACTTCTTGTTCATGGAAATAACAACTAGATTTTCATTAATAATTATAGATGAACCAAAGTTTGGTTGTTGCACCAATTTCTGTAATTTTACTGGATCAGTTACCAATTTGATATCCTTATGTTTCCTTTTGTTTTCCAAAGTCTTGCCAAATATTGCGTTATTCATTAATTTGAAAAAATCTTTTTGAAAACTTGATGTAGCGGTGGCTCTTCTTCTTGTGTTGTTGTCGATGTAAGATTTTAACCAACAAGATTGAGAAAATTGTAGTACTCGATTAATTTTTGTAATTCTCAATCCTAAGTCTAAAGCTTGTTGTATCATCCAGTAGTGTCCAACATATCGAGACTTGTCGGTTAAAGTCATCATTAATTTTGGCCATCTTCCAGTAGGGGAAATTTCAGTCTTTGGAAGAAGTGGTAAATCGTAATGATGATCGTGAAGATGTTCAGGATATTCAAAATCAACATCAAAAATGTAACCAGTTTCACCATGCTTTGGTAAATCCATAATGTTTCCAATCGATTCTGGATCTATCCATTTAAAATTATCATATGGAAGGGGATTTGACATTGCCCATCCGTATAAGTTATTTGCATCGAAATAACCTAGGAATGTTGTTGGTTTTGATGCATCATAATCTGGCAGATACTTGTTATTCGCCTTAACATGTCTGGTTACACTTTGTGTCAATCCCCCTCGAACTCCTGATTCTAACATCAAAACCATATCTATATCAGTAAGAAGTTGTAATTTACAATTTGTTTCTTTCAACATGGCTTGCCATGCTAGTCCAGGTGAAGTGTATGAATGAAGAGGGTCCAATCCATATGCTGCAAAACATGTATTTCTAAATTCTTCCATTATATCACATAATAAAGTTACATCTAATTTAACATAAAAATCTGAATATTCTCCCAATGTTGTAAATCCTAATTCATTCCATACTTTACATGCATGATCATAATCCTCTTGAGATATGTCCATGTCGTATAGTTTACTTTTGAATTCTTCTTTTGGCGGAAGTAATGTTTCATTAAATTTTTCTAAACTGTCTATATAATCATATGGGAAAACACCTTTTCGAAGTACGAGATCCAGTTTGTCGTTACTTACAATCTTCTTTGTTTCAATAAAATCTTGTTTCCTTAAATTTTCAGAAAGTTTAGACAAACTTGACGGCATAAATCGGTAGGAGTCTAAGAATCTTAATTTTACATTTCCAACTGTTTTAGAGAAACTTATAAATTTTTCTGAAGTTTCAGCCAACACATCTATTGAACCATTGTCTCTTCCTAATTCAGGTATTATAAAATGAGCATCGTACCCACTGAGGTTATGCAGAACCACAGGAATAAATAGTGGTAAACGATAGCTCAAATTGCATTTATTACAAGCAGCACCCCTGTAATAACCTGTAAGGTGGTCATGATCTTTAACTTTATAATTGTCAATGGTAAATTCATTTTTACATAAGAAACAATGAGTTGCATTTTCATGTTGAATTTCCTCTTCTTCCTCCATCGGTTTCATTGGTACGATATTCGTATATAATCTTTGTACATTTTCAGCTATTAAATATAAATGGTCAAGAAATATTGTTTCCACATTTTCACCACGATATACTAAAGGTTCTGAAGTTAATCCATATTGGTTTAAATGTTCTTCTGATAATGTTGATTTAACCATTAAACAAAAACTATTTGGTTTGTGCATTTGATATTTGACACTTTTTCTAGCTTCACAATTTTCATCTTCTATAGGAATTAGTGTTGATTCAAAGTCCGCATATACAACTATAGGGATACGGTATTGATGATGAACCTTTTCAAATGTAACAAATGCTCTATTTTCCGAAGGTAAATTAATCTTTGCTTCATAATTATTGTTACATAGTCTTTTGTGCTCTTGTAACCATTCTCTTCCTTGTCTTCCTTCTCGTTTAAAATTAAAACATCTCTTGCAAATTATCTTTCTGTGTCGATCTTTAGAAAGCTGCTTGTTAACAAGAGAGTCAAATTTTTTTATGTACACATAATGAGACACATCTCCTCGCGTTAGTAGTAGTAAATCCGTATGATCTGGTAGCTCTTCTTTTACGACACGTAAAGGAAACACTTTGTTTGAACTATCTAATGCAAAAACATTGATAGATGTACCAGGATTTTTCTTCTCAAATTTTGATATATCTTTCAGTGATACAGGGTAAGTAATTCCTTGAAAATTGTACCTATGTCTTTGATTTTCATAGTGTTGGTTAGGTTTATCAAAATGATTTGGTACAAACTTAGATGTCATCGCATATCTAAAACATTCATTATCTTGATTTTTCACATTAATACATGATCTTGTATCCTTAATTCTTTTGGGCAAAGGAATGTAACTAGATCCCATTAGTCCATATCCATGTTTGTGAACTCTTATATCTAATACTTCAATACTTGTAAGACTCCATCCGGATCCTCTTCCTTCGTGTTCCTGAATTTTGGTTAATATTTCTTCTATACAGTTTTCAACTATTGAATCAATGTCTGAACTTTCCATGATAGTTCGGTTTTTTGTTATGAATCCTCTTGGTGATAATTCTTCTTGTACATTTATAAACATAGCTTCTAATAGTAAACCAAATTTAAGAAAGTTTAATCTTTTTAATTCTTCTTTTAAAGTTTTACTTATGATTGGTTTTGCTTCTCTAATAAATTCTTCTAGCTTCAAGTTTTCATTTTGAATCTTATGATGCATTACTACTTTACCGGGTAATGCAAATACTTGTAGATTTGGTAAAGTAGTTGAATATGTTGCTGTTATTTCATCTTGTTCATCTTGTTGTTCTTGTTCTTCTTGTTGTTCTTGTTCTTGTTCTTGTTCTTGTTGTTCTTGTTTTTCTTCTGGGTTGTTGTGAATTAGTTCCTTATGACATTCTAATAGAATTTCATCGTGAAACGATTCCGAACATTTATCGCAACGATACATGTTGAGATGTTTACTCTTCGAAATTTCGCCAAGAAATGAAATGGGCTCTCACGTTCCTCCTTTTATAACGGTTCCCCCACCACTATCCAAGGAAATCAAACGTTTTAAACAAAAATATTAACCTTCTACAAACTAATTGTTCATTCGTGTTCTTTATTCCCATTAAAGTTTTAGTAAATACTTCTTTATATTCAAGCTTTAACGAACTTTCCCCCACCCAACTAATTCTAGTTATTTTTAGGTGGAAATGGCTAGAGCACAGACACTTGGTTAAACTAAATTTGTGCATAAATTAACTAGAGTTGAACTAAAACTTCGCATAAATTAAAAGTTAGTTCAAAACTAAAATTCGACAGTATTAAAAAAACTCTAACAGTTGAACAAAAATAAACGTTAGTTCAAAACTGAAATTCAGCAGTGTTAACCAAATTCTAACAGTCAAACAAATAGGTCAAGGTAATCCAATTTAACGCGAGAACGAGGAATAGAGCACTAAGTGGCATGTTAGTCCATTACCACAAAGTGATCTATTCCTCACTCTCTATTCTACATCTACTTTTTTGGGTTTACTTATTTATATTAAAATGTTCAAATTTTACTATGTAGAATGTCCATTCTTGCTTTTCAATTCTTCGATTGTTTTTAGCAATTGTAACAAATATTCGTTAGTTTTCACCAAAGTCTTTATTTTGCTACATCCAATTTCAATAGAAGGTATTATAAGTTGTAATTTTATAAGTTCAATCTTTTCTTTCTTGCGAATTTCTCTCTTTATTATGTTGTTCCTTATTTTTGCTGAAGATTTAAACTCCATGTTGTTTCTGCTAAAGCCACAATAATAAAAGTCTCTTCAAACAACCTGCATTTATACACATTCCCCCACCATTTTATAATCCCCACTCCTTTCCCCCTTCTTTATAGGATTTGAAAGGGATAGGGTGTAGGGTGGGGGAAGGGTAATTTTGTTATTACACTAGTTGTGCAAGAAAATAGCCGCCAGTGTCCACACCTTGTTCATAGCACTCCATCATAGATTGTGCCCACTGCAACATGCGGTCTCTGTCATTTGGTGTGACAAGTAAAGAATGACTATCACCATACAATATAAAAGAGTCAATTCGTACATAACTTCCTGAGTCCAACCATTTATTAGCTTCAACCATAAACTTTTCTATTGTATCAAATGGAAATTGTGGATCAATTGCTATGACTTTACGTTCTTCACTAAGTTCAACAGTATAATCATCATCGTCCTCATCATCTTCACTTTCACTGTTGTTACTTAAAGTGTCTTCAGATTGTTCAAAAACATCAGAAATTTCAAAACAATTGAAATTTTCATTCAGATGAGGAGGCATTTTGAAGCAAGAAATATTGTAAACAGCAGAGACGAAACAACAAGAGCGGCGTGTAGAAGAAAAATGAAGGAGTGACCAACGCTCGCTCTGCTTTTATAATAGTATGCAAATGAGGGGTAGGAGCTGACCGTGACCAGTCATCGACCCAAAGGAGTGGGGGGAAGTAATTTTCTTACTACTCGGATGGAAGTAGGTTAGTAGGTCACGAGACTTAGAGTGTTAAAAAATAATGGGGGAGAAACACAACGCTATAACGCATTGGGTTTCTCCCCCATTATTTTTTTAAGCAACAATTTGGAAAAAACTAAGTGAATTTACTGTTTACGCCCCCACCTTGTAATACGATCCTTTTTATCCCTGAGGAGAAAGTCTTGAGAATCTAAATTGTTAAATCTCTTCTCTTTACACAAACTCTCACAAACTCTAATTTTATATTTTAAGCCGTTACATTTTGCCAAAATGTGTTGGTGGTCAACAACACTTAGAAAAAAATATTTCAAACCTTTCTTAAGCCTCTCTCCTCTGACGGATATTATTTCAGGATCGTCTTCAATGGTGGGGGTTTCTGTCAGTTGTGGTCCAGAAAGATGTTTCACGACATGTACACGGCAAAAACTTTCGTTTTTAACACATTTCCTCCCACAAGCTGATCCTTTCTTAATTCCCCTAGTGAGCAGTTCAGGGCAAGTAGTGGGACGGCTAAATGCCCTACGACGCTCTTCTTGTAATAATTGAAATTGCTCTGAAGGAGCAGGCTTAGGAGCAGGTTTGGGAGTAGGCTTAGTGGATTTAGTTTTATGATAGGTGTGGTCTTCAGGCATAGTAAGTGGTGGGGTAGGAGGCAATGGTGACAGTGGAATGACAGGTGTACTAAGACGATGAAGCAAAGATTCAAATGAAGGGGTATTAAGACGGGGAGCTGGCTTCTGTGGAGGCGGCATGATGGTTGATGGCGGTGTGGAGTCGTTTGAAAGCGAAGTAGAAGGCGAAGGCGGTGAAAAAATGCTTCGAAGTTTAGAAGTCTTGGTAGGCGGAAGAATAGTGCCAGAAGTTGAAGGTTGGGATCCAAGTTGCTTCTTGTACCAGTCAGGAGGATTTTTCAGACGAAGAGTTTTCTTTGGTGCAATAACAGCCGTAGTAGAAGTTGAAGTAGAAGTAGAAGTTAAAGTAGAAGTTGTAGTTGGCAGAGATGACATGGTTGTGGCTCCAAGTTCGCAGCGTAACGTCTGGAATCAGAATGAAATGTTAGCCGCAGTCGGTGCGTCTTTTATAACAATATGCAAATGAGAGGGGTAGCAGCTGGCCGAGACTGATTATTGACCTGGGAGGTGGGGGAAAAGGGGAAAGAGAAGGTATTTATTTAAAATAATTCGCATAACTTTTGACTAAAATAAGATAACCAAATTCTTCTTTTACCAAAATGTTTGTCTTACATAGACCTTTTCAATGATGTATCGCTTGTCCAAATCCGTCAATCCGTTATCAAGTTATAGCTATTTTAATTTTTCAGGTCATGACCGGTCGTTCACCCGGAGTAGTGGGGGAAGGAGTGGGGGAAGGGGAAGGGGAGGGGGGGGGGGGGGATCGACTCCACTTTTTCGGGGGGGGGGTGGAGGGGGGGGGGGGGGTTGGAGGGGGGGGGTTGGAGGGGGGGGGGGGAATCGACTCCATTTTTTCGGGGGGGGGGGGGTCATTGACCCTTCCAAAAGTGGGTCAAGGTCATTCAAGATTTATAATGATCCAAGGTGATGGGAACAGTAATACTGTTCCCACCACCCTGTTTGCCTAACGGTTCCCACTCCCAACCCACTAGTTACGTTCTGCAAGGGACATCGACGCAATTTTGTTTGGACCGTCCGGGTCTACCGTAAACGGTCCGGTCCGGGTCTACCGTAACCGTGAATTCCAAGGGAAACTGGAACACCTAATGCAGAAACGCAACTCTAACCCCACCCAAACTAATCCCACCCATTATATTCCTAAACAAAAATGCAAAAACCTAGTCCGCATTTTGCGGATGTCCCACCCCTTCTAAGTGAAGTTCAACCGAACTTCTGAATTTACATTTAATCTACCCCCTAACATCTAGCTGTAAGGCAAAACAACATTAATTAGTATTACCAACACTTAAAACTAACAACACATCATTATTAAAAAACCAAATAATTCAACACAACCAAATACCATCATTATTCTTAAAATTAATACACCTTAATGCTAAACCCAACTTATAACTAACATCGCAATGCGCAAATTATTTCTTAAATTAAATACAACTTAAAACTAAACACACACACACACACACACACATATACCACATTGCATTAAAAAACGCAACATAGTAGAAGAAGTTCAAATATATATAGGCCTACTATATATTTGAAACCTCTTGCTGAGTCGCCAACAACCTTTCGCTATGAAAGTTTGTTGACGACTGACGCTAAGATCAGGCTCGTATTGCTCCTCGGATTCTCGAGTAGTGGGGGAAGTTGTTTCACTCCAGTACAGTGTTCAATCCAGTCCAGTTCGCAGCAGTGTAAAAGGAAGGCGAAGGAGTGGGGAGCAGCATATGCACAGCAACGCAAAACCAAGGTTTGAGGTTAGAATTATCCATATGCAGCAGCGCTAAAGTGAGTAATACAGGACTAGGCGCATGCGCAATAGCATAGTCACTATTCCGATCCGGAGAACTCGTTGCATGCGCAGCAGGTTTGAGGTTAGAATTATCCATGGCAGCTGCCATATTTAGTCTGGTTTCACCACATAAAGTCAACAACCGGTAGTGACCGGCCATTGACCTGGAGGAGTGGGGGAAGGAGTGGGGGAAGGGGGGGGGGGCTCCATTTTTTCGGGGGGGGGGAGGGGGGGGAGAGGGGGGGGGAGGGGGGGGGAGGGGGGGGGAGGGGGGGGGTCATTGACCTTTCCGGTCGGTCATTGACCCCAAGGAGTAGGGATAGACACAGAACCCTACTTCTCTTACTACTCAGGTGAAAGTCGGTCAACCAGTCATTTGCTTGCCATCTGCCGCCATCTGGCTGGAGTTATTGCCTCTATAAAGGTGGGTAGTTTATCGCGCTACAAACATTCATTGCCTCGCATCCGCTCGGTCATCATCTCTCATTAGTTTTATGTTATGACTACTTCACTTACTAGGTTTGAGGTTAGAATTATCCATGGAATAGCCTTCGTAAATTCTAACCTATAAAATTACTACTCTAGCGTTCTGTTTCAATTTCTTTTACACTTCATTTTATATCTCAGTCCTATTTTAACTTCTGAACTTAACACATCGATTATAATGACTGCACAATGTTTAAAATTAAAGCTTTTGCGAACACAACACATATTACGAAGTACTTCTAAACCTTCAATTTCAAAGTGTAAAACTAATTTAAATAGAGTTAGGAAGAAGTACAGTTTTAACCCATTATACTCAAAGACTTCGCAGGTTAATGTTGATGATAATGTTATTTACAACATTTTGCATTCTATGTTACAATTCAACAACTTTGAACTTGTTACACCTATCGACTGTGTTCAACAAGTTTTTTTATTTTACCCCTACTATTCCTCATATAAGCGCTGTCACCACAATTCCTACTTCATGCTCCTCTATTCTCTTCAGTTAAGCTAAGGTTTGAGGTTAGACTTATCCATGGCGGCCGCCATGTCTAGTTCAGTTTCACCACATAGAGTCGGCGACCGGTTATTGGTCTAAAGGAGTGGGGGAAAGGGTGGTGGGGGGAAGGTTGCCATTTTATAAGCCCTCTCCCTAGACGGCGCTTCTCATTCTATCGCCAACTTTCAAACGATAAACACCTCTCCCATGGCACGGATGAATTATCCCGCTATCACCAACTACTTCAACTTAAAACTATTTCTGGTGATAGTTGGATAGGATTTTTAAAAACTTACTCTGGATGACCTTGACATATTTTCCACATCTCAGTTATAAGTTTGAATTTCAATTTTGAACTAACTCTTAATTTTTCTTCAACTGTTGTAGTTTTGTTAACACCGACGAATTTCAATTTTGAACTAACTTTTAATTTATGCGTACTTTTAGTTCAACCCCACTTTATGCGCAAATTCACTTCACCCTAACGCCAACACTATCGCCATCTCCACCCCAACCTATATGGCATAAAATATAACTACAGCATCTCATATATACCCTCCATCCCCCACCGGAAGCTATGTGACATGGCAGCTGGCGCCAGCTGCCGCGGCACGTGGCTCGGTGGGCACGTGGTCGGTTTTAAAAGTGGCCAAAAACCACTACTTTCCTGTAATAGTCGTCTCGTTATTCCCTCTCCCAAAGATGCCTTAGAAAATTCACAAAAAACCCTAGACCTTCTCTGTCTGCTAGACTCGTTTGGGCTAGTATCGCATGTAAACGAAGCTACTAGAATAACAAGAACCTCCCAAACTGCTATTGATTACATAATAACTAACAATCTAAATGAATCTTGCAAAGCCGAAGTAATTGAACTTGGCCTTTCAGACCACGCAGCACAAATTATAAAACTACCATGCACTACAACTAATCACTACCCTAAGAACAGAACAACAAATAAAAGAATTTACAGCAAAGATAATAAAGAGAAATTTAAACAAAACCTCAGGGTGGTGCAATGGGAAAATATAATAGAATCAAACAATACTTTTGAAATTAAGTTTGATATATTTTTCGAAAAAATTATACTATCATTTGAAGAGAGTTTCCCGTAAAGGAGGATGAGAATAAAAGATAAATGTGACAAAACTAAATGGATAACTGAGGGATTACAAGTATCTTTAACAAGAAAGAGAGAAATGAGCCGTGCTGTAAAATTGTCTGAAAATATTCAGTTCATAGCATATTATAAAGAATATGTTAAACTTCTCAGAAAGCTCATAAACAGATCAAAGAAAATGGTTTTTGACAGCATGATTAAAAAGTCAGATAATAAAACAAAAACTACGTGGGAAATTGTAAAAAAAGAAACAGGTAGGGTCAGTAACAACCATGAAATACATAAAATAGTCAAAAATGGCAAAGTAATCGATGACCCACAAGCAATAAGTGAGAATTTTAATAGGTATTTTATTGATGAGCCTGTCGCGCTCGCACCGAAGCCGTCACCTCAAAACGCCATGACACACCTGTCTAGCACCCAACAACCTAATCCGTCCTCATTATTCCTACATCCCACAAACGAAGCAGAGGTATTGAATGTGATTCGATCTCTCAAAAACAAAAACTCCAGTGGCTGGGATGAAATTTCCCCAAACCTTCTTAAATTTTGTGCAGAAGAACTCGCAATGCCTTTAGCTTATTTTATCAACCAGTCTCTACTTCAAGGAAATTTCCCGAGCAAATTGAAGTTTTCAACCATTAAACCTCTTCATAAAAAAGATGAGCGAACTCAGATTTCAAATTACAGACCTGTTGCCCTTGCCCCAACCTTTTCAAAAGTCTTCGAAAAAGTTGTTCTCAACAGACTCATATCATTTTTAACACAGTTTTCAATTCTCAATCCACGTCAACATGGTTTCTTAAAAGGAAAATCCACCTCCTCTGCACTTTATGATTTTTCAAATGAGGTTCTGCAGGCCTTGGACACGTCACAGAGGGCCCTCGGTGTCTTCTGTGACTTATCTAAGGCCTTTGATTGCGTAAACCACTCCGTTCTTCTATCAAAATTAGATCATTATGGCATTCGAGGAACAGCCCTAAATTGGTTCAGTACATTTCTGTCAAACCGTCAGCAAGCGGTAAAGCTGAATTATTTACAAACTTGCCAATCATCCTGGTCATCAAACAATAGGTACAGGTGTTCCCCAAGGATGTATTATATCCAGCGAGCACATAACATAACAGAGCAGCTACACGGAGCGCGGCAGTGGGGCAGTCGTGGCGGCGGGACTAAGCGGACCAAGATGGCGGCCCGGCCCTATCCCGAGCGTCTTCGCCGCACCGTCACGCTGACTTCGCTACCCATACCCCACACCGTCCGCGCTGTCCCATCTCAATATTCAAGAGCCGTGGTTTCTTGGTCATGTAGACTATTCGGGATGGTCAATTGTGCTGCATTCGGTTGCAGTAACCGGTCGTCTGACAAAAAAACTGGGAATTAAACACCTCGAGGGTAGGCCTATTACATTTCACATGTATTAAGTATTAGTGTTTCTATTATTTTCATTATAGCCAATAGAATATTTAACCGTTTTATTGGCTCTTAAAGGGTAAAAAATTAACAAGAATAATTAATCATTAAAAGGGTGAAAAAATTAAAAAAAAAAAAAAAAAAAACTGTAATTTATTATTTAGGCATAGTAGGCCTATAACAAAATATTCTTCGAGATTGTACTCTCAATATATGTTTATTGTAGCAATTTGAACTTTTTAAAGGTTTCTTAAGGACGAGCAACTATAGACAAAATGGACAATTCTATTTCTAATAGCAAACAAAGACAGAGGAGCGTTAATTCAACCTTCTCAAAGTGTAGTTAAAATCTACCAACTTTGTGGAAACTGTTTTAGAAGTAGGTTTAAGATTTTAAATAATGCCTTGAAAGAAAATTATAGATTATTAGGAAAATGACAAACGATGTCCTTAATCAATGTGTAGGTTTGGATTTGTTTCCTACTACCTCTCATTTTTTAATGGCCTCAATGATGCCATTAAAAAATTTATTATTTATAATACGTCTAGTAGTAAATAAGTATTTTTATGTAAGAATAAAACATCAATGTAAGTTAAGTAATGAAAATCTTCATAAGTCGAAAGTAAGACAACACCTAAACAAAATTGAGTTTTTTATATAAAATAAATGTTTATTGGTTTAAAAAAATGATCGACTTATTTAACCAAAATTACGTATTTAAACTTATAAAAAGAGTTATGAGTCATCTTCGCCCTTGTAAAATCAAGGAAAACATGCCTTAGAATTCCCCTGTTACTGACCTTGTTTTTTAGTATTTATTGATAAAAAAATGTTCTTGTAAATTAAAGCTAGATATAGTTCATCATAGCGTTAAAAATAAATTGTATTAGTAGAAAAAATCTTAAAAGTAAGGAAAATTGAGATTTTTGCAACGTTGCTGAGGGTAGGCCTAATATTTTCACATTTTCAAACTTTAAAGGTACGAGAGACCTAATATAGGTATTCAACTAAACGAATGCCAAGTTTAAAGAAAATCGGTTGAAATTGGAGTCCGAAACAGGGGTATAAAATACCATGTTTTGCCGTATATGGTTAACATAGCCGACTGCGCCACTAGACCTAAAGGCGAAGATGATTCGTGAATAAAACCCGTTAAATGATAGTATGTTTTACTAATTCTAATGAGAAGATTTTTAAATGGAAAATATAGCCTGGTAGTAACACAGGCCCGGACTGGCCCACCGGGACACCGGGACGTGTCCCGGTGCGCCCTCCTCATCGGGCGCCCTCAGCGCCCTCGCGGTAGGCCGCCAAAGGCGCTCGGCGCCCGACCTAGTAATAAAAATTTTCAAACCAAATTTTTTCATTGTTTTAGAGGTAACAATATTAAAATGCCTACATAAATGATAATACAGTAAATGATTCATCCCATCTCCTACCTACATAACTAATTATTCAGTAACTATTCAGAATAATTAGATGAGTAGCAGTGGCATAATTGAGTTTTACCAATGAATACGTTTTACTGACCAAACTGCAAACTTATTTTTGGGCCCTCTCCGATAAAGATTCAAAGATTCAAAGATTCAAAGATATTTATTGCCGTTAAATACAATACTGTACAATAGGCATTGTCATATACTTAATGGTAGAAATACATAAATGTACATTTCATTTCAACAACAACTAGGTCATTGGTTATCATTGTTTCCCGACAGTAAACCAATGTCAAGCAATGTTTACAGGTGGTGGTAGAGCTCATTTTATTAAACTTGCTTTTACAAAAAAAAAAATACTTAGGCTCTGGTCTACCTGAGCCCGAACAACAATGCCGAATGCCGCCTCGCGGCTATAGCGCTAGGCGAGTTTTATGCATGCAGAGGTTTACGGGAATCTTGTTTTAAAATTAACTAATTAAGATATAAATTGGCTCTTAATTTTTTCTAAAAGTACAAAGACGAATCTTGTCTTCTATGTTTTTAGATTTTTAAATAAAATTTCTAATTTCACTTATAATTGTCTAAAATCGGCTATTTTTCTCTAGTGGCAAGTTTTATAGATGCAGAGGTTTGCGGGGATCGTGTTTTAAAAACTGACCAATTGAGTTAGAGATTGCCTCTTAACTTTTTCTAAAAGTAAAAGGACAGATCTCGTCGGATATTTTTAAATAGCCGACAAGATCTGACCTACGAGAATTTTTAAATAGCTGAAATTAGAATTTTTAAATAGAATTTCTAATTTCAGCTATAACTGTCTAAAATCATCTGTTTTTCCTCGATTTTTAACTGAAGTTATCCTGATGAAAGTACCAAAGTGAGATTACCAAAGTTTAACAATGGAAATTTAGCACCGTTATTCTGTTTTAATATGACAAAGTAGTTTTAATTGTAAAATTGCATGCTATGTAAACAACTATATTTTTAAATGTATATAGCCTATAATTTTTATCAGGCTGCAACTAGGCCTTGGCCTTACAGTCTAGCCTGTTAAAGAAATTGAGCCTATTTAGTTGTTTGTTTTATATTTTTACCCTATCTTGGACATATTAACAAATATAAAGGCTACAAAACCTAGTGTATCTGTTTTGTATTTTATTTATGGTATCAACATTATTTTTAACACCAATGAATTTTAAAAGATTGTGCAGCCGCGAGCTTACTCTGGCGATGGGAGCAGAAGTTCCCCGAACGGCAGGACACGCGCCGCCGGCGCCGGTGCAGCATTTTTCATGCTTTGTATTGGTTAAAACGCGGGTGGTCTACCCTTGTCGCGCAGGCGTTTTACAGATCCGTCATTCAATACTCCGGGGATAATTTTTCATTTTTGCAGAAATTATTTACATTTCAGAATCAATTCCATACAAATCTAAGGAGATAAAAAATAACTCTCCGTTTAATTACTTTAATTATAAATTTTGTTTGTAGTTAAATTTATGTTAGGTTTTAAAGACGAATTAATTTCATACTCTACTCAAATTTCTACTTTAGAGACGAAATAGGTTTCTTTTGAGAATGGTACCAAAATATGTAGATGTCGTACTGCCGACCTTCATAGCCCTTAAAGTAGTTGTCCAAACTAAAAAAATAAATAATATAGGTTAGCACTATACTCCAATATAGTGTTAACTTAACAAATCTATTTTAATTGTACCTCAATACTTTTACTAATAGATTTACAATAAGAAAAGTTAAAGTTAAAATTTAACAGTCACCCCCAACTAAAGATTCACAGTTACTATAAGGCAAAAAAGAAAAAAAACTAGATAAGAATTTACTAAAAGAACATTTACTAAAAGAAAGAAAAAAAAAATAGATGCACAACCTTAATTCTAAGCATAACGAAAACACGTGTTTTAAGAAGGAAAAAACAAATGCAATTTTTAAAGTATGTAATTCCATCACGGTAATCGGCATTTAAAGCGTCATTCTCACAAATAACATAGCCTACAATATAAAATGTCCCAATCTTACAACAATAAAAAAATTAATTTATGTAGTTTAGTTAATTTCAATTAAAAATTTTTATGATTATTATTCCTCAAAAGACATTGTTTTGCCTTCATTTTATAACTTATTAGCACGGAGTTTTGGGAAGCAAATGATTTGATTATCTCTGTAATATCTATCAATGTATATATCCTATAGTTGTCCCGTAAGCTACTTAAACCAAGCTTTTCTTGGAATATTGTACTTCAAAGATAGTCTTTTTCATAGTTTTAATTTTGACAAGGATCCCACCAAAATTAAATTGCCGCGAAACTCATCGCAAATTGAGCGCCAAAAATAAGGTTTATAATAAAGGCAGGCCTATATGGGCGCCCTCGGCGATGGTTGTCCACCGCCCTTTTCAATGAGCCAGTCCGGGCCTGTAGTAACATAGTAAGAAACGAAGAAATACTGCAAAGCGATAAAGTAGCGGCCGGCGCGGCTCGCGTCAACCGACTGAGCGGCGCGGCGTTTGCTGCTCTTAAACCTGGATTTTTTATAAAACCATACATCGTAGAATAAAAAGGTAAAGTTAAAAATTAAATCAGATTATTTATGAACAACTTTCCCGCTGACAAAAAATATCTGACCAAAAAATAAACAACTTTTCCGCAGGACAACTTTTTAATGTTTGTTTGAAACATTTAAACTATAATTCTTCATTAAAATATTTATTACCAAGTTTATGTATGTGTTAAAAATTTTTAATGTTTACTAACATTATCCCAAGGGTCTACAGTATGCAAATGAAAAATTTCAACAATATTAATGCAGTATTTACTATTTTTAATGACAGAGTATTTGCTGGTGTGTTTTACTGCGGACTGGGCTGCCGCGGCCGAGACCTCAGCCGATTTGACGGGCCAACATGGCGGATTCTGCCCCACTTCGGGTGCACAGCGTTCAAGCGCCTGTCTTCTCTATTATGTTATGTGCTCGCTGATTATATCTCCAATCCTTTTTCTTTTGTACATAAATGACCTTAATATCTGTAACACCTCAAAATCCCAACTCTTCATGTTTGCGGATGACGTGTCACTTCTGGTGCGGGGGGAGGATGAAAATGAGGTGGTCGAAAACACACAATCAGAAATGAATAAATTTAAGGAATGGTTTCAGGCAAATGGTCTACTCCTTAATGCCAAAAAGACCAAATCCATTGACTTTCATCTTCAGTCCAACCGGGCAAAAGAGAACATCGATATACATATAAGCCCAAATGAAAATTTAAAATGTGATGCAAGAGTCTCATTCTTGGGTGTGTGGATAGATGGAAATATGTCATGGTGCTCTCACGTTGAGAAACTTTTAAGAAAGCTGAACTCTGCAACATATGCCATCCGTATCCTCAAACCCTCCTGCTCTAGAGAAACCATTTTGAGCGTGTATAGAGCATACTTTGAAAGTGTTCTTAGGTATGGCATAGTAACATGGGGTGCATCAAGTCTTCTCGATAAAGTATTAAAATCCCAAAAAAGAGTTAGCCTATAAGAATTATCTACAATTTACACCCTCAACACTCTTGTAAAAGCATTTTCAAAACAGAACAAATCCTCACAGTACATTCCCTTTATATAGAACAAGTAATACTTATGGCAGCTAAGAACATAAATGAAATACAAAGTACAGGAGATTTTCATGAAATTAACACCCGACATCGAAACAGACTGGCATACCCCATTCACAGAACATCAAGATTTGAGAGAGGTCCACTCTACAGGGGTATAAAATTTCTTAACACGTTACCAGACTCAATTAGGTTGAAAATAACAGACAGGCCTAAGAGCTTCAAGGCGGCTCTGAGAACATTCTTGTGCTCGCGGGCGTTTTATTCCATAGAGTATCTTGAGTAAGTTTTATTGTTCGCTCTTTTTTTGAGGAACCTAGGGATTTTAGTATTAATTTAGTATTATTATTATTTTTTTCTCATTTCACACTTTAGGATACTTTTTTGTTATGTTTGATTCATTTTGTCTGTAGAGATGACGAGACACCAGATTTACCATGTATTGTAAATATTAATGTGTCAATAAAATGATTGATTGATTGATATTCCTGGTGCGATGCGGGGCCTACGATGTAGGCCCCGTGCGATGACGCCCGACGCGACGGGACCACGGAGCGCTCACGCGAGTGGGGTAGGTCCGTTATCGACCGTTCAATCAGCTGATCCCCGAATTCCAGCGCTCCAGCTGTGAACTTGCAACAGCTGTTGTCTGGAGCCGAACCGAGCAGGAGCTGCGCGTCTGCTCCGAGGAGGTTTGGTAGGGGATCAAGGGACATCGATCATTAGGTTAGGACCGCTCTAAAACTCGTTCTAGACGCATAACAAGGTCAATTTGATAGTAACCACTTCAACTCAATTATCTAGTTCAGTCGCAGCTTGGGCGTTATAGGACTAGTGCGTCAGAGGCGGATCGGTGTTTTGTTTACATCCGCGATGGCTGTCAACAAAATCTCCGGACTTCTTTTGAAACACAATCACAGCCATCTTTTGACATGGAATATAGGTTTGTGAGTTTTAAATTTGTATCTTTATATTTTATAACAATAAACATATAACAATATGCTTGATGATTTGCCTCTTATTTGTTTTTCCGATGCAAAGTAATTATAAATAAATTTACTCTAAAAATCATATGTACTTGAATGTTTTTATTTCTATGAATAAAATACATAAATACCTAAAAATAATAATGTATTTTAATACAGTTAATAATACGTTTTATAATTTTATTGGTATTTATTATTGCTTTAATGACAAATTGACTTTTTATAAATTTTATTTGCTTAATTAATTGAGTTATTTTTACATAATTATAGAGTATACTTGTTGCTCAAAAATCAATCAATTTAATTTTGACTATCACTTTATTTTATTTCTAAAAATATTAAGTTTAGTTTTAAACCAGTTACACTTGACCAATCCAATATTGTGATTAACAGTAATCACCCAAAAACCACACCTATTTACATGTATACATGTAATACATGTAATACATGGTATACATGGTATACCTATAATGTAACATGCTGTACATTAGATGTTTAAAATGCTGAACCGCTGAACCTAGTCCCAATCAAGACAATTAGAATATGTTCTAATTGCCTTGGTCCCAATTTTACTCTAATAGAAAAAGTTCAATTATTGATATTCAATTATTCAATTGTCAATTATTGATAGCAGCGCCTTTATTTTAAGTTTTATTCTCATCATTTCTTGCCGGAAATAATTACAGACCAAGCCCTTTTCCAATTACACAAAAATCATCAAATTGGTTGAAAATTTATACGAGGACCCTCATGCATGAAAAACCTTAGCATATGAAATACAGTACGTTTAGATGCTTGGGCATAGTTATTACAATAATCTCATAAAAATTCTCTCCACAAATATTATACACTTTGAATTTTTTTGTTTCATACATTTGAGAAAAATTGAACATTGTTTCTATTCTATACAAAATTCATAAATTTATCGTAAATTACACATCTATTTGACACACTTAGTCTTTTTGGCAAACAAAATGGTAAGTTGATATCTTTTGTTTTCTCTCTACTTCATTCCCTTCCTCAGAATATCATTAATAAACGATGAGATTAAAAAGGCATGTAGTTAAGAAACAGATTTATTTCTATTACTGTACAAGGTACTAAAGAAGGTAAACAATTCTCATATTTTAATCAGTGTTTTCAATATAAATTTTGAGATGATGTTCTGTGTTTGTTATGAATGTCAAAGATACATATATATGGGTGTGTTTATTTTTTATTATATATATACAGAATATATATTATGTTAGTATGTTTTCCACTATTTACTGTTAGTATCCATATTTCATTCATATTTTTAAGACAGTTATAAGGCACGCCACATAAGTTGACGAATGGCGAAAAACAGCTGGGTAGGGCGAGGGGAGGAGAGGGGGTACTTTTCCAAAAACATCGAGCTTAAGGTACATGCAATTTTTTATAGAACAGCTGATTATCCAATCATTTTAACTGAATAGTAGTGAAAATTCATTCGTCAAGTTACGTGGCGAGGGTTATACTGTATAATAGATGCAATGCAAATCTGTTTTTCCAGCAAGATGCGTGGCAACATTCAAAGGCGCAGTTGCTGGGGAGCCTGAAAAACCAGTTTTGAAAACCCCGGAAATCCCCGGGCCTAAGTCTAAAGAGCTGTATTCCCAGTTGGAAAAGATTCAGGTAGAGTGGTTTTTATATCACAATTTAACATGAAATAGTATCTTCCAAAGTACCGTATACTTGGATACAATGCTCTTTATTTGATAGAGCAACTTGGTTTTAAGTTTTAGTTTAAATAGTTCAATATTAGTCTTACAAACATTATTTTTTATTAATAAAAATCAGCATTTCATTAAAATGTCATCAAAATGAGCATTTTTAGGTACCGGTATTATGTGGGAAATAACTAGAGCTACAGAGAAGGCTCTTAACAATACAAATTACTGAAACCTGACCAATGATCTCAAACATTGATATTTTTTACCATAAAGAATATAATTTTAGCATCCTCAATTTATGTTGTATTGCCAGATTGAATTAAATTTATGTACTATAGTAGGGGGTAACAGGACAGGCGGGTGAAGGTCAAGTAAATAAATTATTTTAACATGTAGCTAAATGAGAAAAATCAGCTGGCGCATTGAAAGAATTGGCCTTGATACGCTTGTTCTATTGCCCTCGACTATAGTAACTGTCAAGTGCATTCTTAGGTGGTTCCACAAAGTTTATCTGTGCTTTTGATTTATAATCTTCTGTGTTAATTAAAAAAAGAAAAAAATATATATTTAATACAGTAGGTTGCACTATCTTAAATGCTTACTTTATTACTTTTATCCATGGGCGATTATGGGGGGGATTAAAATTTATACACCCACATTTAAAAAATTTAAAATAAATAAAACGTTTGAACATTTTAAATGTAAAAACTGTGTGTATGTGTATGTATGATGTTCATCATTATTTTTACCACCTCAATAAAAGAAAGCCTAATTTAAAAAAAGGCTCACTTTAATTGACTTATTTTATCCAGTATGATGTTAAGCATTTGATAAATATTAACAGTAAAATATGCTAATATTTTTAAATTTGTAAATTATTTTGGATCCACACTGTTTTTAGCTAGAAAAAATAATACAGTAGAACCTCGATAGTTCGACTCTCGATAGTTCGACACTCCTGATAGTTCGACACTCCTGATAGTTTGACACGGTCCATGACAACTTATTATGTTAATAATGACCGATAGTGTCCATGTTTGAGCCTGACAAAGGTGAAAATGTAAACAAATTAGAGAATGATTTGAATGTTGTTTATGTTAAAGTTCAATTAGGTTATGGTTTCACTAAAATTTAGTGTTTGCTAAATTCAAATAATGATTTTCATACTCCCATGTTAAAATTTAAAAAATAATAAATAGAATTATTTTATATATATATTTAGACAAGAGAGGTTTTATTTACTAAAAAAAAATAGTATAAAAATATTAATTTGATATACCGGTAAATGTTAACTTTTAATATATGTAGCAAGAAATACTGACATGATATCTCTGATAAAATGATATTACGAATGAGGTTCACTGAAAAATGTCAGATAGTATAATCATATTATTTCCTTTTGTGTAAAATTATTACATGGAAACAATTTATTGAAGGAATATTTAGATGTTTATGTAATTCTTACAATTCCCTTATCCAGCTTTACACGATTTTTGCCATTACATAAGAGATTCGTTCGATTCACAATATTGCTTGAAATGAGGTACAGTATATCAAGACGATATTGATTGTTGGCTCTAAAAAACATACAAATTAATGTAAGTTTTTGTGTTATGTGAATAAAGACAGAGTACATTATTACTAGGTGTACTCAGCATGAAAGGTGTAATGGAAAGCCGTTATGAATGAGAATTGTTTTTATGTATAAGAGCTGATCTCGTTCACTCAGAGGTACTTCACCAGTTTTGTCAGATACAGTGCTTTCGCTTGTGTATTCTTGGTCACCTATACTTCTAATTTTCATTGCAGCATACCAATTCTAAAACCTATATATAAAACTAGCAGTTACCCGGGTCAAATTAAGTTGTTTACATAAATAAAGCTATTTTAATATAAAAACAAAAAAAAAGATAAGTTAAGTTTTAAGTTTTTTAATATAACAAAAAAAGGCAATGGCATAGAAAGTAAGTATATTAATATTACTGTAAGGCCAAAGGATAAACAGGCATTTTGCAAATTTAAACCCAGAATAGTCAAAGTTTGCCTTGTATCTTATTGATCGTAATTGCAAATGCAAGAGCACCTATGAGCAAAGAGGCACGTCAATGTCAAATTTCAATTCCGGAGTCCCTAAATTAATTTTAAAATCCAGTGGAGCACAGCCCTACTAAAAAATATATTTGCAAAACCATTATTGGTGAGTACCTATGAGCAAAGAGGCAAGTAAAAGTAAAAGTTCAACCATGGTGGCTCTAAAGTAATTTAAAGTCCAGTGGGGCGGAGCCCTAAAGAGGTCAAAAATTATATTTGCAAAACCGTTTCCTAGTGAGTAGCTATGAACAAAAAAAATAGTACATCAAATTTCAACCCCGGTGGCCCTAAAGTGCTTAAAAACCATATGTGCAAAACCGTTTCTTAATGAGCACCTATGAACAAAAAGAATCATCCATATAATTTCAACCCCGGTGGCCCTAAAGTGATTTTAAAGTCCAGTGGGGCGGAGCTTTAAAGATCTTAAAAAAACTATATTTGCAAAACTGTTTCTTAGTAAGCACTTAGAGTAAAGAGTCTGTCAAATTTCAACCCCGGTGGCCCTAAAGTAATTTCTAAGCCCAGTGGGGCAGAGCCCTACAGAACTTATTTGCAAAACCGTTTCTTGGTGAATACCTATGAGCAAAGAGGCACGTCCATGTTAAATTTCAACCCTGGTGACCCTGAAGTAATTTTGAAGTCCAATGGGGCAGAGCCCTAAAAAGCTTCAAAAACTATACTTTTTGCAAAATTGTTTCTTGGTGAGTACCTATGGGTGAAGAGCATCGTCCATCAAATTTCAACCCCGGTGACCCTAAAGTAATTTTGTAGTTCAGTGGGGTGGAGCCCTAAAGAGCTTAAACAACTATATTTTCAAATACGTTTCCTAGTGAGTATCTATGAGCAAAGAGAATCGTCCATGTCAAATTTCAGCTCCGGAGGTCCTAAAGTAATGTCCAGTGGGGCAGAGCCCTAAAGTGCTTCAAAAACTATATTTGCAAAACCGTTTCTTAGTGAGCTCCTATGAACAAAGAGGCACGTTCATGTTAAATTTTAACCCTGGTGCTCCTAAAGTAATTTTTAAGTCCAGTGGGGCGGAGCCCTAAAGATCTTTAAAAAAACTATATTTGCGAAACTGTTTCCTAGTGAGTACCTATGAGCAAATAGAATCGTCCATGTAAATTTTCAACCCCGGTGGCCCTAAAGTAATTTTGAAGTTCAGTGGGGCAGAGCCCTAAAAAGCTACAAAAACTATAATTGCAAAATGGTTTCTTAGTGAGTAGCTATGGGTAAAAAGAATCGTCCATCCAATATCAACCCCGGTGGCCCTAAAGTAATTTTGAAGTCTAGTGGGGTGGAGCCCTAAAGAGCTTCAAAAACTATATTTGCAAAACCGTTTCTTGGTGAGTACCTATGAGCAAAGAGGCACGTCCAAGTAAAATTTCAACCCTGGTGGCCCTTTAAAATTTCAATTTAAAGTCCAGTGGGGCGGAGCCCTAAATATCTTAAAAAAAACTATATTTGCAAAACTGTTTCCTAGTGAGTACCTATGAGCAAAGAGAATTGTCCAAGCAAAATTTAAACCCCGGAGGTCCTAAAGTAATTTCGAAGTCCAGTGGGGTGGAGCCCTAATGTACTTAAAAAACTATATTTGCAAAACCGTTTCTTAGTGAGCACCTATGAATAATGAGAATCGTCCATGTCAAATTTCACCACCTGTAGGGTTTTAGCATTGACTATGTACACTAACGTGAATAGACCTCTCATCCAATGCATTTAGTTTGAGGCAAAAATTTGAAAGTTCGAGGGACGTGGCACCAGAGTTGCTGCAATCGATGTTGTTATTATTCAGCTGAATTTACAGTGCTGCAAAAATACTTGATCAAAACATAAACACAACTTTCAGTTATAAAATGTTTCATCCTTGGTTGAGAAGAGTGGTAATACTGATTTATCTATCATGTGTTACGTGTACTTCCGTGGACGCCGCTCGAGATCGCACCACTGTCATTAGGCTTCACACACGCCTATGCTATGAGAAGTCTACTCACGTTAGTGTACATAGTCAATGGTTTCAGTGTAATTGTGAGCTTCCTCAGGGCGTATCCCTAAAGACAACACAAACGTCAACATTATACCTCACGCCTGGTTACTTCTATGATTATAAGCATCTGCTTGAATGAAACTTTCAAATTTTTTAATTACAGCAGTTAATTTTGTAAACACTAAATTTCTAAAACCTGACACTGCACCATTGTATGCCCTCTGGCTCAGAGCCCTTTGGACAGATTTGCACTAAACTTTACACAAACCATCCTTGAATAATGCTTAATAATGCCTGAAAGTTTCATTACGATCTGTTGAGTGGTTTCGGAGTCTATAGGCAACAAATATATATATATATATATATATATATATATATATATATATATATACATACTTCCTCTTTTATAGATATAGATTAATGTACCCACTCTCCCTATTTTGATACTTGATTTAATCCCTCTGTATTTTGAATTCGACTTGGAAAAACCTAAATAAGTCAAAGTAAAACCAATGGGTAAGTTAAAATAATTTTACGGTTGAGATATGAAAACTACCTATATAATTTGAAATTCAGAAGGTACACATAAGTTGTGAATTCAATTTACATTTTGCCTCCATAAGTCAAAGTTTACCTTTATATCTCGACGTGTTTTATATGGATCTTCCTAGGTCAAAATACTTGCGCACAGGTTACACCGCATCCGGTCTAGTATTTGTCTGCTGCCACATACTGAACTGTACATTTCATTCTCTGTAAGTTGAATTCAGTAAAGATTAACTCTGAAACTCAAAGTTACCCTATTCATAGATTTTAAGTCACTGCCTATATTCCTAAGTCAAACTATATATAACTCGAAGGAAAATCGTGGTTTCATGAATTTTGAGTTATTGAGAGCCGACTGTACATGGCCTGGATTTTTCCCGAGGTTGAGGCTATTCCTAAACTTATTTTTGACAAAAAACTTTTATTAATATATTTTATTACTCTATACACAAAAGTACACTTCTAAACGTAAAGTGAGCTAAGAAAATAGGTTATTCTCACTACTGCACGGCAAAATTACATAACATTAACTTTCTGTGCATTTGTGGTGCACAGAAAGTACTGTAACTGTTATGGGATTTTGCGGTGCAGACCGATCAGCTGTTGCATTAAGCTGATCAGCTGTTGCATAACGCTGAGTTTCCGTGTGTATGTACCTCGACATAAGCACAGAAACTCAGTGTCATGAGTTTGGTTTTTTCTTGATACTAAGTTGAAGAAACAAAAATATTCATGTTGTTTACAAGTTTTCGATGTCATAATGAAAAATAATGTTCAATGCTTGTATCAAAAGTGCCATTGCGAGGCTCTATAGCCTTTTCCACGCTCGGCTTCGCCTCACGCGTAAATGCAATCTCTCTCGCAATGAGTCACTTTCAACACTAGTAATGAAAACTACAAAATGCAATAAAGTTTCTTCATGTGGTCCCAGTTAGGGTAATTTTAAGTCCTTAGTTTTGTAATGTGTTTGGATGTTGGGTTTGAGAGTACAAAGGAAAGGCTTGCCCAAGTTAAAAAATTTAACTTAAACAATTTAAAAATTTTCAGCAATCAGGGTCAGTTCAGTTGTTTGGTGACTACGACAGATCTCTCGGAAACTACTTGATAGATGTGGACGGCAATGTTTTGTTGGACATTTACACTCAGATCTCATCCATGCCCCTCGGCTACAACCATCCTGATGTCTACAAGGTGCTGCAGAGACCGGAGAATCTAGTAAGTTTATCCTAATATTTCTTGAAATTATTTGTGACTCAGGGTGCATACAAAATTCCCAAATGAAGTTCCTGACTTTTCCAGACCACTTTTCTGAAAATTCCTAACCAAAAAGCTAGCCTCACCATCCGTATCTTTGTCAAATTGTGTATAATAATAATTTCTACTGTTTGTAAAATACTCTGTATTGTAATTTCTACTGTATTGTAATTTTTATTGCCAGTGAGTTTTTCCCGACCTTATAAAATCCCAACGTTTTCAAGGATTCCCTACTTTTCCCGACCGGTAGACACCTTTTTTGAGCGGAAAAAGCCTTTGTGTGTGCGCTGATTTATTGATTGAAATTCATTGAACATAATATAGTTTTAAGCTGAAGAGCTGCTAATTATAACAATTAAGTATAAATAACCAGGCTCGGATTTCCCATTAGGCGCGGTAGGCCCGGACCTAGGGACGCAAGCTCTCAGGGGGCACACGGGGCGTACCGCAGCAAAAAATGTTTGAAAATACAATCATGTCAATTAGCAATTATGTTTACGGCTACAAAAATGTCTTGGAAAAGATTATTATTTTTACAATGAGCACCATGAATGATAGCTTAATAAAATATTGATATCAGACAATGACAATGCAAGCGGTCATTAACTAGAATGCAGTGGTTTCTGATAAAAAGGCGAGCGGTTGCCAGTGTAATATGGCTATGACTGTGTCTTGCTGTAACCGCAGGGGCGGGAACTAGATGGGGTACGTGCACTCGTCATGTTTTTGCACTGTTACCATCCGTTACAGCCATAAGCATTTATTTAAACTAGAGATCGCCCACTGGTCGAAATTCGACCAAAAATTCAGTTGATCTTGAGCCAATTAATTTTAAAATGTTTTATAAATGAAACATCTGTTCTTCCTTATTTGCTAGCATTTCTTATTGCAACAGCTGTCTTATGATTCAATCAATTATCCTTCTCCCATAAGATTAACATTGAAACTTTGAAAGCCTGTAGGGCGTAGCCCCGTTGGCCGGTGTGAATTAAAATATTATTCTGCTCATCTACAGGACTACACCTTTCTAACGGTATGCGCAGATTTCTCCTACGATGCACACAAGCTGAGAAAAAAGGAGGAAACGAAACATGCTTGCCTATTAATATATAGATTTTTCTTTTAATTTTATTTGTTTTAAGTAACGGGTTGACCGAGCCTTGCTTGTTGGTTTTACTTTACTTTTGTTATTGTGTCGGTGTTAAAAAAATAAATGGGGTGGGTATTTTAGGGAATTTCCAGGTAATTATCAGGGTAATTATATTAAAATTGGGTCGGTTCAGATCAGCTGGCCCATCTATCAGTGTGACATGAGAGGTGGGGGGTATTCCAGCCTGTTGTATAGCTGGCATTGATTATAGGATTAAATTTGATTTTAGACAAAATTCAATTTTTTTCTGAGTTTGAGGCTGTTCCTAAACTTATAAAACACTCAAGATTCATAGTTTAAGCAAAGTCTACCAGCTAAATTTATAGTGATCGTTGAAAATACATTGCCACAATACTCCTTGTATTACAGTATAAACCACAGTTCACTATAATAAAAATAATGCCTAATGTTGTACAAAGTCGATTCTTAAGTTTATTTTTACCGCAAATTACAAACAATGAAGTAAATTAAAGTTATTTAACGCTCTTTTCATGGGCATATTATTAATTAAAACTCAATATAATCTCATTGCTAATTATATTAAAACTCATTAGCCAATATATTTTAAAAACTTTATAGTGCAAAAATATAAGAACTATGAGTTTGTGTCAAAAAATAATAAAAACTACATCAGTATCTTAAAATTCTTCAAAGAAGATCACAAGATTGAGATTATTTTTCATTAAAAAAGTTAGTGCCGGGAGAGTAGGAACATCTTGAGATAAAATTAAATATTAGATATTAGATCTGACTCATACACAAGATACTAGAACAGGGTGTCTGAACTCAACAGGGTTTTTGCTGGGGTGCCATTTTCAATTCTGTCATTCTGTCCTCTTGTCTATATGGTGATCAGTATGATTTGCAGAATTTTTATGCTTTACAGTCTATGAACACCTAAATGGGGTATGGCAAATATAATCTACTTTCAGTCTTAAAATGATACATGACTGTTATAATACATGTCTTTATAGTAACAAACTCATTGGCACTGAATAACCCGCCCCACTAAAGAGTTAGTTTGGCAATGCAGCATCATTGGATGGTATTGCATAGCCACCAGTGCGGCGGTGAGGGAAAAACACTTAATGGCTACTTTGTGCTCAATTATTTGATGAAATAAAAATGTTCAATGTAATAATTTTATATCAACTAATAATCTGAAATTTTGCTGCCTCAAGTTTATCCCTAGCCCTAAAATAAAAAAGCTTTCCCACTTAGCTACATTTTCATGTTATGTCAAATTTTATAAGGTACTGTATACATTTTGATATCATAATACTTTCATTGTTTCATGACAGATAAATAATGAAAATATGTTTATACCATTGGAATCAGTCATTTATAAATATTACAAACATATAGGTTCAGTCTAGTTATTAAATTAAAGTTTAAGGCTGCGGTCTACCCCAGCCAAAACAACAGCAATGCCGAATGCCGCCTCGCGGCCGTAGCGCTAGGCGAGTTTGATGGCTGCAGAGGTTTACGGGGATCGTGTTTCAGAATTAACCGATTAAGATAGAGATTGGCTGTTAACCTTTTCTAAAAGTAGAAAAAAGGATCTAGTCGGCTATCTTTTTAGAATTTTTTAATAAAATTTCTAATTTCAGTAATAACTGTCTAAAATCATCTGTTTTTTAGTTTTGTAAATGCAGAGGTTTACGGGGATCGTGTTTTAAAACTAACCTCTTAAGATAGAGATAGGCTGTTAACTTTTTTTTAAAGTATAAAAAAGGATCTAGTCGGCTATCTTTTTAGAATTTTAAAATAAAATTTCTAATTTCAGCTATAACTGTATAAAATCATTTGGTTTTACTCAATTTTTAACTGAAGTTTTCTATTGGTTTTAATGAACTAATTACAAAAGTGTAACAGAGGGAAATTAGTACCGTTATTCTTCTTTAATATGACACCTTATTTATAGCTCTAGGCTTCATTTGGCAGAAGATAACACGATTCTAAAAAAAAAACCTTGCATTTGGGTGCGCGCCATACTTTAGATACTTTATCTGAAACACCGACGCACTCTGTGGTGCGTATTTTAAGGTGAGTATGACTGAAGGGGTGAGTGTGATGATTGTGATGGATCAGATGAGGTGTAGCTTTGTTACTGACAAATATCAGCTGTTTTTGGTAGGCCGGAGCCCGGGACCACCCCGGTCTACCCCTGGCGCGTACCCAAATGCAAGGGTTTTTTATAATCGTGTTATCTTCTGCTAAATGAAGCCTAGAGCTATAAATAGGGTGTCATATTAAAGAAGAATAACGGTACTAATTTCCCTATGTTACACTTTTGTAGTTAGTTCATTAAAACCAATAGAAAACTTCAGTTAAAAATCAAGAAAAAACAGATGATTTTAGACAGTTATAGCTGAAATTAGAAATTTTATTTTAAAATTCTAAAAAGATAGCCGACTAGATCCTTTTTTATACTTTAAAAAAAAGTTAACAGCCAATCTCTATCTTAAGAGGTTAGTTTTAAAACACGATCCCCGTAAACCTCTGCATTTACAAAACTAAAAAACAGATGATTTTAGACAGTTATTACTGAAATTAGAAATTAAAATTTCTAAAAAGATAGCCAACTAGATCCTTTTTTCTACTTTTAGAAAAAGTTAACAGCCAATCTCTATCTTAATCGGTTAATTCTGAAACACGATCCCCGTAAACCTCTGCAGGAATCAAACTCGCCTAGCACTACGGCCGCGAGGCGGCATTCAGCATTGTTGTTGTTTTGGCTGGGGTAGACGCAGCCTTAAGGAACCAGGGCGAGCCCTAGGTTTTCTGGCGCCCTAGGCGAAAGTGACGGTAGGCTCTCTACTCCCCTTACCATCCCCCCCCAAACTACTCAAGCCATTTATTTTATAGCCATTATGAAGAAAACAGTGTTTAAAAAAACAATTTTTTTATTAACAGTTTATTATCAATTAAAGCATTTGAATTATAAAAAAGTTATTTATAATTTTTTGTAAACAAAATTTGCACAGTAATTATCCATTACGAAAATGCAAAGATCCAGAATGGATCTATATGTACTTAAATGCAATGATGCAAATGATTATTATTATCCATTTCAGACATCAAGGAAAAAAATCAGTTTCAAGAAGGGCGCACTTGTAGTTGACTCTATTTACTGCCGATCGCGGGCGTTATTTATTTCCTATGGGAGCACCCTTTTACCCCCAATAGGGGCGCTCTTTAGTGCCATGGAAATGGGGGGTCTCTGATCAGGGGCGCTGTTTACCGTCAATTTGGGGGGGATGTTTTCCGCCGGTAGGGGGCGTCCTTTACCTTTGATCAAAGGCGCTATTTACGCTTATTTGAGGCGCTCTCTGCTGTCGATCATGGGCGCTTTTTATCAACAGTGGAGGAAACTCTTTATTGTCGGTTGGGGTACTAATTTAACTCTGATATGGTCATGGGCGCTATTTACCATTAATTGTGTGAAGACAGAGGCAAATGTTTTCTTATTGTCGGGGACGGTATTTACCTCCAGTTGGGCCGCTCTTGAAAGCTGAACAGGGGCGCTGTTTACCATAGTTTGAGGACGTTTTACCAGTGGTCAGGGGCATAATTTAACTCCGATTAGGGGCGCTTTTAAGTGTCGGTTGGGGGCACAATTCAACTCGGATCAAGTGTATTTTGCCTATCGGGGGCAATGTCTCACACCAGTTAAGTTATGACTATTGGGGGTGTTTTTCCAACGGATCAAGAGGCTATTAACTATCTTTTAAGGGCGTTCTTTACCGGAAATCAGAGGCGCACTTTGGTGCTCCCCTAGGGTGCCCCTAGGGGGGTTTGCTAGGGTGCTGTTGACTGCCGGCCGGGGGAGTTTTACTGCCAATCGGGGGCGCTCTTTACTGCTGATTTGGGACACTTTACTGCAGATCAGGGACGCTCATACCCGCCGTGATGGCACCCCTTAGGGCCTTGGCGCCTTAGGCGATCGCCTGGTTCACCTTATGGTAGAGCCGACCCTGTAAGGAACAAGCGTGTGAACGAGCGCGTACGCTGCCTTTTTCCACCAGCAGCCCGGATTCTGCAAACGGTGTGAGCATTCCAGGTGTATTTATAGAGTTCTATATGTGTGAGTTCTATGTATAACTAATTCATAGTGCTTTCTAAAAAAATATGGAAACTGTTTTTTGAAATATTTTTTTCTTATCTGCTTATTTTTATTGCCAAAATTATGCATAGTGTGAAATTTAAAAATAGTACAATATTTGCTAAACCAGTCTGAAAACTTTTTTCTCTGTGTTACCTGAAGTATAGGACATTATTCATATTAGTAACGTAAAGTACAAGTGCATAAAGTATAAGAAATAAGTGCCTTATTAATCCTCAAATCAACTAATATAAATTTTATCTCCAATGTTCAATCCTGTTAATAAAGATTAGATTGTCTGCAAACTTGTTACAATAATTTAGACAAGCTTTGAGTTTTAAATTAAAAATTTTAACTATCAAAGTGTAATATTAGATCTGTGCTTTTCACACAATGTAATGAATCTAAAATTATTTATTTTTTCTAATAATATATGAGTCTGATGATATAAATAAGATCTTGATTGCTTAGACGAACATGACAGATGAGCAGTCTGGAGATGGAAAATTTGGGAAGAATGTAGTTGGTTGAGTGGCATAAATTTTACTTTACTATGGCCATTCATGGTAGGTTTAATTTCTTTCTTTAAGTGTTTATAAAAGTCAGTAATAGCAGGCACCGTTATGTAGTAGAAGTGAAAATGTGTTAAATAGAGGACTATACCAAGAAAATATAGGAACGAATAAATAATACGAGAATATAGGTACGAATAAATAAATAAGTAGTATGTACTAAACATATCCAATGAAAACTTTTATAAAAGTAATGTAATGTCTGAGACCAGGGGAATGGCGCCTTGCTGGGTAATGACGCTACCCCAGGTGGAGGGGATGCTGTTTGTGATAGAAAACGTAATTACTGTAAACCCAATGGAGTGCTGGAACCTATGAAGTAGTTTGTGTGACACACTCGTCTCATGCCTGTGGCTGTGCGAGGAGTTTGTAAGCAGTGGGACTTTTTTTTGTAGTTTATATAGTTTTCATGTAATTTTTTACATTAACACTTTTAAGGACATGCAAATTTTATATGTCCAACAATTATACTATAATATTTACAGCAGGCTCTTCTAATAGTGCAAAAGATTCAGTGGAAAATATTGAGAACTATATACTGATAAAACACATTTCTGTACTTTAAATAAACATAAAATGTTCATATTTTAATCATAACTTTTTTCAATCACAAATCATAACACTTTCTCAAATTGACACTTCTATTGAAAAAAGTGTATTATTAAACTAAGAGCAAGTGATCTTTTTCTTACCACACTAGAGGCACTTTTTTAGTCTGGGGAACGTTCTGAACCATGGTCTTGTTACATTTTCTAAAGTCGATCTGTTAGGAAGCAAAAATCCATTTTTAGGAATCATTTGGGTATGTTAAGTTTGACATTTGTCTAACGTGGATAAATCACATACCGTAAGCATTTAAGGGACAAGGGCATATCTATGATTTTATTTTGGGGGGTTCTGAAGTAGGCTAACCAGCAAGGCAGCAAGACTAAGGTATTTTAAAAAAAGTAATTTTTTAGAAGTTCTGGCTACGCCCTTGAATAAAACATAACCAGCAGGTTCTTTGATTGGTATACAAACATTAATTCCATATCATTTTAAATTTAGTTAAGAATTTTGTAATAACCTTTTGTTAATTTTACTTTTGTAGAAGGCAATTTTGAACAGACCAGCCCTTGGAGTTTTCCCCAATGCCGATTGGCCGAGCAAGTTGAAAAACATTCTCCTGAGTGTAAGTTTTATATATATTTGCTTTTACTATAAACAAATCATTAACCTTAATATGATAAGCTATGTATGTAATTTATTTAAAGAGTTTAATATATTATAATTTTAATCATGATTAATTTTTTTATTCAATTAATTTTGAGATCATGTAGCAGGAGATATACAACTGTAGTGGTACAAGGTGTTTGTCGATAAATAATCTCTTGACTTTAATGACATTGATTTGCCTGTGGCTTTGTTGGCTGTGTTTTATCTGACTATCTCTGCTGATAATTTTTACTTTTTTATTATTGATTTTATCACTTGTTCTTGATTTAATTGATATAAGTGTCATTATAACTAAATCATCAACCAGATGAAATCAATATTTGTTGTTTAACATATTCTCATTGAGTACAAGGTGTAAACTAATACACTGTAAAATTCACCAAAGACAATAACTTTAAGGAACAAAATTAATTTTTATAAAATAAAAAGAAACAAAATTAGTTTTTATAAAATAAAAGAAAACAAGAACAAATTAATTTATTGCATATCAGATCGTTACTCTTCCGTAGGTAGCACCACCAGGCCTGAAGCACGTGACAACAATGATGTGTGGGTCTTGTTCCAATGAGAATGCCTACAAGAACATGTTTATCTGGTACCAAAGACGAGAGCGAGGTGGCAGCACCAGCTTCACTGAGGAGGATATGACTTCTTGCATGATCAACCAAGCCCCCGGCTCTCCACCACTGTCCATCCTCTCATTCAAAGGTGACTTTCAAAGGTTTTTGAGCTGACAATAACTGGCCACTATATATGCCTTTTGGAAAAAAGTACTGTAGTGTGTTGAAACTTATCAGATTTTGAAGAACTAGTGCTCACGTTGCTCGACATGAAGCAATTTATTTTGATACAATACAAAAGTAACATTTAGTTCTAAATCAATGAAATCCGACCAATCCAATATTGTGAATATCAGTGATCACCAAAAACTACACATATTTACAACAGCTGTACATTAACAGATGTTTAAACCAATCTCAATGTTATTCTAATGGGGAATTTTCAAATTTAATTTGTGGGTAGCGCCCTTATTTTAAGCCCGATTCTTATCAATTTTTGGCGGAAACAACTACAGACCAAGCCCTATCCAACGACACCAAAAACTTGAAAATCGGTTGAGAAATGTAGGAGGAGTTCTCTACACAAAAAAAACCCTTAGAGTATTAAATAAGTATAGATTAATTAAATTTTCTCCCATTTATAACTGATTAACTCATCTTCAAGCCAGGACTGTGAAAGCTCTCTTCATGGGTTCTGGCCTAAATAAAAATCTATTTATACCAAGAGAGTTATTTACTGATACAGTACTTTAAATTTTTGCTTGGACTTTTTTTTTTGGAACTTGCAACAATCATTTTGTTTTCAGGAGCATTCCACGGTCGGACCCTGGGTGTCCTCTCTACCACCCACTCCAAGTACATCCACAAGATCGACATCCCTGCGTTTGATTGGCCGATAGCATCTTTCCCGCAGTACAAATACCCACTAGAGGAGAACACACGGGAGAACAAGGCCGAGGATGACAAGTGCCTGGCTGAGGTTTGTTGAAAATTTCATTTTACTTCACAAAGGAAAAAAGCAATAAGACTATAAAATTAACTACCGGTTGACATTTTAATATAATGGATTTACAGTCTTGACACCTATAATATATTATTTATTTGATTTATTATTTATGTAATAACAGCCTGAGGTGTCAAAATTAGACACTACTGTACGCACTTCAAATACTTTGCCATTCATTATCAACAGTGATCAGGTTTTTCCCAAATAAGCCCGTTTCTTAATGTCTATAAGTTTTTTCCCCAAGACACATTTAAACTGTATATTGTGAAATGGGCTTATCTTCTATCTTCTTATTTCTATAAGGGTTTTGTCTGTTACATCACTTTTTCTCTACCTACTGAACCAATTTTTAAGATTGAGGTGTCATATTTTAAAGCTTAAGATGTAGCGAGTGGGCGAATTGTAATTAAACAGGTCATATCGTTTCGGGCTTCACCCCTCTCGCCATTGATTTATTTCTAGAGGGCGCTTTAAAATGTTGACCAACTTTCATTATAAGATTTTTAGATGTAAATTGTAACTTAACAGCTGATTAGCTTCAGATGAATTTTCAAGTCAGATTGTAAACAAAAATAGATTGTCCGTCACAGTATAATCAACATAAATATTGTTTGAAAAGTCATACAATTTCTTCAAATTGTACTGTAGGCGATTTTCTCACAAACAGAAAGAAATAAACATTACAAAATGCGCAAATTTTCGCACGGCCCCTTAGTTTCATATAAAAACATACCACTTCTGATGATAAATCGTAAAGCATTCAAAACACATATAGAGTGGAGACAACCAATTTAGACACTGTACCTGTTATTATGTATTAATAAAGTCAAGTAATTTCAATTTTAGTTTTCACATCAATTATGGAACTTTTAAATTGTCAAACGTAATACTTAAAGCAGCATATAAATACTTTAACCTAAAAAAAATAATTGTTGTAGGTCTCGGAGCTGATAGAGAAATACAAAAAATTAGGTAAGCCAGTGGCCGGTATCGTGATAGAACCAATACAGTCCGAGGGTGGGGACCACCACGCCTCCCCGGAGTTCTTCCAGAGGCTTCAGGCGATCGCCAAAGAGGTAAGTAAATTCAGTTTGGCAAATTAATATTTTACTTGTTAATTAATATTTTTTGAGACATTACTGAACAGAAATCACTGTTTTTGACACTGTTTCTAGCCTTGAAATGTATGAATGGTTTTTTATTCATTAAGTAGGAGACCATTTGAATTAAACCAGTTTGCCAGTTCTTTGAAAGTATCGGTGATATTTAAATCCAAATCCAGTAATAAGTTTTCTGTTAATATTTCCTTAGTATCATCAGCAAAAACAGCACAAATTGTCTCTAAATCTTTTTAGGTGGATGTCAATAAAAAAATAATGTAAGTCCTAGTATTGAACCTTGTGGGAATCCATAAAATATTTTCTACCAATCAGATGTGAAATTATTTGAATACTTACTAATACTGTTCTTTGTAATCTATCCTGAAGATATGATCCAAGCAAGGCTTGTCTTTGATTCCAATTCCAATTTCAGAAATTTATCTTATAGGACTAAAAGGTCATGATTTACACAATCAAAAGCCTTTGAGAGGACGCAGAACACCCCAGCAGTACACTGCGACCTGTCCAAGTTCGTATATATATATATATATGTATATATATGTATATATATGTATATCATAAGGCTCATTTAACCAGCCACTAAGTCCAAGCCCGTACCTTACTGTTACAAAACTTATAAGGTTCGCTTTATTGACCAAAAATGCTTTGGCATCTGTCTGATAAGGACGTACTCTTCAAATAGTTTGATCAAATATTCAAATATAACTAAGTGCATTCAATTTCTCATCTATTAAATTAATAAAATTATATATACTTGAATCACTCTGTGCGATTTAAGTATGTACTAGAGATCGCCTCCTGATCGAAATTCGACCAAAATTTCAGTTGATCTGGACCCATGAAGTTTAAAAACGTTTTATAACTAAAACATCTGTTCTTCCTGTTTTTCTAATAGTTGTCTTTATAACAGCTGTGTAATGATTCAATTAATTCTCCTTCCCTCATAAGATTAACATTGGAACTTTGAAAGCCTGTGGGGCGAAGCCCTGGAGTCCGATGTGAACTAGAATATGATTCTGCTCATCTACAGGACTATACCTTTCTAACGGTATGCGCGGATTTCTTATACGATGCTCACAAGCTGAGAAAAAAGTAGGAAACGTTGCCTATTAATATAGACTAGAGATCGCCTCCTGATCGAAATTCGATCAAAGTTTCAGTTGATCTGGACCCAAGAAGCTTAAAAACATTTTGGAACTAAAACATCTGTTCTTCCTAATTTTATAGCAGTTGTTTTTACAACAGCTGTCTAATGATTCATTCAATTCTCCTTTCTCCATAAGATTTACATTGAAACTTTGAAGTCCTGTGGGGCGCAGCCCTGCAGTCCGATGTAACTTAGAATGTGATTATGCTCATCTACAGGACTATACCTTTCTAACGGTATGCGCGGATTTATCCTACGATGCACACGAGCTGAGAAAAAAGGAGGAAATGAAACATGCTTGCGTATTAATATATAGATGTTTAAAATAATATCTTAAATAAAGCAACAAATGTATTCCAATTCCAACATTCTAGCTTAAGCCTATTTCGTTTGCAAATAAGTTTTAGTTTTTGAACCTTATTGTCTTTGATTTGAATTTTGGTTTATTCACAAAATTTTTTTGCTGTATTTTTAGTCTTCCTCAATTGACATAATCTGATGTGCGTACTGTATTTTCATTTTCTCTATTCAGAGATTGTAACATGGTTTTTGCCATGCAGTATTAATTAACAGCAATTAAAACATACTTTTTTTACTGATTGTTCCAGAATGGTGCGGGTTTTCTGATAGATGAAGTTCAGACGGGGGGAGGGCCCACGGGCAAGTTCTGGTGTCATGAGCACTTCAATCTTCCAACTCCACCAGATATTGTCACCTTCAGCAAGAAGATGCAGCTTGGAGGTTACTATCTGAAGCCTGAATTTTTGTAAGTAATATATCTATTTAATTGAAGAGTTAGCATTAAAACCGACCACAAAATTTAAAATGCCTCATAAGTTGTTCAATATAATTATTGTAATAGGCCTAGTATTTTAATGTATATTTAACGTGTTGAATGCAACTGTTGACTTGGTTATCGTGGATTTGAAGTTGAGTTTGGGACATTATAATATACTACTTGAGACTATAAATTTGAAAGACATAGCCTCTAAATTTACCCTTACGTGTTGTGTATTTTTTCTCCTTACGGACACCCCAGGAAAAAGTCAATAAAAATCTTATAAACCAGATTTTTAGCATCAAGTCAAAGTGCAAAATTGTTATCTTAAAACCACTTTAATTTCAAATATATCACTAGATTTCCAGAATTTTTTTTAAAAAGGTTGTTAATTCTATTTAAACGAGGCAAAATTATTCAAAAAGACACTATTGATCTGTGCGTAGACTGTATTAGACAAAGGGGGTGAGCCACTACAGTACAGGTGAATGGTATTGATAAAATTTTCTTTGGCAGAACGCGGATCCATGACTTCCCAAAAATCCATAACATCCAAATAAATCAGCTGAATGGAGTGCATTACACTAGTATATTATATTAGTATTATATTATAGTTTAGTATATAGTGAAGAGTTTCTTCACTGTAGGCTTTTATACCATTGTTATGACGTCAAAAGTCATACAACACACATTCACACAACACATATTTACAAAAACACGAATGAACATTGAACAAATTAAAATCCACGAGTCACGAGCAAGGGTGGACGGAACTCAGCTATAAAAACATAAAATTACTTCATAATAAAATGCCTTTTATTCGCCTCTCTTAGTTACAATCTCATCATAATGAAATGATAATATTCAGTGTAGATGTTAGAATAGACTACCTACTATAAGCTATATAACCATAAATACAAAAGATATTGTATACTCATTATTAACTACCATAATTTAACAACAATTTAAATTTTAGACATCTTGAACACTTTTTGAATCGGTTTGATGTAGTTAAAAACAATTAAGGGTGAACATCACAGATACATTGGTGGGCAACAACACTATGTAACCTGTTATCAGTTCACGGTTTCTATTTTACGTTTTATAATACTGTATTGTTGCTCCTTTTATAGACCTCCTCAGGCTTATCGAGTTTTCAATACTTGGATGGGAGACCCAGGCAAGATGGTACTTTTGGAGGGGATTTTGGAAGTAATTAAACGTGACAATCTTCTAGCAACTGTTCAAGCTTCAGGTAAAGTTCTGATGGATGGACTTGGATCACTGCAAAAAGAATTCCCAAATCTTCTCAACTCTCTTCGAGGAAGAGGAACTTTCATTGCAATCAACGCTCCATCATCTAAAATACGGGATGAGATGATTTCAAGGCTAAAGAAAAAAGGTGAGTTCATAACAGCTTTAATCAATAAAAATTTGTAGAACACATAAATTAATAATATAAAAAAAGACTTTAAAAAAATTAATACACTCAAATTACAAAATTGAGATAATGTGTGAGCAACTATTGCTGTTCCGAATCAGAAGGATTACCTTACCTACTTGTCTACGTTATTTTTTACCAACTTAGGGTAGGCATTCATTTAAATACCACAACTGTGCACTTTGCTGAAGTAAAAGTACTGTAGTATAATATTCTTCAGAAATGTACCTTTCTGAAGAATATTATACTACTTTGACTTTCCAAAAGAAACAAATTCTCTAATCCCGAATGTTATGTTTTGACAAAAACATCAACCCTTTGAATACCAGTAAACAGTAACATTTGATTTGAAAAGTTTATCCATATGGCACCTGAGAGAGAAGTACTGAGATTTCCAAGAGACAGAGGCGAGCGCACAAGGAAAAAATCTGTGAAAAATACATTTTTTAACCCAAAAGTGCTAGATGACGATATTTAGAGTCCAAACCGTATAAAGGCTCAAATGGAATTATCAGTGTTCGAAATAGGAGGGCTATTCAGAAAGTAAGGAACGTTTCTGTCTTACGCCGCTAGGCGAGCGCGTATCACCTATATCGGGGTATGAGAGTGCTTGGGGTCTCAGTGGCTATCCAGCCATGACACTAGGAGCATCGTCGCGCTGCCAGTTTTCTTTATTTTTAAATTCAAAATGCCGCTCCAATAAAAAATCCCGCCAGTTGCGAAGTGCGACCGGTTACACGTTTTTTGTTGGCAAAAAACTTAAATCTGAAAGAGATTTATCGAAAAGTGTGCGAGGTGTATGGGAAAAATGTCATGAATTAAAGTTCTGTGCGTAAGTTGTGTATTCAGTTTACAAATGGCCTAAAAGTGGACGACCCAGCATTGTGTCTGACAAACTGGTCACAATGCTCCGTCATCCACTCTTCTGCTCATCAAGAACATTGGTTCGGCCATTTTTAAACTGAATACACAACTTACGAACAGAACTTTCATTCATGGCATTGTTACCATATACCTCACACACTTTTCGATAAATCTCTTTCGGATTTAAGTTTTTGCCAACAAAAATCGTGTTACCGATCGCACTTTGCAACTGGTGGGATTTTTTATAGGAGCGGCCATTATGAATTTAAAAATAAAGAAAACAGGCAGCTCGAGGATGCTCCTAGTGTCACGGCTGGATAGCAACTGAGACCCTGAGCACTCTCATACCCTGATATAGGCGACACGTGCTCGCCTATAGCGGCGTAAGACGGACACATTCCTTACTTTCTGAATAACCCTCGTAACAATCGAGACAACCAATTTTCCCATTCAAGTCCGCAGTATCAGCAGAGAAACGAGAAATCGTTTCATAACAGTTTTTCAATGACTCACAATAAATATTGAGCAGTCAAGTAGTATCACAGTGGCCAGGAAATTGTTTCCTTATGTATGCCTCATGCGTAGAAGAAGGTTCGAAACAATCAACTCAAGAGCACCACTTAAACAGCCTCCAATGCTCTCTTATAAGAAAATCATAACTGATTAATAGTTCTGCTCAGGACAACTTCAACAACAAATTTAAACCTAAAAATTACACACAAAATCTACGCTGAAACAGCTGAAAGTATCACATATTGTGAGTATCTGAATTGTAAATTGAATATTACATTTTAAAAACCAGAAATTAAAGCAGTTTTTTAAGTAAATCTAAATTAGCTGAAAAATATAAGATATACATAATAGAACTTTAGACGGTTAATTATAAAAACTAGACATCGCCTCCTGATCGAAATTCGATCAAAATTTCAGTTGATCTGGACCTAAGAAGTTAAAAAACCATTTATTACTAAAACATCTGTTCTTCCTGCTTGCCTAGCAGTTGTTTTTACAACAGCTGTCTAATGATTCAACCAATTGTCTTTCCTCCATAAGATTAACATTGGAACTTTGAAAGCCTATGGGGCGTAGCCCTGGAGTTCGATGTGAATTGGAGTGTGATTCTGCTCATCTACAGGACTGTACCGTTCTAACGGTATCCGCAGATTTTTCCAGCGATGCACACGAGCTGAGAAAAAAGGAGGAAACGAAACATGCTTGCCTATTAATATATAGATTAATTTGTGATTTGCAGGTGTGCAGGCTGGCGGCTGTGGGGACTTGGCCATCCGGTTCCGCCCAGCTCTCATATTCCAGCCGTACCACGCTGAAATATTCCTCGATATCTTCCGACAAGTGGTCAAAGAAATGAATGGCTGAAAGTGTAATAAAATATTCTCTATTGCTTAATGTCTATAATTGATTGTGACAACTAAAATTTGGATGTTAATCAAGCTAAAAAAACATTTTTCAGTGGTGAGCAGTAATTAAATACAAAGTGTAACTAGAAAATTACCAAACTAAAGTTGTTTTCTTAGATACTTTCGTAAATTTAAATTCAGGAGGTTCATCGCCATGAGAGTGGTTGTCTCCTCAAGCATTGTTTTTTAACACACTCTCTAGATTGAAAAGTTCAAGGAAAACCCTACATACAAATTTATTCAATTCAAATAAAAAAACTTTATGTCCATGGTAAATCTATGTAGTAGTATTTGGGCGCAAATTGCAAATAAAAGTTTTATTTTTATTAATTGACAGTGTACACATGATCATTTAGTCTTTAACTTATCGCAATCACTATTAATACCTCAAGTCAATATTTAAGACAAATATTATTCATCGTAAACATAATTGGACACATAATGTTAAAATTACTCTGGCAAACTTACTATATAAATTATACCATTGTTGTGCCAGCAGTACGGCCTAAGTGACATTTTTCCCAAATTGAGTTTTGCATATGGTTATTGTCATCTTGACGATACACCCAGTTATTGTTGTCTTGAAGAGACATATCAATATCAGTTGATATGGTCGAAGCTCACAGTATCACCACAGGAAGCCCTCTTATCGTGTAGAAGCGATACTGGCCACTGTATATGAATAGTTCTAAACTTCAGCTTGTTTGCAGTTGTGCGGCAGGTATGCACTCAGGTGATATCTCACTGAGGCGGTAGCTGCAAATTATGTTTTTCTTTCTCCTGTTAACGTTGGAATTGGTCAGTTAGGCAGTACTGCTGGCGCAATGACGATACTATGTAACAAAACTAAGTTTTTAGGACTGCTTTTTTTTAGCTGGTGACAGTTTATCTCTAAAAACAGAAGGTCATATCATATCTTAACTGCTGGGTCGAAAACACAGTAGTCACATCAACCACTAGAAATGACAAGGAACAAGACAACATAGGTTAACCTTGATGTACACACTGGCTGCATGTTAAAAATCAGTGTGGTTATTTTCTGGTGATTCTAATTTTGCATTTTTTTATTTTTTTATATTGCAATGAATGAGCGGTCTGCCCGTTGATATTAGAGGCAACCTAAGGCTTACACCTAATTTTTTTTTTAAGTTAGTTTTCCTCCAATTAATGAGTTTTTTATTTATGAGCATGCCGGGGATGTTTCCTAAATCTTTGTTAGCATTGAAAGCCTTACATTCACAGGCAAAATGAAAGCAATTCCGACGGATTTATTTGTGTCCGTGATGATAGTCAGTCTTCCAACTGTAACAGTCTTCCATTAGATTTTATGTAGAAATAAATATATAACACAGTGAAACATGTCTTCCATTTGTTGAGAGTGATTGTTGCTGTAAATACATGTAATTGGTTGTTCTTTGCATTTTGTTTAATATTTGTATTCTATGCAACAGAAGTGTATAGTGTTATGTATTGCAAATGTTGATTCTTGTGTTTAGAGACTTAATAATAAGATCATTTAAATTTTTAGAGTTTTGTTATTTAAGACACCTTTACTTTACACAACTGAAGTTATTTTACACAACTTTAACACAATTATTAGTTATTTTACACAGATCCAATAATGAAGTGTAATACAGGTATGTTACTTGTCATGTCATAAAGGAAATTTCAAATAAATCATGTTTAAATTTCCTCACAGATTAAGCAAAGCTTAATTTGATTTTATTATTAACCCTTCCCTGGCTATAGACGGATATATCCGTGGAACGTAATTTCTGGTCCAAGCTGAAAACGGATATATCCGTCTTAACTGTTTTCTTTTCCGGGATAAAGTTGGACATATCTGTCCAAAAGTACAAAAAACAGTACTTCATTGACTTTTTGAGGGGTAATTTAGTTGGCAAGATGAGTTGGTCCCATGACTTTTTCAGCGGTTTCATGCCTACACAACACATGTGTAGCGGGAAACTGTCAGTTTGTGCTGGGACCTTACAGTGAGTGTTTGTTTACGTTTTTATAATGATGTACTATGAGTTTTATTTCACAATGTATATTCCTAATGACCCAAATTTTGCTGAAGATGTTATAGAAATGCTAAATAAGAAGTGCATCTGAAGGTTATTATTTCATATTTGGCAGTGAAAATGACTGTGATATGAAAAATGATTCTGGCGAAGAAAGTGATGTACCAAATGCACAATCTATAGTAATTCTTGTATTTTTAGCTTTTTTACTGTTTTATGAGGAACTGTTTTGTTATGTTTTATTATGATGGATAGTAAATAAAACGAAAAAATGACATAGACAGAAAATTATATCCGTCCTCTGCCTGCAAAAATATTCAAAATTATCAGCAGTTTTCATATTTCTGGATTGTTGTTCTGGGCGGTGGACGGATATATTCGTTCACCCAAGTTTTCTTACAGGTCAAAGACCGATATATCCGTCTTCTCAAATTTTATTTTATTTTTAACATGCCCAAAAAAATTATTTCAGCAGTGAAAACATTATTTATAACGTATGAATTATTTGTAACAAATTAATAACAAAAAATTACAACATTATGTTTTGAACTTTTGCTTGAAATAATTATATCTCATCCAGTGATTTAATGTAGCCCGGGAAGGGTTATCTTTATGTAGGTACAATGGTGACGTAATCCATCTGATGTCCAAAGAGTATCAAATTCGCTTTTTTGTTATTGAATTTTGTACTCTATGGAACATAGAGAATAAAATTCTTTTAGACCGACTTTAAATTTCTCTTAGGCGAATTTTTGACCCCCAAAAGGCTTTTTTATTACTGATTTGATTTCAATGAAATTCTCAAGTTAGATTTTATGTATTTTAAACTAGGTAATAAACTATAATCGGGCAATTATTTTCAAGTATTAAAAAAGCTTATTTTCCGGAATTTTTGACAGAACTTTAGTTGTTTAGGCTACATGATTTGACTAATGTAGTTGCTATGATCAGTTTATATTCCCCCATCGCAGCTGAGTTGTTGCTGTGTTTGCTGAAAACAACATTCAACATATTAACATAACCTTTTCTTGTTTATATCTGCTCGCCGTTATGTTACGTTTTTAAATAAAATTTAATTGATATTTTGACAGACCTATTTGTTAAATTAAATAGATCAACACTTATGTTTACTTGTTGAAGTTATAAATTATACCAAAAGATAGGCATGTTGATGTGGAATGAATTGCTGTCGTACGTACGGAATTATGCGATTAACTAATTTATGGGATACAACAAATATCTATTTGGGAGAAAGATTTAAATTGAACAACTAATTAGAATGTGTTGTGCCATTGTAGCCTATGTCTCAGGTAACAAAATATGCATTAAGTGTTAAGTAAGCGTAATTCTACAATACTTGATTTTTATTAATTTGCAATCATGGATTTTAAATTGTATGGTTTTTTCGCTCTACAATCTATTTACCTTTAATATTATAAGCATAATTATTATTAATTAACTTGCTTGTTTTGAGGTCTTAGCTAAAATCATTGTTTGTATTTGTAGGCTAGGCCTAGGATGTACGCCGGTTGACTTTGGACGGTTAGATGACGTTCCACTCTTCACATTCGAGGAGATGGAAACCTCCGTTCTCTCCCTAAAGAGCAACAAGGCTCCTGACCCGGACGGATTCCCAGCGAGGCTTTAAAGAAAGTATTTTCAATTAATGCCGATTTGTTGTTGAGAATGTACAACGCCTGTTTGGTAGAAAGGGTGTTTCCGGCTCCCTGGAAAACCGCCAGACTTGTACTCATCAGCACGGGCAAAGGTGATCCCGAGCTGCCGTCGTCCCACAGGCCTTTTTGCATGTTGGACACGGCTGGGAAGCTGCCCGAGAAGCTGATCCGTTCCCGCCTGACGTCTGCCGTGGAAGCTGCTGGGTACTTATGCCCCCGTCAGTACGGCTTCAGAAAGGGACGGTCAACGATTGACGCTATCACCGAAGTCTAGAGAGCTGTGAAGAGAGCCGAGAGCCACGACCATTTCTCTCGCTAAGTAGTGCTTCTTTGTTACGCTTATGTCAAGAATGCCTTTAACTCGGCGAGGTGGGTCGATATGCTGGATGCGCTTCGCAACACCTTTCGCGTTCCTGCATATCTGTTGCGACTCATCTTGTTGCGGATTATCTCCGCTCTCGAAGCCTGATTTACGACACAAGGGACACGGAACGTGGACGATGGAAGTCACTTCTGGTGCCGTGCAAGATTCAATACTCGGCCAGGATCTCTGGAACGTTGCCTATGACAGCCTCCTGAGGTTGGAGATGCCTGAGGAAACCACTTTGGTTGGGTACGCCGATGATGTTGCAGCTCTCATTGTCGCACGCAACGTTGAGCTGGCCCAACTAAAGTTGAACCGAGTCATGCGTGTGGTCAACACATGGATGTTCGATCACGCTCTCTCGCGTACTCTCCGTAAGACGGAGATTGTGATCCTTACGAAGAAGAGGATGGAGACCGTCGTTCCGTTCCGAGTGGGAAGGAAGGTGGTCCAATCAACTCGTGCTGCTAAGTACTTCGGGATTATGGTGGACACCAAGTTAAGCTGGAGGGATCAGATATTCCGTACGACGGATTAGGCCGCTAAGGTAGTCACTTACCTTGGTAGGCTGATGGCCAATGTCGGGGTTCCACGATCCAGCAGAAGACGTCTGTTGATGTCCGCGGTTCAGTCCGTGCTTTTTTATGGAGCAGAGGTGTGAGCAGACGCTCTCGATAAAGAGTAGTACAGGTTGCGACTCGCCCGGGTTCAACGTCGAGCGGCGCTTGGGGTGTGTTCCGTCTACCGGACAGTGTCCGAGCCTGCTGTCCTGGTGGTCGCCGGAGTTATCCCTGTCAAGCTCTTGGCAGGAGAGAGGAAGGCAATTTATCAGAGACAAGGCGAGATTAAAAGAACACGGCAAGAACAGAAGAGCGCTCCAGAACATTCCAGCAGTGGCAACACAGCTGGGAGCACGACACCCGAGGACGATGGACTGCGCGACTTATCAAGCACGTCCAACCATGGGTGGAACGGCAGCCAATTCTTGACAATTCACGGCTATCTCGGTCGTACCTGAACCGGATGGGCAAGACCGGTTCACCGGACTGCATTTATTGCTCGGGCGTTCCCGACGATGCAGAACACACATTCTTCCGCTGCCCCCGTTGGGAAGGGCCCCGCCTGAAGGCCACACACATTTTTTGGTGCATTTTCGGTGGACTCGGTCTGCCAAAAGATCTTGGAGGATGAGGAAAACTGGGATTGTTTATCACAGTTCGTTCGGGGCATCCTTCTGGAAAAGAAACCGATCTGGACCGCGAAGTGGCCCAGATCCCTTGATCGAGTGGCTGGATAAGGAGTAAGCCCACCGGCGTTAGCCAAATTTAGGCCTAGCCTGACGTAATGTGATAAACAATTCCAGGTTAGAATCCTAAAGAGTAGAGAAGGTTTTTTAGTGGGTAAACCCATTTTTAGGGGAGCCCCACACTACAGACTTGCCACCTGTGTGCGTAATGCATTTTTCTTACCTCTCCCTAAAAAAAAACCCATAAAAAGCGTCACTTAATAACTCAAAAAGTGAGTAAAAAATTCTTGTACGGGACGGACATCGGAGCGTATTCCTAGTCATGCTAAAGACGTATGGGTACTATTTTTACATCGTTTTACCCGCTAATGAGATAGCCATAGTCTAATATATTACAACACCCCAGTCCTGCAATTTTATTTCTATTCATATGGTTTTGATTGTACCACAGCACCAATTCTAGTTTTTTTTTTTTTTTTTTTTTTTTTTTTTTTTTTTTTAATTGTACTATACTATTGTTTACGATTCAGCTGATAACATTTTTATCTTGTCATCTTTAGGCCTTTGCAGTAATCAATTTAATTATTAAGTACCAGGTTAACCGAGCCTTGCTCGTTTTTTTTATTCAATTTTAATATTTTCGCCAACAACCAACTATACCTCTTCACAGTTAACAGCTGTTCTAAAAGGTCTGCTTAACATTAATGTTCCTTTATTTTTGTTTACATTTAGTTGTTATTTTGTTACCAAAATAGCAACCCATAAGACCAATGTTAAAAATTACAATATTTAAACTTAAATTTAGCTGCTTACAACAGCTTTGTTAATCGTTTATTAACCGTACCACTAAGCCCAGAAGATTATAACACTGAGAAAAACATACTGAAACACATAGCAGTATCCAATGGTTACAGTCCTGAAATTATTGATAGTCTGATAAGGAAACATCGCAAGAAATTATATGTTAATCCTATTACTAACAACCATAAAGAAACCCCGGAATATATATCTACAGAGTTTGGCGAGAAATTACCTTTGACCCTAAAAAATGAAATGAAAAAACATGGCAAAATTGTAGCTTTCAAAACATCAAACAAATTAGAGAAACTTTTAAACAAAAATCAGAATAAAATTGATCCGACCAAAAAAACAGGAGTTTATGAATTAACTTGCAATGATTGCAATAAGTTTTATATCGGCCAAACTGGGCGTTCCTTCGAGAAGAGGTTTAAAGAACATCTCCCCAGACCTGTCAATGTACAAAAGTCCAATTTTGCTGAACACCTTGTAGCCTCCAACCATAATTACACAAACCTAGAAACAAATCTTAAACCTTTACATATCTGTAAAAAAGGACGGACCATGACAGCTCTGGAGCAATATGAAATATATAAAGCCACAAAAACCCGCCCAAATGATTTATTAAATGACCGTAGTACACTTCACTTAAACATATTGTTTGAAACAATGATTAAAGTGGACAGGGAGCAACAGCGTCAATAGGTGTAGCTGAGGTCAAAGTTCAACTGATAGTCTACAAATCACCCAATGGCTGCAACGACTCTTTTTTCAAAAAACTAGAACATCTTTTAAACTTTTTATTTTCAAAGAAAAGTAAATTTATCATAATGGGGGATTTTAATATTGATGTTCTAGACCACACTCACCCTAAAACCCAGCGGTTTCGCGATGTCCTCAGATCTTTTAACCTAATCTGGTCCGTGAACACGCCAACTAGAGTTACAGCAACTTCGAGTACGGCCATCGACAATGTCATTACAAACATCCAAAATTCAGAAGTTTCCGTGATCAATGCGGCCATTTCTGACCACTTCGCACAGGAGGTGATTGTCATGAACCACCCTCCAGAGAAGATTTCTCCCGTTTTTTTAACCAAAAGGGCCACACAGCCCAGAAATGTCACTCTTCTAAATTACGCGCTTTCCAATGAAACTTGGCAGTGTTTGGATGAATTTAGAACAGTAGATGAAAAGTTTCAGGCCTTTGAATCTTGTTTTAACTTTCATCTAAATAATTGCTGCCCTTTTAAAAAATCAAAAATCAAATCCACATTTGAGAGAAATGCCTGGATTACCCCAGGTATTTTAAAATCACGTGAAAGACTTAAATTCTTGCATTCCATTTATATTTCAAGTCAGAATGAAAATTTTAAGAATTTTTATAGAAATTACAAAAAAAATTACAGGAAGGTAATCAGAGCTTCTAAAGCTTATGATGTTACTCACACGTTAAAAAATTCTGAGAACTTTTCAAAATCAGCCTGGAAAATAATTAATAACTCTTCAAAGTCAACAAAGGCCTCCAAACCAATTCAACTCGAAATCAATAGTAGAATCGTCGACAACCCTCAAGAAGTTGCCGACGAATTGAATAAATATTTTGCATCTGTCGCATTACCAAATAATTCATTTAAAGGAACTCGTGTTGATTCCAAAATGATTGGAGGCCCCGTTTCATCAATGGCCTTATCTCCTGTGTGTGAGGCTGACGTGGCTCGTGTTATTGAGGAACTCAAACCAAAAAAATCATGTGACATCGAAGGCAGGTCTGTGTGGTTGATCAAACGTTGCTACAGGCACATTTTGGCACCACTCACAAGATTAGTAAACTTGTCATTTCAAACTGGAGTTTTTCCTTGCCAACTCAAATTGGCGAAGGTGATTCCACTTTTCAAAAAGGACAACCCTCATCTCTCCAACAACTATCGCCCGATTTCAATTTTGCCAGTTTTCAGTAAGGTGTTTGAAAAGCTTTTCCTCGAAAGGCTTATGAAATACCTCGATCGTTTTCAAATTCTCTCATCACATCAATTTGGATTTAGGAAAAACTACTCCACGATTGATGCAATCACAAATCTCATTGAAAAGATTGTCGATGGCCTCGAAAGGCGAGAACATGTGCTCAGCATATTTCTCGACCTTTCGAAAGCTTTTGACTGCATGCACCATGAGACACTGTTGCACCAGTTGGAGAATTACGGCATTCGAGGAATGCCACTCAAGTGGATCACTTCTTACTTGGATAACAGAGTCCAATGTGTCCAAGTTGAAAATAAAACGTCTCAAAAAGTAAAGATGGCCCACGGAGTTCCGCAAGGATCTATTTTGGGACCAGTTCTGTTTTTGCTTTATGTTAATAACGTTGGTTCATCGATCCAGAATGGAGACGTGATCCAGTACGCAGATGACACGACCATCTACGTAAAAGCCCCAACAAAACAAGAACTGGAAGTAAAATCGTTCATTGATGTCAATTCATGCATTCAAAATTTTTTGGAAATCAATCTGAAAGCAAACAATTCTAAATCAAACGTCATTTCATTTTGCCTCCGACAGCAGGAACAAGACCTGCCGCCTGCTGTCATGGTGGATGATGACCTCCTAGAGGAAACTGATTCCGCTAAGTTCCTAGGAATGCACCTGGATAGAGGGCTGACGTGGGAACAGCACGTCGACCATATTTGTGCCAGGGTTACTACAGGTATTTATGCCTTACGTAACCTTGCAAAATTTTGTTCCAAGGACGTGCTATTAATGGCCTATTTTGGCCTAATCTACCCCCACTTTTCCTATGGAATAAGGCTCTGGGGTAGTTGTGCTAAATTGAGGCTAGATAGAGTCTTCAGATTGCAAAAAAAGGCAATTAGAATCATATGCAAATTGCAACCAAGAGAATCTTGCAGGAACGCCTTCAGGGAGCTTGGACTGCTTACATTGCCCAGCCTCTATGTCCTGGAGGTAACACTGTACTGCAGGTATAAATGCTCACTTGTACAGGGCAGTCAGTTGCACCAGTACAATACTAGGGGCAGGGACAATTATCGACTCAGCCACCACAGAACTGTGGCGTTTGAGCATTTACCGTCACAGGCTGGAGTCAGATTTCTAAATAAGCTCCCTGAGGGTATCAAGCAATCTCAAAATCAAAATCAATTTAAAACTCGACTGAAACGCCTCTTGGTGTCTAAAGTTCTGTACTCTGTTGATGAGTTCATGATGAGCCGCTGGGATACTTAAATTCTAGGAGTTAACGCGAAAAAAATTTGGCACTGGTGTACTTAGCATCAAGACCAATGAAAATTTTATATTTCTTTGTATAATTATTGACCTTTGCAATGCAATGTAAATTGTCGACTGCAATAAAGAATTTATTTATTTATTTATAGCACCCGCCAACCTCCAGTCGAGACTCGGCACACGACATGCGCGTATCAAGTTATAAATGTTTTAAAGTAGGCCTACATGTGAACTTTTGTTAAATGTCGTCTTTGTTTGTTTGTGTTTGTTTTTTAAACTTTGACGTGACCATCAAGAATGTGTTGAATTTTTTAAGTTTTGTGCGGACCTGAAGATGATGGATTGATCCGTCGAAACGCGTAGTCTTCAAGATTACCACAGAATCACTCGGCAGACTGCAGGTATCTAACCTTTTATATTAAATTTAGATCAAATTTGATTTTTCCTGGGATTGAGACTGTTTCTAAGCTTATTTTTGGGCCGAAACATTCTTTAATGCAAAGTTTAAACAAAACCTAACAGCTAGATTTCGAGATCGTGGAACACACATCCCTTCAGAGATTCATCGTATTATAGTATAGGATAATTAATAATTAATTATTGTTATAATTAATTGATGTTTTGTATTAATTTGGCGAAGTTAAAAATTTAAAAAAGAAAGTCACCAAAAGAGCTAGAAAATAGTGTTTGTTATCTTGACTAAGTATACTGACAAAAACTTCAATGATGAAATTATAAATGGTAAACTTAATTATTAATCAGCATGACAGTAAACGAGAAAAGTGGATTAAATTGACAAACTACACAGAATACCGAAAAACAATCGTGTGTTCACCAACACACAAGGAATCTAGAATAGGCTTAATAAAGGTAACTGACATCAATAAAAACAAATAACAAATCAGTGACGTAGTTGGTGGTTCAGCTGATGGCAACTATCAAGATGTGACATATTGGTGCTTTTCCCTTGGAATCAGCTGTAGTTGTCCCATACCGTTAAGTTTTCTAGTTTCGGTGTGTGTTTATCCAAAGTGGTACTCATTAATCAGGAAATACTGTTTACTGAATCTAACCGGCTATGGACAGCCTCAATTAGTTTGATTTTTATGTTATTTTGAATAATTACTCCTCTGAAATGCTTACGGTAAATATTAATATCTAATTATTTTTTACCCCTGGACCCTTCCTTTGCTGGGGGGTATTCTATACCTCCCAGACCCCCCGGGGGCCCAGGATGAATTAAAACTTGGGGCCCAACCTGGCTTTCAACGGCCCTGCCAATAAAGTATTCATGTGGGCCACTAGAATAATGTTTTATATCCCAAGCAGAGGCACTTGCAAGCCATTTTTTATAAAACACAAAATTTGACCTTACCAGCTATTTTTATTTTTTACCGCCTAAGGTTTGTTTAAGAGAATGAGTCTATTTTTTCTAAGCGTTCTGATGTACACGATTATAGTACAAGAAACTGTAATAGTTTAAACATTCACTGACCATTTACCATCGACTTCCCTGACTCATGGACTTTTCTAAAAACTATAATCTGACGTACACAAAAAATATATTACTGCCTAGGCAATTTAAATCACAGAAAAACTTAAATATATTATAAAATTATTAAAAATATATTAACAGATTACAAAAAATTCATTTTGACTTCAACCTTCGAAAATTTAACTAGACCTTCCAGGATTTACATCAAAAGAAGACTCTGCAGAAGCACAGAGAGCCGCAGCCATAGAAATCATAAATACAAAATACAAGAACTATTACAAGATCTATACAGATGGGTCTCTAGATCTCAATGTACCAAAATCTGGGGCCGGTTACTATATGGAACAATCAAACACATCTCTCTTTGTTCCAACAAATTCATGCTCAAGCACCGAGACTGTACTCCTTGCTGTCAATGCAGCAGCTGCCCACTGCATAAGTGCAGAGAATAAGAATATTTGCATCCTTAGTGATTCCAAAAGTGCACAATTTCTGAAACAATACAAACCTTCAAACTTCAACCATAGAACACAAGAAATAATCCATCTCCTAAATGCAGCTTCAGACAAAAGTATTTGCTTCTAATGGATCCCAAGTCACTGCGGACTGCATGGTGATGAAGAAGCAGACAAAGTTGCCAAAGCAGCCACCAACATGCATCCTATACCACTTAAACAACCACCTCTCTCCCGTTGTATTGCTGCAGCTAACAAAACACTGAGACACAGATAGGTAGAAAGATGGAGCAATGAGCCAACTGGCCGACACCTTTACAATCTCCTCAAAGAACCAAATAACATCGATGTATACATAAACCTGTACCATTGTACCTTATTTTTATTAATTTATTTATTTTTTAGAGAAAACAGATTTTGATTTAAGCTAAGTTAGGCCTAGTCGAACTTTTAATTATATAAATTTAGATTTGTAAGAAGTCACTTTGACACTGTGGAAATAATGTGGATAATAAAAAATCACTCAATGTAGAGAAAACAAGATTATTTATTAGGCCTATTGTTAAATATTGGGCTAGCAGTATTTTGAATAGGAAAAACCAGAATTTTGAGTCTATAACTTAGGCCTATTCACAAAACTACAGAACTCAGGGATGATAGATAAAAAATTATTTATCATGGGGAAGGGCATGAGGGTGCACCCTGTCAAGTTGATGATTATGAAGCAGGGTCCAGTCACTTTTTCATTTTGAAAAAAACCACGAGAAAATATGTTTCACTAAATAAAAACCAATCTATATCCTAATTTCACTGCAGTCCAGGATCACACAACCCAACCAAACTTATTAGAAACAGGGGGCATCCCTGCTAAGTTAAACGCTCGCTGTTGCTGATCACCAAAGAGAATGGCGGAATGGAATGGCGTCCCCTTTCGTCAGGTGTTACTGAACGAGTAAAAAAGAATCATTCTTCGTACTGGGTTATCTGTTATTTTTTAACATAAAGCTCAATTAAGTAATATTTATTATTAATCTATTAATTTAAATATATCTTTTTCTTCCAGGTCATAACACTCAATTTTTATCCTATTCTTTTCATTTTTTTACTCAAAACAATTACCATTATCTCCCTCGCATCCGCCATGAATGCGCCTTGGCGATGCACGTAACCAACGGGATTGCTTCTCATTGGTCGAGATTATTGCACCTGTTGATTACGTCACCACTTCCAAGATTTTATTTTACTTTACCTACCGGATGTTAATTAACTACACAATTGCGATCAATTGTACAATCTGAAAATTATAAAAACATTATTTTTAGTAAAATAACACTCCCACAAACCTACCCAGATCAGTCGCATCATTCGAACAGGACATGTAGTAACCCAATCCTATCTTTCCCGTTTCAACCTCACTGAGTCACCCTTGTGTCTCGTTTGTCAGTCTGAGGAAGAGACCCTAGAACACATCCTCCTACACTGTACTAGCAAGTTAGATGCAAGAGATAAGCTGAAAAAAACACTCCAAACAAACTGCTCTCTCAAAAGAATCCTAACCGAGCCCAACTGTTGGAAACTAGCAAGCCATATATATGAGAGACACCGTGCGGTCGGCATCACCTGAAGCTGGGAGCACGCACCAAGAAGTAAAAAGTAAGATTACAAAAAAGTAATTAAATTTTCAAAAGTATGGCATTCAAAAAAAGTTTCTTGATTCAAATTTCTTGATATACAGTATTCATTTTTTCACGATGTTGGAACCAACACTTTTTTCTTAGAAAACTGATATTGCTGGCAGGAAATTTTCAGCTAACATGTAATTTTAATGTTTAGGTCATTCAGAACATGATATTTAGAGTTTGCTTACCAATGTTACTGAGCTTGAATGATTCGCGACACAATATACAATAAGCAGAAGCTGCATCATTAACTACCACTTATTCTAATTAACTCACTAATTCCAGGATATATTTCGTCTTCAAGGTACAATTTGCTAAATTTGCTATATTTAATGGCCATTGTACAGGTAATAAGTAATCACAAGATCCAAAAAATATAAATATTACAAATAAAAATATTCCAAGAAAAAATTTACAGCAATAAATTGAAATGTACATTTGTGAAAAATCCTGAAAATCTATAATAGTCAGGATTACGGCTAATTGAAGCATTTAAAAAATCTCTCAAATTCAACATAAGGGCTGATTTCCCTGGCTTTTCAGACTTTTGCCCATTTCCCTGACTTTCCCTGACCAGAATTTTTTTCCCTGACTATCCCTGACTTTCCGGAATGTGGACACCCTGTTTTAGACTTACCCAATACTGCAAATTCTACGTTTTTCACTAGATCTAAGGTTTACAAAAGAATGTAGATCAAATTCAAAATATTTGTAAATCTGTATTTTAAACAATTATGTTGATTTCTTTACAATTACAGAAATCTTAGGAAACATTTTATATCTACTTAAAAACAAGGATTTTAAATAATGATACAATACATGGTTTAAGGCCAATATAACACACCTTTTTGGAGAAAAGGGATTTTGAGGAATTTAGTTCTTCAAGAATTAACAAAATATTCTGTTAAATATATTGCTGACTGTAATAACTCCCTATGAGACCAAATTTACACAACTCCAAGGGATGTTAGTTACAGCAGGTGCAATATGTACAGTACATCTTATCTGATATGCGGTATTACGTTTATCTAAGTTTTCCTAACCATTAATTAATTTGTACGTATTTAGCTTAACAACAGCTTACAGTTCATCATTACACAAAATATATATAAAATTCACTTATACAATACATTAACGTGTACATGTCCAACTAACACACAGTCATATTTACACAGTGAGTTTGAATTCCACACACATATCACAGCTTACGTGGTTGTGTTTCAGAAATCCAGATCCAAATTGAGTGTCTGTAAGTAGCAAACCATTAAGGCCACATGAAAATGCCCACAAAAGCTCTACAGACTTCTTTGAAAATTAACACCTGCAAGCTAAACAATCCAATTATATCCAAGTAATAGAATCTATTTCTCCTTAAAAAATAATTTTTGGTTCAGAGTTAAAGAAATTACCTTTGTACAGCTACTTCATATACTCCGCAACTTCCTACGATTGTTAGGATGGTCGGTTTTCATACCTAAATTAAGCAGATTCATTGGTATAGTCCTAAGGACTAATGCCTTAATTTTTATTGACAAACCCTCTGTCAAACATGTCTGTCGGCAAAATTTTATGTCTAAACCTAACAAATAATTTTTTAACCTAAAAATAAATTTTTTAAAGCTTTAAGACAGTCTTAGCAAATTTTATAACATAAAACACGATTTATGTCATATATTTAGTGGGACTTCAGTAAAAAATTCTGCATCACTATTTGCTATTTTTATAATAATGATTTTAAGAGGTTGGGAATGACTTAGAATAGCATATTTTGGGGCCTTGGAAACGCACAGTATAACAAAATAGTCAAGTGATCAATAGTTATTAAAATAATTACATATTTTGAAACATACTAGAAAATTAGTATTTTGGTTTTCAATGTATCTGGTATCCTTATTTTTATCCTATGGACACAATATATTAATGTTCTTAACTTTTGAGACTCGTGAGCTTTTAACCCATTATTGGTCTCATAAAAATAGCAGGTAGAAATGTAGAATTCTTCTGACAGTGAGTCCTTCCCTAATCATTATAAAACATCTGGGTAGCACAATGGATAATTAATTGACTAGTAAATTGAATTATGTTTCTTTTGTGGACATTTTGCTGACACACCACTTCACAAATGGCAAATGGTACAGGGGTTTGAGAGGCAAAATTACAATTCTTTTACATACTGTTGATTAACAGCAATCAAAATTTTTTAAATTACTGGAGTACCATATGTCCATTTGGAGATTTTTTGAATAAATTAGAGATTTTCATCTGGAACAAGGTGATTAGTTTTAAACATATTTTTAACAAGAAGTTTGCCCAAACAGTAGTCATCAAAAGCCAATCATATGATCTCAAATGAATATTAAGTTAATAACTTTTCTAAAGTCACCAACTATTTTAAGTTGCAATTTTGCCAACTGTAGAGAGAGGGAGAAAGATGGTGCACATTTAAGATGACTCAGTCACTTCCGATTCGACTTTGCTCCTCTTGGAGCTGGGCTCTTCTTCATGGCTATCGGCCGTCCTCTTCCCGGAGTCGGCTTCGGTGGCTGTTTCAGGGGACTTGAACTGGACGATGACGCAAGTCATGTTGTCACAACCTGTCCCGTCACCTGCTGTGTTTGGCGCTAGGCAATGGTCAAACAACTGAAACACACATGGTGCTATGTAGTAGTAAATAAGATTTGTTTGGTTTAAACTACAATTTCTACTTGGAAATATACAAAATTATAATTCATGTTCTATAGAATTTCATGTTCATTCTATACGATCTATCTACTTTGCTCACATACATTCTCATTTATCATACGGCTTGGCAATTTATGGGGACACTACGAGACAAAACCTTGAAAAAATTCTCAAATTACAAAAAAAAGCATTGCGAATTATGTTCAACTTAGACCATTCTGACAGAGTAAAAAACCTTTTTTCTTCAATAGGCATTCTAACTGTATATGACCAGTACATTCTGGATTGTATTATCTGCTTTAAAAGTCAGCTCCACAAACAAGTTTATCGTGGGGATATTCACAATTATTTTACCAGAAATAGAGACCAGATAAACATGCCACAGCATAGATTAGAATTTTATAGAAAAAAATCAACCTATATGGGACTTAAATATTTTAACAAATTACCATTAGATCTGAGGATTGACGTAGAAAAAATCTCTTTCAAAATCAAGTTAAAATACCCCCGTCGCAGCAGACCTGCGCACTCAGCGAATTTCCAATGGAATTTTGGTATATTTTCTATTTCCCCATAAAATCCATGGGGATGAGAGTATTTAGGTTTTGCTGCCATATGGGTTTTGTTGGTAAATATAAGTTAAACCCTACATAGTGAATGTACATACCATAATTTTATCATGTTTGGTGTTCTTTTTATTTTCCCCATAAACCCCATAGGAGTGAGTACCGCCGGAGTAGGTAGGATTGCCGCCATATGGGTTTTCTAAGCAAATGTAAGTTAAACGCTTCCGAATGAAATAACCAAATTTTATCAAGATATATCAATAAATAAGCAAGATAGGTTTTCTTGATTTCCCTTAAGAATAACATGGAAAACATAGTTTTTGGATTTTCTCCATTACCATTTAAGCTAGGTAAAAAATTTAAATACTAGATTGTTTGTTTTTTTAAGCTCTTAAATGGTTTAAGGTTAAAATTGTTGAATTTTTAAAATAAAAGTAAAAAAAGCCAAAAACCCATTTTTTACCCTTTTGAAACCCGTTCCCATGGTCCGATCATTCTGGTTCGCGAACTCAATCTAGTAGATGCTATATATATACATATATATCAATTTGAACGAACGGTGTTTTTGGCTTCTAGGGACCTCAAAACGAAAAGGTATCATGGTCCCGGGCTTAGGTCTTACCGTGTCTACTACCGTAATAGCGTATTCGCTATAGGGAAATTCGCTAAAAATATCTTTTGCAAATCAAATCAAATCAAATCAAGTACTCTTTATTCATATTTTTGTACATACATACAGGAATAGTGTCAACAGTGTAGCACAGACACATAAAAACTAGCATTTCAAATGCAAGTAATATACACAATTTCAACTACACACAACTAAAACTAACAACTCAGAGGAGGTTTAACATTTTGCAAGATATTCTTGAATTGAATACAATTTTAAATTTAATATATATTGTTTTAATTTCTTTTTAAAAGTATTGTGGTTTTGTTCATTCTTGATTGTGTTAGGTAATTTTGTAAGAAACTTATTTCCCATAAATGATGATTTTTGTTTAAACATTTCTAGTCTATGGTGCTCTCTAATTATTTCAGCTTTCTTTCGGGTATTATATGGGTGAGGTTCATATAAATCTATATGATTAGTATTTAACTTTACAGATATAATTGTCTCAAAAATATACAAGCCATATACTGTAAATATTCCTAAATTGCTAAATTCATATTTTACTCTATCGTCATTTTTTAAATTCAGCATGATTCATATAGCTTTTTTCTGTTTCTTTAATATTTTATCCATGTTTTTCTTACTTGTTGAACCATAAAGTATAATACATATAAGTAAAAAAAATAATACATATAAGTAAAAAAAAGTTGTTATTCTGTAGAAGAATTTTTTGACTAAGCGTATGGATGAATTTTAATTCCTGGTGTCATGTTTATATTTTATTCCTGTAAAACAATATAACTTCATTCCTGTCTTATTATAACTTTTTACTTTAGGACAATTTATTATTTTTTCCTTTTTTTGACAGTAGACCTATTTATCTCTTTGCTTGTTATCTCTGTTAACTATGTATTATAAGATGTATTATAACTATGTATTAAGTAGCTAGTAAGATCTCACTGATTGTTAAGCTACTTTGACACTATTCATGTATGTATATACAAAACGAATAAAGAGATTTGAATTTGAATTTGAATAGAGGTTGTGGTTAATTTTACTGTGTTATAAGTAGGCCTAGCACTATAAGATTCCTTTGTTGCAGCGACCTATAATTCTAATGTTTAGTGTCGCAGACTGTAGAAGGCAGGGGGGGGGGAGATAGCCTCTCCTCCTCCTCTTGGCGGCCCAGCCATTGTCACAAGAGGCGGAGCCGTGCCCGGTGCCGGCCTGTGATTGGCCAGCCCCCCCCACGAAGTCCCTCCCTCACGTCTGCGGGGCGCATGCTTTTCGCCCACCTCTAGTACCTTGTGGATTGGTGGGGAAAGTCCCCACTCTCTCGAATCATCTCCATTGATTTTCGGGAGAGAGGTAGAAGCTTCAAGAGGGTGGTGAGAATTTTAAAAGCGAGCTCTCGCACCGCCAGTTCAGTTCTCGATTTGGACAGCGAGCTGATGCCTTCAAAGCAGTGTCAGCGTGACAAGTGACAGTCAAGTTGGGTGCAATTAATGACAGTGTTTGTGACAGTATTTGTGTCAGTGTTTGAGACAGTGTTTGAGACAAAATCTTGTGATATATTGTAGTGAATTATTGTTAAACCTAATTGTAGAAGTCTATATAATTATTTTAGCTGAGAATTTTATTCATTTTAGGCCATATAATTATTGTAGTATTGTTGTAGTTTTAAGGATCATTTACTGTAATTTAAATTAATTTTAATAAATAGTTAATTTGTATTTTGAAATCCCCATCAGTTTTTAATCACCAGAACCCCACATCCGTAACATTATGAATGAGAGAACCTCGGAAAATTAGTTATAGACACTTCATTATATGCAACAGCAAATCATTGATGGTCAAAACCAGGAATTTTAAATATCAAATCAAAACTTTAAAACTTTATTTATGAAACTCGAAACTTCAACTCATGAACCTATTAGGCCTATACGTTCATCAATGATCTTAAGCACTCGAGGTGTGTGCTTACCTCCTCGCAGATCTGACTGAGCCGCTTGGTCCCCTGTTCCAACTTAATCTTCACAAAGTCTACGACCTCCTGACTGGTCATGGAGTTCCATATGCCGTCACAAGCCAGGACCATGAACTCATCTTTGTCGGGAGTCACAGAGAGCGTCCTGACGTCGGGCAGAGCTGTGATCATCTGCTTCTGTGGCGGCAGCAGTGCTACTTGCTTGTATGAGTGGTCTCCTGCGAGATAGATATAAAAAGTGATTAAATAACTAAAAACAAATAATAATACTATTCGTATGGTTTTATGTTTTTGATAAAGACCACTTAAGGCACTGACTGTACTGCAAGGCCTGTTTATACATGTGGCTAGTTTACTAGCAGCTAATATTCACTATTAGCACAAGCTAGGCTAATTAGCTAATGTTCCAATCTACATATAGCTAGTAGTATTGGCACGTACTGCAGAAGTAAATTCAGTGGACGCAGTTTAGTGCAGCTTTTACAAAAAGGTCTTCTGTGAATTCAAATCGCAGTTTAAGAATATATATTTTAATTTTGATCAGTTCAATCTTGTAGCAGTCTTTTAGCGATTTAATTTTGTTTTTAAAGCATCTTTTGATACACTGCCACAATCACTAACAGGAGTGGCTCGTGAGTTTTTTTAGCTCCTGTGCAAAAAAAACCAAATTTGCTGCCCCGCCCGCTTTCCAACAGCATGCTATCCCCGGCTGTAGACCACTTCATTCAATGTTTGGGGTTTTTTGAAAACCGTACACTTCATTCGAGGGTCAGGTCGAGCAAAAAAGGGTTATTCGTACCCTCCAAACGGAGCTGCCAAAATAGTACACTTCATCCTACAGCCGGTGGTCGACGGCTAACTGCCGTGGTACGCCACCGCGGTAGAATAATCCACTTTATCTTGAGGGGTCCACACACTATCGAACATGTCCGTTGACAAAATGGACTATACTGTATTTAATGGAGCTGTAAATTATTAATAATTGCTGATTTGATATCGCCAAAAAGTTTAGTCAAGATTAGGAAATATTTCATTAGAAACCCTAAACGTGTAAATTCACATCACAGCATGAGAAAAATACAATAATACTGCAAGGAGGTGATAAATTGAAACTTATTTTTGGAGACATCACCATTTTGATTTTTAGGGGCAAAGGCCCCAAAAAGACCACTAGTTGTGTGTAAAGAAGTACATTTTGTTTATACAATTATTTTTTTAGTTTTAATTATTTTAATTCAGTACAATAATAATTTGATTTCTATAATTTTAAAAGGTGTACTGGTATTTATAAAAAGTAAGGACTGTTACCAGTATTTTTTATTAGTTCAACAATTTAAACAACAAAATAATAACATTAATTCACCTATACTTGTTGAGAAATAAGTCGTACAACTTTGATTAAAGTTTTATTCAATTTGTGAAAAACAGACAAAAAAATTAGTTATAATTTGTTCTTGAATGACAATTGGATCAGATATAAAATATAATGAACTAGGGAACTGATAAGGACATCAGAGCTGGCCGGTTGCCAATCAATAAAGCTCTTATCGGCAGGTGTTCCGCATTTTATCCATCAGTTATCTTTAAAAACCGTGGACGTCCTTTCCTTAAAACTAATTTCTGATTAACAATTTATATTTCTTTAAAAAAAAAAAAAAAAAAAAAAAAAAAAAAACGATAAACCGGACGCTTGGGACCGCCTACCAAGATTCTCCCGACCGCCAATCTAGATGCTCGCAACCGCCGACCAAAATTCTTGTAACCACCGATCTAGACGCTTGCAACCGCCGACAAATTCTTGGTAATTGGTTTTAAATGTACTCCTATAGAAAATTTTGGTAAGTTTGTATATTTTTAATAGTTGGTAAAGCTAAATATCTTAATACCTCTCGATACGTAGAGTAGTTTAAAACATTTAAAGCAATAGCTTAAGTTCGTCCATTTTCCAAAACAATAAATCCAATGCTAACTTAAATTTCAGACATACAGTCTGATTTTTAAAAAAAGCAAAACTTTGAAACTCAGTTTAGCGACTAATTTATATGCTAGTTATTAAAGGTATGGCATTTTTGACAACCCGGTACAACCAATGTGCTACTGACCTATTGCCCTGGATAGATTGAGGCCACCATTAACCCTGCCATCGTTTGTGACTTTGCCTCCAGCATTCTCAATCCTCTCTCGCTCTGGTTCGTCCTCCGGCTTGTGATCACTGCTCATCTCTAGGGCCTTGCCCTCCCGGCAGACAACACAGCGAGAGTCACCTGCGTTGGCCACAAACAGCTGAGAATCCACCAGTAGTGCCACCACGGCTGTGCACCCGCTATCCAGTCCAGGCTGAAACAATCATTATTTTTATTCAATATAAAAACAAGTAAATGAACACAAGTCATGTTTTTACCTTGCAGTTGTTAGAATTACAGTCTACCCTGGATAGTTTGAACAGATGGTACACCAAACTTAATAAAATCCAAACTAGGTTGATGGTTGAACAAAACTTGAATTGAAACTAGGTTGAACAAAAATATTGTGCATCAAAAGAGATTTTAAAAATTTTAGCCGTGACAAAAGACTGTCTTGATGGCGCTGTGTCAGCCTGACACTCCCCATTCCCAGACGTATTCCCTATTTTGTTCACAATGCCCCCATCATGAGTGAAATTTTAACATTTTGATGAGGGTAAATTATTATTAATACTACCATGGGAGTATAACAAAAGTAGCTGAAGTCTGGCGGATATGATCGTCCCGGTCGGCGGACATGATCGCCTAAGACCAGCGGACACGATCGCCGTAAACTGGCGGACATGATCAACTCGGCCGGAACACATGAATGAAGAAGACTGGTGGACACAATCACCTAAGACCGGCGGACATGATCATCTCAGTCGGCAAACATGATTTCCTAATACCAGCAGACACGACCGCCGAAGACTGTCGGACAGAATCGCCAGGATCGGTCAGAGAACAGGACCACCAGGGACTGGCGAACATGATATATCACCTGTCGGCGGACATGATTGACGAACACTTGTTCAAAAGATTACCCTGGTTGGCGGATACGATCGATAAAATAAGCAGACATAGTTGCTAAGACTGGTGGAAAATTAATGACCCTGATCGGTAGGCATAATCTCGGGCATCTCCGTTCGGCGGACATGATTGTCTAAGAAAGGCAAATACAAGCGCCTCCGTTAGGCTGACACGGATGTCTTTGTTGACGGTGACGGACGTCTCCATTCACCGAACAAGCGCGTCCACATTCGGAGGTGACGGTCGTCTCCATTCGGCGATGAAGGTTGTCTGTGTTTGGCGGGCACGTACGTCTCTGTCCGGCGGACACGTACGTCTCTGTCCAGCGAACACGGACGACTACGTTCAGCAAACACGGACGTGCCCGTTCGGCAGGCATTAGCATTTTATTATTTTGATTATTATACAAAATCACACATTTTTCTCGTAAATTCCCGTAAAATTCCCGCATTTTTTACGCCCATTAAAATTCCCGTATAATTCCTGCTTATCCCACTATTCACATTTTGTGGACAACCTGGTATATTCATGTTCTTTTAAATGGTTTCAGTTTAAAATGTGGAATTTTGAAAATTGACGTCCAAACATGCCAAAAACCCATTTTGACATTTTAAACCCCATAAAAACCGGTTTCCAATATGCTGGTTTGCAAACTCATCAAAAATACACCTGGTCCTGCACTAAGTTTCATCAAAATCGGAGGTCCCTTTCAAAAGTTATCAGTATAAATGTATCTATATATATATATATATATATATATATATATATATATATATATATATATATATATATATATATATATATATATATATATATATATATAAGTAGATAGTATCATGTTACTTCTAGGACACTTTTGGAGACAATCAAAAATCAAACAAATTTCACAGTTTTTTAAGACAATTATGCAATATTTTTGCCATTTTTTGGCCAATTTTCAGCTTTTGTCAAATTGTCATAAAAAATATGCAATTTTAATGAAATTTTTAACAAATATGCCTAAATTTTCTACAAAATAAAATTTTTTTAAAAACAAGTAAAATTATCACATTTTATAAGTATTTTTTCAATAAAATCAATAGTTGACTTTTCATAAGTCAATTTAAGTTTTCTATAGTATTTTTTCAATAAAATTTACTAAAATAGTAATAATATATTCTAATTAATTTCAGTAATATCATTTTTGATTATATTATATTCAAGTAATTTTTTAGATACAATAATAATATAACAATTTGTTTTACTAGTAGCTACTATATCATAATCAAAATCTGCATTAATAATAATATCATTTTTTGAACTTGAAATATTTGTTGGATTTTTTGTAGTATCAATTACATAAATTGGTCTATTATCTAGAAATTCTGTTGGACTATAATACATTTTACTACTAATATAATAAACTTTTTTGTAATCTTGATACATTTCATACATAATTCTAAATTTTTCATTGTTTATATCAAAATTTTCCAATTCATCAGGGTAATAATGACCATTTAGTTTTACTCTTATATTTTTTACATACATACTATCAAATTTAGAAGTATCAAATAACTGATCATTTGTTCTTGATTTTTGAAATCCAATTATAATAAATTTTGGATTATAAATATTTCTATAGATATTTGTTATATCAAAACTTAAATTCTTTCCTGTAATATTTTTTTGTTCAATGCATTGCCAATGATTAAAATGAAAATTTACTTTTTCAAATTTGCTTAGTTCATTAATTAATTGAATTTTACTTGTTGTTTTGTATTCAATTATAGGAACTCTAATAAAAAATTCATCAATTGTTATTTTACCTTCAGTTGGTAATGTAGCATTATCATAAGATCCATCAGCCTTTTTAGTTTTCCATCTAAAAATTGCATCATTATCTTCTGATCTAATAAATGTTATATTAAAACCTCCTTTGTATATTGGAATATTTACATTTTCAAAAAATCCTAATCCAAAATGAGATAAATTACCAATTGCTTCAAATTTATTTTTAAAATTTGATTCAAAACCATTATTTATCTGATTTATTTCTGATTTTGAATAAGTTATAGTACCTTTAATTGTACTTAATAGACCAGGATATTCAATTTCATCAATCAATTTATTATGTTTTCTAACTTCAATTTTTGAAAATAAAAATGGAACAAAATTATCAATTAATTTTATATTAGCACCATTATCATATGCATTTCCATCAGATTTAGTCAATTTACCAGATATATAAAATTGAAATTTAGAAGTACAAAATCCATCTCCAAAATCTATATTAAATTCAGTTTTTTTATTAGGTTCATTTAAATGTAATTTAGATAATGGATAGAAATTTTTGTATTCAGCTCTTTCAATATCATTTACATATTTTTTGTAATCAGCCATTTATTAAGGATAAATTTTTTAAATCAAAAGCTTTTTTAAAACAAGTAAAATTTTTATAATTTTATGATGTCAAATTTTATTTATGTATCAATTTCATTTTTACTTTTAAAATATTCAATTTCAGTAGCATGATCAAGTATAAATTTTGCTGATATTTTTTGATGTTCTAAAATTAATTCCCAATTTAATGTAAATGCATAATCATGAATGAAATATTCAGTTAAATCTTGATATTTACAAATCAAATCAATATAGTCTTTTAATTGATAATTTATGAATTCAGTAATAAAATCTATAGTTAAGTTTTGATGTTGAGCAATTTTTTGCCAATTTAATTTATTTTGAAACAATCTCATCATATTAATACTCAACTCATATTTTTCAGAAATATCATCCCAATCATCTTTGTTTAATTGATTTTGGTTTCTGATAATGAATAAATCAAATGAACCGTATAGAGCCATTTATTAGGGAGAAAATTTTGTAAAACAACTTTTCTTTGAATTACAAATACAACATTTTGATTTAATTACATTTATATTTTTCAATTTTATTATCTGAATATCTTTAGAATTAGTTTTTTGTTTACATTTAAGACAATAAATCAACTCCATTTATATAAAATAATTATTGTAATTTATCTATATCATCTTTAATTAGTATTATTTCAGCATTTAATTCTTTTATGGATTCATTGACTCCATCAAATAGAAATTTTAGTTCTTTTTCTAATTTTTTTTCTAAATTTTCAACATATTTTCCAATATTAATTAAAAAGTCTGTAATTTTATTTAAATCCTTTTTAGTTTCTGAATGATCATTACCAATTTTAATAATTGAATCTAAAACTTCATCTAATTCTGATTTTATTACAACATCATATTTATTTATACTTGGTTTAACATTAACAATTCTTTTACCATTAATACTTATATAATTTTTTGATAAACCAATAGCATTTACTAGATTTTCAGTCTTTTTTACATGACTTTTAAAACTTTTACTAAAATTATTAAAAAATATATTTAATTTAGAATTTATATAATCTTCTTTAATATTAATTGGATGTTTTTTCTGTCTTCCAAACAGATCAAATATATTTTGTGAATCCATATTTATTAAGGATTAATTTATTTATTATATTATCAAATTTTTTATTATTATTTAATTAATTTAATATAAAAATACATAAATGACCACAAATTGGTGGATCATTATAATTTTGAATTTGATTATCATTATAAAATATATTATCTTTTCCTAAATATTTAACTAATTCTATTGGTGGTTTATTAACTATATTTCCATATGAATCAAAATAATATTTAATTTTATCTTTTTTATAATAACAAACCCAATGAGTTCCATTTCCATCAAATGAATCTAAATTTATAATTCCACATTCAAATTTATTAACTTTATTAGGTAATATATCTCTCATAAATACACCTCTAAAATATTTTATATTTTTACACAATTTTTCTAATTCACCTAATGTTAGTGGTTCAAAATTTTTTTATAATTTTGTTTCATATATTTTAATGTTTTTTTATCTAAACCAGATCCTTCTACATTTTTTAATTCATGATCTAACCAATCAACAAAATTTCTAAATTTAGGAATTATAGATTCTTTTACTACTTTTGCTCCCTTTCTAACATTTGGTGTATAATTTTTAACTATAGGTATATTATCAGCAAAATCTAAAATTTCTTTTAGTAATCCACCATTTTTTATTTCTTTTAATTGATTATATGAAAATTCAAATCTTAATCCTTTATTTAATTTTTTATGTTTATTTAGTTTATTAATTTGTCTTTTAGATAATAATATAATATCTTTTCCATTTTCATTAAATTGATCAATATTAAATTGAATTATAACTGATTTTTTATTTTTAAATGCTAATTTTATTTTTGATTTTTGATTATCTGTCAAGTTTATATTTGTTTTTTCCATTTATAAAGAAAAAAATTTATAGTTTTTTATAATATAGATTAACATAATTAATTTTATTAAAATTTTAATCCTACTTCTAAACCCATACCAAATTTTCTTTTCATCCACATAGCACCTGATGTTGGTAATGCAATTAATCTTTCACCAATTCCATGATCATTTGATGTTACTATATCCCATGCTTTATCTTGTAAAATTTTATCAGCTATTTCATTTCTAGATTTTGTATCTTTATGATCTCTATAAAATAAATCATGTTCTTTAGCAGCTTTATCTAAATCATTTATTCCAGGATCACCTCTTTTTACTCTTTTATTTAATTTAGTTCCAGGCCCTAGATATTGATAACCAGGTACATGTAATTCAAAAGGTAAATTATTTATAACATCATTTAAAATACCTGATCCATCTTTTAATAATGGTGATGAAATATTTGCCAAAATTCTTTTTAAATACTTAATTCCTTCAGGTTTTTCAATTAATTTATCTAATTTATTTGATATAAAGTCTTTAATTGCTTTCTTTTCATTTAAAAAATTATTATTGCCAGCTTTTTCTTGTGCATATATATAATTAATAATATTATCTAATTTATTTAAATCATCTATAAATCTATATTCAATTTTATTTTCTGTATATTGTCTGATTCCTGAACCTTCAATTTCACCTTTTAATTCCCAAATATGTTTAATTAAATTAATATATTTATCACCTTTACTAGATTTTGGTTTCTTACTATTTGGATCATTATTTTTATAAATTGAATTAGTCTCCCATAAAATCTTTGAATAATTATTTAAATCATCTTGTGTATATAAATTATTATCTGGTTTCTTTTCATAAGTTAACAATCTCCATAATCCATGTGTTCCATTATATTTTTTATCATCAATTATTAAATCATCATTATCAATTACAGTTATTTTATCACCAATCATAAATGATTTTTTATGTTTATTCCAATATAAACCAAATTTATCATCTTTTGTTCTTGGTAAATATTTTTGTGCTAATGGACCAATAATTTTATCTAATGTTTGAGGTGAAATTAAATTTGGGTCAATAAATGTCGATTCTTCTTGAATTATTGGTTGTCTGATTGGTCTAAATGGAGTACTTGAAGGTAAATTTAGTTCTTCAGTTTCTGGTATTGATATATTGGCAAAATTATTAACAATAGGTACTAATTCCATAAGGTTTTTATTTTCATTTAAGACTTCACCAATTTTATTTTCAACTTTACCAATTGCTGATGTTATAGGTTCATATGCTTTTTGTTTAATTTTTTCATAATTATCTTCAATTTTAATTTGATTTTTAAATTCTTTTATTAATTTTTTCTCAATATCATCTAATTTTTTAGCTTCATTAACAGATATTTTATCCATTTATTACAAAGAAAAATTTAGGTTCAAAACAAATCATGTTAACATAAACACAAATCATGTTAACATAAACACAAATCATATTAACACAAAACACAAATCATGTTAACACAAACACAAATTATGTTAACATAAAAACAAATCATGTTAACACAAAACACAAATCATGTTAACACAAACACAAATTATGTTAACATAAAAACAAATCATGTTAACACAAAACACAAATCATGTTAACACAAACACAAATCATGTTAACATAAACACTAATTATGTTAAACACAATTTATTTTACTTTATTTCTGTAATTTTCATTAAATATATAAATACTAATGAAATAAATAATACTAATAAAATAAATATTCTATCAATTATTGAATCAAACATACAAGCCATTATCATTACTTAATATCAGAAAAATTTTTCATATATTTTCCATCATTTGATTTTTTTAATAAATTAATAGTTAAAAATCCATAGTCTTCTTTCCAACAATCATTACAAATAGTTTTAAATTTATCAAATTTCATATCTGATCCAACAAAATTATTATATATTTTTTTCATATAATGTTCATTTTGTTTAAAAATGCATAACATATTTAAATTATTTCTAATTAATTGCATATCAACTTTTGAATAACATTGTGATAAATAAATACATGATATATTTTTATGTCTACCCATTATAAAATATTCTTTAATTTTATCTTGTTTTTCTAAAATACAATCATCAAAAACTACTAATGAATTTGGTTTACATTTATTTAGTGGAATCATATCATCACATGAAAAATAAGAAATTTGTTTATTAATATTTGATTCTATATTTTTAAATCTTTTTTGTAATAATTTATAAGATGGTTGTTCTAATGATTTACTAAAAATATATAAATTGGAATATGGAATTAATCTTTTGTAAATAAAATTTAATAATAATGTAGTTTTACCAGATCCACTTGTTCCTATAATTAATAATCTAATAGGTTGATCATTTTTATTATTTTTATCATATGATTCTAATTTTATATTATCTTTTTTTTCTAAAAATTTCTCCATTTAAATAAGATGAAATTATTTAAAATAATTGGTCATTCATCCAAACTAGAATTAAGATTAGAACATCCAATACATTTAGATGGAAAATATAGTATTGGTTTAAGTGGATTTTATTCAGATAATTTTATATCAAATATACCAAATGATTATAAAAACTGTTATGGATATTTTATTAGAGATGAAGATGATAAAATTATAGATCAATATTTTGATATAAATAAAGGAAATTATACAATTGAAGAAATAAAAAATATTTTTATTAATAGTTTAAAAGAATTTAAAAAGAAAATTAATAAATTTGATGAAAATGATTTTATACTGAAAAGTGATGGACCATATATTATAATAAAATCTCCTGTTAAAATTATAGTAACAACAATTATAATTGATTTATTAGGGTTAGATGATAAAATGATTGAACCAAATGTATTAACAAAAGGAATAAAACTACCAAAAATTAGACCTTTTGATGTTATTGAAATTCATTGTAATTTAGTTGATCCTAGTTTTGAAAATCATAAAGATCTTTCACATTTACATAAAGAATCAGAAATTCTATATTCATTTTATCCAAATGTTGAATATGGATCAAAAATTAGTGAAAAACCAAATGAAATTGATTATATTCCTTTAAAAAATATAAATAAAATTCAAAATATTGTAATATCTATTCAAGATAGTGATGGAAATCAAATAAATAATGAAAACATTAAAAGTATTGTATATTTAAGATTAAAACAAAATTTGTAATATAAAATTTATCTACATAAATAATAAAAACAATAATTTATTTAATTAACAATAATTTTATATTTAATAATAAATTAATTGTATTTAATAAACAAAATAAACCTTGGTTTAAAAGAAAAGATATTTGTTATATTTTAAAATATAAAAATTCTAGAAAAGTTTTAATTGATAATGTAAAAGAAAAATATATAAAACTTAAAATATATCAAGTGTAACCAACAGTTACATTTACATAATAATGATAAATTAATTTACATAAAAATTATAGGTGTCACAAATTATGACACCCTAGAAATTGATGTACAAACATGTTTTTCAGATGCCCTAAAACAGGGCGTCAATAAAATAGATAATAAAACAATGTTTATTAATGAATCTGGTTTATATTTATTAATTTTAAAATAAAAAAAGTAGAAAACAATAAGGATAGATTAAAATTTATAGATATTTTTAGAGGGGACAATTTGTCCCCCCTATCATATAATGAAAAACATACAAAACTTATTAAAATTAGGTAGGACCCAAAATGGGTCCCATATAAATTAGAATATTTATTTTAAAATTTTTTAAAGGAGGTAACCTTATTATACAATAAAAACTTAAGGGTAACAAAATGTTACCCTTCTTAAACATTCAAAAATATTCATAAATATAATAAATTATATACAAATTTGAGACCCGTCTTAAAGACGGGTCTTATTTATAATGATAATAAAGTAAAATTTATAGATATTTTTATGTTAGATATTCAATAAATTATTGAATATATTTAAATTTATTAAAGAAAATATTTAAAAATATACATAAAATTATAGTATAAATTCAATATCATATGGTTATAAATTATTAATATAATTTTGATCATTTTCTTTAAAACTTTCTTTAACATAATTTTTTATTATATTTATAAATGGTTCTATTATAAAATTAAACTTATAATGATATACAAAATAATTTTTATATTTAAAAAGATATATTAAAAATTTATTTGATATTTTAGTTTTAAATAAATATAATTTTATATCAAAATCATTATTTATTAATTCTTTTGGAACAATTAAAATTTCCATTTATTTATAATTATTTTTATACCCCCAAGGTAATGTATCAATTTTATTTTCACAAATAAATCTTTTGTCATCTCTATTACTTAAAGCTAATTTATTTATTGTAATTGTATATAGTTCATGTTTAAAACTTCTAATACAAGTCATTCCTCTATATTGTTCTTGATCATCAAATAAACATTTCTTAAAATCATCCATGTGTAATGTTTTATCAACAACACTTTTCTTAATACCTTTACATTTTACAGGATTTTTATTATTAAATTCATAACTATATAATTTTGATCTTAAACCACAATATTCTTCTAATATTTCACCATTTAACTCATCTTTAAATTTACCAATTATTTTTTTATTCTTTTCACTATAGCATTCATGTTCTTTCTTATAATCACTTGTATCAAATTCATTAATATTTTCTTTAATAATTTTATATGGATCCTTTTTAAATTCTATAAAATAACTGTCTGTATCCATATATAATAACCTTATATTTGGATCAAACTTCTTTAATTTTTCATAATAAAATTGATACATATGTAATTTTGATACATCAAGTACTGAAAATCCTATATAGATTGGTTTATCAAACTTAACCTTTTCTTTTATCATATGTGAAGCAATACAGTCTTTATCAAATATACTAAATGTTTTAAAATTAGGTTTTTTTGCTTGTTTTAATGAAAACTTTTCATCACCTAATTTAATATCACATCTATTTCTAACATTTTCCATAGTTTTTCCAAAAACACTATTATTCATCAATTTAAAAAAGTCTTTTTCAAAATCTGATGTTGATTTGGATCTTAATTTGGTATTTAATTCAATATATTTTTTCATATAATCATCTTGATCAAATGCTATAACTCTATTAACTTTCTTTAATTTTAATCCTTTTTGTAGATAATATTTTAAGTTTCTTGAATGAATAACATAATCTTTTTTATCAAATAATGTTGTGCAAAGCTTATTATTATAATGTTCAGGTGCTAATGGTAAATCTTTATGGTCATCATGTAATTCAATAGGATATTCTAAATCAACATCTAATATATATCCATACTCAGCATTTTCATCTAATTCTAATATTGTTTCTTCCCATTCATTTAATGTATATGTATTAGGATTCATCCATGTTATATCTTTATAAGGTAATTTTTGACTTAAAGCCCATCCATATAGATTATTTGCATCTATATATAACATATAATTTTCAGGTTTTGTTTTATCATAATTTTTTGTATATTTATTGTTTGCTTTACAATATCTAGTTATACATTGTGAAATACCACCTCTAATACCTTTTTCAATCATTAAATACATATTATAATCACTTATTAATTCTAGTTCAATTTTTGTTAATTTTAACATAGAATCCCAAGCTAATGATGGTGATGTTAGATAATGTGCTGGATCTAATTGATAATTTTTCAAACAAACAGATCTAAAATTTTCAAATATATCAGCTAATAATAATACATCCTGAATATTATATAAATCTGAATAATTACCTAATGTTTTTACTTTTAATTTATTCCAAACTTTTATATAATGTTTATAATCATCATCACTTATATTTTCATTAGTTAAACAACTATAAAATTGATCTTTTTCTAATATTTTATCATAGTTTAATTTTTCAACATTATCAATAAATTCATATGGAAATACACCTTTAGAAGTTAATATTTTTAAAGTTTCATTATCATATTCAATTATATCATTTTCTTTTATAAATTTATTTATATGCTTAAATTCTTTAAGATTTTTAGCTAATTTTTCAATTGATGTAGCCATAAATCTAAATGTATCTACAAATGAGAATTTTATAAATTTTCTAGGTTTATCACCTTCAAATTCATAACCATAACCAGAATTTACTGAATAGTTTATATATTTTTCATCTGTATTGGCTAACAAATCAATTTTACCATATTTTTTAGCTAATTCTTTTATAAACAAATGTGTATCATAATTTGAACTATTATGACAGAATATAGGAATATTTTGAGGAAATTTTAGATTTAAATTACAATTTAAATGTGCAGCACCTCTAAATTTTCCTGTTAAATGACAATGATCTCTTACTTTTATTCTTTTATCATTATCAAAACCACTATTTTCACAAATATGACAAATATTAGTTTTTTGATAATTAATTTCTTCTTCATTAGTTAAATTCATAGGCTTTTTATTTTTTGAATTATATTTTTTAGCTATATATTTTGAAATTTCATCTAAATATTCAAATAATTTATTTGGTACATTTATTAATTCTTCTTCATTTTTTGCTCTATAACAAATAGGTTTATACATTTTATTAGTTACTCTAGATACTAAATAGATTGTAAATCCATATGGTTTATGTTTTTGAATTTTATTTGTATATGAGCAATTTGGATTATTTTTACAATTATCAATCTTTTCTAATATACTTTCAAAATCCATATAAATTACATATGGATGTTCAATCTTTTTATAATAATTTTTAAAACTTACAGTTTGACCTTTAAATGGCATTATAGGTCTACAAGGTTCTAATGATTTACATATTTCTAAATGATTATTCAAGTCTTTATTTTTATAGAAATGAGTCAAACATCTTCTACAAATATATTTTTTATTTTTATTTTTTTGTGTTAATTGCTTAGATACTAACTTACTTAAATCTGTAATCAATATATAATGAGAATTATTACCAATTTTATAATATAATAAATCAATTTCTAGTTTTGTATTATAATGTTCAGATATTTGTAATGGCACTATTTTTTCATCTTCATCAATTCTATAAATATTTATTGACATTGATGGATAATTATATTTAGTATCAAATGATCTTTTTTCAAATAATTTAATATCTTTCAATGTTATTGGATAATCAAAACCTTTAAAAATATCATCATTTATATATTTTTGATATTGTTTAACTCTTTCAGCATGTTCGTTTGGTTTATCAATAGCACATCTAATTGCATAAATAAAACAATATTCATCTTTATTTTTAAAATTTACACAACATTTTTTATTCTTAATTTCATTTGGTAATTCTATATATGATCCAGCATTTAATGAATTATTTTTAGATAATTTTAGATTTAATTCAACACATCTTTTTAATGACCAACCAGAGCCTTTTGATGGTTGATTTAGTTGTTCTCTAACTATTAATTTCTTAAATTGATCATCAATAAAATCATCTACATTTAAAATATCTGAACTTTTTATGCAAAAATACATATTACTATTTTGAATTTCACCATTTATTAATTTTCTTTCATATTCACATTCTAAAGCCATCTGTCCTTTAATATTTTTGAATTTTTGTTTTTCTATCAATTTTTTTATTTCATTTCTTTGAGTTTCTAAATAATCATTAATATCTAGATCATCATTTGAATTTGTTAAAATATAATCTTGAAAATATCCTTTTAATGACGAAGCTTCTTGAATATTTATTATATTTTCTTTTGGAATTTGTCTATTTTTAAAATAATCATTTAATAATCCAATCAATTCTTTTCTAGTTTTATTAACAATTTTAATACTATTTTTAATTGCTAAATTTTGAATATATTTAAATGATCTATATTCTAAATTATTTGGATTTTCTTTAATTTTGTTTAATCTTTTAATTAGTTCATCTCTAGATAAATTTTCATAATTTCTGACAGATTATTTTTTTGCAATTTTATTTAATTTTTCCATATTAAATAATGAATAATTTGTAAGATCAAATGTTTCTTTAATATTTGTTAATTCATCTAAAGTTTTATTTTTATAATTATATATATTATTATTTTTACACCAATGTTTTAATTCAAATATTTTATTATCATATTTTTGTTTATTTAATAAATGTTTAGTTGAGTTATAATGTCTATCATAATTTTTATATAATATATTTTTATTACAATAAGGACAATTAATATTTTTATTTGTTCGTTCCATTTATTAGAAATAATTTTTACTTAAAAATAAAACTCTTAAAATTATAAGAAGTTTTTCCACTTTTTCTAGGTAATTTATAGTTTAAATTGTATTTTTTCAATCAATAGTCAACTTTTCACAAGTTAATTTAAATTTTCTAGAGTATTTTTTCAATAAAATCAATAGTCAACTTTTCACAAGTTAATTTAAATTTTCTAGAGTATTTTTTCAATAAAATCAATAGTCAACTTTTCACAAGTTAATTTAAATTTTCTAGAGTATTTTTTCAATAAAATCAATAGTCAACTTTTCACAAGTTAATTTAAGTTTTCTATAGTATTTTTTCAATAAAATTTAAACTTTTTTAAAACAATTAAAATTATTATTTTTATCATATTTTTAAAATTTCTAGTTTTGTTATATTTTTGTCATAAATTTTAATTTACAAATTGGTTTTTTTCAATTCATATTCATAAAAATTTCCAATAATATCTTCATTATTTTGATCTTTTATACTATATGTAACTGGATTTGTATTATTAATTTTAGAAATTATAAATATTTCTCTAGACCAATTATTTTTATATTTATTAGAAAATGTTGATTTTTTATTTCCAATTCTAACTCTATCATTTATTTTAAATTTTGATTTGGTTATTATTTTTGGTGGTTTATATTTAAAAACAGTATCTAATAAATCCTTTTCATTATTTTTATTTACTTCAATTGGTTTCATTTTAATTGTTGAATGATATGAATTATTATATTCTTTAACAATTTTTGGTAAAATATTTATCCATCTATAATTTTTATTAATTTCAAATTGTATTTTCATTTTTTCATTTTGTGTTCTATTATACCTTTCTATTATACTTGATTTTTCTTCATTTTCTGTATGATACAATTTAATATCATATTTATTTAATATTTCATTAAAATCTTTATTAATAAATTCTAATCCTTTATCTGTATGTAAAAGATTAGGTGATTTATGATTAATTTTAATTGCATCCTTAATTATTTCTTCAAATGCTTTAGAAACTGTTTTTCCATCTTTTTTCTTTAATGGTTTTGACCAAACATATTTTGAGAAAGTATCTATCACATTTAACATATATTTATAACCATCATTTTCTTTTTCATAATTTTTCATTATAATTAAATCTGCTGCCCATAAATCATCAATACCTAATGTAATTATTTTTCTTTTTAGAAATTTCTTTCTGATTGGAGCATGAATTTCATTTGCTTCAATTATTTGTTCATTTTTAGTTAATTCTTTTTTAATTATAGGTTGAACTTCTTTTTTCAAAATTTTACTTTTATTTGTTTTACAAATTGAACATTTAGTAGCAATTCTATATAATCCATTTTTCATTTCAACAATTTGTGGATTAATATTTTTAGTTTTTTTCTTACATTTGTGACAATGAATTGGTTCATTCATTTATGTATAATTTTTTTTTAAATAAATGGATATGTGTTATAGATGTCATAATCAAACTAATTTTACTATTATTGGAAATTGTGTAGGATGTAATATATGTAAAAGAATTATTTATGAAAAAAAGATTAAGAGAAAAAGTAATAAGAATAAACATCTTAAACATATTTTAAGAGAATTTAACCATTTTCAACCATATAAAACACAACAATTAATTAATGAATTATATATTTTATGTATTTCCAATCATTTTGAAATAACACCTAAGAATATAAAATTATTTTTAAAACAAAGGAATTGTACAAATTGGATATTTTACTATCAGTTTTTAAACAAAATATACAATATTGATTTTGAATTGAATAATGAAGATAAAGAAAAAATTACACTATTCTTTAATAAATATTTATGTTTTAAGAAAAGTAATATATCATACAAAAAATTATTACCTATGATTTTTAAATACTTAAATATGGATTTTTGTATAAAACCTAATTATAATGATGACTTTTTAACATATCTATCACAAACAAGTTTGTGATATTTTTTCCTATATAAATGGATCTGCTAGAAGAAATTAATAATATTGGAGAATTAAGATTTAAAGAATATAAACCATTAAAAAGTTTAAATTTAAATAAAAAATATAAAATTGAAAAATTTGAAAGAATTAAAGATAAATATGGATATACTATTATTGTTGAATTAGAAAAATGTAAAGTACATTTACCAAAAAGATTTACTAATGTAATTGATGATAAATCGATTAAAGAATTAAATAAAAAAGATTTACATTTAATTGTCACTGATATTAAGACTTTTGATGATAAAGAAACTGCTTTGGTTAAATTTGAATAAAATTTTATTAATACCTTATAATTTTACTTGTTTTAAAAAAATTCAAATTTTATTGAAAAAATACTATAGAAAACTTAAATTGACTTATGAAAAGTCAACTATTGATTTTATTGAAAAAATACTTATAAAATGTGATAATTTTACTTGTTTTTAAAAAAATTTTATTTTGTAGAAAATTTAGGCATATTTGTTAAAAATTTCATTAAAATTGCATATTTTTATGACAATTTGACAAAAGCTGAAAATTGGCCAAAAAATGGCAAAAATATTGCATAATTGTATTAAAAAACTGTGAAATTTGTTTGATTTTTGATTGTCTCCAAAAGTGTCCTAGAAGTAACATGATACTATCTACTTATATATATATATATATATATATATATATATATATATATATATATATATATATATATATATATATATATATATATATATATATATATTCATTATGTTTCACTGCCTATAGGCTAAGAAATGTATAAAACCATCAACTTACAAAACGAAAATTAGATGAATATATATATATATATAGGCCTATACAAAAATATATTTACATTACAAATGGTGTTTTTGAGCCAAAACACTCTTTAATGCAGTTTACTCAAAATTCATCCGCTAGATTTCGAGACCAATGGCAAATAGACCATCGGCAGTCGCGCGCGTCTCCGGACAGGGGTCACAAGCATCTTGTTCCCTGAACCTTTCACTGAACCTGAACTAGAAAATAAATTTTTTATGAACTTCCCGACTTTGAAGGCGCATCAAAATCTAATTACCAAATTTTCAAGACCCTTATTAAATTTAACACTAATTCCTAACTTTCCCGACTACTAGACACCCTGATGAACAATAATTTGGCATTTAACTTTTTTTAAGCACTGCTACCAAAGGTCAGTTATGAGGTTCAGTACAAGAGACTATGGAGGGGTGCTTTAGAACCCTTGAAATCAGAAGCACAATCTGTGAAGAGAATTTTACGCCCAAAATCTAAAGCATCTATAGCATACCAGCCTATTAACTATGGCATATAAAATCTATAGCATATTAACTACGGTATTCAACAACTTCATGATTACCTCCTCTTTAACATCATCCAACCCATGACATTCCATTTCTTCATCATCATCTTCTTCTTCTTCATCAATAGACGAATCTTCATCATCCTCATCCTCAGCTTCATTGTTCACTTCATCGCTAGAGCCATCCTCACTAGAAAGAAAATAGGCATAGCCATAATTTAAGATAGTATTATATGGTGTGATGAAGAACTGTCATGTATCTCTTCCTCTACGAGTTGCATTTACTTATACAACAGGTGATTAACTACAATGTATTGAATCATGAGTAAGGAATCCAATCCCGGGATACCAGGATCCCGAATCCCAGCTGATTTTGTTGATTTTTAAATCCCGGGTTTCTCAGGTTTAATCCCGGGATTTTCGGGATTACCAAGTTTATTCATAAAAACTATGTTAAATATGCTGAAATGTATTATTACAGCGTATATGAATCGAAATTACACTAGAATGAGGTTTTAAATCATATATTTGTTATTAAACAGCTTATTTATTATTTTATAAATTACATATTTCCGTTCCAAGCTCTATCATATATATATATATATATATATATATATATATATATATATATATATATATATATAAAATTGTAAATGTACGAAGTTAGTAACAATGAAAAAAGATTAAAATGTGGCTTTAGAAGTGAATTTTATAACAAACAACATTACAGGTAATTTATACAGGGTGTCCCGGAACTCTCTGGAACCCTTTTGTATATTTGTTCCTTGCATCGAGACAAGAAAAAAACATCTTACAAATAGGGGTCTAAAATCCATCGTTTAGCCGCTAGCCGCCATTTTGTTTTTTTCACGTAATAATTTTTATTTCCGTAACGGATGGTTGTATTCAGTTCATATTTGGTATAAATCTTTATCATACTAATGTACATTTTCATGAAAAAAATTAATTTTTTCTACTGAGTATTTCCAAAATGGCGGCCATTTTTAATTTTCAAACTAAAATATCTCAAATTCGGTAAATTCAAAAAAAATTTTACTCTGTACAAAAAAGTTGATAAATTAAATTATCTAACCAACGGTACCAAGTTTGTATGGATCTGATAACAAATAACGGAGTTATTGCGTTTTTCCTGTGAAAATGGCCATAATTTGCATTAATTATATTGCAAAATCAATGTTTTTTGGAGAAAAATCGCAATAACTCCGTTATTTATAATCAGATCCTAACAAACTTGGTACCGTTGGTTAGATAATTAAATTTGGCAACTTTTTTGTACAAAGTAAATTTTTTTTTAATTTATCAAATTTGAGATATTTTAGTTTGAAAATAAAAAATGGCCGCCATTTTGAAAATACACCGTGGAAAAAAACTAATTTATTTCCTGATAATGTACATTAGTATGATAAAGATTTATACCAAATATGAACTCAATACAACCATCCGTTACGGAAATAAAAATTATTACGTGAAAAAAACAAAATTGCGGCTAGCGGCTAAACGATGGATTTTAGACCCCTATTAGTAAGATGTTTTTTACTTGTCTCGATGCAAGGAACAAATATACAAAAGGGTTCCAGAGAGTTCCGGGACACCCTGTATATATTAATCCTGGATGATCAGCATCATCAATTTAAAACTTCTAGTTTTGGGTTTCAATAATAGTAGCAGGTGAGCAGGTGTTTTACCTGTTCGTTTGCTTAAACATCACGATCGCCTGTGCGCGTTGTCATCGCTTCGCTTCTTATCAGTACCAGTGACCTTCGGGCACTCCATTGTTCCCCCAGCCCCTCTTACCCTCGCCTCACCCCATCCCACTTCCGTTTTTAGCTGTCGTTATCTATGACAAAGACGCACTCTACCTTCCATAAAACAAATCAAACCCAGCTCAGTTGCTCAGTTGTGCTCGTGGCTTCGATTAGTGTGTGTCGCTTGTAGTGTGCCGGTCCGTTTATTTTTCCGTATTTAAGAATAAGATTAATTAATATTTTCGTTCACTTTTGTTTAACTTATGTTTCTTCCTTTATTAAATTATAAATTTTATAAGACTTCTTTTAAAACATTATTAAGACGGTTTGTTAGTACATAACGCAATAATAATTTTATTGTTGTAGGCCTAACCTCATTATTGTGTTTTTTTACTTACCTTCCCATTTTATTAGTGCAGTAAATAACCAAATAAAACGTATTGAAGTGCCATTTTAATTTTCAGCGAATTTCCCTATAGGGAATACGCTATTACGGTAGTAGCCATGGTAAGACCTAAGCCCGGGACCATGTTACTTTTTCATTTCGAGGTCCCCAGAAGCCTAAAACACCGTTCGTTCATTTTCATACATATATATATATATAAATGAAAATATATGTATATATATATATATATATATATTATTAAAGTTAAAAGAATAAACCTTAGTACCCTTGGGAATATCATTTTATTAACACTTACACGTGTTTCGGACATTACATGCCATGTTCACAGTGTAAAGTACATAACCTTAAAATAAAATTCTTAATATAAATAAATAAATTAATTAAACATATGATACAGTTTAAATTTTAAACTCTTATGGTTCAATTTCTTATTTCTAATATTTTGTCGAATACTGGGTTTTTCTTTTGTACCTGCATGGTGTTTAATAATTTGTTAGCATCATTTTTACTGTGTATATAAATTTGGAATTCTTCTTTTTTGGTATTTAATTTTTCTCCTTTGTTTTCAAACTCTAGGATTTCCATTGTTTTTTCTATGCTTGAGTAGCTATGCGCAGTCTGGAGTATGTGTTCTGCACAGGCTGAGCGTTGGCTGGTCATGTTATTGGATTTGATAGCTTGTACATGCTCTTTAAACCTTGACTGGAAGCTGCGTCCCGTTTGACCAATATAAAACTTTTCACAGTCATTGCAGTTTATTTTATACACTCCAGATCTGTCATACTTGTTAATTTGTCTTTTAGGTTTTGTTTTCTTTTGAATAAGATTAAAAGTATTATTTCGTGTCTTAAATCCCAGTTTAAATTTTGATTGATGAAACGTTTTTCTTGTGGTTTTTTGTAATCTCCAACTAAATGGCACACAAATAAAATCTTTTTCACCATCTTCGGCTAGGCTTTCTGCTTTTAGCGAATTTCCCATAGGGAATAAGCTATTACCGTAGGTCTCATGGAAAGACCTAAGCCCGGGACCATGTTACTTTTTCGTTTTGAGGTGCCCAGAGACCAAAAATAATAGTCATTAAAAATTTTATATATATATATATGTATATATATATATGTATATATATGTATATATATATATATGTATGTGTCCCTAGACACGATAACTCTCGTAAAAATGGTCCGATCGACACCAAATTTGGTAGAGATGTGCATTCCTACGTTTATTCGGATGAGTTCGAAAACCAGACATATCGACCTACCGGAAGGGGTAGTTTTGGGGGGTTTTGTACCCCAAAAATGGGTTTTTTGCATTTTTCATATGTAAATTTAAAAAATTTTTAATTTTTATTTTGACCATTGGATTTAGCTCAAAAAAACACACAATTTAGTATTTTGAAGCTTTGCTCTATCTCCATTGGTTACCGAGATATTACAAAGTCTAAAGACAGTACATTGTCTTTTGGGGCTCCAATGTTAATCTTATGGAGAATAAGGATGTGTTAATATTTCACATATTAACCAATATTTTTGGATGAAACTTAGTATTTAGCTTCATTTGGTTGAAATTCATCCATTTAAGGTAAAAATCTTGGTTTTTTTTACTTATCATAGCAGCAAACCTGCATACTCTTTTCCCATGTTAATCATATGGAGAATAGGCAAACTCTTTTATTTATGGACAGATATTGATGAAACTTACTATATGGCTTTATATGGTTGAAATAAATTTTTTCTATGCTAAAAACCTACTTTTAGTGTCCCCCATGGCAGCATACCTGCATACTCTTTCCCTATATCTTAAGGAGAATAGACATTTATTTCCCTATTTATTTTGCACGTGATGAAATTTTGTTTACAAGTTTAGCTGGTCAAAATTAATATTACTAATTTGGAAATTCGCTGAGTACGCAGGTCTGCTGCGACGGGGGGTATTTTCTTTTTCTCTGCTTTGCTTATCATCTTGTCAATCATTTGCGTTTTATAACCGTTCGTTTTTGCTATATATTTGATTATCTTCTTCTCCTTTTCAAAGCTTTCTTTTTCCAATGGCAAAGTTATGAGACGGTTAATCATTGAGTTGAAAGCTGCCATCTTATGTTGCCAAGGGTGATTAGATTCAAAAGGTATAGCCAGGTCTGTCTGAGTAATTTTCTGAATATATCAAATGCATGTTTATTATTTTTGTTAGATATTGTCAAATCTAAGAAATTAATTGCAATATTTTGCACTTCCATTGTAAATTTTATTGAACTAGAAATTGAATTCAAATAGTTTAGGAAATCTTTACATGAATTTTGATCTTTATATAAGCAGAGAACATCATCAACATATCTATACCAATATAGTATATTTTGCTTGAATAGATTGTCATTTGTCATAATTTTGTTTATTTCTAAATTATTCATATATAGATATATATCTGATATATATATCTATATATCAATAATTATTGATATATAGATATATATCTGTATATATATATATATCTATGTGTCCGTGGTACTGATAACTTTTGAAGGGGACCTCCGATTTTGATGAAATTTGGTATAAAGGTGTAAGACTAGGTCTATTTTTATGAGTTCGCGAACCAGCATGATCGGGTTATGGGAACGGGGTTTTATGGGGTTTCTAAAGGGTCAAAAATGGGTTTTTTGCATTTTTGGAGCATAATTTTCAAAATTCAACAATTTCAACTAAAACCATTTTAAAGAGCTTAAAAAAGTAAACAATTTAGTATTTTGAATTTTTAACTTGGCTTAACAGGTTACGGAGAAAAGCCAAAAATAGGTTTTCCATGTTAATCTTATGGGAAATTAACGAAAACCTGAATCTCGCTTACAGTATTTATTAGAATAACTTGATAAAATTTGGTATGTACATTCACTTGGTAGGGTTCAACTAAAAATTGCTTATAACACCCACATGGCGGCAAACCTACGTACTCAGCCCTATGGGGTTTATGGGGAAAATGAAAAAACCCCATAACTTGATAATATTTGATATGTACATTCACTAGGGAGGATGTAACTGATATTTGATTACAACACCCACATGGCGGCAAACCTACGTACTCACCCCTATGGGGTTTATGGGGAAAATGAAAGAAAACCATAACTTGATAATATTTGGTATGTACATTCACTAGGGAGGATGTAACTGATATTTGCTTACAACACCCAAATGGCGGAAAACCTACATACTCTCCCCCATGAAGTTTATGGGGAAAATTAAAAAGTGCCGAATATTGAGACAGTTTGACATTTACCTAACGTAACTAGTATATTTCTTCACAAAACTAACATTTTCTAACAACATCCCAAGTCAGCAAACCTATATACCCATTCCTATGGTGTTTATGGGGAAAATACAATATCTTAAGATCGTTTGGAAATTCGCTGAGTAAGCAGGTCTGCTGCGACAGGGGTATTTTAAGTTTGCCATTGTTAACTAAGAAATAAAATGTTAATTATTTAAACAATTAATTTGTTATTTAATATAATATACATTTAAACGAGCTCATAAACCATACTTAAATAATCTTAATACAGTTTCTACGGTAAAGTTGCGGCCGTTGCGGACGTTATGGCCAATCCCGGGATAGACATTTTGGGATCCCGAAATCCCGGGATTGGATTCCCTAATCAAGAGGTAAAAATTAAACAAGTAAAATAAATCAATATATTTTGCATTACAATTTTTTTCTTTTCAACATAATACTTGAATGTAAGTACCTAAAAGACATTTCACACTTTTAATAAAACATTGGTCATTTTGACCGACCAAGCCAAATAAAATAATTTTGTTGAAATTACAACATAGGCCTACAACAATGTTGGTTTTGGTACCAAAGTGAAAGAGAATACTGAAAATGTTGCTGAAATACACACGGGTCAATCCATCCAAAGTGGTCCAGACCTGGTTGCTTGACCATCTCAGAATTTTTTTATTTTTTTACTGATGAATCCCCTATGTATTGAGAGTACAAAACTAATATTATTTTATTTTTTACCCAAACAAAACAAAAATGGCGGCCATCTTTGTTACTCGCCGACCGCGGATTTTTGCAATTGCAGACCTTTAGAAAAAGCTACGTTTCTCGAAACTGGTTTGTGTTAAAAAAATGAAACAAAAACCATCCTCTTATTTGAATTTCACTTTATAATTTAGGTCCTCTTGATAATGGGGTTAAAATGTGGTTAAATACCAGAAAATGTGACTTGAAAACGCAAGATTCCATTTTGTGAAATGCCATGTTAAGAATTTTTTTTTTGTACATAAGGGTGTTTGGGAAATAAATTATATATTTTTTAACTAAAACATATCACCCAGCACTTCATTTAAAAAATAAGTTCAACCATCATTCTACTTTACTTTTTGCAAAAAAAATTTTTGTATTTTGAAAATTTTCAAATTTTGTACATTTTGATGCATTAGGCCTATATCTCTGGTGGGGGACCTAGTAAAATTCTGAAACTTTTGTGGAATATAGTCAGGAATGATATTTAACTGCTGCAAAAATGTCAACTTTGATATTTGACTCCTGGGGGGGATATAAAATTTTGAAGTTCACTAAAATGAGCGTGGCGTCTGGAAATATCAGCTTTTTGTATGAACTTTACAACTCAATATCTCTGGTAGGAGACTTAGCACAGATCTAAAATTTATTTACGTAAGACTCATATAGGAGATAAAACTGCTAAATAAATTACAACTTTGATATTAAAATAATATAAAATATAAAATATGACAATATAAAATATTATATAATATAACAATATAATATAAAATATTGGTGTAAAATGATAAATTTGGATAAAATTATCGCATTCTCTATAAGAACGGCTTTCTTATGCAATACTACTTTGATGTCCAAATAATATGAAAAATATAAAATATTAATCATGGATAAATCAATCACACTCTCTATATGTTTTTTTTCTGTTTCATCTCCGATTGGTGTGTCAAAGCAAGCTTCTAAATTCCTCCGAAGGTGATCTGATACTTTCTTTACTTTAGATTCAATAGCTGTTTGTCTTTTCTCGCTACTTATTTTTCTAATTTTTGAGGCAGGTGAAACACCTAATGACACACCTACAGAATCTATCTGCATTATGGTTTCTGTAGATGGTATGAAAACAATGTCAGGCTGTTGTATCTTAAATTCTGATACATCCCTATGAACAAATATTCTTTAATAACAGAGCACAAGGATTTTCCTGGTATTAAGTTAAGTGAAAGCTCTTTAGAAGTATAAACATGATCTAATACGATTGCTCGTAATCCTTTTGTAACAGTTTTTTGTGATTCCTGAATTTTGTGAGATACCATTGTATTTCAATACCTCTGGTAGGAGACTTAGTACAGATCTAAAATTTATTTATGTAAGAATCAGATATGATATAAAATTGTTAAATAAATTACAACTTTGATATTCAAATAAAATGAAAGATATAAAATGATAAATTTGGATAAAATTATCGCATTCTCTATACGAACCGCTTTCTTATGAAATTTATAATTCATTAATCTATGATCTCTGATAGGATATTCACTACAAGTCCAACACTTTTTATAAAACTGCAAAAAAAAAACTATAATTTTAATGTCCAATTAAAATTTATATTGTAATGGTGCTAAAAAAAATAGGGGATACAAAATATTCTTTTAGCACCGCTTATCTGAACCCAGCTCAGTACGAAAGGACCAGGGATCTAAATATAACATTTTTTCCGCCAAGATTATTTACATTTATTTACATCAGAAAATTAATAACAACTTTCTTAAAAAGAATTATACATGCAACATGGATAGTCATGGTGCTCAGATTAGGCCTAACATAGGACCAAGGTCTTAAAATGAGTTTCGCACACTCTTGATGCACAGCACGGCACTTTAACTACACAGACGAGATTCAATAAAATAAAACTTAACTTTTTCGTTAACCAACAGGTGCGGTTTTTTAGCTGATAATTTAGGTTCGAGGAGAAAATTTCCTCACTCGAATTGCCTGTCTGATAATTAAATTATTCCTTGATATGCCTATTTACTCTTATGCTATCACCAACCAACCCGGAAGAAACTTTCCTTCTCAGGCAATTAATAAAATTTTGACAAACTCAGTTTACGTTAATCTGTTTAACTTAGAGCCGAGACACTTGCCTCAAGCACTCTAAATATAATAGGAAGCCCAAAAAAAAACACAGGATCTTGGCTCAATTAAGCCCGCTGAGACACTTGCCCCAAGCGGATAATAAACTCTGGTAAATTGAGGTGCTACTAATTTTTCGATCCGATGAGACACTTGTCCCAAACGAATCCCAAAATAAACTTTATGCTAACCACTTAGCTGACAACAAAAGAAATAGCAGGACTTTAAAGAAACATCCGATGAGACACCTGTCCCAAGCGAATTATTAAATTTAAATTCTTTAATCCTGAACCAAATAAATTTAAATTTTTAACTTCAGTGAACTATTGGAATTTTGTTGAGGAAATAACTTTAATTTTAAACTCTACGATAATTGGACTGAACAGATATTTTATTTTTAACCAAACTCAAAACAACTCACGGTAGTCCGGCGGTATATCCTGGCGTGCACTCACGACGATACATCCTTCCTCCAAGCACTACGGAAAAAACTCAGTAAGACCATGTCACCACTTCCTGATATAACCTCTGACCTGGAGGGGAAATGAGGGGAAATTGACCCCACCAAGCTGGGCAACAATCCTTTAACCGCCGCGCGGCTTATCTCGACGGTAACGGCAAAGTTCACCGGTTACAATATGTGAATACCATGAGAAGAAATATTTAAACAAGTACCACCATCTTTTTGGAAATTCTTGTTCTGATCCTTTCAGGAATCACAAAAAACTGTTACAAAAGGATTACGAGCAATCGTATTAGATCATGTTTATACTGCTAAAGAGCTTTCACTTAACTTAATACCAGGAAAATCCTTGTGTCCTGTTATTAAAAAATATTTGTTCAAAGGGATGTATCAGAATGTAAGATACAACAGCCTGACATTGTTTTCATACCATCTACAGAAACAATAATGCAGGTAGATTCTGTATATGTGTCATTAGGTGTTTCACCTGCCTCAAAAATTAGAAATGTAAGTAGCGAAAAAAGACAAACAGCTATTGAATCTAAAGTAAAGAAAGTATCAGATCACCTTCGGAGGAATTCAGAAGCTTGCTTTGACACACCAATCGGAGATGAAACAGAAAAAACAAGTGTGATTAATTTATCCATAATTAATATTTTATATTTTTCATATTATTTGGACATCAAAGTAGTATTGCATAAGAAAGCCGTTCGTATAGAGAATGTGATAATTTTACCCAAATTTATCATTTTATATCTTTTATATTATTTGAATATCAAAGTTGTAATTTATTTAGCAGTTTTATCTCATATCTGAGTCTTACATAAATAAATTTTAGATCTGTACTAAGTCTCCTACCAGAGATATTGAGTTGTAAAGTTTATACAAAAAGCCGCTATTTCCAGACGCCACGCTCATTTTAGTGAAATTCAAAATTTTATATCACCCCCAGGAGTCAAATATCAAAGTTGAAATTTTTGCAGCAGTTAAATGTCATTCCTGACTATATTCCACAAAAGTTTTAGAATTTTACTAGGTCCCCCACCAGAGATATAATGCATCAAAATGTACAAAATTTGAAAATTTTCAAAATACAAAAATTATTTTTTGCAAAAAGTAAACTAGAATGATGGTTGAACTTATGAACTTATTTTTTAAATGAAGTACTGGGTGATATGTTTTAGTTAAAAAATATATAATTTATTTCCCACCCACCCTTATGTGTACAAAAAAAAATTCTTAAGCTTTTTGAATGTTGGAGTGCCGCCATGTTGGATTTATTTCCCATAAGAGCAATGCTAAACTTGTCCCCGGCATTTGTCATATAATTTCTTTATTTTTTGTCCGATTGGTTCAGAATAAATAGCGTTTGAATCACAATTAAATTCCCCATTCCTTTTGTGAGATCGATTCTTTGTAAATAATTTATAAAAATTCTGTAGAAAATGTTTTAAAAGTAGTAAAAAACTTGCTTTGTTATTTCAAGTTAGTAAAAAACACTAATTTTTATAAAAATTTCCCCTCGCAAACAAAATCCGCCTTGATGAACCCTTTATTTAGAGCTATAAACCATTATTTTCTGATTATAAATAAAAGAGTTATTTGACATCCCTTTTAACATTGCTCTTATGGGAGAAAGGCGGAATTTGGATTGACTCCAACGCCCTCTTAACATGGCATTTCGCAAAATGGAATCTTGCGTTTTCAAGTCAAATTTTCTGGTATTTAACCACATTTTAACCCCATTATCAAGAGGACCTAAATTATAAAGTGAAATTCAAATAAGAGAATGGTTTTTGTTTCATCCTTTTAACACAAACCAGTTCCGAGAAACGTAGCTTTTTCTAAAGGTCTGCAATCGCAAAAATCCGCGGTCGGCGAGTAACAAAGATGGCCGCCATTTTTGTTTTGTTTGGGTAAAAAATAAAATAATATTAGTTTTGTACTCTCAATACATAGGGTATTCATCAGTAACAAATAAAAAAATTCTGAGATGGTCAAGCAACCAATTAATTCATTTTTGGACCATTTTGGATGGATTGACCCACACAATAAAATATTATTAATAAACAAATAATAATATCAAATAAAATAAGACATTTAACCTAGAATCAACCTAATCTTACTTATAATGACTTTTATATTATATGTAAATGGTTAATCAATTTATTACCATATAAAAAATTTAACAATTTTTTAACCGACTTCCTTAACTTAAATTCTACCAAGTTAACTTAACTACACTAGGCCTATTGTTTCAGAGGAGAATTGTTTTTCCAAATATGTTGACTATAATTTTGACCATGTGTTTAGATTAACATAGCCTACACAAGTGTTGAACATTGTGTGCCCATTAGATGATCAGAATGTAAGTTTTATTAATAATACCATGTGACAAAAATAACAAAAATTGTCAAAACTAATAAATCTAAGAGTTTTAAACTGATGAAATACGCACCTTTCAGCATCAGCTGTGAACGTTTCATCTTCTTCTTCTGAATCAGAATCATCTTGAAGGAGGTGTTGATAGATTTCTGCCGAGGACACTTTCTTTTTCTTGGGTGGGCTGGTACTACTGATGGCTTCATTTGCTGCACTACCCACGCCTTTCTCAGAGGAACTAGAAATTTCATGTGTTTCACCATTGCTAATTCCCGAACTATCCGGCTCTGTCCGTGAAATCTTCTCACTTTCATTCACTTCCGCACTGATGCTTTTGCTCATATCTGTCTTAACAGCTTTGGATTCTGACTTTTCACTACTGTCCACTTTAACCTCCGCTTCAGATTTTTCCTCTCCTTCAGCCTCTGCCACTTCACCGTTGACATGAGCATCTCCATTACACAACCCTGATGGTTCTTGATGGCTGCTGCTTGAGGAACTGCTTACTTCACCGTCTCCAACTGGAATTTTAATTCAGTCGATTTATTTTTAAGGAAGTGAGAACTCAAACTTTTTTGGCATTAAATAAATTAGGATGTATAGAGTTGTGTAAAAGATCCAAACATGATAATGGCCAGGAGAGTAACTGTATGAAACCAATGTTAATGTCAATAGCAGACTTGTTGCCAATATGAGGGAAATTCGCTAAATATATACAAAGAATAAATTTGGCTGACTTACCCTTTGAAGAGCCAGCACCACTGGAGGAAGGTCCAGCACCAGGAGACGACCTCCGAGCCCTCAACATGGGTGAAACTGGAGGCTTGCCTTCACCCTTCAAACGCCCTAGCGGTCCGGCATTTCTGTACTTTGCCATCACTTCATCTAAAGGCATGTTAGCTTCTTCTACAAGGTTATGAATGATCTCTTCTTCTTCTGACTCTGAGCCGTCTTCTGAAAATGCATATGTTGTTTTCAACATTTCTTATGTTATAATTTTTAATAGGAAAATTTTCATAATAACTCCATTAAGCCAATGTAAAAATTATGAAGTTCCAATTCATTATTATAAATAAATCTTTATAGACCTATTTTAAATACATTTTATACATTAGATTAATCTATATTAAATTGATTTTTTTATAGACCTAGGCTACATCAATGTAAGGCAAAAAGCAAAATAAACGGTATCAGATAACTGACACATACTTTCTCCCAACAATATAAAAAATGGTTTAAAAGCCTCCAAAAAACAATGTTTTGATAGTTCAGTCGGATAGCTAACAGCTGAGCATCACGAGTTTGACATTACGCACGGCTGTGTTTTTTAACAACGTACAGTGTTTACCGCAAAACAAATAAATTAATATTCCCCACAACCACATGACGTAGAGCAATAATTTAAAATACTGGATTATTTTGATTTTTGAGCTTGATTTAAGTGCAATAAGTAAAACTTATTTCAAACTTACCATTTTTTTCTCTGAACAAAAGAAATTGATTTTTTAAAATTTTAAACTGTCATTTTATATGGATTTTTATTTTGATGAATAACAAAATTTTAATAACAATCAAACACGTTTTTGAAAAATTTTGGCATGGGGACAGTCAAAAATTCAAAAAAAGGAAAAATTGCCATGAGTTTGAGTGGATCGGGACCTACAAACCAAATTTCAACAAAATCGGTCTAATGGGTTACATCACTAGATCTGTTAGCATCCAGACACACACACAAATAAATACACGCAGACCCTGAAAACCACTTTTTTGGAACCAGGGGTTACCAAAACGGATAAATCAGTCAACTCAAATTCGGAAATTTTGTAGATAGGTAACAATAATTTCTCTATATACTACAGTATTGGGGTAGAAAGTGAAGGGACCTGATGATGTCATCAAAGTGAATTTTTCAGTACAACAGATTTAAAGCATTTAAGTAAAAAATATTGATTTTCAGTTGTTTGGATATTCATATAGCCTACAAGGCCTACTTTTTCAGTTTCCTCTACTGCTAATAATCAATTGTGAAACATTTCATGCAGATCTAATGCTCAAAATAGTTCTTAAAGGCAACTAGAAAAAGGGATCTTAAATCGCTCATGTAGTAATGACAAAGAGCCCACAGGAGGGCCCTTTTCTCCACTCCACCTCGCAATACTTAAAATTCCTGACTTTTTCCTAACTTTTCCAGACAATTTTCTGAAAATTCCTGACAAAAAACCAGATTCATCACAAGTAATTTGGTAAATTCTCTTAAATAACTTGTAAAGTTTGTAATATATACAACTAATTTGATGTACAGTATTTTTGTTATAAAATGAATTTTTCCAACTAGAAACCTAGGTACCATAAATTCCCAACTTAATGACCGGTAGACATCCTGAAACAGTTTTTCTTCTGTTCTTCCCCAATAATAAAATATCACTCTTACCAATCACAGCAGTTCTGTTTTTTCTTGAAGCATAAACTTCAGCATCAGCCTCAACTGTCCATTACCTGTCACGTCTAAAGTTCACCCAGTGAACTGTTGCAACATGGGACTTGACTTTTTTACTAGTTTCAATCTTATGACACAAGACCGACAACCTTTTGGTAAAATACACTTGAGTACTATTAAACTGAAAGCAATTGCATAGCTTGGATACAAAAAAATATAGTTTCTGTTTTTATATAAGTTTGAATTTTTAAACGGTGTTTTCCCAAAATTCCTTTTTCCCCTTTGGATTTTTGTTCATAATTTTTAATAAATAAAAATAGACATGGGACTTGCACTTAATTGTTAAAAACTCGTTAAAAAGGGGGAAAATTGCAAATACATGGTAAGTTATATTAATAACTTGAAATCGGAAATTACAGAAAGAGTATGGAGAAAATGACACATAGTAAATTGTAAATTACTTTACTGTACCTCCATCTGAACTAGGTTTATTTCCATCTTTTCCACTTGCAATTTTTTTCAGTACTTCAATTACGTCTTGAGTAGCCAAAGTAGCATCAAATCCCAAAAAGGCATCCTTTAATGCTTGCTCAAATTCTCCTTTAGTATAGGTTTCAGTTTTTTTAATGAATTCAGGTAGATTTTTCGAACAATACTCAGCTACTTCATGGCCACCATGACCATCGTAAACAGCAAAAAGTGATGAGTTTTTGTCAAAATCTAAAATACAGTTATGGGCATCCTGTAAAAGAAAAGCATCCTTCAGTAAAATTTACACTTAACTGTAGCCTATAGAATACAATTGACTAAAACTCAATTACCTATTATGTTAAGTGAGCCCTATTCACTATAAACCTTGAGTACTTGCTCCCTATTTTGTGACACAACTACTCGTGCGGGGGTCTGTCAAACCCCAATTTATGAATAATGAGGCCTAATGTTGATAATAAGGAAAGTGGAGCATGACTGCATTTATTAGTATTTAACAAAAAATAAACTGTTTTTAAAATACTCCTTTATAGTTGTAAAACAAATTTCTCGTAGCTACCATATTTATTTTTAACCCGGCAGAACTGACACTGATTTGAAAACGTGAGAACTGACTCACGGTCTTTTAGACCAGGGTTTAATAAAATGCCACATATATTGAATAAATCAGTATTTTATTTTTCAAAAACCGTTCACATGTCTTTCTTATTAGTTATTCTAAGATTTTACACTGTAAACAAGTGTTATAAAAAAAATTGGATTTTCACTTTTACATAAAATTGTAGTTTGGCCTACTTAGTGGAAAAGAAATAAATCCAATTGAACATTTAACATTTGTTAACAATCTATTTTTAACTCAAAATTAAATATATTTTAATTTATAAGTTTTAATTTATGTATTTATTGTTTATAAAAAATAATAAAAATGTTTGAAAGTCTAATGAACAACACACGTTTATTTGATCAATCATGAGAAATGTAAGGTAAGCTTACATTATTTTACTAATATATTATAAATATGTATGGAAAGTGTGTAATTATATTTTAATATCTTTGTGAATATATATTTTTATTTTATAGAATAACATTTAGGTAAATCCTATTATAAAAAATTACAAAAAGTGTGATATTATTCATAAAACTCCTGCAGATACACTAGTAAAACAGATTACAATATATGGGTTAAGAAAAACTCTAATCTTTTTTACATTCCCTAAAAAAAAATGCAAAAGATATGTGCACATCTATCTGCTAACTTATTTTTGGTCCAAGGGCACTTTACTCTGAATCACTAGTAGTCAATTGTTTCTTCTCCTCCTTCGAAGCAGCCGACACAATGAAACACGGTGTGTTCCTTGCACACAAATCCGGTGCACATTATACATCTTGTTTTACTTTTGCGATTTTTCCTCCAATCACACTTGAAGCATCTGCCTTCAGTCACACCATCATCAGGAAAAGCAGCTCTGGCCTGAGGTCTTTCCAATCCAAGGAGCCGACAAATCAACTCTTTTGTGAGTCTAGGTGTTGCATTGATGGAGATCCTAGTCGTCATGTAGTTTCGGCACAACTCCAGTCCCAGGCTCTTCAGAAACGATCTGTCAATTTCCTGTCCACTGTTAGCCTTGAAAATAATGTATGCATTCAGGGCGGTTATGTTTAGTAATGCATAGAATACTGTCATTGACCACCTATTTGTCGTTCTTGAGACCGAGTAATGTTCCTTGTACCCATCCACTGTGTCTAAGCCTCCCTTGCTGCTATTGTAGAACAGAACAATTTCTGGCTTCCCAAAGGTACGTGAATCGACATTCCTGTCCGTCATATCATCATCATGCATTGAAGACATTAAAATTACATTTTTCTTTTTTGTTCCTTTGTAAGAATCCATTGTACATCCATCTCTAAATGCAAACTTTGAACCTCCCACTGGCATGTCTTCAGCGTCAATAAAAGCACGAGGAATTTCCCTTTTGTCTTATCAAAGAGTTCCTACAAGTGAAAGTCTATTTTCACACAACAGTTCATAGCAGAGAGGGATAGAAGTGAACCAATTGTCTGTGGTTACATTTCTACCACTTCCAGATATTGGTATCATACGTTTGACAATACTTTTTCCTGAGTTGTCTACTTTGTGGGGCCCGTGAGGCTGCTTTCCAGCATATATTTCAAGCTTACTGGTATAAAAGGTTCTAGCATCACAAAGTGCGAATATTTTCACCCCATATTTGGCAGGTTTGTTCCGAATGTACTGTCGAAAACTACATCGGCCGCAAAATGCCTCCAACATTTCATCGACTGTAACGTATTCACTCAATACATAATTGTTAATATTTTTATCAACAATTTTTTCAAATAAAAGCCTTATTGGGGCTAGTCTGTCTAGTGTCTTCCTCTCTTCCCTTGTGTTTATGTCGTCAAATCGTAGAGCACGCAAAAGAAACTGAAATCGCTCACGTGACATAGCAGCTTGAAAAACTCTACACCAAATCCAGCATCTGACCACAAGTCCCTCAAATTTTGATGGGATGATTTTAGCAAGCCGGCAGCAAATAACAGCCCAAACAAAGCTTTTATTTCTAGTGAATTTGTCAATTTGCAGTTAATTTCTCTTGTAAAGTTATCTTTATTTGCTTCAATCCAAATATTTGTATTAGCTGTTATATCGTCAATAATTTCGTCTGTAAAAAATAGTTGCCATGTTTGAATAGGGGTTGTGGCAACTTTTGTTTCATTGGTTGGATGGCCCATTCTCATTCTCAAAATATTTCTATTCCTAGCTAGAGATTGTTGTGTTGGCTGTATATCCCACAAAGATTTGGAATCTTTAGATATATACGCCAACCTACCATCCATTCTTGCAATTACCAAATTCTGCAGTCTACTCTTTATTGGAATATTTTCCAAATCATCTAAATCTTTTTCCAGTAAATTATCTGGAATCTCCTCTGGATATGAGTTTCCCTATCATTGTCACTTTGGTCTAAAACTAAAATACCTTCTAGACCCTCAATGGCATCGCCATCATTTTTTTTTTTTTTTTTTTTTTATCAGGGTCATTGTCATTGAACAGTTCCCGACGAAAAGTTCCAAGAGGTCTTGATACATTCTCGTGGTTTTCTTCATGTTCAACACTCAATAGAAGTCTATTGATCCGATTCCGTTCCTCGGAGTCCATGATTTCACCAATATTACGAACACATCATCAGTTAAAACTGTCACAAATTTATAACACGGAAACTGACACACGGTCAAATGCACCGCTTGTCAACCGAATCGTCCACTGCACTGGATGTGCGAGTTGGACAAAGACGGGAAATGTGCATTCTGTTCCTGGAAAGAGGCGCATGAGGTACGGTGACGGCGAAGACTGCCAACACCCAGGAAATATTGTTTTGATCGGAAAAACTTACACCCCAGTCTTTTCGACCAGTATGTCAGTTTTCCCGGGTTAAATAAAACCTAGAACGTATTATAAAAAAAAGGGCATATGGGAAAACTTTAGTTAGGCCAACCGGTATCATTTTTTTTTTTTTTTGAGGGACCAACCAACACAAATAAGTTTACAGTAAATTTTTTCTGGTTTCAAAAGGCTTATTAGGCCTATAGTAACCAAAAGTTATGAAGTAAAAAAAAATTAGGCCTATAGGTACGGTAAAAAAAACTTCCACGAATAAAATTCATTCAAAAAACAACATTTTTATTAAACTTAACTACTAACAAGTAAAAAAGAAGCAAATATTTTAAAATATTTACCAAGAAAGCGAATAAGTATTCCCAAAAACTAGCCTGCTAATACTTGATGTATGGCTAAAAACACTCTTGGCACATTCTGTTGATGTGTTGCAGACACATTGGATTGGTATTTACATTTTACATAGGAGCTGCTGTTTTAAACCAAAATAAACAAACATGTAAGAAAAATCTGTTTTTAGCGAATTTCCCTCTAAGGGAATACGGTATACTATTACCGTAGTAGTCATGGTTAGACCTACGACCGGGACCATGATACTTTTTTGTTTTGAGGTCCCTAGAAGCCAAAAACACCATTCGTTCAAATTTATATATGTATATATATAAATCCGTAATATGTGTGTCCGTGAACACAATAACTTTTAAATTTGGTACAGGGGTGTAAGCCAGCATCTACTTCATTGAGTTCGCGAACCAGAATGATCGGACCATGGAAACGGGGTTTTATAGGGTTTCAAAAGGGTTAAAAAAGGGGTTTTAGCTTTTTTCACTTTAATTTATAAAATTCAACAATTTTAACTTAAACCATTTAAAAGAGCTTAAAAAAACAAACAATCTAGTAGTTAGAAATTTTTATTTAGCTTAAATGGTTATGGAGAAAATCCAAAAACTACGTTTTCCATGTTAAATGCTTATATGGGAAATCAATAAAACCTTCTATCTTGCTCACGGTAATTATTGACATATCTTGGTAAAATTTGATGTGTGCATTCATTGCTTAACACTGAAGTACATGCAATGTACTTCATGGTTAAGCCTGATACATCGACACATTTGGTTTGATAAGCCTGGGCCTAGCTTGTTAAGGTAAAAACTTAATCAACTCTGTGAAGGCAGTGAACAACTGCTGAAAACAGCATCGGCTACTGTTAAAGTGAACGGTCATGATTAATTGCAGACTCAAATTAAGTTACAGCTCAAATCGGCGCTGCAACTAGCATTGCCAAAGTTGGTTGGCAACCCCTTTGATCTTTACTCCAGTCAGAAAACCAAATTTTGGTTGCCAAATAACTCCCAAATTCGGTTTGCAACTGCTGGTCGGCAATGCAAGTTGCAGTTGGGCGAAACTTCGTTATCCGACTCCATCGTTATTATCTATGTGGAAATTTCGATATTGCGATAACTTAATAATGATATTCCATCGATGATGCAATTACATGATACGATTACGATTTTATCACCTGATTTAGTTTAGTTCTAATATAGGCCTAATTAAACATGCATTTATACAATTAAACATAGGCTATATATTGCAAACAAGTAACTGAAAACAACAAAAACAAGTACAAATTTTAGCTAATGCATTGCCGGATCCAGGGAGGGGCGGAAAGGGCGATCGCCCCCCCTCCCTCCCCGTACAGAAACTTTTCAAGCAGTTTTACCTGGCCAATTTTATATATTTCCATAAAACTTTTAAAATATTATAGACATTGTATTTCAATATTAAAAAATAAACAATGTTTAAATGCATTTTAAGGTTGTTTTATTAATTTATAACACAATATAAATCAAAGTATGAAGGTTTTGTGCAATCTGCGTGTGCGTTGCAATCATTCAAAGTCTGCATGTAGGCCTATGCCATGCGAAGCCCCACCGTCGAGAATGTCGATCAGCGCGGCGCAATGTTGGCGAGCCCGAAGCTCCAAAGATAACATCGGTTGTTTCAGCCTGGTTCTATTTTGGTAAAAAAAACTCAATGTACTTTTAAAATGATAATGGGTGATTTTCATGAAAAACTGTTTCTTCAGGGACAAAAGTAGCCTAACATAAAAAAATGCAAAATTACGGAGATTTTTATAAGCTTTTGGACGGTGATACGGACATTCGCCGAGGTCGAAATTCTGGTTTAGCATCTCTGTACTCAGGGCCGTATTTCTAAATAGGCTGAAAAGGCTGGAGCCTATGGCGGCAAAATTTGAGGGCGGCACTTTGGAAAAAAATTTTTAAAAAAATTTTTACTCATTTTGTAACAGGAAATTCTTTAATCCCATTATTCTGATTGGAAGTGTATTCATTTGAGGAAAGGGAAATGCGTTTATGCTTTTCATATGAATTTACTCCATAAATTTGTAGCACATTTTTCATGTAGGGTAATTGTAACGACACTCGCAGTTTGTATAGGCCCAGAAAGAGAGAACTAGCGCTCTCAGTGTTTACATTCGCAACTAGTGATTTCCTTTAAAAAAAATTAATGAATTTACGAATGGATTGGCCACAAAATAGAGCAAACATATGCTTTTGATTTATAAAATAAATTCCGTCATGAAAAAAGTATTTTTTAATGAATGAAACGAAAAATTTAGCAACTTGCCAAGTGTAGACGTTCCCCCAAACAACCAAACTTTCGCCAACATCACAAGCAACAGTTGTAGTTTTGAGTTTACACACCAGGGACTTCTAACAAGCTCCTTCTACCAGAGACTTTTCACGTTAGAATGTCACAACTGATAATGTTAGGTAGGTATGCTTACTCTATGATGTTAGACTGTGACGCTGTCACAAGAAACCTTTCAAACTTCTACTGCTTTTTCGGTAAAAAATGTGTCAATCGGCGATGACAGAGGCGGCTCTAAGATAAAAATATTTAGTAGGCAACTTACGGAGTCTTAATTTTTTTTTAATTAAGTTTTATTTTAAGACATAAGTCGTCATGGCGGCGCCGCGCTGTTGGCAATTCGTTAGTTTGTCAAGTGGTGAATCGTATTTGCTATGATTAGAGTCCTATTATTTATTTTTTCGTAAGTTTTAAGTTCACTTACACAGAAAAGTGCAGGCCTATGTAAATTTATTAATTGTTGAAACTGAACAAAATTTTCATTAATTCCAATTTCAATTTAATTTAAAGTCGTTGGAACTATGTTTTGTAGCTTGTGACAAAACCAACATTACTATTGGGCTGACAGTTGCGTCTATACTGCCTTGCCTGTCCACTGTTGTGGCTATGGCCTGTGAAGTTACTTTTTGATCATTTGTGTTATGATTTTTGGTTTAAATACTTATTCAATTAAAGAATACACAGATCATAAAATTCTTTGAAATTGACATAGTTTTTGGTATATTGAGTCATAGATGTTATCTGCGGCGTTATTTAAAGAGTATGCTAAGTGACAATGAAAAATATGTGTGTCTGTCCCTAAGTAGCGGGAGGGGGCGGCAGAAAGTGGATAGCCTACAGGCGGCAAAATCCTAAATCCGGCCCTGTCTGTATTATCGCAAACATTGCAAAAAAGAACTTATAAATAACCTAAGCAGTGCCCATATAGGTTGTGGCATTGATTTTGTATATATAAGCTTACAATATAGCTGTTTCTTGGAACTAGTTCAAGAGCAAACTCCGGGAATCGGTTATAGGCCTATGGGTCAAAATAAAGAGAAAATCAAGAATAAATTTTTTTCCAAAAACGCTTTGTATAAAAGATATCCGCCATTTGGTATTTTTTACAAAATAATTGTTATCTTCAACAGTTTTTCACCGATCTTTATAAAACTCGGTAAGTATGTATAAATAAAAGAGACCTAATATAGAAAAATTCAACGTGGTCCAATTAAAAATTTCAAAATGGCGGACGTTTTAGTATAAACTTTTTCCGTTTTCCAGCCATTTTAAATTAAAAGTTTAAAACGTTCGCAATTTTGAAATTGGACCACGTTGAATTTTTGTTCTACAGTAGGTCTCTTTTATTTAAAAATAGGTCCTACTTCCCGAGTTTTATAAAGATTGGTGAAAAAATGTTAAAGATAACAATTATTTTGTAAAAAATACAGAATGGCGGATATCTGGCCTAAACAAAGCGTTTTTGAAAAAAAAAAAATTATTCTTGAATTTATCTTTATTATGACCCATATAACCTATTCACGGAGTTTGACACTTTACTTATGGGACACCCTGTAGTTCCGTCTTTACAAATAAAATGTGACAGTGACAGCACATTGATTAGTAAGTATGATTGGAAGATCTACAACTCCTTGATAATCTTTTATGTCATCTATAAGAAAAAACAGAAAGTAACCAAGCAAGATTTTTTTACTTAGGCCTAGTTGTGAAAAAGCAGTTTAACTTTTCGAAAATACAGTGCGCTTACATCTTAATAGTTTGTAAACTCTTTTAATAAATAAATTTTATATAAATATAACTGGATGATTAATACTTTTCATTTCCAAATATGCCCTTTAATCAGTTTTTACAATTAAAACCTAGGCTAGACTGCGTTGAACTAAAATTTCTGTTATCTTACAAAATTTAATATAAACACGTTTTAAACATAATCTCATGCTTTTACTTAAGATAAAGAGTCTAAGATTTAAATTTACGTAAATGTTCGTGGGAATAAAACCAGAGAATTCTCAAAATAAGTTGACAATGGACTCCAGACCATGACGTTTCGCTTCCTCACCTGTGTACGTGACGTCAAAGGTCATGGCACCCCCCCCCCCCTCCACCGAAACAATCACCACGATGTTTTGAGTTGCTATTGCCCTCTCATGGAAACCCCCCCCCCCCCCGTAATTCGGTCCTGGATCCGCCCTTGAGCTAATGTAACCTGTAATATTATCAAAAAACAACGCAAAATAAACTAACCAAAATTAGGCTATTAAATGTGATTAGGCATAGGTGTATCTTAATTGTGACAAGAAGCAGAATTCGTTAGACCTGAAATGGCGTCACACAAATAGTGACAAATTTGAATCAGAAACGTATTTTTTGTAATTGTATTGAAGTTTCCTTATTTTTTGTAATTGTATTTTTTGTAACATATGCGTTTTAAATGTTTCCCAACACCATTGATTTTGTTGTTAACTTATGGGTCTGTTTCACAAAATGTAACAATTTAAGTCCCAAGGTTATTGGTTGTAAATAAATGAATGAAAATGTTATAAAAATTTGTTGTATTAAACCTTACTCTGCCCTTTACTTAAATAGAATAAGTGTTTAGCTATATTTGAATTTATCAAATAATTATTACGCAAAACATAGGTCAAAATACAAGTCGCTCACTGTCACCGGTCATCTAGTCTTAAGTTACGACGCTGCAAAAATGCACGTAAACAAACAAATTCGTCTAATTTACTTCACAGCTATCGAGAACAAGACAGACAGAAAGAAATCCATAGACAAACGGGAGGATTTTCTGCAACAACTATTTATTTCGTCGAATATGGAGCTTGTCCCTCAAAAGAGCTCCTCCACAGACATCCAAATTGGAACCAGCTAAAAAAATATTACCGCTTCGGATATTTGGCGGGAAATCACTTTCTGTGTAGTTGAGAACTGTTATAAGTTGGAAGTGTGTGCTGATTGTGGAGTTTTTATTGCTTTTTATTTCATTTTAAGTGAAATAAGAGGAAAGTTTGATACCATACCTTAATTGCATTACAAGTCACTCACTCATATAAAACTTTCAATTTTCAATATGTTACCCACGAAAAAGGCGTATTTATGTTAGAAGAGTTAAAACATAACCTAACCTCAAATTAAACCGGCCTACATGCGGCTGTATGTTGGCTATTGGAGTTTAAATGTGAAATTTACAAGTCACTCACGCTCAAGTCGCTCACGTGAGTGACATAGTAAATCGTGATAAATCGTAAATATATTTAATTATATACTTTTTAATTATTGCTGGTGATAAAACACATATTTTTTTATTAAGATAGCAATTTTGTTTTAGGTTATGTGTTTTTTTATAGTGGTTTACGGCAAAACAAGAATTTGCGTGAACAACTTGTATTTTTGTATGCCTTTTGCATTAGAAAACAACTTTTTATGGGGAAAAAATTCAAATTCAGCTTAGCTGCTTTTGTTTTGAGATTAGTATAGTATGTTCAATTGATTAGGCCAAAAATTTATTTTTTATAAAGAAGTTAGTTTTTATTTTTTTCTTCCAGGAAATTAAAACATTTTGTGAAACCGACCCTTATAAACATCGCTATCAATAAAAGTGAAGGTTTATGGTTAGATTGTTAGATTATTATTACGATACATTTCTTATCCCAATATCGTTGTTGATTCGATTGTTTTCAACGCACAATTTTAATCACAAAATCGAAATTTCCACATCGATAATAACGATGCAGTCGGATAACGAAGTTTCGCCTGCAGTTGTTTTAAACTAGAAAATGCCGATAAATGTCTGCAATCACTGCTAACTCTGGTAAACGCTGCCTTATGTAGGCTGAATCAAATTAAAGGTCTCACTTAGACCTACGTCTACAGTACACTGTTGCAGAGCCCCAGCCTTAAATGGCAGGCAATTAAAATTCTTGCATTAATTTTATATTTGTCTGAATAAACCAAAACTGAATTCTTAAATCCATCAAGTTCACCATTATTCGAACAAATCACTTACTTCTTGTGAAATTCGCCAACCTTGCATAGAACTCGCACCGCATCTGACTCTATCACCATCATAATCACTACTGTCTTTCGCAGTTTTCGGTTCCGAAAGGTAGGCTCCCATATCAGATAAAATACTGAGGAATTACTTTAGATCAGCAGAACTGTAAATTGTGTACCACAAACAATATCAACTTTCAGCTACCACAACAAGTTAAAATGTCGCCATGCCACTTTGCAAGTTACCACCACGACCAGAGAAAGACCTACTTTTCACCGCCGTGACAATAACGAGTTTCACTTCCTCTTTTGTGTATTTGGTTTATTGAAAGCAGTAAAATCATAGCTATATAAAAAGTAAATTATTAGTTTAATCTTATAATTAATTATGAATTTTATCCTTAAACCTTGAACTTGAATTTTATCCACTTTAAAGATATTTTTTAATAATTAATTTGGCTATTTATTTATCAATTCTATGTCAAAGACATTGTGACTTATTTTTTATTATTGTCAAATATGCAACTTGCTGTTTTTCAGATAGATCAATACCTCCTACAGTAATAAGAGAAGGCCAGACGACTGAAATCACGGCCATCTCTTGTACAAGGCCATGGCGAGCGAGAAGTGGCAACGTTGCACAGGGAGTATTCCGCGCTCTGCCAGTAGCATTGCAGTAAATGGAGGAAGTCGTGCGCCGTTAACTTAAATCGCCTTTATTGTAATGTTTAATTGAAAAGTATAGCTTTACCTCTATGGTAATTTAGAGGAAGAGCCAAACTTACTATATAATTAGCAGCCATAACTCACTAAAAGCGGTATTTTCATTTCTAGATGAAATTATATCAGACTTGATGGTGCGCGCACGTAGCGGATAAAGCCGCGATGTGTGTTACACATAAAACCCTTATAAACAAAATTCCAAATTTAATACATAAGGAATAAATTTTGTAATTTCGATTATTTTACTAACAAGAAAATAAATGTGAAAAGGAAGCATTAAACAATTTAGCGTGTGTGGTTGATAGCAATCCATAGCCGAAATGGTCATAATCTTTTACATATTAAAATAATCTAAACATTATTTTTATAATATTCATGAAAATTAATTCTCAGAGTGAATAAAATTTCAAAACATCTAGTTTAACTATAAAATGTAATATTTTTAACTAAAACTTTTTATAGGATTCTTTTAAATTTAAAACATGCAATAAATTTAAATCTGAGTTTATTTACATTATTATTAACTTACAAAATAAAGTTTGCTTGTTTTCCATTCAAAATATAGGCTAGTAATGAATGAACGATCATATAAATTACTAAGCATACTATAGGATCAAAGAATAAAAATAACATATACTTGTTTCGTAACAACATATAGCCAACTTTAACACCGTAATAGTTTCTGAGATTGTGGCCATATTAATGACGAACATTTTGTTAAACAACTAAATAATTTGTAAATAAGTAAGTATATGTATGGATGATTACAAATAAATAATTTATTTCAAACAAATAATGGTTTAATAATTCTTTTTCAAAAATGGAAAGTCGAATATAAACAGTTAGTTGAATAAACATTGTAGTTTTATTGCAAATTGACATTCATTAAAACATGCTATATTGTTTACGTTATAATTTATCCACCAACTAAGGATATTTACAAATCTTCCATACTAAAGTGCAGTAACGGACAATAAGTACGTGTAAGTTCCATTGACAACAATATAGCGCGAGTGAAAAGAACGTTACTACGGGTAGACCAGTTGTGGGGTTGCCAGTTCGAAGGACATGGCCTTGTACTAGAGATGACCGTGCTGAAATTCATTACCATTACGTCATTTAAGTAGGCTGATGTGTTAAATAATTAGTTCCAACTCATGCTTTCGAGGGTGCTGGTAGTCCTCATATATTTTTTTTCTTTTTTTGGCTTCATGGCAATATGCCCATAGCTAGCCACAAAAAAATACAATTTGCTTGTATTTTAAAAGGACAGCTGGGTAGTGACGTAAGGTAGTCCGTTTTTTTAAACCTGATCCTTCTCGAGAAAATTGGGGTGGGGGAGGGGTTTAAACTGTAAACAAAAAATTTAAACTATAAACAACACAATTAAACTCGTGACAAACGTTTGTCAAGTATCAGATTTCCTCAAATAACGTTTTAAATAAGTTATAATATCTTTCAGTAACTCCTAGTCAGCTGATATATTTTTAAGCCAAACCTATTCCTTGTTAAAAAGTAACAGTTCTAAAGTAAACTGATTTAAAAAAACAACTGCTACCAATAATATTGTAAAACTGATACACATTATGTTGTGATGTAAAATTACCAGCTGGTATGCAACAGTGAAATAAAAAAAAAAAACAACAACAACAAAACTAAAAGGCTTCAGCCAATGGGATAGTAGCAAGTATAAACAAACCCCCTCCACCATCTCTCCCTCGAAGGATCAGGTTAAAAAACGGAATATAGTATACGTGTTGCTCGAAATCGAGCAATTTATTTAAATTAGTACAAACGTTACTTTAGCTCTAGATCAATGACATCCGACCAATCCAATTATGTGAATATCTTCAATCGCCAATAACTACACGTATTTACAGCTGATTATTAACAGATGTTTCAAATGCTTCATTCAGTCCCAATGTTATTTAAATGGGAAATTTTGAGATTTCAATGGTGAATAGCACCTTTATTTTCAGTCCGATTCTCATCAATTTTTGGCGGAAACAACTACAGACCAAGCCCTATCCAACGACACCAAAAACTTGAAAATCGGCTGAAAATTGTAGGAGGAGTTCTAAAGACAAAAAACCCTTAACGTATTAAATAAATACTAGTATACGTGTTGCTCGAAATCGAGCAGTTTATTTTAATACAGTACAAATGTTACTTTAGCTCTAAATCAATGCCATCCGACCAACCCAATAATGTGAATATATGCAATCACCAATAACTACACGTATTTACAGCTGATTATTAACAGATGTTTAAAATGCTTTATTCAATCCCAATGTTATTTTAATGGGAAATTTTGAGATTTCAATGGTGGATAGTGCTTTTATTTTCAGTCCAATTCCCATCAGTTTTTGGCGGAAACAACTACAGACCAAGCCCTATCCAACGACACCACAAACTTGAAAATCGGTTGAAAATTGTAGGAGGAGTTCTCAAGACAAAAAAAAAACCCCTTAGCGTATTAAATATAGTCCGTTTTTTTAAGCCTGATCCTTCTCGAGAAAATTGGGGTGGGGGAGGGATTTAAACTGTAAACAAAAATTTTAAACTGTAAACAACACATTTAAACTCGTGACAAACGTGTGTCGTGTATCAGATTTCCTCAAATAACGTTTTAAATAAGTTATAATATCTTTCAGTAATTCCTAGTCAGCTGTTATATTTTTAAGCCAAACCTATTCCTTGTTAAAAAGTAACAGTTCTAAAATAAACTGATTAAAAAACAACTGCTACCAATAATATTGTAAAACTGATACACATTATGTTGTGATGTAAAATTATCAGCTGGTATGCAACAGTGAAATAAAACAAAAACAACAAAAAAACCAACAAAAAAACCAAAAGGCTTCAGCCAATAGAATAGTAGCAAGTATAAACAAACCCCCTCCACCATCTCTCCCTTGAAGGATCAGGTTTAAAAAAACGGACTATAAGTATAGATATATTTTTTTAATTTTATTTGAAACACCGACGCACTCTGTGATGCGTATTTTAAGGTGACTATGACTGAAGGGGTGAGTGTGATGATTGTAATGAATCAGATGAGGTGTAGCTTTGTTACTGACAAATATCAGCTGTTTCATTTGTCAGGATCATTAATTAATAGCCCAATGACCAAAGGCAGCTGGGTCCAGTATCGAACCATCAAAAAGCACCAACTTTTCTCAGGATCGAACCGGCAGACTTCAGATTCAAAGGCGAGCTCTTTAACCACTCAGCTACCCAGCCACATATTTTTGATTTGTTTTGTACACATTCCATAAATCAGGTTACCTATGTCAAGTTATTTACCATTTTTCGTTTTTGTCTAAATTAAGTTTGATCCCTTAAAATTCTGATCTAATTCATTAGGTGTTTAATTCTAAAATTGACAAGTTCAATGTAACATTTTTATAACGTTAACTTTCATAAACACGAAAGAAATCGACTGCAATATTAATTAACTGAAACACTCATAACGGCAAATGTAACAAATCAAAACACGATTTTATTTTGTAATTCCATGATTTTAGGAATTAACCTAACCAAAAAATGGAGAAATAAATAAAAATGTGTAGATCTCATGTTGTTTTGATTTTTTGTTGCAAACGAATAGTCATGACATATGGAATTCTTGTCATTCCGACCCTGTTTGGGCTCAAAATCAACTTAAAAAATATCTGCAAATTTGTTCATGATTGGATGAGTGCCGTAAATGGAAATTATCGTTAAATGCCACCAAAACCCAAGCTAAAATATTTACACTCAGAAAAATTGAAGATGTTCCGGAATTAGTAATCAATAATGTGAATATTCCTCCTAGGTATGATTCAGTTAAATATCTTGATGTTCAGCTGGATATGAATCTAAATTGGAAAATTCATATTAACACTAAAATAGCTCAAGCACATGCCAGACTCTCTTTACTTTATCCCCTTATAAATCGAAATTCTAAATTAAAAACTAAATGTACGTTGTTACTTTATACATCTATTTTGAGGCCAATCCTTACCTACGGGTGTCAAGTTTGGGGAACTGCCAGCAAAACCCACTTAAAGAAAATTCAGACATTTTAAACCAAAATTTTACTGCCCCTTGGTTTGTTAGAAACTCACAATTGCAAAGGGATCTAGAAATTGAACCTATCGAAGAATTTACGAAGAAACTAACATCAAAATTTTACAATAACACAGTGTCATCTGATCTCCCAACTCCGGAATTTTTGATCAATTATTAGAAAATAGAAGATTAAAACGAAGAAACATAGAAGATCTAATACATTAAATAATATAGATTAATTAACACTTAAAAACTTTACATTTACACTTAAACTTGTTTCTTTTAGCGAATTTCCCTATAGGGAATACGCTATTATGGTAGTAGCCATGGTAAGACCTAAGCCCGGGACCACTTTACTTTTTCATTTTGAGGTCCCCAGAAGCCAAAAACACCGTTCGTTCATTTTCATATATATATTTATATGTGTGTGTGTGTGTGTGTGTGTGTGTGTGTGTGTGTGTGTGTGTGTGTGTGTGTGTGTGTGTGTGTGTGTCCGTGGTACCGATAACTTTTGAAGCGGACCTCCGATTTTGATGAAATTTGGTATGAAGGTGTAAGACCAGGTCTATTTTCATGAGTTCGCAAACCAGCATTGTCGGGTTATGGGAACGGGGTTTTATGGGGGTTTCAAAGGGGTCAAAATTGGGTTTTTGGCATTTTTGGACCTCAATTTGAAAAATTCATGAATTTTAACTAAAACCATTCGAAAGAGCTTAAAAAAACAAACAATCTAATATTTTGAATTTTTAACTTAGCTTAAATGGTTACGGAGAAAATCCAAAAATGTGTTTTCCATGTTATTCTTAAGGGAAATCAAGAAAACCCTATATCATACCTATTTGTTGACATAACTTAGTTAAATTTGGTAAGTAAATTATCTAAATAGGGTTTAACTTATACTTGCTAACAAAACCCATATGGCGGCAAACCTACTTACTCACCCCCATGGGGTTTATGGGGAAAATAAAAATTGTCAAAGCTTGATACAATTTTGTGTTTACATTCACCAATTATTGATTAACTTAGATTTTCTAACAACTCCCAATGGCAGCAAACCTACATACTCGATCCTATGGTGTTTTTATGGGGAAAGTAAATAATTCAAAATTCCATTTTTTTTTAACTTTTTCTGTTTAATTAAAGGTAATAAGATATAAGTACTTTGTTATATGTTATTGTCTCATGCTTGGGAACAAAGCAGGGAAGGAAGCTAATTCACTCATAAAGTTTCTTATTTACTTTTACTATTTATTTTTATTACTCAATGCATAATACAATTGACTACGTTGAAAATTTTAGGAGAATCAGCAGTAAAACTATAGACGGGACCGAAGTGAAAACGCATTTCTCTAGCAATTCATTTTGTCTTAAAGGCATTTATTTAAATATTAGAAGTTTCAATAAAAATTTTGATAATTTTTTACTGTATTTAGAAAGCTGGGGAATAAAATGGGATTTGATAATGCTGGGGGAAACGTGGCTTGATAGTGAATCTTGTGGTGTGGTGCAACTTGAGGGGTATAATATGTTTAAAACAAATAGGTGTGTAAATCGCAATGATGGCGTGGTTGTGTATGTAAGGGAAGGAGTGAATGTGAGTGAATGTAGAGAGCTGGAGCTGGGCGACGTGTTTGGTTTGAGTTTTGACGTAACTTATCTCGGCAATCGATCTGATCTGCTGATAGTGTACAGGACACACGATAGTGACCTTGACAACTTTACAGAAGCACTAAAACATTATTATCACAACATGACTAGGAACAAAACTTACATACTGATGGGTGACACTAATGCCAACCTATTAGAGACGAATAAAAAAACGGAACGCTACTTAGATGTACTCTTTGAAAAAGGCTTCATGTGTGGTATTAATGAACCCACTAGAGTCTCTGGAAATAGTAAGACATGTCTAGACCATATTTTTGTCAATCACTCTGACTCAAGCGATCTAAAGACAACTGTGATAATTAATGACGTAACTGACCATTACTGCGTTGCTTTCGAACTAACACTCAAACATTCAAGTTCAATTTCCACAGAATATATTCCTTTATCTTACATTGACAAAGCTCAATTGGTGGAACTGGTTGATAGTTGTGACTGGACACAAGTTACCAACATTGCTGATGTAAATATGTCGTGTAATAAACTTTTTTCTCTTTTGAAGGAATTTAGTGAAAGTTCTAAAAAATTTCAAACCAGGAACAGTCATAAATTGAAGAAAATAAAACCGTGGATTACAGAGGGGTTAATAAAATCAATCAAAACAAGAAATAAACTCAGTAAAAGATTAAAAAGTCAACCATTTAATATTGAATTAAAGCGGTTTTATATCTCTTATAGAAATAGATTTAACGTTCTTATTCAAAGAACTAAAAATAATTATTACAGATCAAAACTAATCAACTCAAATAACAACCCTAAAATTATTTGGAAAACAGTAAATGAAATTGCAGGTAGAAAAATAAAAAAAGACATTTTTCCAATTGAACAATTTACCGTTAACAAAGACTTTGGACACGGTGACCGAAGGCGGCAGGTGGCCGACGAGTTCAATGAATATTTTTCCCAAGTCGGATACAACTTGGCCTCGAAAATCAACTTAAGCGTCCACGTGTCGTCAATGACGAAGACTACACGATCGATGCTGATTTCACTCTTAGCACAATCACTGAGGACCAGTTACTGCACTATGTTACTAGCCTGCGCGGCGGCTCAGCTCCGGGCTGCGATGGCATATCGGCAGACTTTTTAAAGCAACATTTCCAATCGCTATGTGGCCCTTTACTCCATATTATAAATAGAAGCATTGTGTCCGGCGTGTTCCCCGATGCCCTCAAAGTTGCCAAAGTCATTCCTCTGTATAAATCCAATGATAATTCAATTAAATCCAACTATCGTCCGATCAGTTTGTTAAGTGTTTTTTTTCAAAAGTATTAGAAAGAGTCGTCAAAGATCAATTAGTCAAATATTTAGATGTTAACTCAGTAATGACAGAACACCAGTTTGGGTTTCGGAGGTCTAAAAACATATCTGACGCGCTTTACAAAATCACAACGGATATAAATTTTTCTCTTAGTAAAAATAAACGTTGTCAAATTTTATTTTTGGACTTAGCCAAGGCTTTTGACACTGTGGATAGACATAAGCTAATTGAGAAGTTAAACCTTATAGGGATCAGGGGTTTGGCATACAACTGGTTTAAAAGTTACTTGGAAAATCGGAGACAGATTACATCAATTAATGGGATTGACAGTGAGGCTAGAAGTATAGATTATGGGGTAATTCAGGGTAGTACAATGGGTCCTTTACTTTTTTTAATCTATATTAACAACTTAGCAAAAGTAAATATTTCAGGTAAGCTGTATCTATTTGCCGACGATATAGCCATTCTGCATGAAGGTGATAATTGGGATTCCGTATTCGAAGCTGCCAAGAGGGACCTATCTCAAATAAAATCTTGGTTTGATAATAATTTATTAACACTCAATATATCAAAAACCAAGTGTATGCCAATCGGTCTTACAAATAGTACCGACACGACAATCAACGGTCTTAAACTTCATATTTGTGGGGATATTCAATCAGAAAATTGTGATTGTGAAATCATTGAAAGAGTAAATTCGTATAAATATTTGGGTGTCATGATGGACAATAGGATGTCATGGACAATGCATGTTAAATTTATTAATAGCAGACTTAGAAAATTAATATATGCTTTTAATCAACTCAGTAATATTTTAACACCATCGGAAATTAAAGTAATATACTATGCTTATGCACAGTCAATTTTAGAGGGGGGAATATTGGCATGGGGTGGGGCTTACAAATCAACACTTAACCCTCTGTTAGTAACTCAAAAAGCAATTCTTAAGGCAGCGATGGGGAAGTGTCGGCGGTATCCGTCGGATGCTTTGTTTGAGGAGATCAAAGTGTTAGACGTAAGACAAGTTTTCATTAGAGCAGTTATTTGTAATTTATTTAAAAACGCTAATAGTATTTTACAAATTTCAACCCACTCGTATCAAACTAGAAATACAGTTAACTTTGGAATTCAAATTCCCAAACTCTCTAAATCCTTTTCAACAACGAACACTTATTACATTTCACATATTTTGTATAGAAATCTACCAGACTTTTTAAAAAATTCAGCTTTATCTTACATGGTTTACAAATCAAGAGTAAATAATTGGCTTCATACGATTGGAAGGGTAAACTCAGAAAACTTGATTACTTAAATTTACAGACGTTAGGCTGATATGCCAGGAATGTGTGGAGAGAGAGAGAGAGCGCGAGTGTGTGTGTGTGTGCGTGTGTGTGAGTGCGTGTGTGTGAGTGCGTGTATGTTTGGGTCCGTCTGTCCGTCTGTTGAGTGGTACTTTTTGGGGGGGGGGGGGAAGGGAAGGGGGTAAAATCCATCATCTATTAAATAAATGCCAAGTAGGAGCATTTTTTCGCTTCGGTTACTGTTTATGGTTTGAACTTTAATTGCTTTTTTTCAAAGCATTCTCCTAAATAATTACATTTAAATCCAAGTTCTACTTTTTTATAGTTTTAGTTTCCTTCTTTTTTCTTATTTTATTTTTGATTAATATGTAATACCAAATAACAGCTCAAAAAAGATTATATATACATTTTTTTTAATGATAACGTCTCATCTTGCTCTCACGCACGGGCTACTTGTAGCCTATGTGAGATGTATTTCCTAAGCTAGCCATCAATTTGTTAGGTTAGTATTAAGAAATCCTATACTCTTATACGAGCAATGTTTGCTTGTTTGCTTGCTTGCACAATTATCTCAAAAACGGCTCCGACGATTTCCTTCAAATTTTGGAATATGGGGGTTTTGGCCACCAGAAATCGATTGGAGCTGGTCCCATAGCTGGGAAAAATCCGGTTTTCGCGCTAGAGCCCTTCAAAGATCCCATGTTATTATTATGGAAAATTTTTAACTGAACAAAAATCAGCTGATAACTGTAGATAAAATAAACCAATGTGTTACATCTTTAACCTGTGGTTTTAGGAAAATCATACCAATGTGCACCAAACCTTCCGCCTGGCGAGTGAGCGGAGCGAACGAGCTTTGTGTGAGAAACGAAAGTAATAATTTTACCGAGCTTAAGCTCGGTCCCCCTGGTACTATTTTATCAATGACAATCAATAGGTTACATACCTCGTCTAACAGTTCATAATAATCGCATCCACGACATGTTTCGCTGCTACAGCAGCATCCTCAGGTGTCACCACCTGCTGTAGTAGTAGTGTCTGCTGCTGTAGCAGCGAAACATGTCGTGGATGCGATTATTATGAACTGTTAGACGAGGTATGTAACCTATTGATTGTCTTAAATTCACAGTTCAGGGGCTAAACAATGGATTTTAATTTTATCAATGGCCCATGTTACATTGTATTAATATGTATTCTCGAAATAAAGCTGTTTTTGATTTGATTTGATTTTTCCATTGGAAATTCCCTGAGTACGCTGGTCTGCTGCGACGGGGGTATTTAGTCAAGAGGTGCCAATTGTGTTTCCTCAACATGTTATTTAATATTGTACGTTAATATATTATGTTTATGGTACAGTGTAAAATACGTGAGTGTTGATCCTGTAAATAAAGATATTTGAAAAAAAGAAAAAGAAATCCTTGTAGACTCACAGCAATACCTCCTAGAATAATAAGAGAAGGCCAAACGACTGAAATTCGTTGGTACGTCATATAAGTAGGCCGAAGTGTTATGTTTTGAAGTAAGAAAACAGATGTGCTACTGTCAGTCAACGGGGTTTCATCTTAGTCCATGGAGATAGCTCCAAAAAGAGCCATAATATTTCAGTGCTGGATACTGGTCTAAAAGTTTTTTACTCTGCTTCTACATCAAATGGTATTTACAAAACCGCCGGGAGACACTCTCTCAATAGTCCGGATCACCCCCATATGACGCCATCAAAATGGCGGCCAACCAAATTTGCAGTGTTTTAGTTAAATACTTATTACTGCCCACCAAGTCAACCAATTTTGACTTTTAATGGGTCGTTTTGTAGGTATTAAAATTCTGCAACTGTTAATACCCTTAAAATACCCATACTCTTTTTGATGATCGAGTCAAAAATGGGAAGCGATCAAATTTTGTATTAAAATCATATTACTGAAAACAAAACAAAAAAATAGTAACTCCCGATCCACTCGACCTTTTGAGGTCTGGTTTGTGGCAAATTGCTCAAAATAAAAAACGCCCTTCAAAATGATATGTCATATGACGTAGCCCAATGCAGTTTTCCTGACGACCTCTACTATAGACGTCCCTAAAGGAAGTCTTGGAAAAAACTTCATTGGATTACGTCATATGATCCATCATTTTAAAGGGCTTTGCATTCTGAGGAATTTGTCACAAACCCAACCTCAAAAGGTTGAGTGGATCGGTAGTTATTGCATTTTTTGTTTTCAGCAATATGATTTTAATTTAAAGTTTGATTGCCTGCCATTTTTGACTTGACCATCCTTTTGAGGCCGGGTTTGCGGCATTGTTCTCTATTCTTCGAGACCGTTAATTTGATGTACATATTGATCTATGCTTACATTTAAGATTTTCTTCTGACTCCTTGTGGACCGTCCCCCTTGGAGGTCCAAGGATACCAAGTACTTTATAGGAAGTAGTCTTAGTCACTCAAAATCAATTTGTAAAGTTTTAGTTTTGTTACTTAAATACTTTTAAAAGTATTAAATCGTTTCAAGACTTTTTCCACCCTGTATATTAAATATTATAGCAAAATTAATAAAAACACCAATTATTTTATTAAATTATTACCTATATTCTTATTTCTATAAGGGTTTCGTCTGTTACGTCGCTTTTTCTCTCGACCTACTGAACCGATTTTTAAGATTGAGGTGTCATTTTAAAGCTTAGGATATACCGCAGTGACGAATCGTAATTAAAAAGGTCATATTGTTTCGGGCTTCGTCCCCCTCGCCTTTGATTTATTTCTAGAGGGCGCTTTAAAATGTTGACCTACTTTTATTGCAAGTTTTTTAATGCGAATTGTAATTTAACAGCTGATTACCTTCAGATGAATTTTAAAAGCCAGATAGTAAACAAAAATAGATCTCTGTCACTTCATAGCCAACATACATGTTCTTTAGGTGAGTTTCTCTCATACAGAATCATAAAATGCGCAATTTGCGCACGGGCCACCTCGTTTATAAAAAAGATTATGGGTATTTTAAGGTTATTAACAGTTGCAGAATTTCAATACTTACAAAACGACACATTCAAAGTCAAAATTGGTTGACTAGGTGGGCAGTAAAAAGTATTTAACTAAAACACTGCAAATTTGGTTGGCCGCCATTTTGTTGACGTCATATGGGGGTGATCCGGACTATTGAGAGAGTGTCTCCCGGTGGTTTTGTAGAAGCAGTGTAAAAAACTTTTAGACCAGTATCCAGCACCACAAAGTCAATGCCAGCACTGAAACATTTTTTTGCTTTCTCCACGGACTTATGACCACAGTATCTAGAAACTTATTTGTTTACAAACAACGAAAAATCAAAACAACATTAGATGTTTTACCGATTTTTGGGGACAACCAGCACCCTCTAAAGCATGAGTTGGAACTAATGATTTAACACATCAGCCTACTTATATGACGTAATGATCTTCAGTTGTCTGGCCTTCTCTTATTACTCTAGTAGGTGTTGCTCACAATACCTCATCTGTTTTCAATTTCTTACATTATAACATAACAAATCAGCCCATATTCTAGATACTGTCAGTGAATAAGCCTACTTAAATGACGAAATGAATTTCAGTTGTTTGGCCTTCTCTTATTATTCTAGGAGGTGTTATATAGATACCCCTTTCAGGGTAAGATCGGTAAAGTAAAAGCATAACTGGTTTTCAAGGTCTTCTATTCAACTTTTTTGCTTTCCGGATATGAAGCGTTAAAACTAGCGATGAAAATCAAGCTAAAGTACGACAGAATAAGGTTATAAGATTTACTATGTAGCTATGTAGGTTATTGACTTTAATGCTAATGTTAAGAAGCAATATTGCAACGTAAGATATAGAAGAAATACCCCCCGTCGCAGCAGACCTGCGTACTCAGCGAATTTCCAAATTATTAATATTAATTTTGACCAGCTAAACTTGTAAACAAAATTTCATCACGTGCTCATAAATAGGGAAATAAATGTCTATTCTCCTTAAGATAAATATAGGGAAAGAGTATGCAGGTATGCTGCCATGGGGGACACTAAAAGTAGGTTTTTAGCACAGAAAAAATTTATTTCGACCATATAAAGACATATAGTAAGTTTCATCAATATCTGTCCATAAATAAAAGAGTTTGCCTATTCTCCATATGATTAACATGGGAAAAGAGTATGCAAATTTGCTGCCATGATAAGTACAAAAACCAGGAATTTTACCTTAAATGGATGAATCTCAACCAAATGAAGCTAAATACCAAGTTTCATCCAAAAATATTGGTTAATAAGTGAAATATTAACACATCCTTATTCTCCATAAGATTAACATTGGAGCCCTAAAAGACAATGTACTGTCTTTAGACTTTGTAATATCTCGGTAACCAATGGAGATAGAGCAAAGCTTCAAAATACTAAATTGTGTGTTTTTTTGAGCTAAATCCAATGGTCGAAATAAAAATTTAAAATATTTAAAATTTACATATGAAAAATGCAAAAAACCCATTTTTGGGGTACAAAACCCCCCAAAACTACCCCTTCCGGTAGGTCGATATGTCTGGTTTTCGAACTCATCCGAATAAACGTAGGATTACACATCTCTACCAAATTTTGTGTCGATTGAACCATTTTTACGAAAGTTATCGTGTCTAGGGACACATACATATATACATATATATACATATATATATATATATATACATATATATATATAAAATTTTTAATGACTATTATTTTTGGTCTCTGGGCACCTAAAAACGAAAAAGTAACATGGTCCCGGGCTTAGGTCTTACCATGAGACCTACGGTAATAGCTTATTCCCTATGGAAAATTCGCTAAAAAGAAAAAAGCTATGAAAAATAATTGAAGACTTGAGAAAAGTTGTGAAACAGATTAAAAACTTAATGTAAATTCTTCAAACAATGTAAATTCCCATACAATTTAAATTATTGTCAGCAGAATAAACTTAATTATTCTTATTACTATTACCATTATCGTTACGATACCATATTACAGCATTTTACATAATAACATACCGTAACATTAGATTAATCATAAAAATAACAACTAATAAAAAAAATAAAAAATAGAGGGATCACTAACCCGTGGTCTCTTGGATCTCCGAAGTATAAGAACCTACGGAAGTGTTTATCTTTACAAACTGAGTACCAGGAGGACCGAGCGTTGCTCGGTGAAATATTAGTAAATTTAAATATCAGAACATAAACAGCTGTTACATTTCTTTTTGAAGTTCTGAATGTACTTCTTGTTTATATGTTGTTAATTCGTTGCCAACATGGCAACCCATAAGCCCAATGTTAAAATTTTGTAATTTTAAACTTTAATTTTTAGCAAAATTAGATTTTCCCTGGGGGCGAGACCCATCTCAATCGTATTTTTAAGGTAAAACTAAGTTTATTCCAAAATTTGAAGGAAATCGTCGGAGCCGTTTTTGAGATAATTGTGCAAGCAAGCAAACAAGCAAACAAGCAAACATTGCTCGTATAAGAGTATAGGATTATTTTGAGCTAGTTGAACAGCAAGGTCTGTAAAGGAAGAAGCATAACTTCTTCCCAGGTCAGCTGAATAGCTGTTTTTTGTGTTCCGGATATGAAGCATCAAAACTAAAACGGATGTCAAGTTACGTTATAATATTTATCATTACACAGCTGATTGAAAAATATAATGCGATATTTATCGTAAAGACACCATATTACTCTATTTTACATTTGGATTATTAGTTAATAACAAACCATAAGGTAATGACCAAACTAACAATCATCAATCAAGGTAAATCTAAAACCATAAATTCTACCCTATTTTGCTTTGAAATTCCTTATTCTAGTAATTTGTCGAGACAAAAATTTCCAACGCAAACGAGAACTATTGTTCTTTCCTGTAGCGTTGGCAACACTTGCAGGTAACAAAGAGTAATATGTTGGTTTTTTGATACTTTCTTAATCAACAAAAACCTCTGTGGCGACATCCACGGATGTCGCAGAAAGTGACACCATTGCTCTTAAGGGATGTAGCTCACCTGGCCCTGGCGTACAGTCACCTTGGTTGAACAACATCTACCATACTCAATCATTCTTTGGAGTGCAGTTAGGGTCAAACTGGAAAAATGTTAACCTGGCTAAAGAGCAGGGTCTGTAGAGGAAAAAGCATAACTTCTTCCTAAGGTCAGATGAATAGCTATTTATGTGTTCCGGTTATGAAGCGTCAAAACTTAAACGGAAGTCAAGTTGCATTATAATATTTACCATTACACAGCTGATTGAAAAAGCGAATGAAGCAGTCTTGCCAGGGGCACGATATTTTATCGTAACGACACCATATTACTCTATTTTACATTTGGATTATTAGTTAGTAACAAACCATTAGATAATGCCCAAATTAACAATTATCACTCAAGGCAAAACTAAAACCACAAATTCTACCCTAGTTTGCTTTGAAATTCCTTATTTTAGTAATAGTTGAGACAAAAAAATCTTCAACGCAAAAGAGAAATATTGTTGTTTTCTGCAGCGTTGGCAACGCTTTTTAACACTTTTTTAACCACCAAAAACTGTGGCGACATCCACGGATGTCGCTGAAACGGACACCATTGCTCTTATGGGATGTAGCTCACCTAGAACTACAGTCATCTTGGCTAAAGAGAGCCGTCAGGACAGGTTAGCCTGAAAAAAGTACAGGAGAGCCTCGGACCAGCTGCAGACGGCTCAATAGGACTCAATAAGACTTTATTTGCCTTTAGTTACATATTTTGCACAATAGGCTCGTCATACAATAATTACTAATACTAAAATAAATACGAAACACAAGCCATGCATGTTCAGAATGCAAGTCCATGCACTAAACAGAGAGAAAAAAATCATTTTCCATACACAAGCAATTAAACAAAATCAAACTCGTAGAAAAAGACAAAGTGAATCATGCTTGAGCAACATCCCTTTATGTGTGGGAAATTATGGTGTTGTTTGTGGTGTTTGTAATAATTAATTAATTGCATAATAGTTTTGTGATCCGCATGAAAGAATTCTGTGAGATTGTAAAAAGGATTTTGTTGGAGCCATTTCTTCATAACTATGGAAAATTTTGGTTGAGGCATTTTTCAGATTGGAGGAGGAAGCACATCGAAGAATATTTATACCTGTAACAGCAAAACAGTGATTGGTTTTTTAGAGCCTATTTCTGGGAATGAATATGTCCATGTTATGTCTGGTATCGTGACTATGTACATCATTGTTTCTAAGATAGGAGGATTGTCTGCTTTTGATCATGTTGATACACTGTAAAATGTACACATTGACTACTGTTGAGATACAGTGTTGCACAATCAGGATTTTACAATGTTCCAGAAAAACCAACTCAGGAAATCAACCTTACAGCTTTTTCAGAATGAGACCTTTTAGAGCATTATGTGCATGACTCCACAGCCTAGTGGCATAAGCCAAAATCGAATGAAAGAAGGCAAAATAGGCCTGTTTAAGAAAATCCTGAGAAAGGTCTGACGTTAAGCGTCTCAACAAATACATCACTCTGCTAAATCAGGTACATAAAAATCAATATGGTCATCCCAGGATAACTTTTACAGTATAATACAAATCCTAATAATTTTACAGATTGACTTCTCACTGTTTGAGTTGACGGACTACATATTATTTCCTTAGTTTAAGACTCATTTAAAGCTAGCCTGTTCTTGATAAACCGCCTCTAAGTAACATCTAAAGTTTCTTGGGCTATTGACGCATCAACGCGGTTATCTCAATTTTCATTTATGAAGCAGTCTGTAAGATTAAAACACAAAAAGCCTAATATTCACAAACCACAAATAATGTAACACAAGAAATAAAGACACACATTAAGCAGTGCAGCACAGATTAACACTTTTTTTTAAACACCAGCCCGTATACATTGGGTTGAAGCGCAGTTATCCCTAGTACATGTAGTAGAGATGGCCGTAGATGAAGTTGTTATTTGAAGCAGTGGCAGAAAAATTACCTACTTTAAATAGTAAAAGCTTTAATTTAAGATTGAGTTAAAATATCTAGTGGAGTCAAGTTTTTATAACATTGAAAGTTACACGATGATATATTTTTTTAGATTAAGTTATATATTTTGCTTAGGCTACCCAAAAGCAAAAGAGCATGACCAGTTCAAATCATTGTCTCGTAGTAATTACTACGGTTGACCTAATCATGTATCATGTATGTATATGTGTAATGTACGGTACTATCATCGACTAAGGATACAATGGTATCCTTTTGGTAAAATGGTATACATTTGTATCCTTAGTCAATGGTACTATCATTGTACTATCAATGAAGGTAAATATGCAACCATAAAGTCCATCATAGTTAACTTTTAAATTCCTTACTGTAGTAACGGTGTAGTAAATACAAACAATCTTTAGTGCAAAAGCAATTAATTTTATTGTTTCCTGCAGCGTTGGCATCAGTACCTAGAATAATTGTACTTGCAGGTAATAAAGAGTAAATTATTGACTATACATACAGTATCTATAGTAAATGGTATAATATAGGTATTTAAACATTGTTAAAAGTTAAATAGTTTATGGTGACAACCATAATTGTGGCTGAATATAGCTCACAAGTCAAAGAGTGCAGTCATCTTGGCTTCGTAGGCCCCGATCTAGCACACCTGCTTTTCTGCTTCGACAGGCATCTTGGGAAGCGAAGAAACCGCCCTGTTTCCCGATAGCACCAACAGAATGCGCTGAGTTATCAGTCTTAGCGGTCTTGGCATTTCCAATATCCTATATCCGTTTGCCTGTCTCACGCTTACGATCTGTTTTTGTTTCTTATCCCCTACTCTCTCCCTCTCTCTTCTACTACTTTTAAAACTCCCTCCCACCTCGCTTCGCGTCGTCGTCAGTTTGTTGTTGTGTGTATGTCGCGTCGTGTCGTAAGTTACTGAGTTTCTCTCGAGGTTAGTTTAGTCGCATTCGTCGCCGTCATTTGTTTGTGCAAGTTGTGTTTTCTATAACTATCAACATTTAATTCCCTATGTAAGGGAATAAAATTACAGATTATAGTGAGTATACCCGCAAGGAGTGATCAGCTAAGAACCTCCTTGAATGTGTTTATTTTTCGTGTAAGAAATGAAATATAAGGGTTAGCTGCGTAGTGCCTGTCGACGAACCGTCGTCATGTTAGCCTACGTCAAAAGGACGGCCGGTAGGCTTTTATCCGACCATAAAATATTCTTTTTCCTCTTATAATTTTGGACGAAGTTAACCGGGACAGTTATTTTTACAATTTTTATAAACGAAACATGTCTGGTCCCTTACTAAGGTCAGGCGAGTGCAGAAAGTTTGCTCCAAATATTTTCAACAAAACTAAGTGCACAAATTGTTTTCGTCAGAAAGAGGAACACAGCGCAGAGGCTCTAGAAAGCAACCGGGTAAGTGTTCTGTTTCTTATTGTTGGTATTGTATATGTTAATTTTGTTGGTCCTCTAGGCCTACTAATGGATGGATCTGTTAAGTCAATCTTAAGGTGGAAGCGGGAAACCTAGGCCAATCAAAAAATATCTAATTTAACTTACTAGCTTATTTAATTCTTATGCATACCAGGCCAAGGCTATACTTCGCTATCCCCTTCCATTGCTTTCTATTGAAACTTAAGGTTCACAAAAATAGTCCGATGGAAATTTTAACAGCTATGTTCTCTATCAACACCTCTCGCCCTGCAATTTTGTCATTTGTAATTAGGTTTGTGCAATGTCACATGAAAATATGTTTCTAAGTTATATAGATTTGGCGGCGAAACTTTGTTAGGCCTATCCTACTCTGACACCGTTGTCATCGATGTTAAAATTTGATTTTGCGATTAAAATGTGCGATAAAACAATTGAATTAACACGTTCGCTACCAGCCGCCGCATATATGCGGCGGTCCGGCCAATCCCACAGCCCACGAAAATAATCGTGGACTTCCCTGTAGACCGGCCCTAGTGGTTGTGACTTATGCCACAGACCACGAATAGAAACCGTCCAAAATTAGTTTTCACACTTCAAAATATCTTAATTTCATTAAATAAAAAAATATATACAATTTTCTCTTCATTTTTGGCAATTTTTTGAGCGCCGCACATTTGCGGCGCATGGTCAGAGACTAAGTGACGCATGTTAGCGTCGGCACTAATATAACCTTATTATTAGTCATAACCTTTGAAAAGCGAAAAATAAAATACGGCTTATACATAAAAACATTGTATTGAAATATTTAGTTTACAAAAAGAGTTGTTTACAATTCATTTACGTAGTATAATTATGATGTTTTACAAGTTTACAAAATGCAAATGTTTATACATTTTTCTTACACAATAAACTTTTTTCAATGTGTCATATAAGAGATTTGATGACTATTTGTGTAAAGATATATCAAATACGTTAAAAAATGTTACTTTCAAAAATACATTAAATAAAAATGTACGTAAAACATTTTCGTGACGTCAGTGATCGTTTTAGCCACAGACCAAGCGCCGCACATATGCGGCGGACTATCCCGTAGACCGCGCCTAAACTGTCTGACCATTAAAATAGACCGCACTGAAGAAATTTCGTATTTAGTATCATGTAACCATCGCCGCAGATATGCGGCGTCAGTCTATTTTAATGAGCCCAGGTGGGCTCTCAGTAGAACTCGACCGCCGCAAAATTGCGGCGGCGGGCTGTGGTTACGATTTTTTTTTTTAACATTGTGGTAGCGAACGTGTTAATAACAATATTGACGTAAGAAATGTATAATAATAATCTAACATATAGTAGTTGCCAAAATTAGAGAGACTGGAGGCAGGTAGTCCCGGCCCGTCCTAATCCTTTGTTGACAAAACATCCCCTATTGTAAAGCGGCCGACCGGTTGGGCGCAGGAAGGCCGCTCGGGTCTCGGAGGATTCTCAGAGGAGCGTCCAGTTGTGACTCCTCTTTGTCAGAGGTTTATTCCTTTTTTAAATGGTTATACAATATCGTAGAAATATAATTCAAATTTTGTTGTAATCGTCTATTCAACGCGAATCATATAAGCCGTCAATTGTTGTTGTACGTGCATTGGTTCGATTATTGGACAATTTGGCTGTGGTCAAAATTCTGAGAATTTCCCGAGACCCGGGCGGCCTTCCGGTGCCTACCCGGTCGGCCGCGTTATAATAGGGGATGTTTAGTCAAGAAAGGATTAGGACGGGCCTTGACTACCTGCCTCCAGTCTCTCTAATTTTGGCAACTACTATAACTTAACAATCGAACCGTAAACCTCCGTCACTTTTATGGACAGCGATGTTTATAACAACAAAATCAGTGGTTTAGATGAATCATTAAAAATGCATATTCCCTCAATAAAATATCCAAAAAGTCTCGTTAGGCCCTACGTAAAATAATACTGGAAGCGATAATATGTATAGGCCTAATACATGAAGCCCTTTTTAGCACAACTTCTCCCTTATTTCTGTACCGTATAACTTATAGGCTGGGTAATGTTTGAGGTGTCAAAAGATTCCCTCTTAAATTTTTAGTTTGCAGAAAGGTTTTTTTAGATTTTCTTATATACCTATTATGAGGAAGGGAATGGGCAGCCCTTTAAAGTAAATTTTTGTCCATAAGATTAACATGGAAAATAAAATTTATTGAATTGCAAAATAAAACGATGGCCTCGAGAGGGGAGAACATGTGCTCATCATATTTCTCGACCTGTTACTTCCTTCGTCCGACCCGTAGAACCGAAGAGGCCTGGGTCCGGTTACTTTTTTCTTCTAGTCTAATTGAATTCTTTCATCCACTGACATTGTCCAATCAGGAATGGGTAAGGATTGTAGAGTGTTCAATAAGGAATTAACAGTTAAGAAAGATCAGGAAGACTAGTGTAACATTGTTTTAAGAGATGTGATTTTTATACACTCTTAAACTTATTGTAACTATTTCTTTGGTTGCAACTGGAAGTTTAGAAAAAAAACTTGAAACCAGCATAGTTTTAGAAAGCTTTGTATTGTGTGCATCATGAGACACTGCTGCACCAGTTAGAAACATAGGCATATACGGGCTTTGCCATTGAGATAGCTCGCGTCCTACCTCAAGGGCAGAGCCCAAGGTGTACCTCAGGGATCCATCCTAGGGCCAGTGTTATTTTTTATTTATGTCAACAGTAGCAGTTCATCGATCCAGAATGGAAAGGTGATTCAGTATGCAGATGGGACAAAAATCTGCTTCAAAGCCCAATCAAAAAAGACTTGGAGTTGAAATATTTCTTTGATCCGAATCTGTGCATTCAGATGTTTTCCAAATTTAACCTCAAAACATACCTCCAAATCAAAATATTGAATTTTGCCTCCGACAGCAAACCTGTGGCCAGAGAAAATTGCATCGATGGTGGATGACGACCTCCTAGTAGAAATAGATTCGGGTCTTTTTTGGAATGTCCCCGATTTTTAAACAAATTTTCTATTGACAGGGTGTCTACTGGTCACTGAAGTCACCAAAAGTCACCGAAAGTCACTGATTTTAATCAATGGTCACCGAAGTCACCAAAAAGTCACTGATTTTAATCAATGGTCACCGAAGTCACCAAAAAGTCACTGATTTTTCTTTAAAATGCAAGAAAAGTCACACATTTTTAGTATAAATTGCGAAAATAATTTCGATTGTGAGCAAAAATTTTGTGACTGTTACAATTTCCCCCCAACATTTTCTATCTTAAAGACGGAAAAGTCACACATTTTTAACAATTTTAACCCCCAAAAGTCACCAAAAAGTCACTGATTTTTTTATCTCCTTGCAGTAGACACCCTGATTGAGTTCCCGGAAATGGTTAAGACACGACTGGTAGTCAAGTGGGAAGTTATTTATCGTGATCGTTATCAGTAAGATTATCTTTGGGTCCTTCACTTGCTTATCGGTAGGCTGATAAAAGGTTGCGCGCGTGGCTTACATATTCAGTCGGCTTACATATTCAGTCGTCATCATGTTTCTAGTTTATAATTTTATCCTGCAGTACATTCCTTAGACATGTTGAAGGCAATAGAAAATTGTTTAAAAATGCGGGGACATTCCAACCTAACCTAACCTAACTGCCCCGCGGGTCAATCGCGGGATAGCTGTGGGACAGCCTAGGTTAGGTTAGGTTAAGTGTCTTAACCATTTCCATTATGTGGGAACTCAATAGAAAATTGTTTAAAAATGTGGGGACATTCCAAAAAAGACCCATAGGCCTGGATTCCATTCAATTTTTGGGAATGCATTGACAAAGGTCTCTCTTGGGGAGATTATGTTCACCATATATGTGCAGTTACGTCTGGTATTTTCGCCTTACGCAACCTATCAAAATTTTGTTCCCAGAATGTACTGTTCATAGCCTACTTTGGCCTTAACTTATCTACCCTCACTGCTACATATGGAATATGTCTCTGGGGTAAGAGTATTTAGGCTGCAGAAAAAGGCAGTGAGAATCATTTCAAAATTGAACTCTCTCAAGAATGTCGTGTAGCCCAGGGATGCCTTCAGGGAGCTTTTAATAAGTACTCTCCTTGCTAGCGCTCTACGTTTTTGAGATGGCTGCAAATATAGGCTTACATGCTGGCTTGTTCTAAGCAGTCCCATTCGACAATACAGTTTTATGGGTAGGGGATTATGGAGAACAACAGCACCGAACCGTGCTGTTGTTCAGTACACCCTTGATACACTTTTTTTTAATATGGTAGTAGCCTACATTATTCCGGTGCTACTTCATTGTGGTGCTTCAACTATACTGATGATGTTCTCTAGAGGCACTATGCACAAGTCTTTACATACTATACATTAAAACTTCCGTCAGTCAATGTTGTTCACACATTATACATATATAGACGTCATCTACAAAATAAGTAGTGGACTTTTCTATCTTCTGATATGATAGTAATATTAAATTCTTTTAAAGAGTCAATAAAGAATCAAATATAAAACACAAATGGTAAAAGTTGTCATTTAATTTTTTTTTATCAAGGGGATATGTCTCGAAGTTAAAATTTGACACAATGTGATAAAAAGATACATAGAGTGTAATTTTATGTACAATGGTTCAACTTAAGATGTTTGCATTTTTTATAAAATAAAAAGTTTAGTGGTTAAGAAACTTTACAAAATAAGCTTACTGTAGAGAAGCAGTTTTAACCTTAATATCTCTGGCTGGGAAACTTCAATGAATAAAGTTCTGTATATTAGGCTAAAAGCCATTTTTGGGAGTAAGTGCAGTAGCCAAAATACAAAATTAATTATGAAGCAAAATAGTAGGCTAGGCTGAATCTATGCAATTAAGACTTTGATTTTATAAATAAGTTGTTGCTTTTGTTAAGAGACATTACAGTATACAATTTTATGATATTAAAAGATGGCTCACAGAAGTTTTAATTTATAAAAAAATATTAAATTCCTTGCTACAGAATTTTTCAAAAAGAAAAAAAATTAAGTACAAAGCAGCCTAAGAACCTAGAATTTTATTTGCATCAAAAGGTAGCACAATATGTCATTGAGATTGCTGGAAAAAAAGTATATATAGATATATATCGTGTGGCTCATTTAGCCAGCCACCATGGTTTAAGAATAAGAAAATAAATTCTGCGGTGCAGAGCAACCGAGTCAGTATAAGTATAAAAACTAAATACTAAAATTAAAGTTAGATCTCTCTTTATAGAGCTAAATCCAGGACGCTAAGCCATTGCAGCCCAGCTTCACTTGAGCTATGCAGACTGGTCAATCCTTCGGGGAAGGCACTCAGTCGGGGGTGATGTTGTTCGCGTCCGCAGCATTCCATTAAAGTTGCACGTACTCACCAGGTGGTGCTAAACGAACAACCACTTTGGCAGCTGAACTGTCACACATGGTGATCTCTCAGCTATGCCATCTGCCAGACAATGGAAAAAAAGTTAGGCTTGATTATCACGGCGCCTTTCATAAATATTTACACTTTATTGAAACAACTTTTATCTCTAAATAAGTCCTTGATGTCTGTGTTTAAGAATTAAAAAAATGATTGGTAGCACTATATACTTTTAAAAAAAAGTACTATATACTTAATTTTATTGACACCCGAAATTTTCATTTGATTTTATTGGTAAATAAGAGTGTTACAAATACTTTTCAAAATCAGTGCATGTTACTGCGGAAACTTTGGGCATGCATAAACGACAGTTTTATTTAAATTTCAAATATTTTAATAGGTTTATAGGTTATGATATATATTAGTACATTCCTTTTTTCCATATTGTGGATATATTACTCGAATTCCCTGCGAATTTCATGGTGACATGTTACGAATTTTTTAAGCTGTCAGTCATTGCAAGACACTATTTCCAAGGCTTGAAAACGCATTACATTAAAAAATTTAAAACATTAATATAAAAAAGTACAAATGATAGAGCAATGAAATTTTGTATTTCTTATTTGGATATAAATTTTAACAGTTGTGCCAAGTTTCAGAATCAAAATCCAAATAAAGGTTTTAAATTGATTTTCTATTGATTTTTTAGTTGAGATGGAATGCCTCCCAGTGCAACCAACCTTCATCCTCAAATCCCATTGAAAATATTTATTGTGAAAATAAAAAATACCAAATTCCATTGGAAATTCCCTGAGTACGTAGGTATGCTGCGATGGGCATACTAGAATCTCCATTAGAACAACATGGGAAACACATTTTTGGATTTTCTCCATAACCATTTAAGCCAAGAATTCAAAATACTAAATTGTTTGTTTTTGAAGCTCTTTTAATTGGTCTAAGGTAAAATTGTTAATTTTTTTTGTAAACCAGGGCTGAAAAAAGCAAAAACCCATTTTTGACCCTTTTGAAACCCCATTAGGCCCCGTCCCGTGACCCGATCATGCTGGTTTCTGATCTCATGAAAATAGACCTGATTCTACCCCTCGCCCCCATACCAAATTTCATCAAAATCTGAGGTCCCTATCAAAAGTTATCACCACCACCGACACACATATAATACCTACTATAAATATGAAAATGAACAGATGGTGTTATTGGCTTCTGGGGACCTCAAAATGAAAAAGTAACATGGTCTCAGGCCGTGGTCTTACCAATGTCTACTACCGTATTAGAGTACTCCCTACAGGTGAAAAAAAAACAACATATAATAATATTGGAGCCTATGGTTCGTGCTTTGACATTTGAGCAAGCTGTTTTCAGCAACTGTTTTAATTTAAAACTCCGAAAGACAAAAATGTTAAAACTTTTCGAATTTCAATCCTAGATTATAACGAAATAATATTTTTCCTAGCATAGAGACTTATAAAAATATTAATTTTACCAGAACTTAGTTATTTGCAAAGTTTGAAGAAAACCGTTCGAGGTGTTGTCGAAATCTGTGTTCATAAAAATACCTTACCTGTATGACAAATTTTATAGTATAGGATTATTATACGCAAAGTCTTATGAAATGTGTGAGGAGGCCCATGGCTGTTGTTGGTCAATGTACTACCATATAACAGCTGTAGCACTTTCACTCAACCGAGACAGGTGTCTTAGAAAGTCACCGAGTCGCTGACCAAAGGTTTCTCTTCCACTGAGCCGGCCTTTAGCATTCATTTTTCATGTTAAAAATTGCATCTCATTCATGAGTTCACTGATGACATCTTGTTGTTAAACCACTTGTATCATAAAAGACTTGTACTCTAATGTAAGTGAGGTATATTTCTATGTATGAGAACACGGATCTCAAAAATGACTCCATCAATTTTCTTAAAACTTTGCAAATAACTTAGTTCTCGGATAAAACTTAACGATTCCTCATAGTAATAGCAGTAACAAACAGTACACTAAAATGCCTAGTGCAAAAAGGCTTGTTTCTATTCAAGACTAGCTCCTTCGCCCCGCTCACTCACCTTCACTACGAGCTCGTCGCTTTGCTCACTTGCCTTTCACACTGTCTTAAAGTGGGCTTCGTGTGCTGCACTTTAGTACCGTATAATTTGTTGATCAACCACATATTGAATATCTGTCAATAAATAAAAGGAGTTTGCCTATTCTCCATGATTAACATGGGAAAAGAGTATGCAGGTTTGCTGCCGTGATAATTACAAAAACCAAGATTTTTTACCATGAATGGATGGATCTCAACCAAATAAAGCTGAAAACCAAGTCTCATCCAAAAACATTTGTTAATAAGTGAAATGGCAACACACCCTTATTCTCCATGAAGATTATTATTGGAGCCCCAAAATACAATGTGGGTTAATGTTTTTAGACTTTTTAATATCTCGGTAACCAATGGAGATAGAGCAAAGCTTCAAAATACTAAATTGTGTGTTTTTATCTAATTTTAGTGATTAAAATAAAAATTCAAAATTACAAAAAAATTAGGGTACTAATGAAAAATGCAAAAAAACACATTTTTGGGGTACAAACCCCCCCCCCCCCCAAAAAAAAAGAAAAAAACTACCGCTTTTAGTAGGTCGATATATCTGGTTTACAAACTCATCCAAAATAAAAGTAGGATTACACATTTCTATCAAATTTGGTCTCGATCGGACAGTTTTTACGAGAGTTATCGTGGATAGGGACATATACGTATGTACAAATTTTAATGACTATTATTTTTGGTCTCTGGGCACCTCAAAACTAAAAAGTAACATAGTCCCAAGCTTAGGTCTTACCATGAGACCTACGGTAATAACTTCCTCCCTATGGGAAATTCGCTAAAAACAATATCATATGTTTTACTCGTACAGTACTTTAAATTGGTGATTATGAATGTTTCGAGAAATAAAAGGAAAATGATAAAACAACTAAGTAAATACTGGAATTGCAATTGAATTTAAAAACAAAAGAATTAGGCTGTCCATCTTCAGGATTTAGGCTAGCTAAGAAAAGCGACGAAGTGACTCACTTAAAATACAAAATTTGAAATAACCCAATACTTTGTCCAAGAATAAAGTATTGATGTCTTTCAATATTGGAAAAGGTTCTCGATTTTAAAATGAAGTCATGGGTCGGCTCTTATTCTGACTGATATCGGTTATGACCAATCAACCCCAATTGCCATACTATACTGTACTCACGTTGCCGCTATCATCTCTAATGTCATGTTAAACAGGCTACACTGGAAGTTTCAGAGAAACTATAAAAGAGAACTGCAAACTTGTCTACTACCGTAATGTGTGTGGAACCACAGGAGTGAAAAAAAGCAGTAACAATAAATTCTAAAACCTTAGTGCCCAGTATGCTCTGTTTATATAAAAATTTGAGTTTTGAGATTCTGCATTAGTTAAAATTTCACAAACTTAATGTTAACAGTAATTATTGAAATCTAATAGATAGAAAACGACTTCACTCGGTGTTTTTTCAAACAAATTTCCTGAGACGTTAAAGTTAATTAATATTGGAGGTGGAAAAATATTAATAAAAACCCCTGTCACAGCAGACCTGCTTAAACTCAGCGAATTTCCAATGGAATTTTAGTATATTTTCTATTTCCCCATAAAATCCATGGGGATGGTAGGTTTGGCGCCATATGGGTTTTGTTGGTAAATATAAGTTAAACCCTACTAAGTGAATGTATATACCAAATTTTATCAGGTTATGGTGCTCTTTTTATTTTTCCCATAAACCCCATAGGGGTGAGTACGTAGGTTTGCCGCCCTATGCATTTTGTAAGCAAATATAAGTTAAACGCTTCCTTACGAATGTAAATACCGTACCAAATTTTATCAAGATAGGCCTATGTCAATAAATGACTAAGATAGAATTTTCAATAGTTTTATTGATTTCCCATTAGAAAAACATTGAAAGTTTTTGGATTTTCTCAATACCGTCAGATGGGGCTACGTACTATGAACTATGGGGCTACTATGAACAAAAAGTCAAAAAATGTTTTGACTTGGTATAATGCCCATTAAATGTGTCATATCATCCTTGTAATATGCATTTTCTGATTCCTTGGTTCTTCTACTTTCAGAATATGTAATTAAATAAAGTATAATATTGTATACAAAAATTGAAAAAAATATTAAGTGAGACTACGTTTTTTGACGAAAAACCGATACCACCCAAACTCTTCTATGTAGACCAAAAACCACAAAAGATTGGGTCCTCTAAGTATTTTTTCATAATACTTTGTTTAATTGGGATAAAATTCTTGCCACTTAAAACATTTTGAATTAATTATTAAAATTTAATTTTTTTGTTAAAAAATTTTTGCACTTTTTAGAATGAACATGGGGCTAAAACTTACTTTGAACAAAGGGGCTAATTTGAACAAATTTATAATATTAGCAAAATCGCATGTTATTAAGAGCTTAAGAATTTAAAGACCTAAAAGAAGCACAGAAAGGACAGACACAAGTAAGAAAAAGAAAAATGTTAACAAGAAATGTAAAAATTGGGAAACATTTTCCTTAGAGGACTTAGCGAGTGTTGAGTAAGATAACGACTCCGTTATGGGCAAGTTTTGGGTTTTTTGATTCAAAAATGACTTAGGAATCCAAGATTCACAGTCCATCCCAGGAACTAGTAAAGGTACCAGTATAGAGATTTGAAGAGTGCATCAGCTCCAGAATTACCAGAATCCAGTACCACTATAGGCAGTGATACTAACAGGTTACCACCCGGCTCATGGGTAATCGTCAAATACACCTCGAAAAAGGAAATTTTTCATTATTTTATCGGGCAAATAATACATTCATATGAAAAGGGAGCAGAAGTCAAGTTCCTCAAAGGAATCCAAGTAACAATAAATTCATCAGGCCCCCCTAGGATGATTCCAATAATGTACATACATCAACATTGTTGAAGTTCTTCCAGAACCAATTATGGTTTCGTCAAGGGGGTCAGTCGTTTTCACATTTAATGCTGATTTCAACAAATACACCATCATTTCAACAAGTGAAAAGAGAATAAACTGTACATATTGTATTTATACATAAATGATGTTTACATTTTTAACTCAAGCACAGACATGTTTTTGTTATGTGTCTTTACAATGTTTTAAGGACGCTTTTTAGTGGATTAGAAATACTTAAAAAAAGTTTTTTACTCAAAAACTTAATAATTAATTAGTTGAGAAGAAGTATGAGGCATTATCAGCTTTCTAAATCAATTACAAAAATATATATTCATGAACAAGGAAATTCCCATTTTTTCAGTGAGTTCTTTCAGTTTTTACGTTGTAAAAATTATAATTTTTAATAGATTTTTACATTTTTTGTATGTATTTGTTCATTGAAACCCCAGCTTTTTTTATGGTGTTTCATAATAGCCCCCAGCTTCAACAGGGGCAGAGGATATATGTGATTTTAAAAAGTGTTCATAGAAGCCCCATCTGCGAACAGCCAAACTACTACAGGGGCTACTTTGAACAGCCAAAAAAATTTGTTTTAAAATTTTATGTTAGTATTTAAATTTTTGTTGACATGCACAAGTTGTAGATTAGATCTGTCCACATCATATGGCACAAGAATTGATTATTTTGCCTGAAGGTTTAGAAATTATTCCCAAAAATCAAAATTTTTGTTACAAAGTAGCCCCATCTGACGGTAGCCAGCTAAATAAAAATTAAAAATGCTTGATTGTTTGTTTTCATATAAGCTCTTTTAAATGGTTTAAGTCAAAATTCTTGAATTTGATAAACAAAGGTAAAACAAGCCAAAACCCTATTTTTTACACTTGAAATCCCAAAAACCCCGTTTCCATGGTCCGATCATTATGGTTCGCGAACTCATTGAAGTAGATGCTGGCTTACACTCCTGTACCAAATTTCATCAAAATCGGAGGTTCCATTCGAAAGTTATCGTGTTCACGGACATACACATATATAAGTTGGGAACATACAAAATTTGTACATACCGGGTGTCCCAGACTACCCGTACACACCTCTTTTAAAATCTACACAATAAATTTTTCTCAAAAACAAATTGTGCCATCATGGGTAAACCAGTTGAGCTCTATCCATTGATGACAATTTCAATTTACAGGGTGTACCAGAAGTAACCTATCCAGAGCGGAAGCCATTAATTTTAAATACGAACTTTAACCACTTTTTATGATATTTTTGGATCCTAGACATAATATTAAGACCGCCTTACAATTTAATTTCGGGTGCACATTCCCTTACCATTTAGGAGATAATGGCGGTAGAAGTTTGGTTTTTACCCATAAGAATAAAATGGAGCAAATTTTCATATCAATAAAAACTGAAACTCTAACCTTAAACATAACTGTCTAAGCATAAAAATATCTTAGAAACTCATTTTAAATAATAATTAATCATAAAATACCGATCATCGTGTAATTAATTTATGTTTTCCACACATTTTAAATAATCTCCGCCATTTTGTAAAATGTGTGGAAAAATAAAATAATTTATGACAAAACTAATAATTTATGATGCTAAAGTGTTTAAAAGAAGAAACTAAGGCATTTTGGTTCGGTAACATTCTGTCCCAGTAACATTTTGTCCTAACTGGAATTTCTTGGAAAACCAGTAACATCTTGTCCCAATCTTTTTTACAGTTGATTAAATCAGCTAACGAGGTAACATCTTGTCCCAACGAAAATTTGACAAGGGTTGAGGAACGCAGCTCAGGTAGTAAGAGCAGATCAAGTCCGAGCGGCATGCAGCCGCATGGAGCGCCGGCCTCGGAGGGGCGCGTACGGTGTTATTTGATAGTTACAAAAATTAACGCCTTGACAACCGTGTATAGCCTATAATTCGGTAGTGTGTGTCAAAACAGCGCTAAAGGTCTTGGACACACGGGACGGCTAAACTCCCGGAAATCTGTTCCAATTCACAGCCGCCGGCTGTATTTTGAGAGTCCGAACACAAGACAACAGCAAACTAGCCGGGCTTGTGAGACTACCATGTTACTCATTATGAAACCCATGTTGAATCTTTAACACGTGGATTCTAATTATTAAGTTAACAGCCCTTATCCTCATTCTTACTAAAGCTTTTGTTTTTAAATTCAAATGCAATTCTATAAATTGATTAGTTGTTTTATAGACTACTTTTACATAACTGTTATTTATTTAAACATTAAGTACCTGGGGGCCGAGCATTTTCTCGGTAAACACTTAAACAATTCTGTATTGTAATATCAGTTACAGAAAGTGCGCTAAAGTAACAAGTAGGAAAAGATTTGTTCAAAACCAAGACGAGCTCGTTCGCTTCGCTCACTCGCCTTTCAGACTATTTCATTGTAGGCCTACGGGTTCTGCACTCCGGTGTATATTTGTTGAACCACACGTTGAATTTGTAACACAGGGAATCTACCTATTTGACTAACAGCTAATTTCATAAAAGTTAATAATTGTTTTATTTTAAAATTTAATTGCAATTCTACAAACTAAATAATTGTTTTATACTTTTACATAACTTTCATTTATGTCAATATTCATAATCAGCAATATCAAGTACGATCTTAAACTATTGTTATTATAGTACAATTTAATAATTTACTAACTGGCTTGCAATCGCAAACCACTTATTTACACTTTGACAGTTCATTCCGCTGTTTTCATTGTTTGTTTCTTTGTTTGTTTTGAATTTTAACCCCATTCGACCAATGTTAAAATATTAAAACGTCAATTTATGATGATTACGAATTAAGATTTTTCCTGACACAGAGTCCTGTATTTATATTATTTTTATCCCAGAACCAAGTTATTTGCAAAAATTTTAAGAAAATCATTCGAGCCGATTTTGAGATACGTGTGCAAACATACATTCATATATACATACATATAAACATACCTTACTCGTATTAGAGTATAGGATATTGTACTATGAAAGGCTAAACATTTAAGGTTTTAAATGTTGAAAACCTTAAATGGTAATGTGAACAAAATGATATTATTTAGAGGTAATATGTTCCCTTATTACCTCTAAATAATTGAAAAATGAATTAGTCATAATATTCATTTGGAAGTGAAAATTCAATATGAACTTTATATGCTCTTTACATCCGCTGAACATTTTTAAGGGCTGTTTCATTCCTTTGATGTTGGAAAATGCCGCTTTTGAGACAGGCCGGTGACGTAATCAATATGATGTCCATAAGAATAACAGCTGATCAGGCTAGTGACGTTTTGGGTACTAATTTTTACATCGTATTTATTTATTTATTGGCTTCATGGCAACATGCCCATAGCTAGCCATACAAAAATACAATTAGTTTAAAAATATTACAATTTAGAGTTACTAAATCTTAATGTGATTTTCGGTTATGAACTTGCACAAAGCATCTAAAACGTCAACATTATTTTCTTGGAGAATGTTCATAATATTCACTGGAAAAACAAAATTTTTTTCTTGCAAACTTTTGAAAAAAATTTCTCGCTTGGATTTATATTTTTCACACCCAAGTAGTATATGGTCGATCGTGCCTATGTCCGTTCCACAATCACATTGATCTTCTTGACTATTTTCAGCTTATGGAGATGTTCTGGTAAGCAGCAGTGTCAAATCCTTAACCGAGAAATGGTTTTTATTTTTGTCCGTGATTTCTTTACCCGCTAATGAATCAGCCGTTGTCTATTACATTACAGCAGTTTTCCCCAGTGCTGGTCTTAAACCACAAAATATGCTAGGTATTTCTGTTTATTATCATGTTTAAAATCCAGAGGTCAGGAAAATATCATGTGGTTAATAATAGTATATTTCGTTACAAAGGCCGAAACACAATAATTAACCGAATCGAATAATATATTCCTGTTTAACCCTAGTTGACACACAACTGTTGTGGTTCTTTGATATGGATTTTACTTAATGTTAAACTAAGAAGCTTTAGGAAATTTTCAATATTTTAAAAATGTTATGTTATCTGTTCATCCTGTGTTCTGCGAAGGACAAATAACAAGAAAATCCTGTCTACCGCAAATGTAACGGTTACCTTCGGCCTGCACATACTAAGAGGAAGGGGGCGCATACCGAAATACCGTTCACAAAGAATAGGATACCCTTGCTAATTCTCGTACACCCAAAACAGCTATTTTGTGAAAGTTGTCGCGCTACGTTTACAACATCCGTTGCTAGAAAAATCAATAATTTACCGAGAATTTATAATGTACAAATACATAGCATACTTTCCGGGACATTGGTTCACCTTTAAATCCTCGATGACCCGAACGAGACCAAGGAAATTAGAATTTTCATTAAATGCGGTCTAGACAATTCTAGGCAACGTATAAAATACAGAGACAATTCTTGACTACATTTGTGTAGCTTTATGTCAGAAGTAAAAATGAAATATTATGTCGATGAACTTTTGAGAAATATACTTCCCAAAAGCAACACTTTTTATAAAAAATTTATATTTGATATTCGGCAACCATTAAATACAAAACCAATGCCGTTCTGTCTTATTTAAACTTTTTACAGACTCTTAAAAGTGAAATATATTCCATACATTACGCTGTACAGATCAATTCATTAAAATTAAATTTAAAATGTATTTGTCCTTAATGTGTCCACAAACCATGGACATTGTATTAAAATAAAAAATAAACAAAAACATGAAAAAAGTAGCCTCCACATGTAGTGTGCGGAAGTATGGCCTACAAACCGGTATGTTTCAAGTTATTTGTTGACCAAAGAAAATATAATTTTATTAAAATTTATTCAAATAACAGTTTAATTCTATTAATACTACTTGGATTGTGCTAATACTTTTCGTAATACTTGTAATACTTTCCAATGAAGCGGCCGAACAGTGACACTGATAACCAATTGTTTATAAACTAGTGGCTCATAGGGGCAAAAGCCCCTAATCATAAAATTAAAATGGCATGAACCATAGCGGATTACCAGTTCTTCACTTCGAAAGTTTCTAGAAAATTTTAATTTAAATAGTATTTTAACAATACCGTTTGAACAGACCATCGCCCCCAAATCACTCTTTAAAATCCTGTACTATTAGGCCACCCGTTTGTAAAAGCTCAATTTTTTTCTGGTTTTAAACTTATATCGAACTATGAAAAATAAATTTTTAAAGCCATAATTCCTTTGAGCTATTATGGAATAACATAGACAACATAGACAAACATTGATATAACATAGAAAAGCGGCAATGAGTCAAAAACATGACGGATGTTCAGTACCCATTTAAGAGTCAATCAATTTTCAACATTTTGTATCATACCCCTTTCATTGTCTTTTTTGTCCTAACATTGAATGGATTTTCTTAGCACCTGTCGGATTTTTTTATTATTTTTTAGTCACCAAATATAAACACAGCGTCTCAAAATAGATCATCTTCACTTACTGTCAATATTCGTCCCTCCTAATAAAAAATCTTTGTATCATACCCCTTTCATTGTCTTTTTTGTCCTAACATTGAATGAATTTTCTTAGCACCTGTCAGATTTTTTATTATTTTTTAGTCACCAAATATAAACACAGCGTCTCAAAATAGATCATCTTCACTTACTGTCAATATTCGTCCCTCCTAATCAAAAATCTTCACTTTGTGTAAATAAAGTAGACTTTTTAAAAATCACTACACATGGAAAATCTTTAAAGAAGAATATTTCAGAAAATAGTCCTTCTTATAATTCTCTCATTTTGTTGTACCGGTAATGTTTTAGACCTGCTACATTTCCCCCTTGTATGCAGGACAAACGTCACTTCTATAACTCTGCAATCTATGAAAATGACCAAAATGTTTCTGGGAAAATTCAGCTTACAGAATACCAACACTTCGTTGAATGATACACTTTAAGTTTCAGTTAATGTATCATCGTCACTCAACATGATCATTTAACACTTTTCATCTTAAAATAAAACCAAAACATTTTTTAATGTAATTAATTAAGCGTTTCTCAAACCACAATTCATCACCCATTGCGTCCCTATTACGATCAGAATGTATTTTATAATTTGCATATACACTCAGTTATTTTTTAAATTTTTTTTACAATTTAAATTATTATAACAACAGTAAAAATCAGCAGTCAATTTGTAATAGTTTGTAAGGTTGGTAACGCCCCGAGTAGAATTTTTAGTCGCTCAAAGTTGCTCAAAACCACAAAACGTTTTACTATAGTATTACCACTCTAGTATATTTTTGTCATTTGGTTATTAAAAATTCTTCCCTCAATACTATCATCTGGTCTCTCGTTTTAAAATCAGACTGTAACATATGTTGTAATGAACACAAAGCACACTTTTTCCCTATGCTATTTTTATGGAGAACGTTTTACGTGATTTCTCATTTCCTGTTGATATTATGGACACGCTGATAATTTTCCCTCGTGTATGAGACCGATACCTTTAATTTGAGACCCCTCTCATCTTTCTGCAATTTGTATAACGCTCACAGTTTTGCTCAAGAAATTTCGCTTAGGCCTACCTAATTATACATACTGTATAGATATAAATAGATTGCTTCTCTTGGTGTTAATTATTTTATCATCTTCACTCAAAGTTATCATCTGTGTCTTGTTTGAAAATTAAATCATAACACATGTTTTAATGTACACAAAGCAGACGTTTTTAGAATCCCCATTCTATTCTTATGGAGGACATTTTACGTGCTTTCTCATTTCCTATTAACATTATGGACACGCCGATAGTTTTCCCTCGTCTATGGGACCGAGACCTTTAATTTGAGACCCCTCCCATCTTTCTGCGATTTGTATAACGCTCACAATTTTGCTCAAGAAATTCGGCTTACAGAATTATATATATAGATAGGACGGTCCATGAAGAAGCGAAACATTTTCATTACCTGTAAAAAATTCACAAATATGTGAACCACTGAGAGAAGTTATATTCCGCGATAGAAACACTTAAAAACTACCCAAACTGTAAAGAAGGTTTGAATTGTATATCTGCTCTAATTTTCAGTTACATTAATTCCGTAGTTTTAGCTGAAGCTTTCATAATCTTAGGGCCTTTGAAGACAAAAGAGCAGTTTTGATAACATTTTGAATCCGTAGTAACTCGTATAGCCGCAATAATTACCAAGGAATTCAACTGATCGAAAATGCAGAAGACGAAAATAACATTCTGAATTCATTGGCATATGCTCAATTAAATTACAGGTTTAGGGGAATGATGATCCATCTGTTTGGTAGTAATGGCCGCATATCTATATACTTATTTAATACGCTAAGTTAAAAGAACTCCAATTACAATTTTTAACCGATTTTCAGTATTTTTGTGTCGTTGTATAGGGTTTAGTCTGTAGTTGTTTCCGCAAAAAAAATTGTTAAAAATTTGCTATTGTTAAAAAATTGTATGAATTTTGAGTAAAAATAATTGATTTGCATTTAATTTGATGTAAATAAAACACAATCGCCCCTATACAGGGTGTCCAGCTTCGACTGTCCGAAACTTTTCCATGTTGTTCAGCAAGCCAAAATAAACAAAAAAGTTGATATAAACATATGTCCTAAAACGCTTCGTTAACCCGCTAGCCGCCATTTTGTTTTTTACACTTAATAATTTTTATTTCCATAACGGATAAATGGATTGGGTTCATATTTGGGATGGACCTTAACTACGAAAATGGTTATTAAAAGAAAAAATAATATTTTTTTCCGTCACATGTTTTCAAAATGACGGCCATTTTAAATTTTTAAGCTAAAATAGCTCAAAAACGGTAAATTTTATCAAAATTTTACTAGACACAAAAAAGCTGCAAAATTAAATTAACTAACCAATAATACCAAGTTTGTAATGATCTGACAACAATTAATTAAGTTATTGAGATCTTTCTTCTAAATTAACCTAAATTTGCATGCATTATAATAGAAAATCAATGATTTTATACACAAAAATCTCAATAACTTAATTAATTGTTGTCAGATCATTACAAACTTGGTATTATTGGTTAGATAATATAATTTTGCAGCTTTTTTGTGTCTTGTAAAGTTTAGATAAAATTTACCGTTTTTGAGATATTTGAGGTTAAAAATTTAAAATGGCCGCCATTTTGAAAATATGTGACGGAAAAAATAATTTTTTTTCATTTAATAAACATTTTTGTAATTAAGGTCCATGCCAAATATGAACTCAATCCATTTATCCGTTATGGAAATAAAAATTATTAAGTGTAAAAAACAAAATGGCGGCTAGCGTATTAACCAACGAGGTTAAATAGATATAGAGTGCTCACCAGATAGGGAAAATTGTCCCTTTTTGACTGGCGCCATGTTACCCACGATTCCCGCCGTTTCCTTGGTAACCAGTCCTTTGTTTACACTTTTCCAACAGTAATTTACCATTTTACCCAACTGTTTCTATGGTAACCATCTTTAATAGCCTGCTCACAGACCATCAAATCAAACTAATTTAAAAACAAACAACAAATAAACATATGTTTTAAAAATATCATCAGTAATTTTTTAAGCTTGTAGAGATTAATCAGATTAGCTAAAACTAGTCACCAAGGAAACAAGAGTAAAGTGTGGGATGGTTGCCAAGGAAACGGCGGGAGTCATGGGTAAAATGACGCAAATCAAAAAGGGACATAAAATTAACATGTGATGAGCACTCTATATCTATTTAACCTCGTTGGTATTAACGAAGCATTTTAGGACATATGTTTATATCAACTTTTTTGTTTATTTTGGCTTGCTAAACAGCATGGAAAAGTTTCGGACAGTCGAAGCTGGACACCCTGTATTTATGTAAGTAATCAGCAGCCTCAGTGTTACCTCGTTCTGATGTCTCTGAACTGTATGGGTTGTAGTAGTTGGGGGAGCGACGCAGATTGAGTCAATACCGCAATCGATTAACACTGTCTGAACTCCTATACTTTATAATTAAGCGTCCGGCGTTTGACTCGCAGTCCGCATCTGTATTTTTTTTTTTTTTTTTTTTTTTTTTTTTTTTTTTTTTGTACCAACGATGATTGAAGGGATTACTCTCGGACCCTCCGTCCTACAATAAGAAAAAAGGAAGGAACGGAACCGCACTATTATTTACTGCAATATTTTGGTTCACCCAATAGTAGAAAATAGAAATTTACGATAGGCCGTTCTACACTTTATTTCTTCAACTTAGGGAATACAAAAGTAAAATTTTCTACTTAAAAAGTACGTTTAAACATACACTTGATGAACTCTAAGCAAAGAGTCACCTTTAATTAAAAGTTGCCGTGACATAATGGTAAAAATTAAGTTTTCTGGAAAACAAATTTTATATTCATTATATGCATGTTTTATGCTATTATATGTAAACTGTATGTTATTTTAATGTGTGTAATAATGTATTTTTCCAAATTTTAAAGTTAAGGAATATTTTGCATAAAGTTCTATTATTGTGTTAAGGTATTATTTTGTAAATTGTTATCAAGAATAAAAACCATTTTTTTGCATAGCCAGATTTGGTTTGTGTTTTGGATCAAACCTTTCTAGTTATGTGGAAATTGGTGAAAATATACTTGAAATTATCTTCGAAGCCTTGCGGAACTCAGTTTGTGTGACTACATTTTAAATTTAATACCTTTTGTTAGTTTTTAAGTGAGCGCCATGCACTTATACTTATTGTTTAAATCGCAGTTCCAGGTTCCGTGACTCATATCCGTGTCAACTTTCCTCATATTGTTTAGTCTCGGGCACGGGGTACTTGTAATAAACGCATTACCCTAGGCCATCCGGCCCCTTCTTCCAGCGTCGTCCTCTCTCTCCCCACACCCCAACGCGGGTCTACCTGGCCACTGGCCCAGGAGCCAGTGGAGCGAGATGGACCCCACTTAGTGAAGACCTGTCAAATAATTTTTGGGACAGAATGTTACTAGGGAGCAGGTAGAGAGTTGGGCATCTGAGGAATTTAGGACAAGATGTTACTGGGACAAGATGTTACCTGGGACAAGATGTTACGACACGGGCATTTTTATGCTAGGCCTTTTTAGTTTAACGGGAAATTTACAGATATAACGGATAAGAAATTTAGCACTACAGTATGTTATTCTTATGGGAAAAAATAAAACTTCCACCGCTATTATCTTCTAAACTGTCAGGATTACGGGTACGCATTAAATTGTAATGTAGTCTTAAAATTATGTCTAGAATCCAAAAATACCATTGAAAGTGGGGGTTCGTATTTAAAATTAATGATTTCCTGTCTGGATAGGTTACTTCTGGTACACCCTGTCCATTGAAATTGCCATCAATGGAAAGAGCGCAACTGGTTTACCTATAATGGCACAATTTGTTTTTGTGAAAAATTAATTGTGTAGATTTTAAAATGGGTGTACAGGTGGTCTGGGATACCCTGTATGTATCAATTTGAATGAACTGTGTTTTTGGCTTCTTGGGACCTCAAAACGAAAAAGTATAATGGTCCCGGGCTTAGGTCTTACCGTGACTACTTACTACCTTAATAGCGTATTGGGAAATTCCGTATATACCTATTGGGATTATTGGGAAATTGGCTAAAATCTCAAAATGTATCATTTTTTAGTAAAGTTATAATTAATTACTCGTGTATTAATTTGTCCTTTTGTTAAAATAAAAATAAACGTATAGGGCCTAACTGTATTTGATTTATAAATTAGCTCACATGCGTCAGCATGCTCCGTGGAGAACTTGTTTAGTTGGGTGTGACGAATTTGATAAATTAATTGTGACATAAGACGAAAGACGTAGTGAGAAGGAACACTGTGTCTGGACTGCATGTCTTTGCATTTTTATACTTTGAATAATACTGGTCGTTGATTGACCATTCGTACTGGCTTTTTAAGTAACGACCATCGAGTGGTATCGCCAAAGCGAGGTGTACAGAGGTGTTAAATTGTCAGTTGATACTGGCGAGCGGAGGAAGGGGCGCGGGGCCGCTGTGGTAGTCATTTACAGGGCTTTGGAATGCGGGGTCGCCGACCTCTCGCCTATCGCGTATCCTTCCCACTGATATCCCGCGACCGCGCTCCTCGGACCTTCGTTTGTTTTGGCCGATAATCCGTTTCCAATCCGATGCTGATATCGGATGGACCATCTTGTAAATTTATTTACCAAGATAAGCTTGCGGAATATTCCGGATATAGTATTTAAATTAGAAGTAGGTCGTCGTGTAAATTGTGTACATGCTTTATGTAGTCCTCCAAAGGTCGAAAACCGCATTTATTTTGGGTGTCAGCAATGTGTAGGCAAAATTGGAGAGAGGAAATTGCTGACTTACCTTTAGGCAGTAAGCACTGAATGAAGCAAAAGTATCATATTGTATCTAAATCCTTCGTGATTTTGGCCTGGGCTCTACATTTCTAAAAAAATTATATTGAAGGTAAAAAACGTTTCCTCTGCCTCTGTCACTTAGCAAACCGTACACAACCGTGCTTAGCACTTAGCACTTACAACCGTATATTGTAGCTATATGTGCAGACGCAGACCTGAATAATTAATCCACTACATGGACCGTTATTTCTTTTACCATAACTGAATCTGGTGATCGAATTTTAAGAACTACTAGATCAAGTATGTATTTATCGTATTCAAGAGTTTTCCATAGTGTTCAAGAACTATGAAAATGTTCAAGTTTCGAGAACTAATCCTTGCTAACGTTGGTATTATGTTTTCTGGTGACGATAATAGTATGGGTCCTCCTCCTATGGGTGCAGTAGACATTTATATTTTCAAACTTTATCAATGAAGTTTAAAACGCCTGATTATATCAATGTACACTCATTAAAACCTTCCGTGTCATATAGGCTAATATCGATGATTCATTCATGTCTAACCGCCGAGGCCAGCCCAATTATTTTTATCAGGTTGAACTGAAAAAGTTATCTCCTCATGTCGTCGACCTCGAGAAAATAATACCTTACTTCTTCTTTGTTGTTTTTTATTTGGGTTTTCCTTATAACTAAGTAATGGTTACTTCTCATGTCGTATTTTATAGTACCTGCTACAATCACTTGTAAAAATCAAGAATTATTATAATTTGGATGTTTTAGTTTTCAAAGCTCAATATCGAAGTTGGCACAGCGTAGACAATTAGTAATTAAGTTGGGCTAGAAAACTACTCGCCAAAATATCCATAGTTTTAACATGATGAACGTTTGATCCTTGGCGGAGGTTTTCATATAATTATCGATTAAAATACTCTCGTCAGCCTAAGGACTATCGCAAACTGATTTGGACCATATACAACAGGTTAAATTGAGAGTTTCACAAACACAAGCGCTTAATTGAAACAGGGAACCAGTGGCTATCATACCGAGTAATCTATATGAGCAAACTACCTAGGCCTGCTTCGTTTCGAAGATTTCACGTTTCTGGATTCTATGTGTATGGCGCCGCGACCGGAGCAATTAATTGTATAGGTTTGCAGAATGTAAACCAGGCCTGTGGGAGGCGGAGGCAACAAGTCGCATGTCCGGCCACTGGGCAGGTTCTCGGTTCTCGGTCTGTTTGTCATCGAGGAGTGACGAGGGGAGGCGGGGGCGGAGGTGTGGGAAGATATCGGTATCACACTGACTACTGGACCGTATTGTAGTCATGAGATAGTTGTGACAGCATGCCAGATACTGTACACTGTTCCTCTATTGGTATATCAACCTTTTTTTAAGCTTTGCAGTCTTTTTTATTTGCCCGGTATACATAGACTAAATTGAGAAATGTATGTGCCTGGAACGTAGAAGAGGGTGAGCCGCTTCAGTACATTAGTCTGTTTATACGAAAAAGCTATACCGGGAGAGTGGGAATTCGAACCCACAACTTAGTTGCCACGGTTACAAAGTCCAGCGCACCAACCACTATATCACCCATAAACGACATCGACAAATTACCAGGCCTACATCGTTCTATTTACCCGATAAATTCTGTGTCAAGTCAAATAAGTTTGGTCACACGCAGCACGGTCTTGCGAGACTCTGTGGAAACCACACTGAAGTTTCCACTGTTTACCCTCAATGGTTTAAATCCCGTTTAACTTGAATTTTGTTTTAATATAACGGTTGTTTTTCTATGTTAGGTTACGCTTTTGCTTTACACACGGGTTGACTGTTGGACACAGCATATGCTGAACAGGGCGTATGCGCCTTGAGCTAGACCACCTACCTGTCAGCCAACACCACCCACCCGCATTTGCATCCTCCTGCCCACCGGAGGAGGGTTCAGCAGTCTTGATGGACATTCAGTTGCAGCGCTTAAACATTTGTAGGATTGAGAGAGCTCTGAATCTTCATTAGGCCTATATGTTAGCTAATTGCACATGAACACCGCCACGCCTAAAATCTAGTGCGTTTTCTCGAATGTATTTTTAGCCGCGTTTTCGTCCTGGAGGAACGAGGAATGCGGGTTTTGGCAGGACCTTCCACGTCCGCACCTGCTTCCACCTCTTGTTAATATTCCAAAAACTGGTTTGGCGCCCCCTCCCCCCGCCTGTGCACCAAATCATTCCCGCTCAGCAGTCGGAAGACAAATCGACGATCGGAGCCAAAAAATGCGCCGTCCTTCACCCAGTTGGTGGATTGCCTTGCGCTCCGGCAAGGGCTGGTAAAACCCTCCTGCTTGTTCGTCATATCCTTAGCAAGAAATTTCATTAATCTGTTTTACTACAGTACTCTTTTGTGTTTGGGAATAGACAATGGTGATGATGCACGGCGTCTGGGGTGCATTTTAACTTCATTCTTAAGGGGCATTAAAAACTGAGGAAGTCGCTGTAGATGCCGCTAATCTGTTTGCATAATATTGACTGTGAAAATGTCTATAACCTTAATTTTTCAAGCTGCACGCAAGCTTAGTCGATAACAAAAACCCCGTAAAATACCCTACTGATAGATTTTCATAAATTAAATTCCTGTGATTTGAAAGACTCGAACTCTGATGTTCATTTCGGTGGGCTAAATATTCCTCAACAAGTTAAAACGCTTATGATGCATAATGGGTGGTTTAATAAATATCATTCTCTTCTCAACAGCGGAACAACAATTTCCAAGATACAGGACCTACATGGTAGTGTGAGGATGCTGTCTGGACACGCTGACGCTCACGTTTGGGCTTCACGCTTCAGTATAGGCTATTAGGGAGTCATCTAATGAATAAAATAGTTTACAAGTGCCAGAATTGCACATCCAAGGAAAAATTTCGATGGTTATTTCAGTTCCACTCTGACACTTTATGTCATTCGTTTCTGGATAGCATGGCTCTGAAGTTAAAACACTTTTGTTTGACTGTGTGGAGTGCGGGTTTTCGTCCCTCTGCTCTCGTAGGGTAGGGTAGACAAAGTACCGATGTCCGTAACATAGCTAGAAATGTTTCCGACTGATGTGTAGGTCCGTAGGCGACGTTACGACTCTCATAAATTCTCGGGAGCTGTTAACCGATGCACGGTGTCGTTGACTCTGCTGCCGCTGCTTCAACAGCGTCAATGTTGCTGCTATTGTGGGACAGCGTTGTTTGTTTGGGGCACGGCGACGAATGAAATACGCTCTTATGACCTCCGGGACCTTAGCGGAGCATGCTAGGTAACGTTCAAGAATTATTCTACGTTTGTGTCTTAGTTGTTGATTGATGAATTGAACATAAACCTAATAATTTATCCATGCGCCATTTTTATATTGCTACAACTATATAGTTTTTGGAAAATAAATATTAATGTTATAAGTTCGTAAATATATCATACTGAAGTATCTTCAAGTTGGTTTGTGTTGCCTTCTTAGCTGTTTTCAGACAATATACATTTTAACAATTAAACTTTGAAAACTACTTATTTGCCAGCATCGTTCCCTCAGTATTCTTTAGTTTAAACCCCAGAGCGCGTTTCTGTAGCTTAGTTGTAAATTTGTTGGACTATTTAATGCTAGTTGCGAGGAACCTCGAAGAACGATGAGGGATCTCTCATAGTTTTAACAAGTTTCATATTGTACCTACTGCTTATTTTTACAGGTTAAACAACTCAGTACATAGATTATAGCCAGCTATCATAACGATGATTGTTGGAACACAACGATCGTTTATTGTGTTGTCATTGTCATCTCGATGATCGCTGATGCCGATGCTGATGATCGTGGCTGTGTCATCACCACACCAGCAGGGCCGTTCTATTAATCTACCCTTCCCTCCCCTCCACTCCCCTCTTATGATTGATATTCACTTGCTTCGAAATCTTTTTGCTTTATCATTGTGGTTTATTCTACTTGAGTTTGCAGGTCATTAGATTTTAGGTCGTTAGCTAGTTTGTTTGAAAGGTTGTACTTGGCAAATTTTTATATGGAAAGAAGACAATTAATCTATGACAAAATCAGCGAAACCAATGTTTTATGTAATCTACAATCAATTACATTATTGCGAAACTGTCCCTTTCTTGGGTTTTGTTTTTGTTATATTTATTAACCCTTGTAACTACTATGAATTAATTCATTGAAGAATAAAGTTTTGCCAATTTGAAAGAGAATGTATTTTTTGTTTATTGTTTGCTGTAGTTGTTTAACACAGTTAAATTTCATAGCCTCTATTTGTTTCAGGTAAGTCTTCGTAGTCATTTACGGGCTTAAAACAGGACATGGAGTAAGTAAAATAGAACATATAAAAAATTAATTACTAGGTTTTATAATTTACGAATATATCAACCTTCCGTTTTAATTAGGCCTACTTTAATTTAAAACGTTGTTATACCTACTACGTTTTTGTCTTTCAAAACATTCTACCATTAATATTGTTAAAGAGTTAAACACCAGTTTAAAAAGCAAAGCTTCTGGTGTGGTTCATGCTTCTGGTTCATGTGCCGTGCACTGCGCAGTGTACAGTAGTTGCTGTCGTGTCGCTGCGCAGTGTCGCAGGTCGCCGGAATGAATGACCGGGACGACTCCGCTCAGACGGTCTATGTTAGGAGTTTACGGTGTTTGAATGAATCCGACCACCTGTCCTGTCAACCTGTCCGTCAGTGGCAATCCAATTTGAGACAATTCCTAGGTTTCCGCCTCTACAGCTAGCTTCCGCCTCGTCGCAGGTGGTCAACATGACGTCGATATTTTAGGTGGCTGAAAGTCTATCGCGCATTTTAATTCCATTGCTTTACTAGTGCTTATTACTGCACTATCATTAGATTGTCCAGTTAAACTTTCGTTGCCGTTGACTGTTGTATTTTATCAATTTGTCGAAGAAATATGTAGGCTCTAATCAAAATTAAACACAATTGGTATTATTGTGTGGGAAAATTATTACTACAGTAACTGATGATCGATGTTATTTTTTGCATTAGATACTGGATACTCATTAAAAATCAAATAAGACTAAAAATATTAGACTAACGAAAAAAATTGTGATTGGAGGACAAAGTGGGTGACGGATTTGTATAATTAATTTTCTTTACATGCGAAAACTGAATGTTAAAAATCATAAGAAATGGCGCGCCGCAGTTGACATGCCATCCTTTGATAGACAATTTACTTGCTACTTTGACGCAAACGATTCATTAACTGCAATGAACGAGATAACCTCGGCAATAAGATCCATGATCTCAACTGATAACCTCGAACAATTATTGCCTGCATTATAGCGGCTCCTATATTGCTTTGGTGATATGGTCCCACATAAATCTTGAACGGTGTTTGTTTTGACATTTCTATGGGTTTCTATAAGGTTATAACTATTTTAGATAAAATTATAACCATCCATTAAACGGGCGGTTGTTAAAACGTTTATCCTCATTTATCCTCAGTTTAAATTGTGTGATTCATACAAATCATGGCAACACTCCTTAGCTGGCAACATCATGTAGCTGACCAACTCCTTAACTCTCTCGACAACTCCAGGAGAGAGAAGTGGGTGAAAACTGTCGAGAACCTGAACTTCACCAAAAGTAGTCGGAAAGCTTGGTCTCTGCTTAGGAAACTCTCCACTGGTAAATCAAGTGAAAAACACGATGCCTCACAGCCTAGCCCTCGTGAAATTGCAAAACGCCTCTCCGTACTTTCAAAACCTGTGCGTACGTCTGCAGACAGAAAAATTAATTTCAAGCTTAATGAGATAAAGGAGAGTCGGCAAGCACCCTTGGAAGTCTCTAGACCCTTCACTTACGACGAGCTGGAAGTGGCGATTGATGCGATGCCAATTGGCAAAGCAGCAGGTTTGGATGACATTTTCCCGGAGTTTATAAAACACTCGGGTAACAAGGCTAGACAGTGGCTTCTGGAAGTTTTTAACACCACTCTGAAAACCGGCGACATGCCTGGGATATTTAGAAAATCCAAGATCATAGCTATCCTGAAGCCCGGAAAGGATCCAAAACTGCCTGAAAGTTATCGGCCTATAGCTCTTTTAAGTGTTTGTTATAAGCTGCTAGAGAGGTTGATTTATAACAGAATCCTTCCTATTCTCAATGCCAGCATCCCTGTCGAACAAGCTGGATTTAGGCCTGGTCGCAACTGTTGTGACCAGGTTTTAGCTCTGACATCTTTCATTGAGGATGGGTTTGAGCGAAGACTGAAAACCTCTGTGGCTTTCTTAGATCTGACTGCAGCATATGACACCGTCTGGAGAAAAGGCCTCCTAGTTAAATTTTACGACCTTATTCCTTGCCCTTTCTTGTTGCGTCTCCTCAACTCAATGCTCTCCAATAGGATGATAAAAGTATATCTGGGACGCAGAGAAAGTACGTTTAGGCAACTAAAGGATGGCCTACCACAAGGGTCAGTGCTCGCCCCACTGCTCTTTAATGTGTATACTGCCGACATTCCTGTAACTCGGTCCTTAAAGTTTATATATGCAGATGATATTGCATTGGCATATCAACACCAGCATTTTCGACAAGCTGAGGAAACACTAACAAATGACCTCACGACCCTCGGTGAATATTTTGAAGCCTGGAAGCTAAATCCAAACCCAACAAAAACTGAGGTTGCTTGCTTCCACTTGAATAATAGACTGGCCAACCAAAAGCTTAAAATCGTATTCAACGGTGTTGAGTTGAAACATAATGACCACCCACAGTATCTGGGAGTCACTTTAGATCGGTCTCTCACGTTTAAAAGCCACTTACAAAAAACGGCAGCTAAGGTGAGAACCAGGACTAACATTGTCCATCACCTTGCTGGCTCCACATGGGGAGCTAACGCACAAGTTCTGCGAACAACTGCTCTATCATTGGTATATTCAACTGCTGAGTACTGTGCTCCCGTGTGGTTAAATAGTGTGCACGTTAGAGAGATCGACGTCCAGCTAAACAGGACCATGAGAGCCATTAGTGGTACACTCATGGCAACTCCTGTACCCTGGCTCCCGGTGCTGTGTAATATCGCTCCTCCTGAAATAAGACGAAGGGATGCACTCATTAGGGAATACACAAAGATCTTATCTGCTCCACAGCTGCCCATTCATGATTACCTACCCCAGAATGCGGGCCGATTGAGGTCCCAAAACCACCTCTACGAACAGCCTCCCAGTTGATGGACTCGAACTTCACCATCCATACAAACTGGACTTCCTCCTGGGACGCTTTTCAAGGTCGGAACCACTTCTTGATAGATGACCCGACCGTAGCGGTAGGTGGTATGAATCTTCCTCGGAAGCAGTGGACTATACTCAATCGTTTCCGCACTGGAGTGGGGAGATGTAATTATTGGAAGCACAAATGGGGAATGACACAAGACCAGTCATGCGACTGCGGAGCAGAGTATCAAACTATGGAACACATAGTCGAAGAGTGCCCACTGAGTGCCTTCCCCGAAGGATTGGCCGGTCTGCATAGCTCAAGTGAAGCTGGGCTGCAATGGCTTAGCGCCCTGGATTTAGCTCTATAAAGAGAGATCTAATTTTTTTTTTTTATTTTAGTGTTTAGATTTTTACTTATACTGATTCAGGTGCTCTGCACCGCAGAATTTTTTTATTATTCTTAAACCATGGTGGCTGGCTGAATGAGCCATACGATATATATATATATGTGGCAACACTTAAGCGATTAAGCGTTTTAAAGTTACTGAACCAAACTACTAAAATAGGGAAGAAGTACAGATGTGAGAACTGAGGAATAAATCTGATAAGGGACTTCCCAGGGACTATAACTTGTCGGGAGTGGCTCTCGGAATCCATTAGGCCACGTTAAAACCACTTAAGCCCCGAGCCATTCCGTCAACAAGGGGTAAAGGGCGCTATAGGGTTGGGCCGGGGCGACAACTCTCAACTGCCTTTTTCAACCCACTCCCCATGGGGAAAATGATTTGCATGCGGAGTCAAAGGAAGAAAATGTTGAAGGAAATAAATTTGTTTCTGAATAATTAAAATACTGTATCACAGTGTTACCATTGTTTTACATACGCACATCTTGGAAAAAATGCGTTACCGTTATTTGTTAAATAACTTTTCTATAGTACTTTGCCATATTCTTAGTTGATAGGCTAGGAGTATACTGTATCGTGAAGAAATTATTCACAATAATATCTAAGAAGGTCCTAAAACATCTATAAAAATGTTTCATAGTTGAATTTGCATCAAAATATAAAGAAATTTAAAACTGTTTTGCTACTTTTATTGTAGTTGTTCAATGAGAAATGCGTAAAACTCAAGTTAAAAAAATAGTATCCTTACCTGATTCCATTACCGTCTTGAACAGCGCAGACCGTGGCAAATTAAGCCCCGTCCACACTTGGAGACTGTGTATGCAGACAATCGGCCAACTGTCAGCTGACTGTCGGTCGGCTGTCTACCGACTGTATGCAGACAGTGGACCGATTGTCTGCATACACAGTTTTTGTTTCAAGTTTCCGACTTGTTTTGCGTCCACACTAGAAAGCTAGTGTTTAACGAGATGGCGACCGAAGAGGACTTGGTTCCTTCGTGCTTAATCATGTGTCTGATTTACCGAGGAAAGAGACGATGGTGCATGGACTCGCGAGTTTCTGGGAGTAAGTTCCTTTAATTGCCACAATTTACTAAGGAACAAATTCAAAATCAAATCAAATCAAAATCAAAATCTTTATTTTCCTTTAGGCATATACATGCAATTGGCATCGTCACAAACTTAAGACTAACTTATGTAAAACAAATCAAAATGGCAAACCATGAACAAGGCAAAAAAACCATGCACAAACAGAACACAAAACTCATCAAACAATGTCAAAAAAAGTACTTACAGTCTCCCTAGGAATATTGAAGAAGTCGTTGACTGAGTATAAAGGAAAAGCCAATAACAGAGCCCGAAGACTGGTTTGGAATTTTGAATTCGGTTGGGTCCAGGCTGTACAAACAATATGATTTAATAGCTTCATGCTAAGCTGGCTAGAATTTCTTTGACTTTTCCTCAGTCTAACAAAAGGGATATCAATCATATCTCTATTCCTAGTGTTGTGTGCATGACAGTCACCCCTACGGTTAAAAGATACCAAATCTTGCTTTATATTAACTAAGGATATAAAAACAAATAGGCTACAAACAGTCATGACTCCTTCTTTAACAAAAAGAGGCCTGCAAGGAGCATCATACTCAGCATCAGCCAGGAGCCTAATTGCCTTTTTCTGGATCAGCAATACTCTGTAAATTTCAGCTGCACCTCCCCAGAGTCTGAGACCATACAAAAGCGTCCCCTGAAAGAAAGCTAAGTAAGCTTTTAACAAGCAAGATTTATTTACACAGGTTTTCAGGTTACGTAGAAGGTACAATACCCTTGAAAGTTTGCTACAAACAAGCGTTATTTGAGAGCTCCAGGTCAATTTAGAATCAATGGCAAGCCCTAACAACTTGGCAGTAGTTGAATCATGTTCTGAGTTTCTTAGACTAAAAATTATAGACTGAGTTTTTGCATCATTCAGGGATAAAAAATTAGCCTGGAACCAAACGGGCGTGCATCAACTGCGCGAATTGACCTGAGCCAGGTAGCCAGGGATGCATCAACTGCGCGAAACGCTCCAAGTGACGATCAGAGACGTGCATTAACTGCGCGAAGTCGTGGGTCCATTTCAGTATCATATTATAAGACAACATAAGGTTTTAATATTTGCAAATTAGACAATTATTTTACATTAGATTAAAATCAAACAAAAAACGAAAATATGGTTATTGGTTTTTCTTTTTATTGACTTATTCCCGTTGAAAAACTCAGTAGGCCGCTTGTCAATACCATTGCCTTCTTCTTGAGGCTATGGATAGGTGTAGGGGATGTCTATGGCTATTTGTTGATGGGAAATCTTTTCACCTGATGAAACGGAGTAGTTTCATGGTTATGTTCATTTCCATTATGGATGGATAATTTTTTTATATGAATTTAAATCTAGTTCACATATACGGACGATATATAATCATACTCTGACGATTTTAAAACTCTTTGGAACCTGTATCCGGCCTTAACTATTAAATTTTATACTCTTTCACTGATAAATTTCTCCGTGAAAAATATACATCCAAAATCATTTCACTATTTTTAATAACCTACTTAAAAAATAAGTGAGCCTACTTTTACAAAGTAAACAACAAAATATTTACAGTTGCACACTTAGGTTACAAAAAACACATAGGTTATTTACGAAAAATCGAAGGCAAGGTGGGTGGTGTTGTCCCTTTAAAAACTACACCGTAACGGACCGAAATAACCATTGGAGTTAAGAAAATCGCTTAAATATTTACGAATACTGGCGAAAAAGCCAAGAGTTTGACCACGCTTTGTGATATGCTAGGTTAGTAGGTTGGGATGATGAACTTGTAAACTAGGAGATTTCTTCCGCCGCCAACTACCGTATACCTGGCTCGGGATTCGCGCAGTTGATGCACATTTTTGGGGGACCCTTTTCGGTTTTCGCGCAGTTGATGCAAATCGAAGGAATTTTTCGCGCAGTTGATGTGCGACCAACCAAACCGCTGCCTGGGTTAAGGATCGCTGCATGGCATTCATAAGATTTGGAATGGAGTCAGACCCATGAACAAGTGTTGTGTCATCTGCATAGCATATAACACTACTTTCTACATAAGAAGGCAGGTCATTTATCATAATTACAAATACAGGGGCCCCAAGGACCGACCCCTGCGGAACACCATGAACTACAGGACGAGACTGGGAACTCAAACCGTTGACAGAGACCAGCTGCTCCCGCCCGCCCAAGTATGATCGGAGAAGCTGCAAATGGATTCCCCTGATGCCATAGTGATCTAACTTGGAAAGCAACACGTCATGGTCCACGGTGTCAAAGGCCTTACTGAGGTCACACAAAGTGGCCCCAGCAAAGCTCTTCGACTCAAAGGAGCTCAAGACGTGTTTAATGAGTGCATCCACGGCATCCACAGTCGATAAGCCAGTCCGGAAACAATACTGGGAGGCCGAGAGCAAGCCACCATCTTCAAGGTAGGAATATAACTAGTGTTTCATGAGGGACTCAAATATTTTCGATAGGATGGGTACTAGGGAAATCGGCCTAAAGCTCCCAGGTTCGTCCCATGCGCCCTTCTTGTGAACAGGCACAACCTTCGACTTCTTCAGGCAAGATGGAAAAATACCTTGCACAAAACATTGATTTAAACAAAAAGTAAGACGCCATACTATAGTACTAATAACAGACTTCACAAAGACACTAGATAAATTATATACATCCTTACTATGAGAGTTTTTCAAATTTTGGGTTACACAATAAACCTCATTGCAATTGACCAGTCTCCATTGGAACTGGTTTTGAGTTTGGGGGATATTCATCAACTGAACAGCTGATGACTCTGGATCTCCCAAGTCATCCCTCACAGCTTGAACAGAGTCTATAAAGAAGTCATTAAGAACATCCGGAGACACAGAGGCTGACCTACTGGAAGCAGTCCCGGACTCAGCTCGGATGACTTTCCAGGCAGCAGAGCACGGATTTGATGCGCTCTCAATTCTCTGTTCATTATACCTTAACTTTGCCAATTTTAGCTCAGACTTGTAATCCTTTTTGAGAATGTTGTAAGTTGCTTTAGTTTCAGGTGTTCTTTTAAGTTTATACATGTCATAAGCTAATAGGACCCATCTCTTCATTTCTAAAAGTCCAGGGTTCCACCAATTATGTTTTGGCCTTTTATTGGCTTTAGATTTCACTACTACCTTAGCAGGAAAACATTGATTAAAGACATTCATAAAAACATTAAAGAAGATATTAACATTGTCTTCAGCGTGTAAGGATGTCAATATGTTAGGCCAGTCTACATTAGTAATGCGATTTGAAAAATCATTGAGTCTATGTTGAGAAAGGGGGGCAACAATTGTTTGTTTCACTTCAGGGGAGTTAAAATCATTACTTTCCCTAGAAACAACAAAAGAAACAGGGTCATGATCACTTACCGCCCACGAGACAACATCTACCTGGTAGTCGTAACTTTTTAGATGTGTCGCAACATTGTCCAAAGAAGCATCATACCTAGTAGGTTTGAAATTTGTACAGTAAAGGTCAAGTGACCTTAACACATCAAAAAATTCAACAGTTTTGGGATCATGGGTGTCAATCACGTCTATATTAAAATCACCACCCACCATGAGATTAAACTTAGTCCTATAATTTCCCAGGTGGATAACAACCCTCTCTAAAGCAGTGAAAAAAGATTGTACATTACCACTTGGTGGCCTATAAACACCAATAACCAAGAGGTTTAAAGTAACAATTGCTACACAAGCAAACTCGTGATGCATTTCTAGGCAGAATTGATTCACATCAATAACCCTAGTAACAGTCATTAGGTGGTCAGGGACATAAAGAGCAACCCCACCCCCTTTATGGTCCAAACGGCAAAAAGAACTGGCCAGAGAAAACCCACTGATTTGCTTTAGCTTAAGGCTAACTTCACACATCCAATGTTCGGATAAACAAATGAGACTAGGCCTATCTATATTACAGGCTAAAGCAATTTCCAGTTCATTAACCTTTTTATCAAGACTACAAATATTACAAAAAATAAATTTGTGATTTTCTCAGGCCTATGTTGAGTAGTTTCAGAATTAAAACAGCCTACCTCTGGGTCTTCCCTAAAAAAGTTCTACTGTGAAAGAATGAACGGTTAAGTCTTCTCTTGGGGACAAACTCTCTGATCAATGTCCCAGAAGGCCAAAAATTAGCATCAAACACAGATACGGAATGTTTCTTTGGCAAAGCAACTTTGAAAGAGCAATACGAGTTGTATTTTGAGGGCAATTTCTCACAATCAACGTCAGATATGTCACTTTGAGTTAAATATTCTTTTACCTGTTCCACCGTAACATCAGGATGAACTCTTGACACGAACAATACTAATTTCTGTTCAACTGACCTCAGTATTATATCCTCATTTGTAGCAGTCCTCTTATTTCCAATTATCGCCTTGGTTTTAGAAGTCACATTACTGGAGTTTTTGTTTGTCTTCGAAACATCAGCATAGGTTATGTTTATGTTGTTGTTTAGAGCGCCTGACTGTCTGCTACTTTGACTGTTACCTTTTTTGGTCTTCTCGTCTTGAGGCTGAGACAGTACAGTAGGGATTGACTTTTCTTCGTCAGAGACACACGAAGTACTATTTCGAGATCTCACTTTGCGCGTCTATGAGTCGAAGGCATGACGTGATGATTCGATAGTTAATACTTCAGTCGGTTTTTGAGTTGTCAATTCGGTTGGGTTAGATTCATCTGGATTGCCACAAGATTTATCCTGTTCAAAGTCCAATCTCCGGCATAACCTATTGTTAACTCTAGTCAAATCTTCTAATTTAGTTTTAATATGTTTGTTGTCATCAATGACTGAATCCAAACGAGTCAAAAGAGTTTTTACACTAGAACTTACTTTTAAAAGTTCGGTAAGTTCGTCCAACCTGTTTGTTAAAGCAGCAACCTTGCTGTCACATGGTTCGCAATACCACTTGATTTTTTCTCCTAAGTCCCGAATTTTACGAAACTCACTATTTGATAAATTCACACATGCACTGTGGTGCCACTTTTGACACTTGCCATCGCACTGCACGCTTTTGTCATTCGTTTTAAATTGGGTTTTACACACTGCACAAGTACTGTCAACAGTATCAACCGCCATCACCGGAAATTATAATGTGGTGCAGGTTTTTGGTTTTCTGAACATAACGAGGAAGACGCCTACCGATTTTGAAATTCTTTTACGATTAGTTGGGCCAAAAATCTCAAATAAACGCACGCGAGAGCTTCAATTTCAATGTGAACTAGGCTTAGGCATAAGGCACATCCACACGAGGCGAACAGTGTTCGTTCATATCTTTGTTCTTCGACCAACGATTGATATTCTTCACGCTATATTGTATGGGGCCTCGTCTAATTGAATGTTTGTTAATTGTTTTTTGGAGTTCAATGAAAAAATATACAGTTGGCCATGTTCTCTAGTGTGGATCGCTAACCAAACCAAGCATATGGACCTGTCTTCTCTGCGTATTCCTCGCGTGAGAATTTAACATGATATTCCGCTGGGGAGGCCAGTAGCATCAGTCAGCAGTCGCAGATGATCCCCCGCGGTGGCCGGGTGGTGGTCACGTGGTCCATGTATAGGCCTTATCACGGGTCAAGCGGGTCGCGGGTCGCGCGTGTGCCGCGCTGGGTGTCGTGCTAAATGGGTACAGTGGTAAATGGGTACAAGCGTCAAATGGGTACAGCTTGGGGTGACAGGTGTTTAATTACCGTTTGACGAGGGTTTGATGCGAAGGCCATGAACAGAGGGAGTGGCAAATGGGTACACTACCTGCCTCGGCAGGGGCGGCGCGGCGGCGGCGGCAGCGGCCGGCCTCGGCCGGGGAGACACGGACACGGCGGGGGCTTACCACACATTAGAATACAGTACTTAGAGTGTTTATGTGACCTAATAATCTCTTAACATTAATATAATATAGTGTAAATTTTTTAAGAAGACGTATCTGGTGAAATATGGTGAAATACTCCGGTTATCTCAACAGAGAGACACAGCGCTACACTACGGTCCGGCTGGGATACACCGTGTAGAACATCTACCACTGAATTCGTAACAAAGAAGTGTTTTATATTTGATTTCAAATCAAATCGTGGGTTGTGTTTTAAAAGAAACACCTTGTATTAGGCCTATACTGTTTCTCCGATTCAGACTGGCGGACGATGTATACTAATAAGTATTTGTAGCATTTCTTAAAGAACATTATACTAGAGCAATCATGCCAAGGCTATTTAACAGTGTTTCTAACGAAGGAAAAAACTGCTTTTCATCGTGAATCACTCCATATACAATTCAGACTACATTAACGAAACACATTAATGAAAACATTAATCTTAACTTAGGCCTAAATAAATATTTGTTTTAATTGAGCGCTACACCTGAAAACATCGCGGCTTAACTAAGGTTCAAGCAGAAGCATACCAGCAAACCACTCAATCTATACAAAATATTTAATTTTAACGGCAAAGAAACATCGCCTGACCGCTAAGACTCGATTTACACTCAATTTCATTTTTATGTTTTTATCATAACATTTTAAAGCCACAACATAGTTCGCTACAACGTAATGAAAAAAAAGTTCCTGTTGTTTTAAAATACAGTACACAAAAATACTTCTCATTTAGGTAATTAATGGTCAGATAAAAAGACATTGGACCTTAAGTATAATGCTTCAAATAACTAAAAACAAAGGGTCCGCTAGTCTGAATAAGAGAGAGAAAGTAGGCCTAACACAGAGTGTGCTTTTAAAATACAACCTACGATTTGATTTGAAATAAAATATAACAACCCTAACACATATATACAGTATTAATATTTATATATTACTTTCTTACGAACTCCGTGGTAGATGTTCTACACTGTGTATCCCATCCGGACCGTGGTGTAGCGCTGTATCTCTCTGTTGAGATAACCGGAGTGTTTCACCACGCGGGGCGGGTGGAAAACCGTGTCAGATACGTCTTCTTAAAAAATTGTATCACTAGAATAAAGTAAATGGAAGAAGACTGTAAAGTAAGTGGTATGAAGATAACTACAGTAGCCTACTTAACAAAATTTTGCAGAACTCGCAAAATGACATTATATTAATGTTAAGAGATTATTAAGTCACATAAACCACTATAAGTACTGTACTGTATTCTAATGTGTGGTAAGCCCCCGCCGTGTCCGTGTCTCCCCGGCCGAGGCCGGCCGCTACCGTCGCCGCCGCGCCGCCCCTGCCGAGGCAGGTAGTGTACCCATTTGCCACTCCCTCTGTTCATGGTCTTCGCATCAAACCCTCGTCAAACGGTCATTAAACACCTGTCACCCCAAAGCTGTACCCATTTGACGCTTGTACCCATTTACCACTGTACCCATTTAGCATGCATTCGCCGCGCTGACAGCACGTTCGTCACAACGTACGGTACACCGCATGTTGAGCTTCTTCCGCAAGGTGTACCTTACAAGTAGCTAAACTATGTAAAGAGACAAGATGTCACGTGATTTTTTTACATCTTTAGAAACTGTCGACTGATCGAAATTGACCCTGCACTGTTTCTCACATGAATACGTCGGCAAGTCCCGATCCTCCCACGTTATTCAAACGTGTAAGCTTCTCCATTTTATTCTTGGCATTTTCAATTATAATCACGCTTTTTATTTCATTATTTGTAAAAAAATCGTTAACACTATTTTATTTCCTTCGTTTGTAATAACATTTATACTGTAGTACAACAATGAATAAAGTCTATAAAAAATCTGTTTTATATAAACAAATTTTTTTTAAATGGGAATCACTCTGTCTTCGTGTTCGGATTGGCCCGCACTCGTCATCCGGCCGCGGTGTCCGTCGAGGGGAGATGTCGAATTGGGCCCGCGGTCAGTCAGGGTCGTAAAAAGGACTGTCGAATTGGGCCCGTGGTCAGTTAGGGGCGTAAAAATGACTGTTGAATTGGGCCCGTGGTCAGTTCGGAGTCTGAGTCGAATTTTTCCCATGCATTTACAATCATTATTTGAGTGGATAACATATCTACAGCTATATTATCTGTACTTCAACTGGACTTCGTAAAAAATTAACAGCATTCGTAAAAAATTAACAGGTGTGGCTACATTAAGTTTTGGAATGGTTATTGTTGTTATTATTGTTTGAATTCAATCAATGTGATTTTTATTCAAAGTTTCAACGATATTCTAATGGGAAAAGGGTAACTGATTAAATAATTAGATATCTGTTGTAATAATAGCAAATCAGGAAGAAATGCTATTAAATGCTTTAGCTGTGAAATAGTTTTGAAACTAATTGGGTGAACTGAAATTTTGGGCTAGTAATGATTAAAAGATAAAAGAACTAATTTTTCATGAATTTTATGTTGTTTATTTTTATTTTTTTTTAGTTAAGTTTCATTGTATTTATTTGCTTTTATTATGTTTTTATTTTTAATTCTCTCGCACATTAAAGTGAAAACTAAAGTCTGATCACTAACAAAACGAATGTTGCCCGGCCTGATCACCAACCAAATTATAAATGTTGGCCGACTGACCAGGGGCCCAATTCAACACCGACCCTTCGGGGTTGACGGTAATCTGGGTAGGAATGTTTTGACCGTGGGCCCAGTTCACCCGTGTCCCCGGCGAGCGAGTGCATGGCAGGTGGCGGTCCGGGCGCCACCGGCCGCCGCTGATCCGCCTATCACCCGCTATCGCCGCGTACGCTTGTCGGCCGATACCCGTAGCCGTAGTCGATAGCGGTTCGCCGGTTTAATTGTACCCGACGCGGCGCCCTCCATGTGCCGACGCCGCTTTGTACGCCTAACGGGCTCCATTCAGCCAAATGCCGCCTGCTAATTAATCCAGTTGGCGGACAACCTTTCAAAAGGCCTTCTCTATTATTTGACGGTTCGCAGCACCGCAGCGCCTTCGGTTCGACTGCATTCCAGCCGCGCGATCATTAGGCCGTATTGGAGCCGACTGTTTACCCTGCAGGTGCGATGACACGGGGGGTTCATACTGCCAATCAGGCTTTGCTGGCATTGTTACTGTCTAAACTGGTGGTGTCTTTGTGGGTTTGCGATTATGTTACTCGTTTCGTAAAATCCTGTCTTAAGGAAAGTGCATCTTCATGGATGGCAAAGATAATCAAATACTGAAGCCTAAGTACAGGTACTGTCATTGTAGGTGTTGTTGAACAATGCAGTTCCGGTGAAGATGCTCCCCGTTTATATTTCGTTTCAGATGCGTCTGCCTATATAAATCCGAGTGATTATAACATGTTGAACGCGCGGCGCAATGTCAATGTTTTGCGTTTGTGTTCATCATTAAGGTAAGTCCTCGGCCTCAAAGTGCCAGTCGCAGCGTCGCGTCGCCGGCTCGCGGTCGTGACCACAGGTGCCGCCGACGGAAATTTGCTGGGAAAATGAAATGCCATCGCGAGAGAAAGTAAACACCGACACCGCCTTCACCTCTCTGGCATTTATCCGCTTACCGCCCCCGCCATCCCGCCTCGTATGAATGGGATTGTTGCTGGACCACTGTGCCCATCTTCTCCCGAACACATTTTCTGGTTCAGCGGCGGGACAACACTTTATCCGCTTACGAGGTAATACTTTTATCTAAGCAGCAACATCGTGCAAACTTTTTAACAATTTCTGAGCCAACTCTTTGATTAATTGCCTCGCAACTTAAATAAATTTCCAAAAAAGAGCGATAACGTGTTATTATAAGATAACGGGAATATTCTACAAAAATAAATTTTCCTGAAACAATAAAAGTCGTTTCTAAAACTTCTGAGGGACTCTCCCATTTTCACTTATGTTGAGTCAGTTGTGTTTCCTTAAAAAATACGATGCATCATCAACTATCATGAATCCATTTTATTACTGAGATTGCCATTTCAGAAACAAAAATATAGGATCAAGCTCAACCTATTATATTATTTTTCTTTATTCATTCCAAGCAACGAAGCTAGCACAGTAGGACTTTTTAAGACGGTTCAATAAAGTGTAGACTGTTTTTAGCGAATTTCCCATAGGGAATAAGCTATTACCGTAGGTCTCATGGTAAGACCTAAGCCCGGGACCATGTTACTTTTTCGTTTTGAGGTGCCCAGAGACCAAAAATAATAGTCATTAAAATTTATATATATATATATATATATATATATATATATATATATATATATATGTGTGTCCCTAGACACGATAACTCTCGTAAAAATGGTCCGATCGACACCAAATTTGGTAGAGATGTGTATTCCTACGTTTATTCGGATGAGTTCGAAAACCAGACATATCGACCTACCGGAAGGGGTGGTTTTGGTGGGTTTTGTACCCCAAAAATGGGTTTTTTGCATTTTTCATATGTAAATTTTAAAAATTTTAAATTTTTATTTCAACTATTGGTCAAAAAAACACACAATTTAGTATTTTGAAGCTTTGCTCTATCTCCATTGGTTACCGAGATATTACAAAGTCTAAAGACAGTACATTGTCTTTTTGGGGCTCCAATGTTAATCTTATGGAGAATAAGGATGTGTTAATATTTCACTTATTAACTAATATTTTTGGATGAAACTTGGTATTGAGTTTCATTTGGTTGAGATTCATCCATTTAAGGTAAAAAATCTTGGTTTTTGTACTTATCATGGCAGCAAACCTGCATACTCTTTTCCCATGTTAATCATATGGAGAATAGGCACACTCTTTTATTTATGGACAGATATTGATGAAACTTACTATATGGCTTAATATGGTCGAAATAAATTTTTTCTATGTTAAAAACCTTCTTTTAGTGTCCCCCATGGCAGCATACCTGCATACTCTTTCCCTATATTTATCTTAAGGAGAATAGACATTTATTTCCCTATTTATGAGGACGTGATGAAATTTTGTTTACAAGTTTATCTGGTCAAAATTAATATTATTAATTTGGAAATTCGCTGAGTACGCAGGTCTGCTGCGACGGGGGGTATTTACTGTATACCGAACCGAATCTACCGAATATATTATACTGAACCGAATCTATACGCGTGCCATTACGCAAAGATGACGCAATCCGGTTGGCTCGTATATCGCCGAGTATGAGAATGTGGCTCGTATCCTGTCCCGTATCCAGCAACAATTAATTGTTATTGTTATCCGTCCACCTCTCCCCCGCCACAGCATCGGCGAGACATGCGAACGAGACCTGAGTGTACACGAAGGGCGGAACACGAAAGGGGTGACTGGGGGACGTACCGATCACCGGACGGAAGTTCTCGTGTATATCCCCTCCCGGTCAGATGTTCTGTTCATCAATCATACACCGTGCACTGTGAACAAGGAAGATAAATCAAAGCTGTCAAAATTGGCCCAACCCCTAAAACGCTGCTGGATATTGCCTAAGATGAGGTGGCGTTACAATCAAGAAAAAAATTAATATGCCAGTTAAATATAATGATCTTTTCGTACACTGTTTAATTGTCTCGCCCTTTAAGTTGACGCTCATAGCCAACATTTGGACTGAGCGACTTATCTGAGACGACCATGATGCACAAGGTCAATTCAGACTGATGACAGTTCGATCTGTCCTACAAAATGAATTTTTCGTCGGTACATCAATCCTCTTTTTTACTTAAGGTTAGTCGGAATTTTTGCATATTACGTTCGATCTTAAACATTGAAATTAATCGGTTGGAGGAAACTTTTTGGGCTTTACTGCTAGCAGTAACTTTAAAGATGACTCAGTTGCTGAGAAGCCTTGGTGGTTACCCAGTGCAAACAGAGAGATTCTCCTAAAAAATTGACGCCCACGTTCTTTTCTATAGGTAATTATGTAAGAACAAAGAGATATTTCATACGGGTAGTCCATCGATGATGGTTGGGTTCGGGTTTCGGCGCTGCGGCGGTTTCGGCGCGGGTAACGGGCGGCGCCGCGTGCAGGCATGCGCCGCTTCCGCGTATCGGAGCCACCGAGTTTTTTGCCTATCCGGTGGCGAATATGGCCACGACTTTCCAGGACCGCTGGCCGGCCATGTCGCGGGTAGCGTTAACCATTGTGTCGCCGACGCTCGACTATTCATGTAGATTGCCGACGTGGGGCGTGCGCGACATCGATTCCCCTGCGCGATCGCTCCTGACGGGAGGAACCCGCTATGGTTAAATTGAAAATCGTGGTTCACACGTGCTTTTTATCGTATGGTTGTAGTAGGCCTAGAGTAATCAAAAATATTGTTTTTGTGGGATACCGAAAATAGTACAGTATATTTAGAGATGGCAACAAATCTCCTTGATGAAAATGAGATATGGTGTGTCCCGGAGACCCCATCGGTGACCTTCGCAGAGATGTGTGTTACAGCATTGACTATATAATGATTGTTCACCATTGCTGTTGTCGTCCACCAGTGGGGAGGTAGTGTCAGTGTGGTCGTCGGTCGCTCGCTGCGCTCCCCAGGCCGTGGCGAGGGTCTCCTCGAGCGGCTCCTACGCGGCATTGTCCCGCGGGCCGTGGGCGCGGGCCTGGGCGCGGTCCCTGCCGAGCGCTCATTGATGGCTGAGAATACACACTCCAGCGATGTTTTTAAAATACTAGAAGAACCCATGGCTCATTTGTTCCAGGAAAATTGCAATTAAAAATCGACGTCAGCAAGAACTTCAATAAATTGGTATAAAATTCAACAAAAATAGTTCGTAGTCTCAAAACTCCTGGTTTACTGAATCTGTTTGACTCAATTTATAACCTATTTAGCCTGTAGCTTCTAACTTAAAAATTTGTAACGTCCCCTACACCGTTTCTTAACAAAAGTTTAAATTAAGAGTTTTAATGAACAGCGTTTTAATCAAAACTCTTTAACCATGCTTGATAACAAACACAATTTTAAGGCCTCCCATAGTAAGCCGAGCCTTTTCTAGTCGTTTAGAACCGTCTTGTTTTACTTTAACAAACGTCAAAAAGCCATCTAGATTATGAGGCCAGCGATTTAAGCATGGAGCCTACGATAAGAAGAGCAGTAAAGATAAGGATGACATCCATCAGGCCGCTGTGATAACGGAGTGACAGGCTGGCCCCAGCGGCCTTGTGCGTCGAGGTGTTGGCTGACATCCCGGCATTCTCACCGCTTGGCACGGCCGACCGGCCTTTTGCTATGCAGTAGTTGAAATTAGTCGAATCGTTAATTAACCTTCACATTCCCCTTACCAACGCTCTTGAGCTCTTTCGGCGTTCAACTACAAAGAAGAAAAAAATATATTGCCAACACTGCATTTTTTGTTGCCTTTTCTCGCCATTGTCAATCGACGTGTTTATAGTAGAAAATATTAAAATTTGAATGTGAAATATTTAGAACTATGCATTCCTAACGGGTTTCTTTTTTGTATGTATTTATCTTCACCATAAAAAAGACAATTCGATTGCCATTTTGACAAATATCAGTCACGGTTGAGCTGAGAAATAGGCGTAGTTTGCCTAAATGCATATTTCTAATCTAAATTATATACTCCCGAATGTGTAACTGACTCATCGGGGTATCAGAAAATCGTCAAATGTTGGTAAAGTAGATCTCCTACATATAACTTACTACAGAGTGATTCCCAAGCGAGAACTAAACTTACCGACCTGTATTACTGAGAAAATTGCCAACATACTGGGAGTCGCGGATTACCGAAACACCCTTTTTAAGAAATTTTATAACATTAACCAATTGTGCCTTTATAGGTAAAGCGGTCTATTCACCGAGAGTAATTTCAATGTACAGGGTGTATCTGAAATTACCTCTCCAGACTGGAAGTCACTGATGTCAAACACAAACTCTCACTTTAAATAATTTTTTTTTAAACTAATCACGTGATAATCGATGTTTTATGATGGTATATTATTTTAAATGAGGTTCTTAGACATTTACATGTTTGGTAAGTTCTGTTATATGTAAAATGTTCAGACATAATATATGTTGAATTTTCCCCAGTTAAAAAAATAATTTCATTATATTTATTATTCTAAATCAGTATGATTAGGATTTAAAATATTAAATTTTAAAGTTGCTTCAAAATTACGTATGGTCCCCTCTGTATTGAAATCAGTGTCAATCAACAGAGCAAAATATGTTTTTTTTTGTACAATTTTAAAAGAAGTGCAAGGTTGGTATGGGACACCCGGTAAGACAGTATCATATTTGCACGATAGTCCTCCCAAAATTTGGTTCTTTATTTGGGATGGCACTTAATTTCTAACGAACTCATTAGGAAGTACATCATTGACTTTACCTGATAGCATGCTAATTTTAATTTTACAATTCAACAAAAATTTTAAATAAAATAGCAGATAACACAATTGATTTATCTTTTAGTGCGTACTAAGTTTATGTTTAATTAAAAAAGGTGGCAGTACAGTATTTTCATTTCAACTAAAAAAGCTTTTTTATTTCCTGCCCCAAAAAAACTATCTGATTTAAAAATTTAGCAACCAAACATTTTTACCCAAAATAAATATGACATTATTTTTTCTACTCTAGCGACCAAATTATAACATCTGAGGCAATCCTCGTGAACATCTTTCAAGTTACTACAAGTTTGGTTCTATGAATTTTTGCCCCCCAGTTCACACAATTAAACTTAATTAAATGTTTATTTATTTTTGCGGGGAATTTTACCCCATGTAATTTTACAACTACTATAATATTTTACTCAGAACCTTCACTTTGCACATAGACATATCTTGCACAGTACCAATATAAATTAAATTATCAAACTTAAAAATTATCATGATCATTTTCAATATCACGCATTCTGTTGACTGTGAGTCGGAAGGAATTGCTATATCAAGCAACTGATTGTTTTACTTTGATTGTTATTTACTGACCTGGTCCTACGGCTAAAACATACGTCCATTGATGTGTATGGTAATTTTAATATTTTAACCATTATTTAACATATTTTTGTAAGTAACTACTGTATTACTGTAAAAAACTTTAGAAGCTTAAAGTTTTTTTATTTGCCTTGACGGTAATTTTTTAGGAAATTAGGTAAATTTAAAAGTTTTACACCATTAAAAACTGAAACGAAGGACTTGTAATGAATGCCAATATTACATTATGTATTTATCATTGTATGTTCAATATTACTGGATCGTTATGATATTCCCTGGAATTTCAACACAACTAATTAAAGGATAGTAACTGAATAGTATTTTTGTAAATAAAAGGGGTTTTTGGCAAGTTTTATCCACTTTGTTAAGATTTCCAATTATTTTGTTTTAATTGAATTTTTCATTGTTTTCGATGATCTACTGCACATTTTTTATGCAGTTTATCCATTTAATTTTTTCATATATTTATTTATACGTATTTTATAATTTTAAGTAAATACTTATACAATACCTACATAATAAATTTATTCACAACTCCATTAACCTTTATAGAATTCGGGGGAATTAGGAAGGGAGTTTGGGGAAAGGGTCTCTGAAAACGAGCCGTAGGCGAATATATTTACATACCTTAGATTGAGTTAGTTGCATAAGTTCAAATTTAGGTTATTTCTGCAGTCATGGAAGTTAATTTATGTTATAAATAAATGACAAACTCATTTATTTTGCTATTTTGCTCATTTACAAACTCTTATATTTATATGTATCCTGTTAATTATTTCCGACTTAAGCAAAAATTAACGAATATCTGGGCAACCCCATCGAGCCGTAGGCGAGTCTATAATATATACAGCCCCATGTGTAACTGACTCACTCACTCACTCACTCACTTATATGGGATACGAAGTTCTGACGTAACTATTTAAGCTAGAGACTTGAAATTTGGCATACGTCTAGCCTGAACGGTCAATGCTAAGTGTAAAATCTTAAACTTGCAAATTTTTAGTTTTAACCTACTAAAAAAAATTCAAAATGGCGGATTTCCGAAATTGTAATTTTACTTTTTTGGCTCTAGCGGCCAAACGCTTCGTCCTATCTAAAATCTGAGAACAATACTACGATAGGGAATTTAATTTTCTATAATTTCGGTCCTTTGACTTTTTATCGTATCTCGCACCGTTAAGCCTCCAGAGCGTTTTTAATGAAATGCCGTTTTCGGTTTTCGGGCTCTAGTGACTAAACCGATGGTCGTAAAAATGTTTTTAAGGTTTATTACGATAGATCTTTTTAATATCTACAAATCTTCCCCTTATATATTTTGCCGTATCTCTACTCGTTTACTCACAAAATTCATTTTTCACTTTTTCCGGATTTTGTGAGCATAAGTAGTGGGAAAACACCGGTTCTGGGACACTAGAGAAATCGTAATTTTAGTATTTCAGCTTTAGCTGCCAAATGTATCTCTTCTCGTTTACTTAAAAAATACATTTTTCATCTCTTTTCGTTTACTTAAAAAATATATTTTTTTCTTTTTCCGGATTTTGTGAACGTAAGTAGTGAGAAAATACCGGTTCTGGTAATAGTAATTTTAGTATTTCAGCTCTAGTGGCCTAACGGTTAGTCTAATCTTAAATCTGAGAGCATATTACGATAGGGAATTGGATGATCTACAATTTTGGTCCTTTGACTTTTTTTCGTACATTGTACCGTTAACGCTCAAAACTGATTTTTGTGATTTATATTTAGATTTAGGGAACTAGCGACTAAATGATTTGTCCTACGCTACAAAAATGTTTAAATGACAACTTTTATAGGTCTTTTTAATATCTACAATTTTGATTCTGACATACTTTGCCGTATCTCTTTCCGTTTACTCTCAAAATACATTTTTCACTTTTTCTCAGTTTTGTGATAAATAAGTACTGTACTTTCAAAATTTCCAAATTTTTTCACAAAAATCTCGTTATTTTAATATTTTTTATTTACTAACATGGCACACGGATGCTTGAACTTTAGTACATATTATGGTCTCAACTAGTTCTTACCACAGTGGTAGCCATTGACCAATCTCAATTATAATTAATTAAGTCTAAAAAAATTGAAAAAACACAAAATTCTTACAATTTTTTCGTGTTAAGTGTTTGTAAATTACTTTATTCTGCCAAATATAGTGCAATATTGATATTTGTTTTGCCAGTTTTATATTCTATTTTAGACGCTCTACAAGTTCGGTCCTATGCAATTTTGCCGTATTTCACCCCCTTCACCTGTAAAGAGGGGCGTACTTTCACAATATCGAAATTCTTTCACCAAAATTACTCTTATTTCAATATTTATCGTTTACTTTTATGACACATACATGCCTCAAATTTTGTGTACACTCTGAATATATCTAGTTCTTACTATAGAAGCAGCCAAAGGCCGATTTCAATCCAAGGTTAGTAAAAAAACTGTGAAAATACTAAATTATTAACCTGCTTTATGTATAGTTTTTGGTGATTTTGTTAAACCCGGTAAAGGTACTGCCATACCGATGTACTTTTTGTCAGCATTTTATTATTTTTAGATTCTATATAAGCTCGGCCCTTAAGATTTTGTAGCATTTCACTATCTTCACCAAAAAGGGGTGTATTTTCAAAATTCTTTCACAAAAATTGAGTTATTTTTTATTTACTGTTATGACAATTAGATGCCTAAAATTTAGCTACACACACATACCATGAGCATTAAATATAAAATATAAAAAAAGTATCAATTTAAGCTTTAAATATCAAGATAATATCTTAAATGCTTTAGATTTCCTAAACTATTAAACTAAGTCAGAGAAGATAAGTATAGAGTTGGGGTGGAGGCCTCAACTAGCCTGTTTAGTTCTTAAGACTTAGAACAATTAACGATTCGGGGCAACCCCCAAAGGGGGTATGGGGGCGGAGCCCCCATCGAGCCGTAGGCGAGTCTATAATATATACAGCCCCATGTGTAACTGACTGACTGACTGACTCACTGATGATCTTAATTTCCTGAAGCGACCGTTTAAGATAGAGACTTGAAATTTGGCATGGGCATTCTTTGAGATGTTTCAATTTAGGGAAAATCATAAAACTACAACTTTTTTTGTTTTAAACTATAAAAAAGGTAAAAAAATATAGATTTGTCGGTAACGTAGTTCAGCCGTATCAGCGTATATCACTGCGTGGTATCGTAGATCACTCTTCAGGTTTAGTTCTCGCTCGTGTTTAAATGATCTCTTTCAACTACACCCGTTTTTGATATGAGCATTGTATCCTTCGATAGATATACTCTAAGTAAATATGAACTACGGTGTTTTGCTGCATTGAGAGCTAGTCATTTCACCAGGGATCCTGGGTTATGCTCGTTATGATATAGACAGTGATAATGCCAAATTTGTCGCTAATGCAGCATATGCGCTATCTTGAATGTTTACCAAAGGTGAATTTTCTTCTCCTACTATGGATTAAATTCCCATGGCGGTTGAATAGTCGCTTTGTTCTCGCTTCTATTTAAATCACATCTTTTAACTACACCTGCTTTCTTGCTGTTGGCAACGTTAGCATCCCTCATATTTACCGTTATCCACTTGACTTCAAAATAGCTATGAGATTGTGCTGCATTGAAAGCTCGTTTCTTTTATATTTTTACACACACATCATAAATATGTCTTAGAGGATTTTTAAATAACTGTTGAGCAAAACTAACAGATTTAAATGTTAGGTTCTCGTTTTGTTTCAATTTATTTTAGATTACTTATTCAAATTCACACGGAATTATTCTTTCGGCCGAATTTCGCATTGAATGGATTTTCTGTGAAGTTTGAGCCGTGATCTTAACGTAACATACTTTAATTACTTTTTACAATACCTAATAGACAGTTAATTATTATCATTTTGTTTGATTTATATTCAGTGTCTTATATTAGATTTTTTCACACTTAAAATCGGTTTTTGAAAATGTTTAAATAAATGTTGAACAAAAAGAACAGATTTAAATGTTAGGTTCTCGTTTCAATTCAATTTATTTTAGATTACTTATTCAAATTCACCCCATGTGAATCCCTCAGCCGAATTTCGCATTCAATGTATTTTCTGTGTAGCTTGTGCCGTGATCTTAACGTTATATACTTCTATTACTTAGTACGATACTTAATAGACAGTTAATTATTATCTTTCTGCATTATTTATATTCAGTGTTTTAATTTTATTTTAATACACTCTTAAAATATGTTTTTAAGAATTTTTAAACGGCTATTGAACAAAACTAACAGGTTTTTATGAATAAATTATTATTTCACAGGTCTAGATTTTATATTCTTATAATTAGTAGTTTGTAATAGTAGGGGTTTTTTGCGGATCCGCACCTTTTTTATTATTTCCCATGATTTTGTTTTCATGTTATTTAATTCTTGTTTTCGCTTATTGATTTGAATGTTATTTGCTATTTCAGTAATTTAAACGTTTTTCTTCTATATCCGGAAATTTACAAGTTTTTTTAAATTAGTTTGTATTAGCCGATTCTTTTAATATCGTGGTTGGCGATACTATATTTAGTTCAAATTGTATTTTTAATTTCTTAAGTTTATTAACTAGCATAGCTTGATTTTATATTATTTTAATACAGTAGTAATTTCACACTTATTATTGGTTGTTTTCTATTTTTTAGCATTATTGTTTTACTCTAATGGGCATATTACATTATTTTTAAAATGTACGAAAATCTCATTTAAAAATACTTAATTTGGAATAATTTTGACCCATTGCAATTTTAATGTGACGCATGTTAACTCGTTGACGTTTCAGACTAAGTAGTTGGTAACGTGGAATAGTTAGCATCACACATTTTAGGGGAGTTTCAAGTAAATTAATAACTTAGCTTTTTAAAACTTCGATTTTTATTAGTTTTTTCTTTTAATATCGTGGTTGGCGATGCTAGATTTGCTTTAAGTGTTACTTTCAATTTCTTTATGCATCATTATAGCTTGATTATTTTATCATTTTAATAGTGATTTTCACATAATCAATTATTTTCTATTTTTTAGCATTATTGTTTTGCTATAGTGGACACATTACATTTTTTTTATCTATGAAAATTTAATTTAAAGATCCTTAATTTGGATTAATTTTGCCTTATTGCAATTTTTCTGTGCCGCATCTAAAATCGTTGACGTTCCAGACCAAGTGGTTGGTAACGTGGAGGAGTTAGTATCACACATTTTTGTAGTAGAGTTACACGTAATTTAAAACTTAGCTTTTCAAAACTTCGATGGAACTAGCCTGTTTTTTAAAATAAAAAAATTATATTTAGCTACCTAACAGAGAAATATTTGTTACTATAACTACTACTATTAAATACAATGAAAGCAACAACAACAACTATAACTCTCTTAATTGAAATTTCTTTTCATCTAACACAGCAACAATCGTCTAACCTAAAGTATATATTTTTACCAGCATAACACCTATAATATTTACATATATAATTATACAAGCACAAAACTTTTAAACGAATTCTAATTACGAAGGGGTATTAAAACCGATTCATATGAGTTTTTTTAAGCTTTGTTTACTATTGATTGTGAATTTTGTGTATTTGATGGTTTTTTTACTGTCTTGACTGTGCAGTTCTTCCGTGGAACGTATTTTAAACTTGACTTTTTATTAATTTAAGAATTTAGGGCAATCCCTTGGGGACATGGAGGCCCAAACTAGCCTGTTCGTTACTTGGGACTTAGATCAATTAACGAATTCGGGACAACCCCCTAAGGGGGCATGGGGGCGGAGCCCCGATCGAGCCGTAGGCGAGTGTTGTAGTTAGCCGTAGCCTGTTTAGTTCTTAAGACTTAGAACAATTAACGATTCGGGGCAACCCCCAAAGGGGGTATGGGGGCGGAGCCCCCATCGAGCCGTAGGCGAGTTTCTAATAACTATACAACCCGATGTGAAACTGACTGACTGATCATGTATACAAAGTATTTTGGACTTCCGGTTGAGCTAGAAACTTGAAATTTTGTACACACGTCGTTTGTATGGTCAACACGAAGGAAAAATCCCAAAACATTGAATTTTTTAATTTTAACCCCCCTCAAAAAAATAAAAAGGGATGACATCGGTAAACTGCATATGTAAGGGTTTTCTATTTTCGCTATAACTTTTGAACGAGAGGTCCTAGCTCAAATCTGAGGGAAAATCGTTAGTTGGGAATTAAAAGTTCTACAAGTTAAGTCCTATGACATTTTACTGTATCTCACCCCCTTCACCCTTAAAAATGGGCGTACTTTCAAAATTTCTGAATTCCTTTACAAAAATTTCGCTATTTTAATATTTTTTATTTACTAATATGACACTCAGATGCCTGAAATTTTGTATATATTTTAGCCTTGGCTAGATATTAGCATAGTGACAGCCATTGGTCAATTTTAATCAAAATTAAGTCTAAAAAAATTAAAAATACAATGAATTCTTTACATATTTTCGTGTCAAGTGTTTGTAAATTACTTTATTCTAGCAAATGTACTGCAAATTTATATATTATTTAGCCAGTATTATATTTTATTTTAGACGCTCTACAAGTTCGGTCCTATGCAATTTTGCCGTATCTCACCCCCTTCACTCTCAAAAAGGGGTGTACTTTCAGAATTTAAAATTTTTTAAAAAATTGCGCTATTTTGTTATTTTTAGTTACTATTATGGAATATATATGCATGAATTTCTATTTATATTATGACCTCAACAGGTTCTTACTATAGCAGTAGCTTTTTGCCAATTTCAATAGAATTTTAGTAAAAAAAATGTAAAATCACAAAATTCTTAACATTTGTTCATGTAAAGTGTTCGTAATTCACTTAAACTTGGTAAATATACTGCTATATTGATATATGTTTTGCCTTTACTATATTCTATTATAGACGCTCTAAAAGTTTGGGTCTAAGACATTTTGGCGCATTTCACCCCCTCCACCCTTATTTCAAACGTTATATATTTATCCACAAACAATTCGCTATTTTTAAATATTTATTTAATATTATGGCGCACAGATGCCTCAAACTTAGTAAATATTATAGATCCAACTCTTACTAGTTCTTACTATTATAGCAGCCATTGATCTATTTCAATCAAAGTTAAGACCAAAACAATTGAAAAAAAAAACACGAAATGATTGACATTTTGTCATGTAAAGTGTTTGTAAATTAGTTTATACTGAAAAATTTACTGCCATATTGATTTATATTTCGCCAGTAATTTGTTCTATTTTAGACGCTCTACAAGTTCGGTCCTTTGCGATTTGGCACTATCTCACACCCTTCACCCTTGAAAAGGAGCGTACTTTCACGAATCTATAATATATACATCTATAATATATACAGCCGCATGTGTAACTGACTGACTGACTCACTGATGATATTAAATTCCTGAAGCGACTGTTTAAGATAGAGACTTGAAATTTGGCATGGACATTCTTTGAGATGTTTCAATTTAGGGAAAATCATAAAACTACGATTTTTTTTACTTTTAAACTATAAAAAAGGTTAAGAAATATAGATTTGTCGGTAATGTAGTTCAGCCGTGTGAGCGTATATCACCGTTTGGGTAACGTAGATCACTTTGCACGTTTAGTTCTCGCTTGTGTTTAATTGATCTCTTTCAACTACACCCATGTTTGATACAAATATTGTATTTCATGTAAACATGAACATCTCTATGTAGACGACGGTGTTTCGATGCATTGAGAGCGGGTTATTTCACCAGGGTAATACTCGCTTTGATTTATACAGTATTATGCCCAAAACTACAAATTTTCAACTTTCAAATTATAAAAATACCGAGGTGTAGGTAAGGAAGTACTTTGGTTCTTAAAGATATCGCTTGGAGCGCTATTATAGTCGCTTAGTTCTCGCTTGTATTTAAAAGATGTCTTTTAACTACACCTCTTCCTTTCAACTACACCTCTTACTGTCAATTGGGTGCATAGTTGTTTGCGTATGGTTTTCCTTCTGATTGATGTGTTATTATTGAAAACGAAGTTTACTGAATCGAAAGCGTATATTTATATTTAGGTGATGTCCGCTTTGATTTCTATAGTAACTTTAAATTAAGGTCGCTTAATTCTCGGTTGTATTTAAATTATGTCTTTTAACCACACCTGTTCCTGAGCTTAGTTCTCGCTTGTATTTAAAAGATGTCTTTTAACTACACCTCTTCCTTTCAACTACACCTCTTACTTTCAATTGGGTGCATAGTTGTTTGCGTATGGTTTTCCTTCTGATTGCTGTGTTATTATTGAAAACGAAGTTTACTGAATCGAAAGCGTATATTTATATTTAGGTGATGTCCGCTTTGATTTCTATAGTAACTTTAAATTAAGGTCGCTTAATTCTCGGTTGTATTTAAATTATGTCTTTTAACCACACCTGTTCCTGAGCTTAGTTCTCGCTTGTATTTAAAAGATGTCTTTTAACTACACCTCTTCCTTTCAACTACACCTCTTACTTTCAATTGGGTGCATAGTTGTTTGCGTATGGTTTTCCTTCTGATTGCTGTGTTATTATTGAAAACGAAGTTTACTGAATCGAAAGCGTATATTTATATTTAGGTGATGTCCGCTTTGATTTCTATAGTAACTTTAAATTAAGGTCGCTTAATTCTCGGTTGTATTTAAATTATGTCTTTTAACCACACCTGTTCCTGATGAAGTTTTCGTGACAGTTTTGCAGAGCAGTGATCTTAAACGTTGTATAATCTACGTTAGTGCGAATTTCAGTTTACAGTATATTGTAACGTAGCTGTAACTGTAATATAACATTTGTTTTAAGGATGGTGAAATAAATTTAATGCACGTACTCTAAAGTAACACGAAAATGTTGATTGAAATGTGAGGTTCTCGTTTTGTTTGATTTAAATTGATTTGTTCATATTGGCTATTGCTATTACTCTTGTCTTTTGAGAGACGATTGAGCGTAGTGCTGGAATACTTTGTTACAATATTATATTATTAATTTTATCATTACTATGGTGAGCTCTACGAAGCTTGTGCGGATACTTTAAACATATTATTTTAGTACTGCATATTTTTTGCTGCAGTAACGCCCGTAAAGTAAATGATTAATTGCTAAAAATATTTTAGGTCTTACTACATTTTCTAGACTTAAGTCTTCTCATGCTGGAAAGTTTCTTGTAGATTTTCGCAAAAAAAAACCTAATACAGTAATTATTCTTAATTTTCTACTATTTGTATGCTGTCTCTCTATATGAATCCCCAGATTAAATATAACGCTTCAGTTGATAGTTCTGGTGCAGTTTTACTTTGAAGGTTGAACGTGTCCCAACACGTTTGGCATCCGGTCTTTGACCTATTTGCTGCCGTCCAATCAGGCTTAGATTTTAGTTTAGGAAACGAATGAACATATCAAGTTATAGAACGATTGAACTTTCCATTCTTACCTTGGCTAACGTTTACCTACTTCCGACGTTTTTTTAAACCATCTACATATCTGATGACCCATCAGGCTGGGAAATATTATAATAACCAATTGAATTAAACTCAATAGTAATTTTTCTCACTGCTACTTTGTCCGTCAAACTTCCTCAATGCAGTGCTCTCACCTTAAGTCTCGATTAACCCTTTTATTGTTGTAATTTTAAACTATTCTATACTTATCAATTATTGTAACTCTGTCAGTATATTTTAATTTAACCGATAATTATTTTTTGGATATTATTTTACAATTGGTTTTTTTACTACCATTGGTTGAAAATGCATAATGTACGCCGATTTTATGGTTCTTAAGTTGCAATTTTCTTCATTTTAAGACTATATAAAGACTTTAAGACTTCATGATTATAGTACCTAATACCCTGTGATCTATTACATACTACTAGGGCTCTATTTTTATTAATTTTCTGAACTAATATATATAACATTTAAAATTGTTAAACTAATTGCTGATTTTGAATGATAAAATTGTTATCGTTTCTCTATATGGTATATATATGATTCCCGCGTTTCTTGGCCACCCCGTGGCGGAACTAAAGCATCTTAGCCTATACTATTTTTTTTAAATTTCAAATATCTTGATTTTGTCCCGTTTTTCTTCTATTACATACAACGATCCTCTATATAAACTTATAATTTTATTCCACTTTTATCTTTTCAGAATACAGCTATTATTACCTCAATCATGTGGAATCATAATCGTATCTCCAAATTTATACACAACAACTTTTGAGCATGACTATTTACATAGTTCATTAATATTTCACAACTCCATTATATTTTTTTACGAATTAAGGGGGAGTGGGATTATACCATGAGTCGTGAGCAAATTTCAAAGCTTATTATTATTTATTGTGAGTAGTGTGTATTGGCGGCTTCTGTTACTGCCGTTGGAGTTGAGCCCTCAACTAGGCTGTTCATTGTATGAGGTTTTGACAGTAATTTACGGAATTGGGGCAACCAATTATTGGGTTGGACCCTCCATCAAGCATAACACCTAGAATATTTACATAAATAATATTTATCTCACAGCTCAATTTTTTAAAACTATTTACTAAGGAGGAGTATTAAAACCTACTAATAGGAGATTATTAAAGCATTTTTTACTATTGATTGTGAATTTAGAGTATTAGATAGTTTTGTTACTGGCTTGGCTATCCAGATCTTTTGTGGAACTAAACTATTTCAAACTTGACTTTTTATTAATTCAAACTAGGGGGCAACTCCTCAGGGGGCATGGGGGCGGAGCCCCCAGCGAGCCGTAGGCGAGTCCTATAAATATACAGCCCCATGTGGAACTCACTCACTGACTGACTGACTCACTCATCTATCAAAATTCTAAGCCGCTTCCGGGTGAGCTGGAAACGTGATTTTTGGCATGCGGGTGGCTTAAGATCTGATGCCCCCGGGAAAAGTCTGAAACCCGACAACTTTCCATTTCAACCCCTCCAAAAAAATAACGAAGGGTGGAAACCGATAACCCGAAAATGTAAGGTTTTACTGTTTTCGCTATAACTTTTGAACGAGAGGTCCTACCTCGAATTTGAGGGAAAATCGTTAGTTGGGAATGAAACGCTCTACAAGTTAGGTCCTATAACATTTTACCGTATCTCATCCCCTTCACCCTTAAAAAGGGGCGTACTTCCAAAATTTCATAATTCGTCAATAAAAATTGCACTATTTAAATATTTTTCATTTACTATTGTGGCACATCGATGAGTGACATTTTGTACATTTTATGCCTTAATATAGATCTAACTATAGTAGCATTCATTGAACAATTTCAACCTAAGTTTAGTCCAGAAAAAACGTAAACAAAAGAAATCCTCAACATTTTTTCATGTATAGTGTTTTTAATTTACTTTTACCCGGTAAATATACTGCTATATCGATACATGTTTTATCAATATTGTATTCTATTTTAGATGCTCTACAAGTTTGGTCCTTTGAAATTTTGACGTATCTCACCCCCTTCACCCTTAAAAAGGGGCGGACTTTCAAAATTTCTAAATTTTTTCTCGAAAATCGCGCTATTTTGATATTTTTATTCACCATTATGTCACATGGATGCCTAAAATTCTGTTTATATACTGACCTCAACCATTTCTTTCTATAGTAGTCGATATTCGCCAATTTTAATCAAAGTTTAGTCCAAGAAAATTGTAAAAACACTAAATTCTTAACATTTTTTCATGTAAAGTGTTTTTAATTCACTTTAATGTTTTGCCTTAATTATATTCTGTTATAGACGGTCTACAAGTTTGGTCCTGTGAAATTTTGCTGTATCTCACCCCCTTCGCCCTTAAAAAGCGGCGTACTTTCAAAATTTCTAAGGTTTTCGAAAAAATTGCTCTACTTTGATATTTTTATTTAATATTATGTAACATATACGCATACATTTCTGTTTATATTATTAGCTTAATAAGTTCTTTCTATAGTAGATTTTTTTTCCAATTTCAATCGAAGTTTAGTAAAACAAATTGTAGAAACTCAAAATTATTAACATTTTTTCATGCAAAGTGTTTGTAATTCACTTTAACTTGGTAAATATACTGCTATATAGATATATGTTTTGAGATTACTATATTCTAATAGACGCTCTACAAGTTTTGTCCTAAGACATTTTGGCAAATCTCACCCACTTCACCCTAAAGAAGGAGAATACTTTTACAAAATCGAATTTCTTTCACAAAAATTGATCTATTTGAATACATTTCGTTTACTGTTATGGCACATAGATGCCTCAAATTAAGTGTATATTATTACCTTATACTATGAGGGTCTTACTATGAGAGCAACCATTGACCAATTTCAATCTAAGATTAGTTAAATAACCGAGAAAACACGAAATTACTAACATTTTTCTTGTATAGTATTTACAATCTATTTTAATGTGGTAAATGCATAATTATATCAATATATTTTTACTGGTATTACATTCAGTTTTTGACGCTTTACAATTTTGTTCATATGACATTTTGCCACATCTCACCCCTTTCTCCCTTTAAAGAGTGTACTTTGAAAATTTTGATTTCATAAAAAAATTGCACTGTTTTTAAATATATTATATTCTATTTGGTGTTTCTTTTACGAAATTTTTAAGACGCCGCCCACCGCATCAACGACTCTTGCATATGTTAGGAATTTCTTAAGGAGGGGGGGTCTGCCCCGTAACAAAGTTTTTTATTTAGTTTTGAATGGAATTTTCTAATTGCATTCGTGGATTGAATTATTCTATTCTCTTTTATTGTTCTACTCTTAGCTTCAACTTTCAAATGGGCGGTAATACGGAAGACAACATATATTTAAAGAAATATACTCTTAATATAAAGATAATTTTATGTAAAACATTAAAAATTTTAGGGATCTATAGCCGCCAGGCCATAAGACCAATTTTGAGCTTTGGTATTTTTTATAAAATCGGGGCAACCCCTAAGTGGGCAGAGGGACTTCTCAAATTATTATCGAATTAAAGGAACCCAAACAGGGGGCATGGGAGCGGAGCCCCCATCGAGCCGTAGGCGAGTCAATAATATATACAGCCCCATGTGTAACTGACTCACTGACTGACTCATCTATACAAATTCTAGACCACTTCCGGGTGAGCTGGAAACGTGATTTTTTGCATACAGGTGGCCTGAAGTCTGATATCCCCGGGAAAATCCAGAAAACCGACAATCTTTCATTTCAACCCCCTAAAAAAATAAGTAAGGGTGGCAATCGGTAACCAGAATTTGTAAGGTTTTACTATTTTCGCTGTAACTTTTGAACGAGAGGTCCTACCTCGAATCTGAGGGAAAATCGTTAGTTGGGAATTAAACGCTCTACAAGATTGGTCCTGTGACATTTTGCTGTATCTCACCCCCTTCACCCATAAAAAGGGGCGTACTTTCAAAATTTCTAAAAATTTTCGCAATAATAGCGCGATTTTGATATTTTTATTTACTATTATGTAATATATATGCATGAATTTCTATTTATATTATGGCCTCAACAGGTCCTTTCTATAGTAGTAGCTTTTTGCCATTTTCATTCGGAGTTTAGTCCAAAAAAAATTTTTAAAACAAAAAATTCTTAACGTTTTTCTTGTGAAGTGTTTGTAATTCACTTTAACCTGGTGAATATACTGCTATATCGATATATGTTATGCAGTTACTATATTCTATTTTAGACGCTCTACAAGTTTGGTCAAGTGACATTTTGGCGTATCTCACCCCCTTCACCCTTAAAAAGGGGTGTAATTAAAAAAATTTGTAAATTCTTTCACAAAAAATTCGCTGTTTTAATATTTTTTTATTTACTATTATGGCACAAAGATGCCTGAAACTTAGTAAATATTATAGACTTAATTAATTCTTACTATAGTAGCAACCATTGGCCAATTTCAATCAAATTTAAGTCCAAAAATTGGAAAATCCCAAATTTATTAACATTTTTTCATGTAAAGTGTTTGTAAATCACTTAAATCTGCGAAATATACTGCAATATTGATAAATGTTTTTCCAGTTTTATGTTTAATTTTAGACGCTCTACAAGTTCAATCCTGTAAAATTTTGACCTATCTCACCATCTTCAACCGTAAAAAGGGGCATACTTGCTAAATATCGATATTCTTTCGCAAAAATGCGTTACTTTAATGTTTTGTATTACTCCAATGGCACATGGATGCCTGAAATTTAGTACATATACTCACCTTGACTAGGTCTTTATATAGTGTCAGCTATTGATCAATTTTTATTTAATTTTACCCCAAAAAGATTGTAAAAAATAGAATTCTTAACATTTTTATGCGTCTTTTTTGTAATTCAGTAAAAGCTGGTAAATATTTTTGTTACAACGATATGTATTTGGTCAGTATAATATTCTATTTTAGAAGCTCTATAAGTTCGGATGTGTGCAATTTTGGGGTATGCCACCCCCTTCACCCTTAAAAGGGGAATACTTTAAAAAAATTTGAATTTTTTCACAAAAATTGATCTATTTGAATATTTTTTGTTTACTATTATAGCATATAGATGCTTCATATTTAGTATATTTTATGCACTTATATAGGTCTATAGGTCTTACTATAGGAACAGCCATTGGCCAATATCAAAGATTGTAAAAAAAAAACTGTGAAAACACGCAATTATTAATATTTTTATAATAGTATTAACGATTTATTTAAATGTGGTAAATGCATAATTATATAAATATATTTATACTGGTGTTACATTCTATTTTAGATGGTCTACAATATCGGTCATTTGACATTTTGCCATATCTCAAATCCTTCTCCCTTAAAAGGGTGTACTATGAAAATTTTCATTCATTCACAAAAATTGCACTATATTAATATATTTTATATACTATTTGGTGTTTTCTAATACATTTTTAAGACCCCCCTCCCGCATCATTGACTCTTGCGTATAGTAGGATTTTTTAAGGAGGGGAGTCTGCCACGTAACAAAGTTTCTTTATTTCGTTTTAAATGGCATTTTCTAATTGCATTCGTAGATTAAATTTTTTTCTCTTTTATTATTGTCCTACTCTTAGCTTCAACTTCCAAATGGATTGGTTTCACGGAAGACTCCGGGTATTTTAAGAAACATATTTTAAATATAAAGATTACTTATATGAAACATTTTACATTTTAAGAATCTATAGCCGCTACGTCATAAGACCAATTTAGAGCTTTAATCTTTATTTTGTTAAATGCCTGAGAATAAAATGAATTCAGGGCAACCCCTAGGTGTTCAGAGGGACGGAGTCCCAGGACTTGAGACTTTGTAAATTATTAACAAATTAAATTAATCTAACTAGGTAGCTTGTAAAAGTTCATTTTTCGACATCTTTTTTATTGATAATATCGCGTTCGTCCATCGGTACTAAAACTTTAATTTACTTGACTATTCGTCGTTTCCACGTATTTTTTAATCTTCCTCTAAACTACCAACGGCAATTTCCTTTCGGCATCGATTCGTATTATCGACTACTAAAACCTCAGTGGAACCATTATAGGGGGCATGGGGGCGGAGCCCCCATCGAGCCGTAGGCGAGTCCTATAAATATACAGCCCCATGTGTAACTGACTGACTCACTCACTCACTCATCCATACAAATTCTAGACAGCTTCCGCATGAGCTGTAAACTTGATTTTTGGCATGCGTGTGGCTTGAAGTCTGATACCCCCGGGAAAAGTCTGAAAACCGACAATTTTTCATTTCAACCCCCGCAAAAAAATAACGAAGGGTGGAAACCGGTAACCCCGAAATGTAAGGTTTTACTATTTGCGCTGTAACTTTTGAACGAGAGGTCCTACCTCAAATCTGAGGGAAAATCGTTAGTTGGGAATTAAACGCTCTACAAGTTAGGTTATGTGACATTTTACCGTATCTCATCCCCTTCACCCTTAAAAAGGGGCTTACTTCCAAAATTTCAAAATTCGTCAACAAAAATTGCACTATTTTAATATTTTTAATTTACTTTTATGGCACATCGATGAGTGAAATTTTGTACATGTTATGCCCCATTGTAGATCTAACTGTAGTAGCATTCATTGAACAATTTCAAGCTAAGTTTAGTCCAAAAAAAAAAAAAGTAAACAAACGAAATCCATAAAACTTTTTCTTGTATAGTGTTTGTAATTTACTTTTACCTGGTAAATATACTGCTATATCGATACATGTTTTACCAGTATTGTATTCTATTTTAGATGCTCTACAAGTTTGGTCCTGTGAAATTTTGACGTATCTCACCCCCTTCACTGTTGAAAAGGGGCGTACTTTAAAAATTTCTAAAGTTATTCGGAAAAATTGCGCCACTTTGATATTTTTATTTAATATTATGTAACATATTTCCATGAATTTCTTTTTATATTATGAGCTAAACAGGTTCTTTCTATAGTAGTAGTTTTTTTCCAATTTCAATCAAATTTTAGTCTAAAAAAATTGAAAAACATTTAATTCTTAACAGTTTTTTTTGTGTAAAGTGTTTGTGAATTGCTTTATTCTGACAAATGCACTGCAAAATTGATATTTGTTTTGCCAGTATTATATTTTATTCTAGACGCTCTACAAGTTTGGTCCTATGTCCATTTTGCGATCTCACCGCCTTCGCCCGTAAAGAGCCGCGTACTTTCAAAATATCGAAATTCTTTCGCAAAAATGCGCTATTGAAAGAAATTTAATTTACTCTAAAGGCACGTAGATGCCTGAAATTTAGTATATATTTATCTCCGGCTAGGTCTTACTATGGCAGCAGCCATTGATCAATTTCAATTTAAGTTTAGTCCAAAACAAATTGTAGAAACACGGAATTTCTAACATTTTTATGAGTAGTTTTTGTAATATTTCAAACCTGGTAAACATTACTGGGATATCGATATATATTTGGCCAGTATTGTATTTGATTTAAGACGCTCTACAAGTTCGGTTATATGCAATTTTGCCGTATCTCACCCCCTTCACCCTTAAATTGGACGTACTTTCACAATATCGTATGTCTTTCACAAAAATTGCTTTATTCCAACATTTTTCATTTGCTGTTATGGCACTTAAGATGAATGAAATTTAGCTGCACACATATACCCTGAGCATTTTATATAAAATATATAACAAAAGTATCAATTTAAGCTTTAAATATCAAGAGAATATCTTAAATGTTTTAGACTTCCTGAACTATTAAACTAAGTCAGCGAAGATAAGGATAGAGTTGGGGGTGGAGGCCTCAATTAGCCTGTTCAGTTCTTAAGACTTAGAACAATTAACGAATTCGGGGCAACCCAAAATGGGGGCATGGGGGCGGAGCCCCCATCGAGCCGTAGGCGAGTAAAGGTATAGGCCCCACTGACTGAGTACGCGGTATATGCGGAATTGAGTTGGTCACGTATTTCATTATGTAAATTGTCCAGGAAACGTCTAGTGAATCACTTAACTACAAAAATTGCCGCATTTTTACATGGGTCCTGCTCTGATGTGTTTTTCTTTAGGCCTATTTTACTTACTTTTTTACACTTTAAACAGTAACTATCTCCACGCCAAAGATCATAATTTTGCAAATATTTGTCAAATACTTAGTGCGATTTGTAGTGCACATGAAAGGGAGTTTATAAAAGAGGAGAATCGAGAATGTGTCGAAAAGTTGTGAAATATTTCAAGTTAATTGAATCACGAGACGGGCGTGTTAAATAGTCATCAGGTATGAGGGGAATCATTCCACAATCGCGAGCGGCCAAGCGGGTTCCGCGGTCGCAGTGTTCGCGGAACTGTTCCGCTAATATCTCGCAAAGATGTTCAACGGAACTGTGACACACCGCAGTGGCGCCAGATGTGTGTAATCCGAGTGGAATATATCGATCAGTATATGCATTAGATATTTTTCATTAATTATTTGTTCATTTATCCTACGAAATTTGTCAGTCCGCAAGCAGCTATACCTAATTGGGTTTCTCCCCTCACCCGACATACTGCCGTCCTTTCAAACTATTTTTGGGTGACGCTTAGTCAATTACGGCCTACTTTAGGTTGATTTGGCATAGACACGGGTGCACACGATAGTGACGATTGGCCATCAATCAGTATTACGACAGTCGTCGTCACCCGTTTTACAACTATGACAACTTGTGTGGGTGTGGCATTATGAGACAATTTGTTATCATAGCATCAGTCATGATATTATTGATTGTCAGAGAAAAGATTTCTGCGTAAGCTTAATTATATTCTCGATGAAAAGGGCGCGCTGGTGTTTCTCGCGGGTAACTGTGCAATGATGTGATCAAGATATAGGCCTATGCTTATTGATATGAGTCATTATATTTTTTATTACAATGGCCGGCCCTTGTTCGACGTAAAAATTTCAATCTAAGAAATAAGTGTTCGTCACAATTTCTCGAATTAACTTGTTTTAAATAAAAAGTTAATTTATGTTCAAGAGCAACAGCGCGAGAAACACCTCTTTTTCAGAAGGAAAGAGGGCTCAGGGAATCGCAGATGACGGGACCGCGACGCAGGCGACTGCCGGGGGAAATTTCCATTGTTGATGCTTCAAGTCCCGGACTCTGACGGCATTAGCCGGGGCAATAGACCGTCGCGCGGCCGCTACACCGGCGTTATGCAAATTTCTGGGGGAGGGGGCCCAAAAGCGGCCCGCGCGGCGCGGCGTGCTGACATTTCCCCAAGGTTGGGAGCCGGCGCGCCACCGGCCCCGGGTCAAGGCCGCTCCTGGAGAGGATCCTGTGTGAAAAACCTTTCGGCCTTGTTCGGAACGTGACACGGGTGCCGATGCTGCGGGAGGCCATCGCACCGCACGGGAACAACATGATCGGAGGGTCCTGGTCCTTCACGGTGAAAGCCATACGGGATATTATGGGTTTACATGTTGGAAACATGAATATTTGTGTGGATGATAGCGAAATGTCATCGCGCCTTTCATAATTTAATCTGTTATTTGTAACTTATGCATATAACAGCTCAGGGATTTGCATTTTGACGACAGCGGGTTCGATAAGCAAGGGAAAGCTTTTAATTGCACTTGTGCGACCAAACTTAAATTTATTACGAATTTGTCTTTCATTAAAGTATAAGGTCCCTGCATTAGCCGTCGTTATACAAAGTTCCATAGTTGGTTGGCCGCCTAACGACATCACCATATATACTGTAGAAAGTTAAGGAGAACGTATATATTTTTTCATTTGACCTTATTTATTTTTATGTTTTTAGTTATTGGTTATAAAAAATGCACTCACTGTAGCAAACCTACCTTAGTCGAACGACGTTATTCTAATGTGAGGAGTTAAGTGTGAAAGTCAATAAACGCATTTGCCGAATATACAGAAGAAGTTTGTTGATGAAAGGTGTTTGATTTTTTACTACTCGAAAGTGTTACATCTACTGTACCTTGAATCACTCCCAACGGTGATTTACAGCATGCATCATACTGAGGTTGTTTTTGAAAAAAAATTACAACTTAACATCTGACATAATTGCTTTGATAGACACAAAAATCAATAAATAATCGGACAATGTGAAAGATCTTCTGTTACAGTAAACCGATGTCTTATAAATGATCAATGCAGATTAGTAAATAGGATTTAATAGAAAATCTTAATTCGATAAAACATCTATTGACAAAACTAGACTGAGGCATCTTTACGTTTTACTATATTGTTCAACAATGAATAACTTCAAGAGATTTTACAAGTCCTTGAAAAAAGGGGTTTCATAATAAGTAGCGATTTTTCCAATGGCTTGCAACAAGAGCTTGTACAATACTTTAGATGTCTCCTTGGGATAAACCCAACTAGCCTCATTCACAGCGTTACCGACCAGTTTAGAACATCCATATTTCTGTGATGAATTGTTCATTGTAAACGTAGTCACTTTAACCTTGAATGTCCAATGGGTGAAAATTAAGTCTAATTGGATTGCACACTTGTTAACAAAGACAATAATTTAATGGCAGTACCTAGCAAATTACCCTAAAACAATGCAATTACGACACTGTGCAGAAAACGATACCTTTTGTAACCCACTTAAGAAAATAAATTGCCCAGATTCCTTGGTTTGGTTGGAAATACAATTACAATTCAATATAGGTTATGAGAAAAATAATATTTGGTTAGTCTCCGCCATGCGTACAGTTTAATTAAACTCATAACACAAATACAGTGTATGAAAACTAAAAATTTATTACTACGGCCATATCAGAAATTGGTTTTGTTGGCATTCAAGTGAGTTAGTGAGTGTAACACTCCTATGAGTCCTCGAACTAAAACAATCAACTAAAACTATGTGAGATAAATTGCATTTGGTCATTCGGAAATGTAGAAAACATAGCAGTTTTTGTTTTCAAATCCATCGTTCTAAATCTGAAAGATTTTAGAAAATTTGTCTGACGTTGATGTGTACGTTGGCTATATTTGAAAATTAAGAACAGTATAGTTTATTACTTTTTAAATGAATAATCCTAGATGATTTTCATTAGTGTAAAAATAAGTAATGTGGCAAATATAGAGTATAAGCATTAACTGATGATTCGGTGTAGCGTGAACCAGACCAATGTGTAGGGACGTGACGCGTGGTTATGCAACGGCGGCGTTTGTTTGCACAGGTTGCTGATTTATACGAGGTCTGCCAACGTCATTGTGTACCCCATTTGTGTGAACTACAGAAATGGACAAACAGCAACGATTGCTCGTGGTTGGGTGAATATTACTCATGGAAGTGTGACCGGACAGGCCTTGAACCGAAGGGTTTTGGACAGTGGACAGGTGCGCCCTTCACTGCGGATCGACGAGATCATTGGGCAAAACTGAACGATCTTATATAGGTCACTGGGCAGGAGAAATGGGTTATATAGGTGCATGGGGGACCTAGCTTTTGCTCCCTAAAATTAATTTGCTGTAATAATCTCTGTCACATACGATCAAGAAAAGTTCGAGGCTATTTCGTTTCAAGAATACCTCATTCGCTTCGTTTACTCGTCCCCACGAGATAATTTGGCAAAACTAACAATCCAGTATTCGGGGACTTTAGCTTAAATTTAGAGCTACAAATGACCAAATTTCGAATCTTCATGTTTGGGGCTGCAGTAATTATGGCGTTGGCGATGCGGGGGAAGTAAAGTTTAAGGGAATTGTGGACAGGTTACAGTAGTTTGTTAACTATACGACCCCTGCTCTGTTTACCCTGAAACATCTTTGGCTCTGGGCTATGTCGGTTAAAATACTCATAAGGGTCTATGTTTTGCTATTGATTTTTTCAAGAATTTCATATAGTCTTTGTCGGATCAGTTGCTAGTACTCGCTTACAGCTATAGTGCGTTTTTTTTAAACCTGATCCTTCTAGGGAGAGATGGTGGTGGGGGTTTGTTTATCCTTGCTAATATCCCATTGGCTGGAGCCCTTTGTTTTTTGTTGTTTTTTTTCACTGTTGCATACCAGCTGGTAATTTTGCATCACAACATATTGTGTATCAGTTTTACAATATTATTGGTAGCAGTTGTTTTTAAATCACTTTATTTTAGAACTGTTACTTTTTAACAAGGAATATGTTTGGCTTAAAAATATAATAGCCGTCTAGGAGTTACTAAAAGACATCATAACTTATTTAAAACGTTATTTGAGGAAATCTGATACTCGAACATGTTTGTCACGAGTTTAAATGTTTTGTTAACAGTTTAAAATTTTTCATCACTCCGTATACGAAAGTGACAACTTGCCGTACAGCTGAGACCTTGGAAAGTAGTCATTTCCCAAACTGTCACCGTCAGCTGATTTTACTGACCTGTACGGAAAGTAATGTTTGTAAACATTACTTTCCGTCCAAGATAAACAAACTTTTCCGTACAGCAACAATCAGCTGGGTTTAAAACAAATTAAATTTGAATTCCAGCTTTGTTTACTTTGTCCAATGGCGAAGAATTTACAAAAATAATCCTCCTTTAAAACTTCCACATTTATTAATAATTGCGTCGTGATGAAAAGTATCGTTCACAACTCGTCCGGAAAGCCCATTTCCAGGCTCGATAGTGTTTTCCACGCTTGGCTTCGCCTCGCGCGTAAAACACCATCTCGCCCAGAAATGGGTCACTTTCCGGACTAGTGGTGAAATATACTATTTATTTACAGTTTAAATATCTCCCCACTCCAATATTCTCGTGAAGGATCAGGCTTAAAAAAACGGACTATATATGGTCGCCTAGCTGGTTTAGACTACGATGACACTTATTTAAAATATATACATAATTAGTGTAATAAGCATTAACGTAGTTTTCAAATGACTTATGTATACAGATTTTGATGTAACTGGCAGTGAAAGTGCTGTGGTATTGGTAGGCCTCTAGGTAGAACGCTGTTGTAAGGCCCCCCATACACGTAACGATCGGTCCGTCAGATCCGTCCGAACGGACCTCGTCATGCGACGGATCGTTACGTGTATGGGGACGCTTCCGACCGATTGACGACGATTTTGGTCGGACGACGACTGATGAGAATCCCATCAGTCGTCGTCCGACCGCGTCCGACCAGCCTCGACGTGCGACGGATCGTTGCGTGTGTGGGGACGCTTCAGATCGGTCGACGACGGACGGAAGGCCCAGAGTGAGCCCGCCCTGCGAGCTCATTGTGAATTTGTTCGTGCATATAGACATAACCCTACTTTTTGCTGGGCTCAGTTTTTCACAGAGGTTAAGTTAGTTGTTTAGGTAGTTGTTTAGTTTAAAGTGAAGTGTTATTTTAGTTAGTTGTTATATAGTTTGTGTAGGTTGTTGTTTAATTTAAAGTGAAGTGTTCCGATTCGTTCCGATCGGTCGTGGTTCGCCGGTCGTCGACCGATCGTTACGTGTGTGGGGAATCACTCTTCAGAGACCGATCTGTTGCGATCCGTCGTGGTTCGCCGGTCGTCGACCGATCGTTACGTGTATGGGGGCCTTAAGTATACACGTCCGAGCCGGCGCGGCGTTTCCCTTGAGTGGTCGGCGTACTTGAGCCCATTCTCCTCTTGTTTCATTGATACCGAGAACCACCGACTGCGCAACCGCAAAGGATATTGGCCAATACAGCAGATGCATGCGCGGAATTTCAATAAGAATTCCCCTTGATCCATATATCTGCTTTCTAGTTGTTTTTTCCTCCATAAACGGTTCCGTCTTTCATGTAAATTCATTTTATGTATGGTAAAATAATGTTTCATTTAAATTATTCTTGTTATTGCTCATTAATAATAAATATCATAAGTCAAATCGTGTACATTAAAAAATTATAGGTTATACTGGGTGGCTGAGTGGTTGAGCTCGCTTTTGATCTGAAGGTTGCTTGTTTAATCCGGAGATAAATTTAAAGCTTTTTGTGGTTCTAAACTGGGTCCTTGATAATCGGGCTATTAATTAATGATCCTGGCAATTGAATCAGCTGCTATTTGTCAGTAACGAGCTACACCTCATCTGATCCATCACATTCACTTTTCATCAGTCGTTCTCGCGCCTCGTCATAATAGAGCATGCCATAGTGTGCGTTGGTGTTTGAAGAAATGTATAAAGGTCAATTTATCCTAACAGAACATGGCATATTTGGCAACTTTATAATGACTAGAAACAAACCTTCATGGCGTACGAGCAGTAAATGATTTGCTGAGGGATTCACCTCGGAACAAACCAATATCACCTCCTAGAGCCAAAACAAATCAATTGATTCAACTACAAGTGCTTGTAGTGCTTTTTGTAGTTAAGCCAACCTTTGTGTATCAGGTAGCCTATAAATGGAAATTTATCATAACTGTAAACAGTGAGACATCAGTCCTTCAGATTTTAGCGCCCCTCAGTAGTTCGCTCTTCTGTTTTAATGTTAGAATTTTCAATCTGTGTCTTCTCTTTGTAAACTTCCTTTGGTACTGGTTCTCCCTGTGACATTGGGGAGATTTTTACATGTAGCAATCCCCCTAGCTCTCTTTTGAGATCTGTTCGTATTTTGTATCCCCTCTGCGCCCCTCACCACGGATACATTTTTTTACTTTATGTTCTCCTCCAGATATAAAACTCTGTTTCAACTCGTCAGATTGCAAATGACGCTACTCGTGCTCACATCCGCGCTCCGAGGGAGACCGCATCCTTGGAGCGCGCATTAGACGACGGCACGGGGAAAGCGTGAGGGAAATATGGGGAGATGATGATTGTCATTACCCGGGGAAAGTGGTGACAGACAGCGACGGATGGCACCATGGCGACCGTGTCACCGCCACCGCCAACTGTAGCGGAGGGAGGCACAACATTACGATAACAATATCATTGATCCGTAGGTCGGCTCTTGGTTGACAATAGATCGGATTTGGGATATGATTATGCAGTGAATGATGTCTGATGTAGACTAGTAATTATAAATTAAAGGGTTGCTCTTCATATTGTACCTTAGTTCGTAATCTATAGGGTTACCAGATAGTAATGGTTTGATGACAATCTGCTGAAAATAAATACGGGATGTGCAAAGTGAAGGTTCTGAGTAAAATATTATAGTAAAAAAAATACTGAGTTGAGTAAAAAATACTGAAAATAAATACACCCTTTTTGGCCAACTAGGACATTTTCGTGGTATGATTGACACATACCCAGTGACCTCCACCCCTCCCTCCCACAACCACAATGTACAAGGAAAACTATGTTGGCCCTATCTTTTAACTCTAGATTTACCTTGTTGCTCATCACGACAATGAAATAAATTAAATAGTGAACTAGTTTCCTATAAATGTTGCTTGAATTTAGCATATACAATTTACAATTTTGCCAAAGTCTCATTCACCCGGACATGTAACAACCCCAGAACGGACACTGGAACGAACCCTTAAAACCCGAATGTCTGGTAACCCTTTTTATATCTTTTTGAACATATTGCACGAATTATACATATTACCAGTAGGATAGTCACACAACATTGCTTTTGTGTAAAAATACTTCGCGTCACTTATATCTTGGCATTCACAACCACTTTATTCTATTTATTTCTTGAGTTAATGTGTTGATAGTTATTTTATTGATTAAAAATATAACACAATAACTTTTGGCATGTTAATTATTTCACACAATATAGTTAGTATACTACCTGCAATAAGTAAACCCTTGGTATCGACTAAAATTTTTTACAATGTACCTTAAAATTAATTTAACTCCTTTGAATTTAACTCGAAATCAGTCAAATTTATTCTTATTAGATTTTTAGATAAATTAATAAAACGCAAAATAACAGCGTTTCTTTTTTGGTTAATTATAGGTGATGGAGTTTTACGTAACATTGGTCAAAGGCTTAGTGAAGGTTTCACAGAGTGAGAACAACAAGATTATATACATCCACGATTACAGTGGCAATCCTGTTAAAGCGTGAAAGAGAAGAGACCTCTGGCGTTGACATGAATGTGATAATACCAAAGCTGTGTCTTCCCTAAATTGTCTGTCGTACTTAAATTGCAAACTTGTCCTGAATATATCTCTCTGAAACTATTTTAGCCTTTTACCTCTGATACAACGTTTTACAAACAAATAGTTTTTTTTAATCTTTCGTTACGGAAAAGTGGGTAAATGTTAACGAAAGCAAGGCACTCTAGTCAGGCAATCAAAAGTATAATTTTAGGTCATGTTGAGAAATATCTTTTAAAATGAACTAACATACACTTTTGACGACAATTTTGAGCTACATTATACCCAAGCTACCCTTTCATTTATAACAGATTTTCCCAAATCTATTGAAATTATGATGGCCGAATACACGATCCTGCGTTGTTTGATCCCTGACCTTTAGTGTAATTGAGGTGTCCAGTTGTTCACGATCGCGCCGTCACAGAAGGGCGAAAGGCGCACCTGTCAAAGGCCCGCAGTGCGCAGTTCAAGGTCCTCTGCGTGACTCATATTTCTCCACGGTAGACACTGTTGTAAATATTGTTTGGTGCAATATTTGATCCACAATTTATAAGGACTGGACTGTGAAGTAATTTTATGTTTAGTTTCTTTTTGAAGCTTTAAACCTGGTTTAATTATTTTATCGTATGGGTAAACTCTTGACTGTTATATAATAATTTACCACATTTTAGATTGTACCAAATGAATGGGTATGAGCATGAAAAATACTTAGGGGATTCTTTTAAGGTGGTAAAATTTTGTCAGGATCTTATAATATGATTTAAACATTTCATCCTCCACTATTTCCTTCGATCTTTTCCAAATCAGTTTAGAAGAAGATTCATAAGTTACGTTAATATCTCCAACTCATTATGTTTCTCATTGCGAAAAACATCTCTCGGCAAATTTTCGAGCGGAGCATAACTATGAACAAACATGAACAATAAATAAACAGTTGAAAATAAATGTGTTTAATGGGTCTAAATTAATCTTATAGTACAATATCTAAATTTTCACACACATTCCCAATGAAAATATAAACTTTAAATTAACTGCTTAATTTATTTTATCTTAATCAGCTCAAATTTTTGCAAATTTGTGTAAAATATTCTGACGACTGATAACACACCCTGATGTTTATTTACAAACAGACAACATTGACTTACGTGGTGTACATATAACTAGGTAAATAGATAAATACACCCCTTTTTATTACCTTCCTTATTTAGAGTTTACTATCCTCCATAAACCATTGTACCGTATAGTGGTTCACTTACAGGCTGCATTTAAGTTTAGTGGTGTTGGTTACAAGTCTCTCGCAAGAAACCGTGGTATGAATACTGTAGTTATATAATACATATTTGAGATTTATTAAAAGCCATTCACATTCATGTGTAGGAAAAAAAGAAGAAAAACACACAGAGATTTAATTATAAGTTATCGTGTCAATACTTGAAATCCTTGGATGTATAATAAAGATGTAGTTATTATTATAGGGAAAATATCGCATCATACATTCTTTCGAGTTGTTATCGACTGTGAAATTGGACGAGGTGATTCGATAAGACAGAACATAATAAAACAGAACTAAATGACAGTTGCACATTTCTCAAATAATGTTTTGTCTGTACTATTAGTCTACTGCAACTGAGATGAACGTATTATATCGATGAAAAAATACTAGCTAATTCAGTAAAATTGCCAAACATGAAGTGACATCCTGGAGGAATTACATAAAATTTTATATGATTTTATAATTTTCCTCTAAGAGTGACTCCTTACCCCTCCTCTAGATTAAAACTTTGAAGGTGAATTTTTACTGAATAAAATGCCGCATGGATTAAATATGCACCAGTCGCATTTACGTGATCTGCCCACACTCTTTTCCAGTTTTTCCAATGCATTGTCCAGTCCTGCTAGAGCGGCACACGTCGTCCGCAATGCGGCTGGCTGCTGGCGCGGTCGGTGACAAGTTGTTAGCCAGCGCCGCAGTCCTCGCCAATAAACGCTGCATGTCTCTCTGATACGCTGCCAGAAACGCAACATCCACCGCTGTCCTTTATTGTGGTTTTGGCACGAGAATAAACTGTCACTGCCGCTGGAAACCCCCACCGTCGTCGCGTCGTTGTATGCGCACGTGTTTTCACTTAGCGTGCGATTATTTTGGGATCACGTTGTTTGTTGATTTTACCGTGGAGACATTACAGTATGTAAAATGGAATGTGGTGTTAGCAGCTATTGTGTTGTTAATTTATTTCATCATGTGTGTTAAATTGCACTGTTTTAATTGTAACTTTTGTTACAGGTAAGATCTTGATTTCCTAAAAGACTCGTTCATCATTTGGCAAGTATTATTCATTAAAAGTTTAAACACTTAATGTTAAGGTAAAAACTCACCGTCTAATATATCAATCCGATGGTTTTTGTTGGTCCTATAAACAGTTGTTTTGCTCTTATTTGTCGGGGTCATCATCAGCACGTTTCGTTTTGAGGATAAAACATAAACGCGAACTTTTTACGTCGACGGTTTAAATAAACGAATAAACACTGAGTACGTACACAAACATATAGGCCTACGAATGCCTATAGGACGGCGAGACATTAGACTGTGAGTTTTTACCTTTACAAGTCCCTGCCGCCAGTAGTTACAACACTTAATGTTATTTATTTATTGTGCTTGTGTTATTTGTTTATATTATTTTGCTACGACATTGTTAAAGTTTAAAATTGTAGCCCATGATTAGAGAAGATTGGCTATAAACTACGGTTGGCGTTGATCTCACTTAGCAAATCGAGACGCATGAAGAATTGTGGTGGAAATGTATGGCGATCCCTCCTGGCCTTCAATATACCGTACTTGTATTTGTGGGCTGTTTTAGAAGTGAATGTCCTAATTTGTATAGTATAAATTTACAACTTGCACATTGTATGTAACTACACCTTAAAAATGAGGGTACTGACATTGACTTTGTTAGTGTACATAGTCAATGGTACTGATCAAAAATTGATAACGGAGATTCTGCAGGATACAGGGAAAACAGATGTTTTAACATGCATCTTAATACAATCGTAATTATGCAGTCGTTTACAAAACCATAAATATGAATACGGGGAAATCCCTGAGACTTATCAGATAAGCCGCAATAAATGTTAAGTAGGCAGTTTACACTAGGTGTTGAGCCTTGCCGGCGGCGGCGCGGAGTGATGACGATGTTTATCAGCAGATAGTGGCCGCTAACAAGACATTAACATGGGGTGAGGCGAACAATAAGCCGTAAACAACGTATGGCCGTCCCCGCGACACAACGCGCCACGGTGAACCGCACGGCCGCCGCAGTGAACCGCACGCTGATGACGAGTAGTGAACCAGCCTTGCCGAGGCGTCGGAGGGATCAGCCCGAGATCTGTCGGTCTTCAAGGACCACGGGGTGAATGCAGATAAACAATGGCATAAGCATCGACTATGTACCAAAATTTGGAAGGTTCGTGTACGCCGCACCAGAGTTGCTGCAATTGATGTTATTATTCAGCTGAATTTACAATGCTGCAAAAACATTTCATCACAACATAAACAAAAACCTCCATTGTAAAATGTTTAATCCTTGATTGAGAAGAGTGGTAGTAATGATTTCCAATCATATGACTCTTGAACTTCCATGTACGCCGCTGAAGATCGCGCCATCGTATATTGGTTTCAAACACGCCTATGCCATTAGAAGTCATATTCACGTTAGTGTATATATAGTCAGTGGTATCAGCATACCAACCGAATGCATAAGTGAATGCATGCCAAAGAATGGGTTGCCAAAGAATCGCAGGTACTCCGAACTGGTTCTCCTATCTTCTCCAGTGAGAACTGTAATAAATTATATTATTCAGTGAGAACTATAATACATTACATCTATTCTTAGAATGAAGATTTTTGGCCAACTGTAAACAATTTGAAATCCGACAATGCTGCTGTGTATAAACAACGAAAGAATATGTAACTTCTGTTTTCAGCTGAAGTGGTTTTATTTTGCTTTTCAAACTCTTTCATGAAGGGAAGGTCTAAATGGCATGGCAACTTTAGCACGTTTGTGTTGCCTCTTAGTTCCTATAACCTAAGTAGTTTGTGTGTAGCAAATCAGTCATCACTTTGCGCTCGCTTTACGTCTATTGAGCACCGAGTTCAATACTTCACAAATACTGTCATTGTGTGAAATTAGTCATGGTTAAAATTCACCATTGGGTTTTTAAACTATGGTACTTTTGGAACTGAGTAAGCCTTCATCAAGTCCTAACTTAAACATTTAGTGAGACCAATATTTTGACTGTTTCCTGTGTAATAGTCGACAATGCCACTGACGTATATATAATTTCAAAGGAGGGGATGTTCGCCAATTCATAAATAAACATGATGGTAAATGTAGGAACCTGTTTTTTATTCGCGACACCGCCGGACGACCGCGGCCGCGCGAGGTGAATCCCTATTCATTAGCGACACACGGATCCTCCGACATGGATTCTCATTAGGGACTATCGACTATCGCGGTATTGTATTGTGGGTATAAATTAACAGGGCGTTATCTCGGATCCGACCCCTGACCCCGGTTTAATTACACAGTAGATACGTCTGCAGGATTGATTTATTATTGGTTTGATATATTGCCGTGATTGTCGCCCTCCGACCGCCCGCCGCATTGTTGTACAGTCGGTCGCGTTATTAAAGGTAAGAAGGCACTTCTGTAATGTTTTGTGGACAAATGCATTCCTTTACACACCGCCGCACTCTATTGTGCGTATAGGTGATGGTGATGATTTTGATGGTTCACATGATGTGTAGTTTTGTTATACAGTACTGACAATTAGTTGGTGATTAATTTCCATTTACCAGGGTCAACAATTTAATAGCTCAATGACCAAAGGCAGCCTACGTTCTATAGTTTTAGGTATCAAATAAAATAAAAAATATAACGCAAGGAGAAAAAATAAAATAGACTGTTATTTGTAGACTTCCCCAACAAATTACTTCCCGGAATTATTTGCGGATTCGTTCGGTCATCGGGAATTCTATGTGTTGGTCATACATACTTACATACATATCTAGCTTTGCATTCATCTATTTAGCGCTTTTAAGCAAACAACACTTTTAATTATCGATTTGGCTGAATTCAAATAACTCGCAAATGAACTTTAAACGTGTTCTAATATCTAATAGACGTAGCCTACATTATTTTCTACCCAAAACACCACTGTATAATAAAGAATTCACTCCCTCAAGTATTTGTGAACTCGAGAAATAATTATTGTTCTTACTTAGCCCACGACTTAAACCCAAAACCTTACCCATGCATAGATAGCAAACAGTAGACTAATAACAACCATAAGGCGGCGTCCTAGCTGAGCGGCGAAAATTCGCACGGCGTTGCGTGCGTTTGACGCACGGACGACCGACCAAAAGGGTGTCCGCAGTGGGACTGCGTCTGCGGCAATGCGTTCGTGCGGCGGTGGCAGTCGAGAGCCCTCATTAGCTGCGTAGTAATGGGTGATTGAAAACATGTAGTCCGCAAGTAAGCGAAAACTTTATTTACTTGACAGTTAGGGCCTACGCGTGTTTGAAGCTAAAAGCTAGTGATACTAGATTTCCAATTAATGATATTATTAGAGAAAGAGAGGAATTAGGTGATTTTCACCATCTCTATCATAAGTTAAGGGAGCATCCTGAGTTGTTTAACAATTATACTAGGATGTCAATTAATTGACACTTTTGACTTTGTTGTGAGTGACTTGAAGAAGAAGGAATTCCTTTAAAGGTTACTAATATTATGCGGCCTATTTCTATTGAGGAAAGGCTCATTATTGACGTTGAGGTAAGTAGGCCTTCAAAATCTGCACTAAAAAGTTGTATTTGAATATAAATAATTAATTATTTACTGCTACCGTAAGTCGCAATAAGTAACTAAGTTCACAAGCACATTGATGTTTTAAGAACATTTTTTTATAATAGGTCTAACATTATTTTTTTTTTATTTTGCCCGCTATATTGGAAAGAAGTTAATTTATGCGTAGGTAAATGATAATTTTTATGAGTAAAATATTCTCAAAACATAATTCTAAGACATTTTTATTCCTAAGTATTTTTTATTTTACTGAATGGTTTCGGAGATATGGCAGATAAAGTTCGACCCATGTTATTCTTACTAAAACTAAACCAAAATGAACTTTAATTGCCTCTAGTTCCCTAGCCGTTAGATGTAGATAAAAATACCAAAGAATAAAAAAGTCTTAAAATTTCAGTACATGATAGTTTAATAAAATTTGGCTATAATTTGCCTATCAGACCCGTCCCCTGTGAGAGCCAAACACGCACTGACGCACTAGACGCAGTAACGCACTTGCCGCACGGACGTCCAAACACAAACATGCTTGTCTTTTCGCCGCAACGACCAGCGTCAACGCACCGGCGGCAACGCAACGCACGGCCAGCTAGGACACTCCCATGCCTCTCAGTGTGTTTTTAATTTCCACCGGCCGGCAAATTCGCACGCACGCAACGCCGTCCGAATTTCGCCGCCCAGCTAGGACACCGCCTAAGTAACCAGTATGCGCTACAGGCTAGGTCGCCGTCGAGCGTGCGCTGGTGCTGGGCCGTAGGTGTCGTGCGCCGACAGTTTCCCCGATCTCCGTTTCCTGTGCCCTTGGAGGCCTAATTATGCACCATTGTTGATTACGTCACACACCATCGTCACTCCACACAGACGCAGTCCTGGACGCGGCCTTCTCGTTGCTGGCTGGCCGATGTGGCAGCTGTAGGAATACAGGACTGCTGCGATTGCTTGCCGGGACCCTGGATCTCAGGAGAGAGGAAAACCTAATTGGAAATGTAAACAAGATTTTCAGAGGATAAAACGTGAATACCTCAAATAATCCTGTGGTTAATATGTAGTGCTGAGAAATTTTACTTACACCCCTTTTTCGTACTTCATTACACCTACTTTTTTAGTACCTTTTTCGTACCTGGTAGTTTTTACTTACAAGATTATTGGACGGCTATTTAGCGAACAGTCCTTGAGACCGATTATTAGTTAAAGCCAGCTGGAGGGCCTGATGCTGCGTTGTCTACCCCTCGCCTCTTGAGTTTATGTCCGCAGATACAGTACGTGGAGACTTTCGAGTCACGCCCCCTCTCACTGGTTTTAGATCGGCGACGGATACCAATACAGTATTGGCACGAAAATTTGCGATGGTTATAGCATTTTCTCCTTCCTTCTGATTTAAAAATTTTAGGAAAGTAACTGACGATTCTTGGGAAAAACTTACGAACTCATTAATGTGTGTGTATTTGAGTCTCCCTTTCTCTCATTTTAGGCCCATGTTTTATTTTATGGTTTCGTTAGTGTCCGTCATAAAGTGCGTAGCCCTTATAAAAACACTGAGTTATTTACATGCGGAAAACAAGAACTGTGACGTAGTATTTTTAACCTCATTTGAATTTCCCAATAAAAACCACGTTATGCCAGGAATAAATTTTCTAAGTTATTGAAATGATTAATAATGATTATGAATAATCAATTCGTTGTTTGTCTCATTCCCTATAGTTTATTTATCTTAAATAAGCGTAAAATGAAAATCAGTTAATATTGTTTATTTGGTTAGGTTGTAACATAACCACCATGGTAACATACAGGTATAGTACCACATTCAGCTCGGCTATACCCTTACTGCGATTCATTTAAAAGTCTGGAGTCTGCGTGGGTAAAGTCACTTATATACTAGTGACTTTGTTAACCTCTTACAAGTATATTCTACTCTATTTTAACCAGTCATATCGTTCAGGCATGAACATAATTAATTGATGGAAGTGGTATTATATTGAAGGTGCCGGAGTTTAAATGAAGATTTTGAAAATATTCATACACACACTGCTGGCGGAAGCGCTATATAAATTGCTAAATAAAGTTAAATTGCTTAAGTTTGGCTAGCTAAATTGCTAGCCAAAGTATATGGCTAGAATCGCCTCTGAATTGTGAAGCCATCAGTTCGGAATGTCTCATCAACGTCCTCCATTACAAACAATAGCCGGCAACGCGACTGCGTAATAATGAGACTAGTTTGGTTGAGTACAGATACAGAAGGCTAATATGATGTACAGTCACGGCACATTATAATGATGCGGTGAAAGGTACAGTCAAGGTCCCGATCGTCAGTTGCGTGAGCGAGACTTGCCAACTCCATCTCTCATCCCATCTCATCTTTGGTGGCAATTTCGTGTGGACTGTGTACCCAAGGTCCTTCCCAGGCCCTTAATGCATCTCGGCCCAGTGTTTCGTACAGCATGTTTCCATATCGCTGTTGAAACCTTGATTATTTTCCCCGTTGATTAGTATTCTACTAGGCTGTGTTTATGGTGTTCCAGTTGTGTAATTAGGCTGTAAATGTGATGGCAACGTGTTTCTCATCCTGCCGTTGTCGCGTGTAACTACTATAACTTGGATTTTTTATTTAAAAGCGCATATAAATAATAAGCCAAAATAAGCCAATATAAATAAATTTAAAGCCAATCCTTGAATTGTAACGTTAATAACCATAGCCCATGTATATTCAGAGCATTTAATACCTTTGCTAAGCTTTTTTCTGCTGGAGTAGGCCTACCCCTTTGATGCAATCTTTATCTAACATGCCTCGATCGAATCCTATATTTCATCCAGATGAGGCGAGGCTGAGTCTGTGTTGTGATGGTCGGCGGGTTTGTTGTGTAGCCAATGTTGTAACACTGCGGGTTTGTCTGCCGCTCACGTGCGTCGCTTTACATCTGGAAGCTCGTTCCCAGTCAACCATCACTGTCCACCACCAGCACTTATAACTGTACCTGGCTGTACAGCCCTTACCGTAAATTCGTACTCGGTTCTACATTCTCATGGGAAAATGAGTAACCGTGAGCGGGTATATAATCTTTTTCATCAGCAAAACTTCCCCTCACACAGCTAGTTGTAGTCGTTCTAAATTTTGTTGTCAAACGGCCCGCTGTAAAAATCGGAGTAACGTTGTTTCCAGTGGTTGCGCCCTGTCTTTTTGAAACCCACACAACCTTATAAACAGATAGTTGACTCGATTCCCTCGTCCAGCACGAAGCGGCCGAATAATTTCGAACCCAATCAGCGAGTTGCCGTTTTCCGTGAAAGCGGTGCGGCGCAATTCCGAATAGTGGTCAAACGCGAAACGCGAACGTATCCAATCCCCGGTGAGTGTTACAATTAGCCGAGATATGCTGGAAGGTAGAGTGAAGGTCCCTACTTTGTGTAACGGTGTGTTTGTCTACTGCATTAACCTGGCGGCGCAATTTGGCGGCCGGCCGCGTCAGCGCCATCTGGTATCCGGTATCCGCAATCTCGCGAGCGGCGGTGGTTCGCGGAAGTGGCGGTGACTGGGCAGCGATGGCGGCGATGGCCAACACACGCTGCATGTGGAGATCCCACCGAAAGGAAGGAAGGGGCACGTTGGCGTCGCCGTCGAGGATCGCTGGGAGACAAACGAACCTGGAGTAGGATGTACGGTTTTCATCGGCACCATTGTGAAAAGCACAACTGTACCTACCAAATAGTAAATCAAACCAAATAAAGGAGTAATCAAAGCATTAAGTTATACATGTAAATGCCTCCTGTGACTTTGTTCCACCACAGTAGGAAACTTTGGTGGATGGCGTTTCTCATTGGTACGAAGTCTTATTTTTAGTATAAAATATAATTTGGAGGTGGGCAAAAGTTGGTCATTTCACAGTATAAAGTCAGTATTATAAGTGTGCAAAAGACGAACTACTGTACAACTAAACACCAACAACACTGTGTCGGACAACTTCTTTTGGAGGCTGTGCTAGCAAGTCATGCTCTCTCAGATGAAGTAGGGTATGTTATTTATAAAACACAAACCGCTTGTTTTGTGTAGTTACTAAAATACTGTATCGTCTTTGACTAAGTCTTCACTTTTTTAGTCGGCACAACGTTGAGTGTAAAATTATACAAATATATTATTTTCAAAAAATATTGTTATATTAGAGCCCACACATGTTGTGCATTATAGGCGGATAACATCAATAAAGAACGCTGGTTATCGACACACTGAGAATTAACAAACAGTAAAATCTTTACCGTAACTTTGTTGCAAAAACAAGATAAACCAATTAACAACTTCTCTCTCTCTCCTTGGCAGGCCGGCGATTGCCGATTGCACACGAAGATATCAGATTGAAAAACGAATCGAAAACCCCAACGTGCCATATCTAATTTGCATATCTCCGCCATCTACGGTATTTAAAGAGAAAGCCTGGAAGATGTGCAAGACTGTTATTAACGTCATTCCCACAGTTTTATTTAACTAGTTCCCAAGGTATCAATTCGGCCGAACATTTCCAGGTGAGATATGCGTTAGGAAAGTCCGTGCGATGAGAACTAACGGTGGCTTTTCCACGGAAAAGAGTTTCTGAACTATCTTTATCTGTTGTTCCAATCTTTGTGTTCCAAGTGCACAATACCGTAAAGATATACATGTGTAAAAAAGACACGAAGAAATAGAAGAAGTGTGTGTATTATTTTAGTCTTGCTTTCTATAGCTAAATGTAGATGTTCTGTTAGTTGTCCATTCTTTGCGTCACTAGTTGGTTCTGTTGTCGGTGATACCTCTCAGTTGTCTAGAGGTCAATTCTTCGCGTCACTAGTTGGTTCTGTTGTCGGTGACACCTCTCGGTTGTATTACAGAGGTCAATTCTTCGCGTCATTAGTTGGTTCTGTTGTCGGTGACACCTCTCGGTTGTATTACAGAGGTCAATTCTTCGCGTCACTAGTTGGTTCTGTTTTCGGTGACACCTCTCCGTCGTATTACAGAGGTCAATTCTTCGCGTCACTAGTAGGTTCTGTTGTCAGTGACACCTCTCGGTTCTCGGTTGTATTACAGAGGTCAATTCTTCGCGTCACTAGTTGGTTCTGTTTTCGGTGACACCTCTCAGTCGTATTACAGAGGTCAATTCTTCGCGTCACTAGTAGGTTCTGTTGTCAGTGACACCTCTCGGTTGTATTACAGAGTTCAGTTCTTCGCGTCACTATAGTTGGTCTGTTGTCAGTGACACCTCTCGGTTGTATTACAGAAGTTAATTCTTCGCGTCACCAGTTGGTCTGTTGTCGGCGACACCTCTCAGTTATATATAGATGTCTATTCATCGCGTCACTAGTTGGTTCTGTAGTCGTTGACACCTCTCAGTTGTATATAGATGTCTATTCATCGCGTCACCAGTTGGTCTGTTGTCGGCGATACCTCTCAGTTGTATATATGTCTATTCATCGCGTCACCAGTTGGTCTGTTGTCGGCGATACCTCTCAGTTGTATAGATGTCTATTCATCGCGACACCAGTTGGTCTGTTGTCGGCGACACCTCTCAGTTGTATAGATGTCTATTCATCGCGTCACCAGTTGGTCTGTTGTCGGCGACACCTCTCAGTTGTATAGATGTCTATTCATCGTGTCACCAGTTGGTCTGTTGTCGGCGACACCTCTCAGTTGTATATATGTCTATTCATCGCGTCACCAGTTGGTCTGTTGTCGGCGATATCTCTCAGTTGTATAGATGTCTATTCATCGCGTCACCAGTTGGTCTGTTGTCGGCGACACCTCTCAGTTGTATAGATGTCTATTCATCGTGTCACCAGTTGGTCTGTTGTCGGCGACACCTCTCAGTTGTATAGATGTCTATTCATCGTGTCACCAGTTGGTCTGTTGTCGGCGACACCTCTCAGTTGTATAGATGTCTATTCATCGCGTCACCAGTTGGTCTGTTGTCGGCGATACCTCTCAGTTGTATAGATGTCTATTCATCGCGTCACCAGTTGGTCTGTTATCGGCGTGAATCCTACGAGACAAGCCATGCTAATTAACCGCCGTTGTTGCGGTAATTCAATTGACGGGTCCGCAAGTCACGCCGCTTCGCGTATTTGCTTATACAACACTGATGGAGCGAATGAGTAATTAGTTATTGTAATTGAGTCGTCCTCGCCAAGCCTTTGTTAAGCCTTGCGATCGACGCAAGCAACCTCCGCGTACAGGGTTTAATCTTTACAGCAATTATCCATACGCATATCATAAGTTTGCAATTTGTGTTCTACAAACACATTAAAACTGTTTTTGTTCTCCATCGTTTAATTTTGAAAATATAATATTAACCTCTCAAAGCGTGTAGTCTGACATTTGAAAATAATTTTATAACTGCAATTTGCAAATCTTTATGGATTTAATGTTTTTTTTTATGTCAATTTAGTCTAAACCCCACAGTTGGCTTATTTAAAAAATTAATATAGTAATTTTATCACCCCTCCCCTTCGTAGGGCCTGCCAACAGATCACATTAGGACAAAGAGTGGTTTCAGCCATGTTGCGGCGAATGGCCCAGCAAGGTACTTATCATCGAGTCGTGCGGGTTCAAAATTCAATTGTGAGAAGCGAAAGTGTTGGTGAGTTAAGAACAATCGATCATTGCAGGTGGCACATCAACGATATATCGATATATCGATAGTCGATAAGTGGCGGCTTTCTACCGAAGGCCAGTCACGGCGAGGACCGCAGAGAAAACTACAACTCGCAGACCCGAGGAAATAACACGTTACAACTGCTGCTGCGAAATATCGCTGTTGCGATTGCGTCTGAACCCAGTAACACCAACACCTCGTCGTGAACATGTAGTATGGTGTTAACTTGTTAATCGACATATAAAAACATCAAAAATACGTTTTTATTGACGCTAGATGTTAGTTATGTTCTGAGAGCAAGTTTTTAAAAACTGTAATCCCAAAACTCCGTTTGTCCCGTACTCTTTGAGGTTGAAAATTTTTACACTCCTCATACTAAATTGCCTTAACTGTAATTCAATTTAAAATTTTTTAAATACCCCTCTAAATAATGTAGGCCTATATTAGGTATGTTCACTTTGTCTTCACTTTTTGGCTTGAGCAATCAAGGAAATATTCCGGAAAGTTGAAAGTTAACGTCGGAAAAAATAGAAAACACTCCGGTTTACCTATTAGCAAACGTTCATACTTTGATTGCAGAAAGTTTTCTGCAATCATATCAGTGAAATGGCGCCATAAACAGTATTACAAATTTCATTTATTTATTTTACCAAATAGTTGGTTTCAGTATATCATTTATAAAGCGCCGTAAGATGTTTGAAAATTAAACATCAATTTAACTTGAAGTCTGAAATAACCATGCCACCAAGGAGATATAAATATTGTACAGTAGTCGAATCAAACAGGTGACGGTTGTACGAGAGCCGGGTGTAGATAGCATTTGGCAGGTGTAATGCAGCGCTCCTGGAGGCGAGTGGACGAGTGAAGGGCGGTGATGGCGGTGACCTTGAGCGTGTTATCATTATCGGCCAATTAGCGCGATCGCACCTCTCCTCTCCGCCATATCCGGCCCGGCCCCGCCACGCACACGAGGAATCCGAATAATCCGGAGATCGGCCTTGTGCAGTTGGAGTCCACTTTCGTCGGTGGCATTCCGCGAGCAAAATATCTTGTTCACACGTAGTTGAAAAGCATGGAGAAGTTTTTGCAAATTATTAGTTTTGATTTATTCATTATTTTTTATAATTAAGTATATATTATCTTCGATCATGTGATCTCGTAGCTTTAAAAGAAAACTAAACTTTTTTCGTATTTCTTGTGTCTATACTGATGCAAAACCAGGACAGTCATGCATTTGAAAATAGTTATCTCGGGAAGATTTGAAAAACAATAATTGTTTTATGTTATCAACGTTGTTTTATACTTCTTCTCTTGTTACAAGAATGAGTTATCAAAAATCTGATCACTGTATGACATGTTTCTCCTAGATTGAGATGGGAGAGGTACAATGTCTGGCGGTCTTACCACCAATCAACCTACACAACTTCACTTCATTAATATTATTCCATTGATTCGACAAAGTAAAACTTATCATATTCATAAAGTACCCAATCACTCACTGTTTTCTTTCAGCGTTATTAAGTTTACAGTACCCAAATTTGTGAATTTCTGTTAACTAATATAGTAGGCTTAATTGTATCTCGTAAGAAAAACAATACTGTATATAAGAATGGTCTGTAACGATTGTAGCAGATACAATTCTACCTATAGCCTATGTTTAATCGTGTTTATTGAAAAAGTCAAAGGCTGATTTGAGTTTTAAGAATTCGTTGCTCAACCAGAAAGAGCAGACACAAGCTCTCACCACAAACTAATAGTCCAGGCTCTGAACAGGTTGAGCATGCACTATAAGTCTAACGAAATTTGACTTTTGATTATTGTTGGGAACATTTAGTAGATGTAAAAAACCGATGTTGCCACATTTCCAGAATGGGCACAACACGGGGGACGGCCTCTAGAGGAAGTCGTAGAGGAAACTGTATTGGCCTATGTCATGTTATATATCATTTTAAAGGTCTTTGAATGTAGATTAAAATGCCACAAACCCGATCTCTAAAGGTCGAATATAACGCGAGTTATTGCGTTTTGAAATTTCGGTAAAATCCTTTCATGCAAAATTTGACTGCCTGCCATTTATGGCTCAGACGTTCATTTGATGTCGAGTTGGCAACATTGTTTTCAACTCTATTTAAATTCTATCTATCTCCTCTTTATAAAGATCCTGAAAATCAAGTTAAATATTTTATTTTAAGGCTTCATTTGCCATCTTCAATTGCTGTCAGAAATATTATGATTACATTATGATTTTCAGCCCGATTGCGGACAACCCATGAAATCTTTTATGAAATATTTGACGTGAGCTTTAGGATCATGTTTAACAGAAAGCAATGCCGCAAAGCTGACCTTAAATGAACGCTCGAATCAGAAATGGCAGGTAGTCAAACTTTGCATAAAAAGCATTTTGACGAAATTTCAAAACGCAATAACTTGCGTTATATTCGACCTTTGGAGATCGGGTTTGTGGCATTCGAATCTACATTCAAAGACCTTTAAAATTATATACAACATGACATAGGCCAATACAGTTTCCTCTACGACTTCCTCTAGAGGCCATCCCCCGTGTTGTGCCCATTCTGGAAATGTGGCAACATCGGTTTTTTACATCTACTAAATGTCCTCAACAATAATCCAAAGTCAAATTTTGTTAGACTTTCGTGCATGCTCAACCTGTTCAGAGCCTGGACTATAAGCGCTTATCAAGACCGATGAAACATTTTTCTCCGAGGAAACGCACCACAGTGTGTGCGACATGTTGGTGGATGGGAAAGATATGACTGGCAGCACGGCAGCGGCAGCAGTGTGGGGCGGTATGGAAGGTATAGTAGGTCGGAGCCGCGAGACTCCCAGTGGGATCATTACCGGCACCTGTTACTGTTACTGTTAGCCCCACTGTTTCCCAACAGGCCCAGATATGCCTATTGTGTCGTCTAATGGCCCCGCTGTCATTACGCGAATTTAGGTTACCCGTAGGCTCTGTGACCGGACCGCCATCATTGTCCCGCCGCCGCCGCCGCCGTGATGAAACCCAAGATTGCCCGTTACACCTGCAGCTACAGTTGTCCGAAAAAAGTATTTTCAATTTCTTCTGATTTCTTGTTCTGGTCTCCTCTCCTCGTCAAATTTTTATACAATCAAAAGTTGGAGACTAATGCTCGTGATATAGCTATAGATTCAAACATCAAACAGCGTAATACGGAAAATTATTCGTTCTTTGTCCCCGCATTGACTTAAAAATGCATCCTAAATTTTCACTTTTTTTGTTGTGAAAATTCATTGGTTGTCTTGGGCAAGCAAAGTTAAAGGGTTAACTCCTGTCATTGATTTACCATATTTTTGCTGACGATTGCTGGCCGCCACACATAAGCGTGATTTCCTTTCAGATATGGTGAAGATAATATCAGAATTAAACCTCTTATGTACTTATCTGTTCCTATTAGGCTTACCAACACTTATGTGTTTCGCAATTGTCTAAAAATAGAGTATAACCAACACCTGCTACTAAGACAGGTGGGTTCTAGGTGGTGTTGGTATAACACTTTTTGAATCATTGATTACATTATGGTTGTGGTCATATGTTACAGTATATGGGTCAATTTCTCATCCACTCTGCATGTAACGATTCTCCACTTATAATTAATTTGTCCTGAAAATATATCTGGTGTCCGTTTCTCACTCCTATTTTCCCAAATATTAATTTGATAAGATTATCAACTGTTTACTTAACTCTAAACATCCTTTTATCAGACTTTTAGAACATTTGCGTTTGTAATAAAGCAAACCGGTTTACAGTCTTGAAAGTTGTCTGTTTCTGAACGCACCTCCTGTTGATTGACCGTTCTTGTGTCAATATATGTGCGGTTAAAGCGGTCAAAACATACAAACTGACACACACACATTAGCGGCGAAAGTGGGCGACCCAAACAAACCCAAACCCACTCTGTGTGTCCACTGATGCTGACCAAACCAGACCCGGCGGCCCAGATAACGGTTGTGGTACAGTTTGTGGTTTGAGGGCGACGCCAATGCTAAACAATCTGTTTGATTTGACAAGTTTTTCAACTGAAGATGTTTTGCATGGTACGGTAATACTGGCTCAGTGAACTTAGAGTTTGTTTTTGATTGGCTACCGGACTGATTTAGGAGTCAACAATAACTAAGCAATGGTGATTCTCATTCCATTGGGTCATCCATTACTCATTCAAGCTTTACTTTGTAGTATAAAAGACGTAGGAAAAACAGGTCAATAAACAAATTTTTTAATATCATGAAAAATTTGATTTTTTTGATGGAATAATTTTTTATACAGTTCTTTGAAACTGAGTAGGCCTAATCTATATCTATAAAAGAGGAAGTATGTTGCCTTTGGATTCCGAAACCGCTCCACAGATTGTAATGAAACTTCCAGGCATTGTTAAGTATTACTCAAGGATAGTTTGTGTGAAGTTTGGTCCAAAGGGTTCTGACCCAGAGGGCATGCAATATTTTGTAAAACAATCTGAAAATCTCTATTTTATCTAGTATTTTTATTGGTTGTTAAGAAACAAATTCAATGAAAAATTGTAATATAGGTATTCCAGCGATTTTTTTGTACATTAGGTGAGCGTGGCAGCGAGTGAGCGTACCGAACGAGCTTAATTACCTATGAAATAAACTCAATCATGGGCGAAGCCGTGACGGGAAACAGCTAGTACAGTAATAAACTTGTAAGGGTCATATACATTGTAAGGGTTATATATGTCATAATTTTGTCTTTGTAGGCTAAATAGGCTACATCAGCTGCCACATTCACTGACGGACAAACTTATTTAATCAGATTTAAACGTGGATCAACTTAATTTCAAGGGGTGATACTAGGTTTTCAGTTTCCTCCTAATCACAATATTGCCGTCTTATCACCATCGTTTAAAACACCGCCTTTCCCACTTCACTGTTCAAAACGGAGAGCTTTCCTCAAAGACAAAGTGATCCAAATCGCCTGCGCGTGAGGGGAAAGTGCAAATAAACTGTCGGATATGAAAACACAAGACCGCTTTGTTATCTGCGCCAAACAACTGTGTCGATAGATACGAGAACAAACACATGCGCGTGTACACGCGGCTTCTCACACGCACGACGCGGCGCGGCGGTCGGGCCCTCCAGTTGATAGCTCGGTTTCTCCTCAGTGAGAGTGGGGCGGTGTTCTTTGGTCTTATCGATGGGTTTGTTTTCATCGGTAACGTATGGAAGAACCGCTTTAATTAAGATTCAAGTGGTCCAATTAGGAGCGCTCTTTTAAATGTAAATCGGTCCGGAGCGGATATCGTATGAGATTTAAATAACACAATCGGGTTGTGTTAAAGTAGAGGGACTCTTTATTTTGGTTGGAGAAATTACATGGTATCATAAAAGGTGTTTTTGTCAGAAATTTTATTTAGATTCTATGCATAATAGTACTAAGAATATTTCGCATAACACTTTTGGTATAGTGTTCAAATGTAGTTATTGGTAGTGTATGATGTGTTGGCGTATCAATGGGCGTTTTTAGTGTTGATTGAACGGCCCAAACTTAAAAAAAAAACTTGATGCAATCTTTCTAGAGCAGTTAATATTTTTAACAAACCTGTCTATTGTTTAATGATCCAGTATTGATATTATTAGCTGTAAGTTCATGAAGAAGGATTAAATGTTTCAAGTTCATTGCCAAATCTGAATCAAAGACCAATGGGCACTAAAACTAAAAGCTTAAACGACACTTCATATCCAGCGCACCGGCAGGGAGGTGGTTCTGGACACTCCCAACAGCAGGTGGACGCTGTACCCTGGCAAGGCCGAGCCGTCCTGTGGTGTCCTTCTGTGCGGTCACCTACCAATCCGATACCTACAGTCACAATCGTTAGTATAGGTATCCGGCACAGCGCCAGGGAGGTGGTTCTGGACACTCCCAACAGCAGGTGGACGCTGTACCCTGGCAAGGTCGAGCCGGCAGCTCCTGTGGTGTCCTTGGGTGCGGTCACCTACCAATCCAATACCTACAGTCACAATCGTTAGTATAGGTATCCGGCACAGCGCCAGGGAGGTGGTTCTGGACACTCCCAACAGCAGGTGGACGCTGTACCCTGGCAAGATCGAGCCGGCAGCTCCTGTGGTGTCCTTGGGTGCGGTCACCTACTAATCCAATGCCTACAGTCACAATCTGTGGTATAGGTATCCAGCACAGCGCCAGGGAGGTGGTTCTGGACACTCCCAACAGCAGGTGGACGCTGTACCCTGGCAAGGTCGAGCCGGCAGCTCCTGTGGTGTCCTTGGGTGCGGTCACCTACTAATCCAATGCCTACAGTCACAATCTGTGGTACTGTATAGGTATCCAGCACAGCGGCAGGGAGGTGGCTCTAGACACTACCAACGGCAGGTGGACGCTGTACCCTGGCAAGGTCGAACCGGCAGCTCCTGCGGTGTCCTTGGGTGCGGTCACCTACTAATCCAATGCCTACAGTCACAATCTGTGGTATAGGTATCCAGCACAGCGCCAGGGAGGTGGTTCTGGACACTCCCAACAGCAGGTGGACGCTGTACCCTGGCAAGGTCGAGCCGGCAGCTCATGTGGTGTCCTTGGGTGCGGTCACCTACTAATCCAATGCCTACAGTCACAATCTGTGGTACTGTATAGGTATCCAGCACAGCGGCAGGGAGGTGGCTCTGGACACTACCAACGGCAGGTGGACGCTGTACCCTGGCAAGGTCGAACCGGCAGCTCCTGCGGTGTCCTTGGGTGCGGTCACCTACTAATCCAATGCCTACAGTCACAATCTGTGGTTTAGGTATCCAGCACAGCGCCAGGGAGGTGGTTCTGGACACTCCCAACAGCAGGTGGACGCTGTACCTTGGCAAGGTCGAGCCGGCAGCTCCTGTGGTGTCCTTGGGTGCGGTCACCTACTAATCCAATGCCTACAGTCACAATCTGTGGTACTGTATAGGTATCCAGCACAGCGGCAGGGAGGTGGCTCTGGACACTACCAACGGCAGGTGGACGCTGTACCCTGGCAAGGTCGAACCGGCAGCTCCTGCGGTGTCCTTGGGTGCGGTCACCTACTAATCCAATGCCTACAGTCACAATCTGTGGTATAGGTATCCAGCACAGCGCCAGGGAGGTGGTTCTGGACACTCCCAACAGCAGGTGGACGCTGTACCCTGGCAAGGTCGAGCCGGCAGCTCCTGTGGTGTCCTTGGGTGCGGTCACCTAAAAATCCAATGCCTACAGTCACAATCTGTGGTATAGGTATCCAGCACAGCGCCAGGGAGGTGGTTCTGGACACTCCCAACAGCAGGTGGACGCTGTACCCTGGCAAGGTCGAGCCGGCAGCTCCTGTGGTGTCCTTGGGTGCGGTCACCTAAAAATCCAATGCCTACAGTCACAATCTGTGGTATAGGTATCCAGCACAGCGGCAGGGAGGTGGCTCTGGACACTCCCAACAGCAGGTGGACGCTGTACCCGGGCAAGGTCGCACCGGCAGCTCCTGTGGTGTCCTTGGGTGCGGTCACATACCAATCCAATGCCTACAGTCACAATCTGTGGTACTGTATAGGTATCCAGCACAGCGGCAGGGAGGTGGCTCTGGACACTCCTAACAGCAGGTGGACGCTGTACCCTGGCAAGGTCGAGCCGGCAGCTCCTGTGGTGTCCTTGGGTGCGGTCACATACCAATCCAATGCCTACAGTCACAATCTGTGGTATAGGTATCCAGCACAGCGGCAGGGAGGTGGCTCTGGACACTCCCAACAGCAGGTGGACGCTGTACCCTGGCAAGGTCGAGCCGGCAGCTCCTGTGGTGTCCTTGGGTGCGGTCACCTACCAATCCAATGCCTACAGTCACAATCTGTGGTATAGGTATTATTATGGAAAAACGAGCGCCAATAAAAAAAAAAAAAAAAAAAAAACTTGAAGTGGTTTTGTTCTATACGCAGGTGTTCTGTGAAGGATGATCTAAATCGAAGTTTTAATCAGTCCTTCGTAATTGGTAAAGTATTTTTTGGAACGCACAACTGCTTTTTATTCTGAATTCGAAGGCGTGAAACCTGAGTCTAACCTGGTGTAAAATCCGAGTAATAAACCGGACTGGGACTAAACACCGGAAACGGTGAAAGGCGACTCCAAAATCTCTTTGAGTAACGTGGAACAGGGAGTTTCCTGTGGTCATTTGTCACTCGTGGAATGGTCCAAGCTGAATATTCATGGAAATTGAAATAATTGGGCGCTAATACCTCGCCGCGGCCCACAATTAGACCAATTAACAGCTGTTGGAGGGGGAGGAGTGATGGTAGGAGGAGGGGGAAGACCTGTTGATTTACGGCTCGGAAGTGTCGAGTCGAGAGGAGGAATGGCGCAGGATTAGCGGTGAATAACGTGGCGGCGGCAGTGCGCTTGCGCGGCGTCAGCTCGCCCGCTGAACCTGGGTCAGGTGTGATGAACGTGTTCTACTGAAATATTCATCATAGAACCAATAATCGACCTATGCGATTTATGTAATAATAATTTTATTGAAATCGACAAGATAAAAATTCTTTTAAACTACTTGGTCTTGGTAATAAAGCAGTGCTTTCATTCGCCCATTCAAACATACAAGGATACGTTCTCACTCACAGTTTCCGTCCATTCGCCAATTCACATTCACTTTCGCACCGGTCTTTAATTTTAAGTGCAAATGGTTCTCCCAGAAGTCTTGAATTCGAACATATCGAAGAAAGCTCATGAGGCAAGGAAACGTTTTAGGCGAATTTTAAATGCTTTGAGCATTGCAGTAGTATATTTTTCTAAAGGGTGTGGCAACTTGTTGGCAAATGGACACCGGCTTGTGATGAGGGCAACTGTTCGAACACTTCCGTTTTGTGTCGCAGTTTCGAGGTTCTCGTCCTGCCTCTAGTGTTGTGATCATGGACGTGTCGGCCTCGAGTTAGGGGACATTTAGATATACTAGAGACAGGGTAATGCCAACAGTTGCAACTATTTAAGCGTGGTTCTGCTGTTCTGCTCGACTCCCTTTGTTAATTTTGCGATTATTTGGACTACCTTTTTGTGGAGTCTTGACAATCTTGTAAACTTGGTCTTCAAGCCTTCTTCCTAGAGTTGCTACTCCATAAGAAAGATGATGGGAGTAAATAGGTCGGTATATAATACTTCGCTTCCACATGACCTGCGTTGTGGGATAGAGATGGTCATTGGTAATTATGAAACGCAACACTTCATCCTCGGTCTATATTTTATTTTTTTATTTTAACTGAACCTGTAAACACAATGTAGCAATAATGTACGGTACCATACTTAAATGAACGGTGTGTATGGGCTCGCGGTGAAAGCCCGTGGCGGTATACGGGTACGGCACTCGGCACTCGGTCCGCCTAATTGTGGCGGGTTTGTGGGACACGGACGGCTAATTGGTGCAACAATCGGAGGCGAACACTTTCATGCGGCAATCAGGCCGTGAATAGTAGTGAATACAACACGCCGATACACCGCTGATGGGAATATCGGGGCGATCGGGGACCCACACCGGCGCGGCGGCGGCGGCCTTGGAAGGTATGAAATTAAGGCTACAGGTTCCGTGGAAAAGTCGTCATTGGGAAATGGATTCGTGACATCTCATGAAATGTTAAATGAATGACGACTCTCACTCGTAATTTCTCATTATTTGAAAGCATGTGCCGTGCTGATTTTGGAAAAAATTAAATAAACCTTAGAATCATATTTGATTTTGTAATCATATCATTTGTAGTTTTTTAACCGATTCAATACATCTATTGAATCTGCTGTAAAAAGTTTCAGTAATAAAAATGTATGCATTTGTAGTAACGAGGGATAAATATAAGTTATTAACAAAAAAGCACAACGAACAAACATCTTGAAACCTTGTCGTTGATGTCAGAGGTTTGTTGGTTCGCCATTTCATTTAAATAAGTTATTGATGAAAATATAAATTGTTACATTTTAAATATATTTGGAAAATAGTAAGTACAGTATGCCGAAATGATCCTATATGTCAGTCATTATTCATTAAAGCCATCCTTTGGTTGTTATTTTGTAAGTGACATATGAACAGTTGAGGACATCTTGAATCTACTCAGTCGAGAATGTACGTTGAAGCGTCCACTGCCTTAAATAATCCCCTTCTTGCCATTCAGGAAAAGGCTACATTCGCAGAGGTCATCTTCGAAGATAAAAAAGTATTTGATATACATTTTTAAAATCACCGTCAATGATATTTTCCACAGATGAGTATCTTTAGGAAGAGCGGTCCGAACCAGTCAACATCTCATCGGTGATAATATACCTGTGACGTCTTCACCCTAACCAAATCTTATTACGGGCTGGATAACTAAGACATATAGATGTCTATAAAAGGCTACTAGCATATCAACCACTACCTCTAAATACCCTCCAATCCACACACCCATCCTATTCGTCAAATCAACAACTCACCGCCTAAAAATGGCTCGACTGCCCAAAATAATTACGGATTTTAAACTAATAAGTGCTGAAAGGAAATTTGACGTTGTAATTTGGGGGTGTGGCTAATATAATAAGTACAGAGTGCGGTCGGGTACAGGGACCAGGAAGACGGAAGGAAGGTTGTGTGTGGGTTCGGCAAGGCGAGCCGGCCGTGGCGGTGGCCAATACGTATACGGACCCCACCGCACCGTCAGCAGATACAGGGGCAGATAGTGATGTACTTATCACCGCTGACAGCCGAGGTCGAGCGGATTTCAATTTGGCTACTCGAAGAGCTTTTTCACGTGTTGTAATTTGTTAAAAGAAAGCCACAGTTGACTCCCGTCACTTTGATGTAATTTATTAGTCAGTCTATCAAATATTTCAGAATTGAATCCTTCTTTATAATTAGGAAGTTTAAGTTATAGAATTGAAATATCGGTTTAAATTATATAATATCAAACTAAAATTTAATGTACCATTTAATTTCCATTTTTTAAAGATCAATGAATCAATCCTGTAAACTAATGTGTTCCAAGAGAGGAGTGTCCATAGTGATTCAGCGATTCGTTACTTTTAGGCATATTACAGAGTTTATAGAAAACATCAAACGTGTCATAGTTTTGTTTTTAAAATTTTGAGGAAGTCTCGCAGTGCGTTCTTCTGATCTTAATGTTAGGATATATTATAAATAAATATGATGTAAATTATGCTAATGTGTTCTTATTTTTATGAGATAGTACCATACATATTTGTGTTTTTACTCAATCGCTTTCTAATCTGAAGACGAAACAAGCAAACCTGTTCGTTGACGAAATGCTTAGCGTTTGTCTTGGGTGTTTGAGCCGAAGTGGGTTAACGGCCAACACGCGTAAGTTGAAACAATAGTTTCTCCTCGCCCATTCAACGGTCTGAGCGGGCCTCTCTCCCTCCGAATGGCTCGGGCTCGGCACATGCAGTATTCATTTCCGGCATCCCGGTAAAGAACGCATAACGAACGGGCGCAGTCGCTCACGGTACATTCCAGCGCGTGGACAAGTAGGCTGGGCTCGTGCTGTACCCACGTAGCGCATTCCGCTGCGCATGGTTAATATTAATAACAAGCCGCGGTCGGTAACTAGGCGCGCGCCTAGCCGAGCCGCTTCCTCGTCCTGTGTTGGAGCGCCGGGACGGTAATCAGGGCGTTGCGACAAACAAGGTGAAATATGTGTCGTGGTGCGCACGATTTTGTGTCAACATAAATTAGATTTTTCAAAAGAGTTAAAATCGTATGGCGTGAGTTGGAATTTGAAAAACTCAATCATTGGTATTGCAATTGTAACTCAAAACTCAAAGTTTTAAACATCTAAAATTTTTATCGTAGTAGTTTTATTTTTACGTAAAACTAGAAGGTTTTAGTTTTACAAACTACACTATGGTTCGGTAGATAGTTCTCACTTAGTTCAGGAGATCTATACCTAGCCTATTACACTAAAAACCTAGTCTGCCTGGTAACATGACGTAAATTTTAGTTGACTCTACATTTTTGTTTGCGTAATGTTACAAAAACTGTTTGGAGATCACTGATATAGGCAATCGAATTTGACAAGAATAAATACAAATGAATAAAACTATTCCCTAAAGTTTTCTTTATGAGGCCTAATCAAACGGTAATGAAATCGTTGCCGGCTTGGTTGCTAATACCAACGAACTGAACAGTTGTTGAGCATTGCAACATGATTTTGCTGGTCTACATTGTATCGTCCCCGCGAAATCTCTCATTAGGAAGATTGTTGCATCTCAGACGGCCGGTTCTGCCGCATGTAGAGCGTGGACGAAGCGCGTGCTCACGTGCGCTTACACGGTATCACTCCACTCACTTTCTACAATAATCATCATCCGCGATGACCGTCCGTCCGTCGGTCCGCGGTCCGCTGTTCCGGCGACGTTTCACTTCCGCCGTCTCAGACCGCGACGTCCGTTTCGCCGCGCCGCGGTCCATCGGGTTTGACAATTAGCCACCTTCCCTTTCTTTTACTCTTCTAGAGCAGCATTTCCTAATCGCGGGATTTTTTTTACATTTTTTGTAAAATTACCACTATTTTTGAAAAAAAAAAAAACTGGTAGTTTTTATTGTTTTCATATGCGCATCCTGAAAAGTTGTTAATCTTGGTTGTAACGAATTTTATTGTCGATTTAAACAGACCAACTGTTGACTGTTGACCCCCACCAGGTTTACAAAACTAAACTTATTCCTCTTGTGATTTCCTGGTTCCGTTTTACTGTGGCAATATTCATTTTTTTCTTGAAAGGACGACTAATATTGCACATTCTTACTCAAACTGGCTTATCTTTATACCCTTGTGGTTTCGAATTAACCAATTTGCCTAGAAGTTATACACTATGGCTATAAGTTGGTTTAAGGTTAATCATTATGTATTATTTTGACTAAGCAGTAAGCACCTCTAGAGCGATCTTTCAGGCTCATAATCTAGTATACATGAATACACAAGACAAGTAATGACTTGATGTGGACGACTATGTTCAATATTTGTTCTGTTTGATCATCTAATCGAGCTATCTCGAAACCATTTAGACGATTTTTCATCGTCATACGTTCAGTATTTATAAAAAGAAAGTCGTATCAGGTATAAAAAATGGAGATTTCACATCGGGCAGAGATTCCAGCGGCTAGTTTGTTAGCAAACTCCACCCCGTAGATGCTGAATGGGGAAAGTCGGCTCGATTGTGCCGCGTTTGGCGGTGGTCAGAAAGCTGCCCTTTGGTGCGTGCGTGCGCGCATGCCGCGCAGGTGCGTGTGAAAGTGACTCGGTGTGGCGCGGCGGTCATTCAATGGTCGTTGGATATCTCAAATATGGTCAGGCATTTCTGTCGTTCAGAATAGTCAATGGGATCAACTCATTATATCGTACATGCGTACTTGATTGCATTTATTAGGCTGGCTATAATAATCTTTGATAATTATTTTTTGTTGCTAAATATTTTAAAGCATTTGATGGATAGCACTTGCCATTTTTATTCTCTTTAGAGCCAGCTGAAAAAATTAACCCTGATACACTCTCGTATCAATATTATCGCTCGGACAAAAATGACATCAGTGGACTAAAAAGTTTCTGTGAGGGAAGCTTGCAATGTTTGTGCTCTAAACAAACAGTTTGTATACGAAGATGGCACAGTGGATTCTTTAGAAGGTGAATATTAACGGAAGAAAGTCACTTGTTTCAGGACCGTCCTCAGTAGACTCTGACTGAAGCGACACGATTAGTTGGAAATTTATCATTGAGGTGTTGCACCCCCTTCCTTGGCCACATTGCCTGCTGGTTTAAAAATTTCCCCTCCTCAACTTGATACATATACAAATGCATTTAGGCCTCTGCTATGATATTGACTAAATGAATACTCAAGTCAAGATAATCGTTATATCATGGGTTTCTAAGTCGATGCAATGTAAGTTATTTCCTCTTAATTGTATTTACGATGTTTCATTAAAATTAAAACGATTTTTAATGCATTTTACCTATTTTCTACATTGTATAGTACTTCCCAGCGCTACACAGAACTTGTCCAACTGTTGGACGGACAGGAGGCCTGATGTGCAGTTCCAAACCCCACTCGCGGCCTCGCTGTACCGTACCGTGGCTGTACTGTACCCGGCGGCTACACAGCACCAGCCCTGCATGATGTCGCCTCTCGCCTCAATCGAATCCGTCGCGGTTTTCCGCTTAACCAGAGCAGAACAGTTTCTTGCAAACACCGCGGTCTCGGCGACCGGGGATGCGCGGGTCCGCCGGCCCGGCTGTGTGGCTGCTAACGGCCTGGCGGTGGGCCGATAAAACCGGTGTAGTCAAATAGTCAGGACTGGGGAAAACTGCTGTAATGTAATAGACAAGGGCTGTTTCATTAGTGGGTAAAACGATGTAAAAATTAGTACCCAAAACGTCACTAGCCTGATCAGCTGGTACATGTTATTCTTATGGACATCAGATTGATTACGTCACCGGCCTGACTCAAAAGCGGCATTTTCCAACATCAAAGGAATGAAACAGCCCTTCTTTTGTTCATATGTTCTCCACAGTCCTGTCAAATAGTAACGTTTAACCGATAATCCTGCACGATTTGCGACTAGTTAAAACCTCTGAATATTGTTGTAGGTTTATAGAATGCAGCTATATTTCCCACAGATGTACCACAGTGTATATCAGTGTTCGCATTAAACTTTTACAAATTCGTATTATTTTCCTACCGAGATTAAACTTTCCAAAGCTGATTTTTCGTTAGCATTTACATATAACATTTATTCGTCACCGCTTATCTTCAATTGGTTTCTTTTTATGATGTATTTGAGTACTGTAGTTACTTTGATTTCTGCATTTCCGGGATGCCCTGTTCAGTTAACGTGTTCCTGTAAAATACTATACAATTTTTGCTATGTTAAAAAAGTAAATGCCCAAAAAGCTCTCACCAAAAATATAAACAATAAAAATATGTGGACCCTTGGAATTGAATGTTCAATAGGTAGCACTGTATAACCAACACTATCCATTTGTTGTAAGCTCCACTTACACAGTTGGGGCATGGCGTCGGCCCGCCAGCACTACCAGTGGGATACCGTTGTTAATTGAATATACAGCACTGAGTGGAAACATGACGAATGGAGGGGTAACACAATTAATTAAGCCAACCGTAAATCAGACACGTTGTCCACAGCAACAACTGTACTGTAATGTAGTGCGCATAAATCTGCCCCCTCTTGACACTCAATTTCGCCCGCATACCGCGCGCGTCCTCGCCGCTCGTCGCGTCGGCGCGGCGTCGCGGTCGCGTCGTCCAATAATCATATCATATCTCATGCGGATATTCGAAGTCAGCTGGTCAACCTTAATTATAAAGCTGTCTCAATTTTTGTGTCGATTTTTGCATTCATGCTAATGTTGAATTCTTATTTTCAGGCCACTCGGAAGGTAGCGAAGTGCGGATATCTGTTCGTGGCTCCAGGATGGGATTTTACCAATCCCCTCAATCGAACGAAGGTGAGTTATCAGTTTATTATTGCTGTTGGCGAGTCATACGAAGATGCCTGGAAAGTAGGTGAATGCATTGTTGCCAGAACTCTTCACGTGACTCGCCAACGGTATGTCTATTTAGACTTTTTATGGTAATTAAGGGGTACTTGAGTTTTACAAGCTTTGCACTTCTGATTATAATATTTTGAAAGGTCGAATCGAACACTACAGTTGGGCTTATCATTGCAAACACAACCTTCAGGATCCAGAATGGTGGCAATTTTCTGCTAGGTGCTGAAGCGAGTGAGTGATAATCTCCATACTATTGCCACAGTATTGCGAGGGCTGCAGCCCAGTGTCAGCGTGTAGGTGATGAGATGCGTGAGACCGTATTTCCGCCGACACTCCCGTTCCATATCCGCTACTGGCAGCCACAGCTACCGCTACCGATACAGCGATGGAAAGTCGTGGATAGAACTTCTTTATAGGCTATGTCCATCATTTTAAGGGAATTTAAGTTCAGAGAAATTTGCCAAATTTCAACCACCAAGGGTTAATCATGCCAGGAGTTATTGAATTTTAAAATTTTGTTTCATGGATTTCATTAGTGATAGGTTTACTCCTGTTATTTTGGACTAGATCCATTTGAGGTAGAGTTTTTATCATTGTTCTCTACTATTTGAGACCTTTAATTTGATGTAGACTTACATATTAATCCGTGTTTACACTAAAAATTCATTCCGACTAATCCTCGGCCATCCCTCTATAGGGCGAGAGGAGATATCTGTAAGAGCGTTTAAATATTATTTTATGTCTCAGAACCCATGTTCCAAGTTCGTGCTGGAAAATCAACCATCTTTAGTTATATGAAAATTACAAAGCCGGTCCTGGACTTTAAGTTTAGAATCGCTTGTAAATTATAGAATTCACCCAGATTGATCAGGATAGCCGTTCTATTGACCACTAATGCAACCTATCCTAATCCGACCAAATGACAATTTCATGACGGTTGCGTCTGGGTATTTTGGGGATCGGTGAAGTTACTTCCAGGACTAGCCTAAGTCCGCTTACTGAAAGTTACACCCCTCCATTTAAGTCTTGCAAAGTCAAACTTATGAACACATGACAAATTCACTCTCACAATATAGGCTTAAGATGAAGTTTTTATTATTATTATTTTATTACCTGAATCTCCTTTATCAACTTATTTGACGAGCACTTCTGGATGTCCAGAGTAAACAATAACAACACTCAAGAGACTTGTATAAATGAGTTTTATTTTTTTACGTGTTATTTGTCACTGAAACTATCAGTTGAAGCGTTTAAGCGTTATGCCGGTTTTCATGTCTGTGTTTGCATGCATGGCACTACAACACCTTTACACTTTACACACCTTAAAACCTTATACACTACACGTATTCTATAAGTATTTAAATGTGATTTGACTTAACAGAAATGACTTATCTATTTTAGCCTGAAATGGGCATTCGATGATCATAACAAACAGAAAATATGATTTTATGAGATATGTCACACACAGGAGAACCTAATAAGCTCTACCTGATTCTCGAGGTCTACACTGCTGCGTGTACTACTCGCCTTACTTGTATAAATAATGGAATACCATTTCACTGAACCATTTCATTGGAGGTGACACGCAAAGATTGCATCTTTGTAGTTCCTTCAATTCCCGCCATTTGGAAATACCATCTCATCAGTCACCTCCATGGCACCCTTCGTATGTTTTTTGCTCCGAGCGGATACAACGTGGATTGGAGAAGTGATATAGGAGGTACACTAATTTAATGATGCCCTCTTGTATTATCTTTGATTTTTACTTAAAATTTGCGTACAAAAGATAAATGGACCTAGCTATTATTTTGACTTTTGCATTAGTTAAATTCACTTTCCAAGACCAGGACGGACTTACATAATTAATCACATCAGGTTGTAGTAGTATGCAAGGACTAAACAATCTCAAAAATTGAATCGTGTCAATAGAGTTTGCAATAAACAAAAAAGCTATTCTTTTTGTTTTACGAACTTCAGAAGACCAGGTTACGACAAGAAACCTTGCAGCAGATAATATTAGGTGCGAGACTGCTGGGAGTGCTGTTGACGGAGACTAAACACTGCGTCAGCACGAGCCGCTGTTGTAGATGCAGTGTCTGGCTTGTCCTGCGCGGCGGCAGAGTCTGGTTGTCAACACAAACATTGTTGAGGCGCCTTGCCTGTGTAGGGCCGTGCAGCAGACAACGCGGTGCTGACGGAGTCGAAACACTGCGTCAGCACAAGCTGCTGTTGTAGCCGCGATGTCTGGCTTGCCCTGCGCGGCGGCAGAGTCTGGTTGTCAACACAAACATTGCTGAGGCGCCTTGCCTGTGTAGGGACGTGCAGCAGACAACGCGGTGCTGACGGAGTCGAAACACTGCGTCAGCACAAGCTGCTGTTGTAGCCGCGATGTCTGGCTTGTCCTGCGCGGTGGCAGAGTCTGGTTGTCAACACAAACATTGCTGAGGCGCCTTGCCTGTGTAGGGCCGTGCAGCAGACAACGCGGTGCTGACGGAGACTAAACACTTCGTCAGCACAAGCTGCTGTTGTAGATGCAGTGTCTGGCTTGTCCTGCGCGGCGGCAGAGTCTGGTTGTCAACACAAACATTGCTGAGGCGCCTTGCCTGTGTAGGGCCGTGCAGCAGACAACGCGGTGCTGACGGAGACTAAACACTGCGTCAGCACAAGCTGCTGTTGTAGCCGCGATGTCTGGCTTATCCTGCGCGGCGGCAGAGTCTGGTTGTCAACACAAACATTGCTGAGGCGCCTTGCCTGTGTAGGGCCGTGCAGCAGACAACGCGGTGCTGACGGAGTCGAAACACTGCGTCAGCACAAGCTGCTGTTGTAGCCGCGATGTCTGGCTTGTCCTGCGCGGCGGCAGAGTCTGGTTGTCAACACAAACATTGCTGAGGCGCCTTGCCTGTGTAGGGCCGTGCAGCAGACAACGCGGTGCTGACGGAGACTAAACACTGCGTCAGCACAAGCTGCTGTTGTAGCCGCGATGTCTGGCTTTTCTTGCGCGGCGGCAGAGTCTTGTTGTCAACACAAACATTGCTGAGGCGCCTTGCCTGTGTAGGGCCGTGCAGCAGACAACGCGGTGCTGACGGAGTCGAAACACTGCGTCAGCACAAGCTGCTGTTGTAGCCGCGATGTCTGGCATGTCATGCGCGGCGGCAGAGTCTTGTTGTCAACACAAACATTGCTGAGGCGTCTTGCCTGTGTAGGGCCGTGCAGCAGACAACGCGGTGCTGACGGAGTCGAAACACTGCGTCAGCACAAGCTGCTGTTGTAGCCGCGATGTCTGGCTTTTCTTGCGCGGCGGCAGAGTCTTGTTGTCAACACAAACATTGCTGAGGCGCCTTGCCTGGTTAGGGCCGTGCAGCAGACAACGCGGTGCTGACGGAGTCGAAACACTGCGTCAGCACAAGCTGCTGTTGTAGCCGCGATGTCTGGCTTGTCCTGCGCGGCGGCAGAGTCTGGTTGTCAACACAAACATTGCTGAGGCGCCTTGCCTGTGTAGGGCCGTGCAGCAGACAACGCGGTGCTGACGGAGACTAAACACTGCGTCAGCACAAGCTGCTGTTTTAGCCGCGATGTCTGGCTTGTCCGGCGTGGTGGCGGTGTCTGGTTGTCAACACAAACATTGTTGAGGTGAGGCGCCTTGTCAGTGTGGGACCGTGCAACAGATAGCGCGGTGTTGATAGAGTCTAAACATTGCGTCAGCACGAGCCGCTGTTGTAGCCGCGGTGTCGGTGTCTGCTGGTTCATCTGGCGATTCGGTTATTGTAATGCCTTGTAGAACCAGATAACGTAGGATATATTCTAACAAATTGCCAGCTATAGTTTCTTGGAAGTTATATGTACATCTTGACGTTGGCAAAAGGAAATTTAAGTTTTATAAGCAATGAATATAGACATAACAACATTTTTTAAGAACTACCTCGAAAATGAAATGATAATCGGTATCGCTTACCACAAGTAAATATACTAGGTATCAGTGAACAATACTAACAAAATTGACAAGCCAATCACTGCAGGTGGGGACTGTTCGAAACGGTCCGGTATGACATTTCAAAGTCACAATAGTAATGTCTGACAATAATGTGTTAACGGCTGTGCTCAAGGCTCTGGCCTCTATGCAGTAGTCTGCAGACACCGCCTTTGGCTTTGGTTTATGTTTCTCTCCATTTCACAGCAGTAAATGTGACGATTGTCCTATTCAAGGACTCTAAGACTTGACTAAAAGATTCTCACAAACGCCATTACACATCATAAACGGATCTTTTGCAACAATTCCGTCTTTGTTATACACAGTAATCTATCTATATCTATAAAAGAGGAAGTATGTATACTGGGTGTCTCACGTAAGGTGTCTCAAATCGATTACAGATCAACAGTGTGTCCTACAATCTTGAAATAAAACATTTCCCACTAAATTGACCCCAAGGAATAATTTAAAAATATTTTTAACGTTGTATAAATACAGGGTGTCCCAAAAACTGGGGGTCACAGGTTCGAATCTCGGAAATTTCAAATACAAACATATGTCATATTATACATCATTAGAAAGGTCTATTTAATAGAAACATTTTGGTGGAAACAGAATTTAGTCATCTTTATTCATTTGAAAATGGCGTCCATTTTTGTAGCAAAAATCAAAATTTACGGAATACCCTGTAATTCTTTTATTATTTCTCATAAATGACTTCTGATTCAAAATAATTATTTGAAATAAGCTAAGCTTTACAATGATATGTCACAAGACAAAATTTATAAAAAAAACTAAAATTTCAAAAATTTCATATTTTTTAAAATTTTTACATGAACAAAACTCAAAAATTTTAAATACAAACACATGTCTTTTTGTACATCATATTAAAGCTCTCGTTAAACTGAACAACTTTGTAATGTACACTAATGCCGTATCTCTTTTGGTTTTGTAGTAATAACGTAAAAATGTTATTTCCCCATATGATTTGCATGTTAATTAATCAGGACATGATAGTATGGCAGTCCTTCTTCCATTGTTGCCATACCATTAAATTAACATGCAAGTTAAATGGGAAAATGACATTTTTACGTTATTACTACAAAACCAAAAGAGATACGCCATTAGTGTAAATTACAAAGTTGTTCAGTTTAACGAGAGCTTTAATATAATGTACAGAAAGACATGTGTTTGTATTTAAAATTTTTGAGTTTTGTTTATGTAAAAATTTTTAAAATATAAAATTTTTGAAATTTTAGTTTTTTTATAAATTTTGTTTTGTGACATATCATTGTAAAGCTTAGCTTATTTCAAATAATTATTTTGAATCAGAAGTCATTTATGACAAATAATAAAAGAATTACAGGGTATTCCGTAAATTTTGATTTTTGCTACAAAAATGGACGCCATTTTGAAACGAATAAAGATAACTAAATTCTGTTTTCACCAAAATGTTTGTATTAAAGAGCCCTTTCTAATGATGTATAATTTGACATATGTTTGTATTTGAAATTTCCGAGATTCGAACCTGTGACCCCCAGTTTTTGGGACACCCTGTATTTATACAACGTTAAAAATATTTTTAAATTTTTTCTTGGGGTCAATTTAGTGGGAAATGATTTTATTTCAATATTGTAGGACAAACTGTTGATCTGTAATCGATTTGAGACACCTTACGTGAGACACCCTGTATATATATATATATATATATATATATATATATATATATATATATGCATGTTGCCTATAGACTCCGAAACCGCTCAACAGATTGCAACGAAACTTTCATGCATTATTAAGCATTATTCAAGGATGGTTTGTGTGAAGTTTAGTGCAAATCTGTCCAAAGGGCTCTGACCCAGAGGGCATACGATGGTGCAGTGTCAGGTTTTAGAAATTTAGTGTTTACAAAATGAACTGCTGTAGTTAAAAAATTTGAAAGTTTCATTCAAGCAGATGCTTATAATCATAGAAGTAACCAGGTGTGAGGTATAATGTTGATATTTGTGTTGTCTTTATAGCTCCGCCTACGGAAGCTCACAATTTCACTAAAAGCCTACAGGTGGTGAAATTTGACATGGACGATTCTCTTTGTCCATAGGTGCACCATAGGTCCATAGGTTTTGCAAATATAGTTTTTTAAGCTCTTTAGGGCTCCACACCAATGGACTTCATAATTACTTTAGGGCCACCGGGGTTGAAATTTGATGGCCGATTCTCTTTACCCATAGGTACACACTAAGAAACGATTTTGCAAATATAGTTTTTTAAGAACTTTAGGGCTCCGCCTCACTGAACATTGAAATTATTTTAGGACCTCCGGAGATGAAATTTGACATGGACTATTCTCTTTGCTCATAGGTACTCACTAGGAAACGGTTTTGAAAATATAGTTTTTTAAGCTCTTTAGGGCTCCACCCCACTGGACTTCAAAATTACTTTAGGGCCACCGGGTTGAAATTTGATGGACGATGCTCTTTACCCGTAGATACTCACTAAGAAACGATTTTGCAGATTTATTTTTTTTAAGCACTTTAGGGCTCCACCTCACTGGACATTGAAATTACTTTAGGACCTCCGGAGCTGAAATTTGACATGGACGATTCTCTTTGCTCATAGGTACTCACTAGGAAACGGTTTTGCAAATATAGTTTTTTAAGCTCTTTAGGGCTCCACCCCACTGGACTTCAAAATTACTTTAGGGCCATCGGGATGAAATTTGATGGAAGATGCTCTCTCTTTACCCATAGGTACTCACTAAGAAATAATTTTGCAAATATAGTTTTTGAAGCTTTTTAGGGCTCTGCCTCATTGGGCTTCAAAATTACTTTAGGGCCACCAGGGATGAAATTTAACATGGACGTGCCTCTTTGCTTATAGGTATTCACCAAGAAACTGTTTTGCAAATATAGTTTTTGAAGTTCTTTAGGGTTCCGCCCCTCTGGGCTTTGAAATTACTTTAGGGCCACCGGGGTTGAAATTTGACTGACGATTCTCTTTACTCTTAGGTGCTTACTAAGAAACAGTTTTGCAAATGTAGTTTTTTAAGATCTTTAGAGCTCCGCCCCACTGGACTTTAAAATCACTTTAGGGCCACCGGGGTTGAAATTATATGGATTATTCATTTTGTTCATAGGTGCTCACTAAGAAACGGTTTTGCATATATCGTTTTTAAGCACTTTAGGGCTCCGCCCCACTGGATTTTAAAATTACTTTAGGGCTACCGGGGTTGAAATTTAATGTACGATTCCTTTTGTTCATAGCTACTCACTAGGAGACGGTTTTAGAAATATAATTTTTAAGCTCTTAAGGGCTCCGCCCCACTGGACTTTAAATTACCCTAGGTCCACCATGGTTGAAATTTTACTTGGACATGCCTCTTTGCTCATAGGTACTCACCAAGAATGGTTTTGCAAATATATTTTTTAGTAGGGCTGTGCCCCACTGGACTTTAAAATTAATTTAGGGCCTCCGGGGTTGAAATTTGACATGGACGTGCCTCTTTGCTCAAAGGTGCTCTTGCATTTGCAATTACGATCAATAAGATACAAGGCAAACTTTGACTATTCTGGGTTTAAATTTGCAAAATGCCTGATTATCCTTTGGCCTTACAATAGTATTAATATACTTACTTTCTATGCCATTGACTCTTATTGTGATATTAAAAAACTTAAAACTTAACTTATCTTTTTTTGTTATATTAAAATAGCTTTATTTATGTAAACAACTTAATTTGAGCGCAGCAACGCGCGCCGGGTAACTGCTAGTAAGGTTGATAAAATTATAATTTAATTTATTCGAGAATTTCCCACACATAAATTATATTTCGAGAGCATTTTATCATCGTTACAGTCAAACTTTTCTTAAAACCTAGTTAATTGACTTTTGCACCGATCAACTGCACAAGTAGCCCACAGCAGTTGCGTGATGAGTTTCCCGCGTTTGACATAGTTTTATAGTGCTAGCGTTTTTCACGGCGAGACGCTCCGGTGAAGTGAATGACTCACTTTACATTGTACTGTAAGCGATCCAGTAGATAGTGTCAGCTGTACAATGGTTACTCCTGACACAGTTCCCAATGTGATGCCGCGGTGCATGTCGGTGAGCGTGTGTCGAGTCAAGAGGGATAGCCTACAGTCACAGCACTGTAGTGTAGTTGTGTAACGTAACCCACATTCTTGTTGCATCTCCGCTGCCCACGTTTGTGAAGTGGGTGAACTATCTAATGCTGGGTCCATTATGTGTTTGTTTTTTCCTTGATTGAAATTTAAATATTAATTTTTATCCACCTAAAATCTTTACTTTGACTTTGTATCTACTAAAGAATTGTTGTTCTTTAAGTCTTTTGAATTTAAAAAGTCAAAGACCTAACTGCTTGACTTATTTACTCAACTTACATCTCTCCATCATCTCGATATTTACCGGTCGAGCAATGTACACTGATTTTCATGCTCTAAAATTACGTAATCTATATGGTTTGAATCCCAATCTCACATAGTTGCTTCGCCTTACAGTCTTTAAAGTTACAAGTTATGCACGCTTACAAGTAGCCATATGTACAACACATTTAAACGTATAATTTAATGAGTTAAAATTTTAAGGCTATGGTCGACGGAAGACAAGATATGGTATCAGAATGTAGGTATCATGGTAAGCTCATCTGATTACTTTAAGTCGAATTGAGTGTTCATAGCCGGTATATTCCTCTTTAAATGTCTTGGCGACGAGGGTATGTATTACATTGTTGCCTCAAAATCACTGTGAGGCGAGTGAGCAGAGCGAACGAGTTAAACACGGGAAGTTAAATGTACCGAGCGAATTAGTTTAGCCTAAGATGAACATTCATCAATAATGTGGATGAGGATGAATGGTGGTGAGTGTGGCGTGTGGCGTGGCGTGCGGGAGAGAGTGCAGGTGAAAGTGTCGGCGTGGCCGCGGCCGGTGCGGATTGCGTCACCCCCGTGAGAACCGACATAACCGATCATGGGGTCACAACCTGCGCCTCGCTACACGCCCCGCCCCCATCGCTACAACCTAAATACCCCATCGCTACAACCTACACACTTCATCGCGTTAACCTACACACCCCATCGCTCCAACTTACACACCCCGTCGCTACAATTCACACACCCTATCGCTCCAATCACACACACTATCGCTGCAACCTACTGCAACCCAATAGCTGCACCCCACATACCCCATCGCCATAACTTCACTTAATATCGCACTCTCAAAAGCTACATTAACTTGTACTCTCTATTTCAAAACCCCAAGCCCTCCATTGCTACAACCTACAAGCCCCATCGCTTCAACATACACAGCACATTGCTACAACTACACTCCCCAAAGCTACAGCTTTCACTCTCTATCTCAAAACCCCAAGTCCTCCATTGCTACAATCTACGAGCCCCATCACTTCAACTTACATAGCACATCGCTAAAACTACACTTACCATTCTTCCTACTGCACTTCGCATCGCAAAATCCTAACTTCCAAATTGCTCAAACTGAAAATGTCGAGTAACTCTTTATTACATAGAGTTCAAGATATCAAGTGAATACCTTATCCATACAACAATCTTTTATTGGTAAATTTGCACCGCCTTCATTACAACGCTAAACCAAATATTTTTATTTTTGAAAGAGTAATATTTTTTAAACGCTTGATTTATTTTCGTTGAGGTTCCTTCGCGTCTCTGATGCTAACGCCAGCAGTAGATTGTCGAACAGCTGTTGACTATGCACACCAGCGGGACTTCAGATGTTTTAATTGTCCCGCTAGATGTCGGATCGGCTTCAGCTTGGCCGATTAACACGCGCATTAATCCTGTAACGACTGCAGGTTGCCGCGTCAGGACGGACTCCGCGCGGCCGTTACACCCAGGATACACCCCGCCCGGCCCAGAACGGCCAACACGCCATCAAGTTTTTTTGAACCACTGCAGAATCGGAGACGGCAATGAGATTAATTTGAGCCGTTGAAAAATCTAATATAGTAAACACGTTATATTTATAGATGGAAAACATTGCGATTTTAATTTTCATAAAATATTTAATGTCACAATTAAAGATACCGTTAAATAAGTTGCTAAATGTTGCAACGACCGGACTGCTATTGAATAGTCCGCAATAATTATTATTGCGACGAAGATTAAGAAGGGAAACTCGCATTAATTGGACCATCAAGCATACCTAGTTTGTGCATACCTCATCTTTATCGATCCACGTCAGTTCTTGGACAACAGAAAGTGAGCTTGATGCTGCTGCATAATTGTTGTTCACCGAACATTAACGCTATTAACAATTTCACCCATTAGATGTTCGCTCGGTTGTAACACGGGGATGGTTAGACTTTCTCCTGATATCCTGGCCAAAGCCGATATAATTAGCCAAACCGCGCGTATCGGCTGTGCTTGTGCTCATGCGCCGTGTCGTCATGTTGGCTGTGCGCATGCGCGGAGACTGCGCGGCTTTCACGGTAATCGCTTAATAAAGCGGTTATGTTTCCGACCGCCGCAGCGCCAATAGATGGCGGCACTTTCGCCCTAATTGACCGGTTATCGAGGAAAGTACGATTGTTCTTGCCGTCTGTCCCGCCCGACGATCTTTATGGCGTTGCCAATTATTTATTGAATCGCGTTTCGTCCTTTGTTCATTCATGCGGCTTTCCTTCCGACCTCCGACTCTCACTTTTTTATTTTTCACTCGGCTTGTAGTTTATGGGGAGAAAGTAATTTTCTTTTGCGTTTTCCCGCAAAGTAAAGACCTCATAGAATCAGACGGGTTTTGTATCAGTATTGGAAACGTACAAGTACAGGTGATATAAATTACACTACAAAAGTAGTGAGGATTTTCGTTTGTAGCTCGAAACAGTCAAACTCTTCACTTTGACAACACAAGCTGTCAATTTTAAGGGCATTCAGGTGAATTGCTAATACGACGGGTGCTATTAGCATATGAGGAAGTGAATTCGAAATCTCTCGATGGTGTAAAATCGTTAACTAGCGTATCTCTAAAAATTACCAGAACCAAAATTTGAGTTTATCAGAGGCTCAAGTTTTATGATACACGAATATGCATCGGAGGTGTCCATTATTAAATAAATTGGCTTTTTACATTAGTTTGTACACGTTGGCTCTGACACTCGACCAGGGGACGTTTGCCGCAGTTCTCTCTCCCCTTACAAAATAAAACTGTGTAATCTTATCAACGGAAGATTAAGGTCTAAAGGGGCGTTTACGCCAGAAGTTGACAGCAAAAAGTTGTTGACTTTTACCTTTATATCCATATGGCTTAGGTCGACAACTTTTGGTTGTCAACCTTTGGTGTAAATGCGCCTTGAGAGAATGCGTTCCTAAGAAATGGACTGAGCTTATACACATAAAAACTGAAAAGGATATTGAATATAGATAGTGAATTGGTCAAAGGAAAATCGCAGATTGAAAATATCTTCCACCTCTGGTATTTTCTGTTGTATTAATACTTGTCTTTCGTTTAATTACTTTTTGTAGAGAGTGAAAATGTTATATGTATACTCTTTTTAAATATATTTTTTATTTGTAATATTTAACCCCATAAACTCTCAATGAAACTTTTGCTCCTAAGTTGTATGGAACCAGCAGCGATGACATGGAACGCACACCGATAGTGGGTTAAGGCGTCGATACGCTCATTTAGGGTGCGATTTTCAAAGTTGACGGTTATATCTATAGCTGGAAATGAATATAATTTGAGATAGGATCGGCTCGCGGCTCGCAGGCAGTAGGCTGTGGCTGTCGCGAGGTTTATTGAGCGTGTCTGCCTATCCTAGACTAATGCGATGTTCGGCCGCGATCTTCACGGTGCGTTGGTTCTGTGCTGATCCCCTCCGCTGACCCACGCCACTCGCCACTCGCCACTCCGCTGATTAACGGTTCTCTAATGAAAACGCTGAGATTTTAATATAGGATTTTTAAACTAAGTTTCTTACCAACACAACATTGAAGGTGGAAGATGTCAGAGGAATGCACTTTGTATTACCATTTGTTATTTCAATAACAGTAATAAGCCACTTAAGTTAAACTTAACTTATTCCATTTTATCCGCCAATCGCCGGGAAGTGACGATAAAGCATAAATCAGCCAGCACGAACTCAAGCAGTTTGTACTTATTTTTTAAGTAGGCCTAACAAAAATACATTGGGAAAACGATTTCCTCCTGACGAACTATGAGAAATGAGGGGTTATTATTTTGAGTTTTGGTAAATATTTCACTCACGTTTCTGCTGATTTGAATGTCACGAGAATCTTGGCGTTCAGCTATTTTCTTGAGGCAAAGATTTCCCAAACGAAATTACTTGTATAGAAAAATAACCGACGAAGAAACTTGAGAGGAATATAACTTGAATCAAGATATGCCCTGCACATGACACACCTTCGCGAAAATCCTGGTACTTAGAAGCATACTGAATAATATTGATGTTTTGACGGACTCGTACAATGTGATTGGCTATTCCGATTTCCACCTAAGTCATGGAAAGTGTGGAAGCCATCGAAAAGTCACGGATTTTTGCTTATATGCTTTTGCCCTCGAGTTTATATAAGAACTTTTTAAGTCTAAGATTTTGCAGGACATGAAACTTAAAAAACAAGTTGCATGAACGATTCTTCTCCAGTCATAATGAACCTTAACACGTGTAGAAGTGTTGGCGCTGGCCGCATCGTCCGGCCAACGAGGATGCGGTTACCCTGCGATTAAGTAAACACAGTGTAGTGTAAGTGTAAGTGTAATGTGCCAAGGCCGTACATGTGATGTGGCCGCGTGATGTGTGGAGCCTTGTAACTGATCCGGCCGATCCGATCGGCCCTCTCACTCGCACTTGCATGCTAACGAGCCGCGGACCTCAACTTGTGACTCACACACAACCCGTGTCGATCCAGTGGACCAGTGGAGGCTATTCCTTCTTGTTTGAATCTGGGTTATGAGTTGTAACAAACATTATTTATCTTTGATTAATTATTTCCTTGAGTCATAATTCTATAAATAAGTTTGTGTAATAATTTGTTGATTCAATATATAATGGAATGCAAAATTTTAGGACCAACTTATTTTAAGTATGGATTCTATAGTTTATTTTAATGAATTTATGATTCAGTTTGTCACGTATGTTTGGAAGTGTTTCGGAATAATTTTATGTATTACATTATATTTTCCCAGATAACCTTTAAGTTAAACTAATTTTTCATAATAAAATGAATGAGATTAAGTTACGTATGCCCATGTGAAGTGATGGTTTCGACTGGGACGGTGGAGTTGTAATCCAGCTACTTGGTTGTCACGAATTGTGGGTAGTTCTAATCGATGGCTTGTGGATGCGATATTCCCTGGTGGGGATTATTCCCTGGTGCGATATTCCCTGGTCCGCACTATAGTTAATACTAGTTCATCTATAAAGACCACCCTTATATCATCCTTATATCACCGTATAAACCAGCAACTGGCTGGGTAGCTGAGTGGTTAAAGAGCTCACCTTTGAATCTGAAGGTTGCCGGTTCGATCCTGAGAAAAGTTAGTGCTTTTTGATGGTTCGATACTGGACCCAGCCGCCTTTGGTCATTGGGCTATTAATTAATGATCCTGACAAATGAAACAGCTGATATTTGTCAGTAACAAAGCTACACCTCATTTGATCCATTACAATCATCACACTCACCCCTTCAATCATACTCACCTTAAAATACGCACCACAGAGAGCGTCGGTGTTTCACATAAAATATCTAAATATCTAAATATCTTATAATTTGACCAATTCCTTATGAGGGCGAAATTGTGGTTCGGATACCACGTTAAACTGTAGGTTCCTATTAGACACCATTGGCTGTTTATGTAGAGAATGTCGCGGCCTAGTCATATTAACAAGACGACAAGATCGCGCCACAATCATCCTACGCTTATCTCTCACTCATACTTGTCGTACACTACCTATTTAGTTAGGTCGCCATATCAATAAAGGTGAAGGTATTAAATGTATTAGTTTGAGTTTTGTTCACACGCTCTCCATCACCAGTGATTGCTTTACTGGTTAGCTAAATCAACGATTATGGACAGTGGTGGTGGGCAGTAGACAGTAGACTACCAATGGTCTCAACAGAACTTCTGGCTCAGATCGGATAAAGGAGATCGGCGTAACCCCTACTCAATCATGAGTGTCTTAACATGTAAATTTCATTTTACTCCGACCCCTTGATGCCCTTGTTGAATGCGATATAGTGATGGTCTAAATATATACCTATTAAAACAACCAAACAGCGTTGGTTTTGTGATCGCCCGGAGAAACACAATCGTTTGAGTTGACCCGCTTTAACCTGCGATAGGTTTGGCGCCTCCAGGTTTCCGCTGCCAGGGTGTCTAGTAGTCTTGAAAATCTGGAAAGTCTTGAATTAGTATTGAATTTAATAATGGTCTTGAAAAGTCTGGAATTAGTCTTGAATTTTCAGTCTAGTCTTGAAATTTACAAAAAATTTAACTATGGAGACGCTTGCAATCGCCGATTAAGACGCTCTGATAAAGATTGCTAACCAGAGACACTTGTAATCCCCAATCAAAATGCTTGTAACTGCAGACCCTAAACAAACGCTCACGATTCTATTAAATAATATGTAAAATTTCAAAATTTGTTTACAGTAGACAATGTTGGAAAATGAATTTTACTAACATTTGCCTACAAGCTAAACAAAACAAGGAAAAGCAACATTTTAATTATGACCAAATATATGCAGTTTTTATGTGTTCTATAAATTTGCTATCATATTGAATTTTTGAAAGGATTTATATTACCCTATTTATTTTAATAAACTAAACAGAACACACACCCTACGAAGGACGGACAAAGGGTTAAAAATAGAATTACAAACTTGTACATTATTTTAATTCAAACCATTTAAATTTTCAATGTTGTTGAAGAAATAATAATGCTTCTTCTAAAAAAGTAATAATTTTGTAGTTTCATTTTAATGGTCCTGTTTTTGACAACAAATATTACAATTCATTATATTAGCCCCTAAACTGCTACTGAAGACTAAAATAGTATACACATGCCTTCCTTTGAGTAGCTCAAATTTTGTTGTTGGATATAATCACTATGGTACATGTTTTACCGTGAATATATGGCATTGTCAAGTGATATAAATAAGAACATAGCCTTCTATCCATCAAAGGATTGGTCAAGGATAAAAAAGACAAAACACGGTAAAAACACCGTTATATATATCGTATGGCTCATTCAGCCAGCCACCATGGTTTGAGAATAATTAAATAAATTCTGCGGTGCAGAGCACCTGAGTCAGTATAAGTAAAAATCTAAACACTAAAATAAAATAAAAAAATAAAAATTAGATCTCTCTTTATAGAGCTAAATCCAGGGCGCTAAGCCATTGCAGCCCAGCTTCACTTGAGCTATGCAGACCGGCCAATCCTTCGGGGAAGGCACTCAGTGGGCACTCTTCGACTATGTGTTCCATAGTTTGATACTCTGCTCCGCAGTCGCATGACTGGTCTTGTGTCATTCCCCATTTGTGCTTCCAATAATTACATCTTCCCACTCCAGTGCGGAAACGATTGAGTATAGTCCACTGCTTCCGAGGAAGATTCATACCACCTACCGCTACGGTCGGGTCATCTATCAAGAAATGGTTCCGACCTTGAAAAGCATCCCAGGAGGAAGTCCAGTTTGTATGGATGGTGAAGTTCGAGTCCATCAACTGGGAGGCTGTTCGTAGAGGTGGTTTTCGGGACCTCAATCGGCCCGCATTCTGGGGTAGGTAATCATGGATGGGCAGCTGTGGAGCAGATAAGATCTTTGTGTATTCCCTAATGAGTGCATCCCTTCGTCTTATTTCAGGAGGAGCGATATTACACAGCACTGGGAGCCAGGGTACAGGAGTTGCCATGAGTGTACCACTAATGGCTCTCATGGTCCTGTTTAGCTGGACGTCGATCTCTCTAACGTGCACACTATTTAACCACACGGGAGCACAGTACTCAGCAGTTGAATATACCAATGATAGAGCAGTTGTTCGCAGAACTTGTGCGTTAGCTCCCCATGTGGAGCCAGCAAGGTGATGGACAATGTTAGTCCTGGTTCTCACCTTAGCTGCCGTTTTTTGTAAGTGGCTTTTAAACGTGAGAGACCGATCTAAAGTGACTCCCAGATACTGTGGGTGGTCATTATGTTTCAACTCAACTCCGTTGAATACGATTTTAAGCTTTTGGTTGGCCAGTCTATTATTCAAGTGGAAGCAAGCAACCTCAGTTTTTGTTGGGTTTGGATTTAGCTTCCAGGCTTCAAAATATTCACCGAGGGTCGTGAGGTCATTTGTTAGTGTTTCCTCAGCTTGTCGAAAATGCTGGTGTTGATATGCCAATGCAATATCATCTGCATATATAAACTTTAAGGACCGAGTTACAGGAATGTCGGCAGTATACACATTAAAGAGCAGTGGGGCGAGCACTGACCCTTGTGGCAGGCCATCCTTTAGTTGCCTAAACGTACTTTCTCTGCGTCCCAGATATACTTTTATCATCCTATTGGAGAGCATTGAGTTGAGGAGACGCAACAAGAAAGGGCAAGGAATAAGGTCGTAAAATTTAACTAGGAGGCCTTTTCTCCAGACAGTGTCATATGCTGCAGTCAGATCTAAAAAAGCCACAGAGGTTTTCAGTCTTCGCTCAAACCCATCCTCAATGAAAGAAGTCAGAGCTAAAACCTGGTCACAACAGTTGCGACCAGGCCTAAATCCAGCTTGTTCGACAGGAATGCTGGCATTGAGAATAGGGAGGATTCTGTTATAACTCAACCTCTCTAGCAGCTTATAACAAACACTTAAAAGAGCTATAGGCCGATAACTTTCAGGCAGTTTTGGATCCTTTCCGGGCTTCAGGATAGCTATGATCTTGGATTTTCTAAATATCCCAGGCATGTCGCCGGTTTTCAGAGTGGTGTTAAAAACTTCCAGAAGCCACTGTCTAGCCTTGTTACCCGAGTGTTTTATAAACTCCGGGAAAATGTCATCCAAACCTGCTGCTTTGCCAATTGGCATCGCATCAATCGCCACTTCCAGCTCGTCGTAAGTGAAGGGTCTAGAGACTTCCAAGGGTGCTTGCCGACTCTCCTTTATCTCATTAAGCTTGAAATTAATTTTTCTGTCTGCAGACGTACGCACAGGTTTTGAAAGTACGGAGAGGCGTTTTGCAATTTCACGAGGGCTAGGCTGTGAGGCATCGTGTTTTTCACTTGATTTACCAGTGGAGAGTTTCCTGAGCAGAGACCAAGCTTTCCGACTACTTTTGGTGAAGTTCAGGTTTTCGACAGTTTTCACCCACTTCTCTCTCCTGGAGTTGTCGAGAGAGTTAAGGAGTTGGTCAGCTACATCTCTGTCAGCAGTGTCTGTAAACTCACTGTAAAGATCTTCGCACTCTCTGCTCCATCCTGGTATGTATTCTTTTCTAAAACCTCTTGGGATTGTCGCCTTAGCGGAAGACAGGACAAGGCGAGTGAACCGATCATAGTTTTTTATTTTAGAGGGGATGAACCTGATGCCGCTATCAAGCCTTGATGAGAAGGCCTCCCACTCAGCTTTATTAAAGTTCCACCTAGGCCGAGGAAAAGATCTTACGAGAGGAATTTGCATTCCTACTGATATTATTACAGGCCTGTGCTGAGAGTGGGGGAATGCACCAAGGACCATCCTGGAAGTAGGCACGGGTGTTGCTGATGGTTCACGGGAGCAAAAGCACAAGTCTGGAGAGTACCCACGACGCCATCGGGCTGAATGGAAGGTGTGTGGGTCCTTGGCATTATATACCAGGAAAAGGTTGTTATTTTCAGCCCAGCTTGAAAGACGAGTGCCGTTGTCATCATCAGACGAGTATCCCCACTGGGTATGATGACTGTTGAAGTCACCTACATATACCACAGGATGTTCAAAAGTTGGGAGAACTGTGTCTGACCACTGGGTGTTTGGTGGTTTGTATACATTTACAATAGTAGTCGCAGACACCTTAACAGCAACAACAAATGTGTTGTTATCACAACTTTTGTGGGAGACTGATACGTCGTCTATGTCCTGTCTAACGTACGTCGCCACTCCGTAGACCCTGTGACCTATTTCTTCCACAAGCTTATATCCTGGGATGTTGCCCCTCGCACTGTTTTCTAAGTCTTCTGCATGTGTTTCTTGCAGTGCGAGGACATCGACCTCATTTTCCAGCAGCACCTTGCTGAGGCAGTCACTTTTAGATTTGCTCAGACCCTCTACGTTAAAATGACAAACATTTAAAACACAGCCTAAATTTCTAAATTGGCCCTGGAAAGGGCCGTTTGGATTTTGTCTGGCAGCTGGCATAGCTGAGAGATCACTGTGTGTGACAGTTCAGCTGCCAAAGTTGTTGTTCGTTTAGCACCACCCGGGGAGTACGTGCAACTTTAATGGAATGCTGCGGACGCGAACAACATCACCCCCCAACACAAAAAAAACAAAAAAAAACACCGTTAATATTGTGTATTTTAATCCTTGGCCAATCCTTTGATAGATATTATGTTCTTGTATCACTTGACAATGCTGTATTCACAGTGAAACATGTTGTGATTATATCCAACAACAAAATTAAAGCTGGTCGATGTAAGGAATGTGTGTACTATTTAAAAAACAAATATATATAAGTGACAACTATGTAAATAATTTTGTTAAATGTAAGATAGATATTAATATGTCGAGTAATGCGGCAGTCTTGAAAAAAACTAAAACAGTCTTGAAAAAGTCTGGAATTAGTCTTGAATTTTTAAAGAGAAATAAACTAGACACCCTGGCTGCGCTGCGTATTTGCACGTATCACATTCCCCGGGGGCGGTCGTGTAAGGCGGTAAGAGCGGCCGCACACGCATGCGTAATGCGCGGGCACGGACACGCGGAAACGGCGCAGGAAAGTAAACGTGACAGCGCAGCCACCTTGGACACTCGAGCTTTCTCGTTAGAAAGGTCCAGTCCGCGCTTTCGCCCCCCATCTACGGGTACGCAATGCCAAATATCAACTTTTACGGGAGAATCGGTCGAGGCGGAACTCCAGCCAGGGATTAAACGCCTCAAGATGGAATTCAAATGTTCAAAGAACTTGTTGGGTTGTCAGAAAACGAATGAGATCTCGGGATGTGAAAAAAATATATTGCTGATGCTTCCGTTCCTCCTTCTAAGCTTGATTGCACTTCCGCGTTGCATTTTAGCCGGTGTTTTTTGTAATCGGTAAAATTGTTGGGCATGCTTTCTTAAACTAAAAGGCTCTAGTACTTGTTTGGTTTTGGAATTAACATTGGTTCGATTATCTCACGCTATCCTCGGCTAGCCTGCCGCCCCGGACCATCGCACATCGCACGTCTACCATCCCCCCCGCTCCGTGACACGAGGTGCCGGCCCCGCGCCGCGCCGCGCTGCGCACTCCTGCACTCGCGCCTCGGCCATTGCGCCAAATTACGGGGTTCCCGCCAAAAATCGTGGGATTGTTTTGTAATCGCTCCTCCCCGCCGACGCAACGCGGCGCCGCCTACGCGCCGGGTCGGCAACGGTTTCGGCTGGAATATTAGGATTGGCGTAACGGGGACCGAATTGTTGTTTCGTGAAATTGTAAAATAATAATATCTTTAACGGCCTTAATGCACGCTCTAATCGGTTTGGATCAAATCTCGATTGCTATATTGAAATTTCCCGCCGGTTTTGCACAGCTTGAATGCAATACGAGTTGGTTGCCGGAGTGCCCTATTACTCGTACCATAGATGCTATGGAAGTCCATTTCTCACTGCTTGTAGAGCGAAGGGTTCAAGAAGCACAAACTGCGCCTGAGCGACTGTGAGTACGACAGGCCGAGGCTGTGTCAGAGGTCATGGATGTTCCATAACCGAGACGGGGAGACGCCAAGTCGGCGAGCTTTGTCGGATGGATTGGACTCGGTGTGTAAACCTGAGATCCATAAAATTAGCAACGGGACTTCTTCTCAAAGTATTTGTTCGGTCCTGTACCGTGGACTCGACGGCGCAGCATCATTTAATCTTGCTAAACGGCTTAGGAAAATGAAATTTTCCCGATGGTTTTATGAAATATATAATTTTAAGAGGCGTACAGATTGGTTCGTTCTGGTTTATGATTTGAAAAGTCGTGCTTTTTTCTTGGTTAATTGGCTTTTTGTTACTTAAGCGGCCTACCTGATGTGCGAGTAATGCAAATTTTTTTTGCGCGTAACGTGTTTTTTGGTGAATCTTAATACAAATTCAGGTTTCATCATTATTAATTCTCATCACTGTAAATTGTCAATTATATGTGATTAATCTATAATTAATTTTCAGACTGAAGTTACCGTACGGTACTGTAAAAAAACAAAACAAAAACTGTTAGCATTAATTTATTTAAGCTTCACAGTGGCTTAGTTTTGCAACCTTTTGTATATCTTGAAGTTTCTTTAAGTTAGAACCGATTTATTTATATAACTTGAGCTAATTAATCTATCTGCAAGTCTAGTTTGAAGAATACCCCGACAGCACTTGCGAGGTTACAAGAAACCACGAGTAAATTACGTATTCAGATCCAACGTGTGTTTTAAAAACTCTGTTTTCCAAGCCGTGCGCGTTGTCATGTTTGTATACACAGTAACTGGCGTGTATTGTTTTGAGTCGAGGCTCATCAGTTTAAACAATGTCCGCGCGGCAAACAAGTCACACCTCTGTTGCGGCGCGCCTATACCACAGACACAACTCCAGTATTTATGCATGCCTCTAGTGTAGGAAATGAATAGTGACTAAATGCGATGCTTCTTCACGGATCTCAATGGCGAAATTGGGACGGTTATATTTAATAAAAAACTTTAACTTTGTATTGGTAAGTATCGGTGAATTTTGAGATGTAATCCGCCCAATACGCCCTGTAGCATCTGCATTGCAATATTTTTTTATTTCATCGAATGCGCTCCTTCAGTTTATTTGTTCTTGGCGGATTCTTCTGGAAGATGAAGAATGAAAGAAAGAAGTTTGGCGCTGTCAAATCAGGTGAAGGAGCGGGCGGTTTAAGGGATACTAGGCCTACAATTCCTGCTCGAAGCAATGTCGCCATCTTACGGATATATTTTTAGCAATGATTCTTTTGCGGGTTCAACGTAACTTCTACACATCTGCCTAGATTAATTTTAGAACAATCATCCTCTATTTGAAAGTTTATTGCTGGTTTTTAAAATCGTACCTTTTTACTGTCTCACGCGGTACATGGTTAAGCAAAGTGACACACAAAAAAGTATTGAATCTATTCAATACTTTTAGAGCAATCCAATCATGATGCTGGTATCGGCCTCGCATCGCGGCGAGTTATTCGCGCATTCTAGACACTCCACGACTACTCGGCCGGAGTAGATCATCATCCGAGGTCCAGCATTAGCACATTCCCAGCTCGTTTCCTGGCATTGTTTTCCCCGTGTTTGCGACATCGCCAGTCAAACACGACACGGCCGACGTCTTGTTTGCGTCCATTCATTCCTCTGAGTCGTGATTGCGTCGAAATGCCCGGCGTTCCCCCCGGAGCTAACTGCAGTCGCGTTGGCTATACGGCCACTTGTGGCGTCCAAATTGTTTGTTTTAGAAATTTGATTTTAGGAAGTTGATTAAACTTTTATACATTTTAGAATCTTGTATTGCAACGTGTATTATTGGCAGTAATTTTTACTTAAGTAGTCCTAATTTGTTTGCGTCCATATGATCAGTAATTTGTAACTTGTGAGATTGGGACGTGTTCTGTTTTTATCCTGTTGTGTAATTACGCCATCATCTAGTCAAAAGCATACGAGATATCATGGTTTCGTGATGTACAGTTTCATGTGTGTGAATGTGTGGGTAAGGGTCTCGTAATCCCTCAGGCCTATAGGTTCCTTCACTTAGCGGATGGACTACAGAGACTACAGCAGTCTACATTTTTTACTTAGAAAGACGAAACAGCCGTGACGATTCAGTTCTTCCCTCTCAGGGTAGTCTAAATTTGTGAACGGTGTCATTATTCGTGATGATTTAATGGCGAATGCGGTAACGTATCCGAGATTTGTCGCAGAAACCACCTAACTCAAATTCGACAGCACAGTTAAGTAGAAGTAGAAAGGAATATGACATACTAAATAAGTTTATAGATTGCAAATCGTAGATTCTAATTTGTATAGAAAGGTGCCAAAGCCGACGTTGTAAGGCTAACCACGAATCGCCAAGGGTTTCACAGCCACTCCGTCTCCCAAACATTTCCTCAGTTTCATTAACCTCCGCTCGGCGCGGACACGTGAGGGCACCTGACGGGCCGGGGGGCGCCGCCCGCTGCCCTCTTGCCAAACTGCGCTGCCGCAATGGCAACCAACAGTCAAGGACACCCGACACCCCGCCGGCAGCGGCAGCGCCGCCCAAATTATTATCTCTAGTTCACTACAGCCTACTCGCAACGTATGAATTGTATTGTAAAAGTATCGGATTGTAGAGTGATCGATTGGGTGTACTCCACCAGTGCTGATGTTAATTCCGTTACAGGAATAAACTTTTCATTCATTTGTCTGTTACTGCAGATGATCAATTTCACGAAGTGCGCAACAAATAACTTACAATAATGGCCAATAATATGAAATGAAATCATATATTACAGTTTCACCTTAACGTTGCAGTTCCAACTTTTATAAGGTTGCATGGTCGCCTGAAAGAGCATTCCCTTTATCATTGGATAGCGCATTAGGTTAGACTAAAGAAGCATTTGAAAATGTACTAACCTCCAAATGTAGAAGGTAGAAAATTACTAACCTTCAGCTATGGAGCTCTTAATCTAAATATTTTTTATTAGGAGCTACTAATTTAACATTGTATCATATAAAATTGATGTAGCCTAATCTGGTTTATTTGTTGCAGCGATGGCAACGACGATGGTTTGTTCTGTACGACGATGGGGAACTCAGCTACGCCTTGGACGAACACGTAAGTAACCAAACTGCATACTAGACTGACACCATAAATTACTTTTCTATCTAGGCCTATTTAGCAATTACTTGTCAGTCATTGTCCACCTCAAGAGCTAACTTCTAAAAGTAATACTACTCCATTGGCGGTCTTATATTATGATTGATATTACATTTGAGCGGTTCATTTGTAGGACAAATATCGGAAAGTGATGACCTAAAAGTGTTTCTATGATCTTTCCGAATTACTGCCAAGATTATCGGATTGTAGCGCACCCTTGCGTGGGGAAGGGTTTCCGAGTCTCGACATTGAAGCGGCTTCTCTATATTGATGAGTGCAGAAGGGAGGCCTTATTCGAGCATTTCCCTGGAAATCCGTATAGGTAAAGCAGATTTCCGCGATCATCTATTACGTAAGACAAAGAAATTTGTGTTAAACGCCTAAGCAGAATTGTTTAATAGTGATACTGTATAATACTATATTTCTGCCTCATGTGAGAAAAACGTCGTCGTCTTGATGAAGTAGCAAAAAATCACCGAAATGAGGATGACAAGCATATCCTGAGCCGACGCCACGACGAATCGGGCCGCTCCACACGGGGAATGGGAATATCGAGCGTGAAGATGGGACGGAGCAAGAACTCCCGACCATCACCTTTGTTGGAACCGAGTACGAGTACAGTGTTGAATATGCGGAGGACGGACAACATGCACTGTCGACGTTTAAGATAAAAAATTGGATGATAAAATCGATTTATGTTTGCTTAGACTTTTTGTACAAAATTTGATTCTTGGTTTGCAGACTTGCAAAACCGGAATGTGTAGTTTAAGATATTGATCGTTGATGTGGAGTTAAATTTTGGTTGATGCATCAGTAATAATGGGCATCAACAACTAGTAAATTTTCGTATACAAATTACTATACAGGGCCTCAATATTGTCTGGTTAGTGCATGTTGACATGTTTACCCCAGAGTCTGCATTGCATTACGATTGTTTGTGTTCGACGAACGGTGTCAAACATATTATATCTTACACTATGTCGGTCCTAAAAGATATGTTGGTAAATTCACGCACTGGCTTATTTTGTAGAATTTTATTTCAGTGAAGCCCAATCTCAGCCGGACAGTCAACACTTTTGAGACGTAATGCTCTTGATTGTCGTTAGTACATTCGATAAACCTCCATCTTCTATAACTTTTTTAATAAACAACATTTCAATCAATGTTCTATCAATTAACGCGTTTTAGCAGTTTAACCGTAATCATAGCCAATGATGATGTCGAGCCGACATGGCGGTGGGTGTCAACAATGCTAAGTCGGCCGCGGGAGGAATGCACCGCAGCTTTCTACCTTGTTAACATTCACGGGTCGCCGTCCGCACGCACCGACTCCGACGCAGACGTGTCTTCCTGCGGCGCGTTACGTCATCAAACCGGGATGAACAAGGCGGGTGTCTAGGCTTTGCTCGTCCCTGCGGTGTACCGCGCGTAAAGAATTCGGATAGGCGCTCTCCCCTTGGTAGTTGAAAAATAGTATATAAGAGTTAGAATTGCGCTACACATATGACGTATCCGGCACATTTGAAGATGTCTTAACCAGCTTATTGTGCACTCGCAAACTTATCATGTTTTAATTCACATATTACTTACTTTAAAGGGTTCGGAAAACCTACTACTAATTTCAAATAATATCTAGTCTTGTAGACTTAGTTTAGATGTAATTCCATATCTTCGCATCGTAGGTCATTGTAGTGATAACTACCAAAATACATTGAATAGTTTTCACCCTAGATATGCATTATTAATGCAAGCAAGGAAATGCACGGTCGTCTTAAGTAAACATTCGTCATTGCTTATCAATGCAATGCGACCTCAACCTCCTTTCAAGACTTATTTCACATTGTCGTATTTTCTTGTAAATTATTTTGCAAAACACAGTTTTGAATGCGGTCCCACTGTTACATTACAATTATGTATTTTCAAGATAAAAAGTACGCTCAGAGATTTTATCCCCTTAGAAAAATATTTGACCCAGGAACAGGATTTGCATCACAACTCCAAACAATCCAGAAAACGGCTGGGGCGCAGAAAGTCGATTTTTAGCTCCAGCCAAAAACGAGAAGCGGCGAATTAAACATTCACCAACATAAACAACGCGATGGTCGGAGGGACGCCAGGGCCCCCGGTGGGACTCGCTATTTTGGGCGGCCCCGGCCCCGGATGATGTTTAGGACCTCCTGGACCACTTCATCTCCGGGCTTGCGTCTGCAGCCCCCCCCCCCCGGCCTCTGTCGCGGGTCTCGGGTCCCGGGGACGGAGGACACACAATGGTATTATCACTCTTGTCATGTTTACGAGGATGCATTGAGATCCGGTTTGGCTTTTGAATAAGCTAAAAAGGCAAGCTGTGTGGTAACGTGGCAAAGTTGATGTGTTTAAGAGGCCATAATTTTGGGTCTTTTTGTTCGCTTCAAGTTTGAATCATTGCTGTCCAAACGCGATGTTTTGAAAGGAAGGGTGTTTAATTTTGTGTGATGACTTTTTACATTGTAAAAACACAGTCAATACATTACCTGTGATATACCTCCATGGTTCTCCTGTAAAACGCTCTCAGATATTCTTGTCATTGTCTTTAATATTCTATGGAAAACGTACAATGCAGCCACGGTCTTAAATTAATTCAAACAAACGTTATTTTGTACAGAATAGCCAACAGTTGAAATTGGAATGCAATGATCTCCTCCGGTTGGTTTGATTTACAATATAATAACTCTAGCAGTGCGGCGGGGAAGGAAGAAAGGTGGAGAAGGTATGAAGGTGGACAGTGTCATGCACATGAACAATGCAACTGTCAGCATCAATTAAACATCTTTGGCCGAGACAGAAATCTGGTATCATTGGACCCCACTAGTCCCTACTCGACATCCACCCCTCATGTCACTCGCCTCCTCTATCGCAGCCTAACGTTAGGTCCTTGCCCTGTACGAGAATGATCAGCATTGTTGTTGCGATTGTTGCGCAAAGTCCAGCAGCCCCGGAGGACGGGTTTGGTTTCTACCTCTGTATATAGACAAGCTTTCACCCCGCTAATTGTGTCATCGGTTAGATAAACCCGGCTGATGGCGATTAGCCGCCGAGTTTGGCTATGCAGATTGGCCAATCCCGCACCGTCTACAGTATACAGTACCTGGTCCATCAGTAGTGGCCGGAGGAGAGTTCATCCTGCGTTTGTTAGAATTTAATGGGGCGTGAGAGCGCTAAGCGCTTTCTAATACAAATGATTAACATGATCAGTGTTCAATGGAACAGAAGACATATAGGTCCTAAAATGATTTGAAATATCCCAAAATGTTTAATTAGGCATATCATTCCTAATCCATCATGCAGGCGAGCTCTGCAAATCTTATTTTCCGATAGACGATTTTTTAAACAATTTCCTGTGATCGATGATATTAGTTGTGTTTAAAACTGTTTTCCACCGCGTCGAATTCGTCAATTACCGGTACCTAAATTTTATAATGAGACAAAAAATCGCGTTTCACAAGTAGGCCTAAATCATAATATTATAGAGGCCAAACCGATGTTTCCCAATAGAGACCCTAGGGTAGAAAGATCTTCTAGTTCATATAATTAGTTTTTCTGACTTCCTTACGTAGCAACCCTGCGGAGGCGCGGCGAGGAAATTTCTATTCCCTTCCCTATAGGGGGTGGAGAGGGGCTTAGCTTAACACACGTAGCAACCAACCCTTCGGAGGCGTGGCGTGGTGCGGATGGTGCATGGATGGTTCCGGAAACACCCGAAGAGCAAACGAAGGTCTTCGGAAAAATCCGAACATGACTTTAGTTACCGGTTCCACGGCTGTTCCCCTGCGCACACCTAGCAACCCAGCTGAAGTGCGACGCGGCGCAGCAAACGGAAGATTTCCTCTCCAAATTTTCAACGCCAGATTCGAGTGGAAGTTTTTCTCCGCGCAGCGCTCGTCTTTCGTTTCCGCGGGGATTGTTACGTGTGCTTCACTCCACTAAATAACATTCAAACAATTCGGGACGGAAACTTTTACACCGCGCCTACGCCTAGTTGATATGTGTTGTGTGCCTGTGTAGCTTTAGTTTGCGCTTCGGAACCCCTGCGGCTAGGGGCCCCGGGGCCGTGTCTCGAGTGATTAATATGCTACAAATAGCTTCAATATATCAGTTAGTTGTTGTAAGGCGTGGTTATCGCTTCGTGAGCTAACCGTCTCGGTTTTGAAATCCATAATCTTCGGGTAATCAGTACAACTAGATAAGGCGAAGGCGTTGTCAGCTGCACGTGTTTCAATGGAGGTTGAGTGGGAATATTTTATAGGTTCGACAGTTATCATTACTCGGACCCCTATCTTGGGTCACTGCAATATTCTCTCCGAGATAAATGAAATGTTTAACAATGTTCTGGTATGCTACACGCTATACAGAAATAGATCGTTAACTTGTCGAGCCAACACATCAGGCCTTTGTTAAAACATTTAAGTAATGTGACATAAGTATTTGCAAAGTAATAGAGAGTTTCTATAGAGAAAAAAGATGGTCTATTTGGTTACACTAAAAATGATTGCCATGGATGTACAGGAAAAAAATATTGTTTTCTCCACACCAGAGTTCTAAACTAAAGGTTTTTAAACTATAATTGAAAATACTTAATTTGTAGAGAAATTTTTCAAAGTTGTTTTTATACATTAAACAATAATCAACATGGCGATTACTGCAGTATTTTAAACTTGATGATTTTACGCTCAATGTGATGTACTTGTATGCTTTGCTGGTGGTATTTTAAACCATATCATTAATATTTAATTGAAACGAAGGAGTTGTTTTATGGAAACCCGTGTTCAGAAGAAAAATGTATAATGTAGTATTAAATTCAGGTTGAAATAATATAACGTCTTCCAACACTACTCGATATATTTACACTTATACTGTAATTGTTTACAAGACGGTAAATATATATAAAAGATCTTACAATGGCGATCGATTTCGACCAGTCACACCGGTCATCATCAGGCCCAATCAGAGACTCAGTATTAAAGACGTAGTATTAAACTAGTAATTTCGAGATTGAAAAAATTAACACAACTTATTACATAATTTTGAAATCAATCCACAAAGAAACTGTTAAAAAATGATGTAGGCCTATACGACATATTTTTACGTGAAAGATTTCAAGACTTCCCCTGTGCTTCATGCCCTAGTAGTATGCAATGACAAATTAATGTTATCATCCAAGTAAGCATGTATACCTTATTAGGGTCTAGTGAGGCTTTTTTACGAGATCAAGTTTTACGGATCCTTTTTTTCCCGTCGTTATGCTCAATTTATAACTACATTACAAAAATTGCATAACTTGTTTTCCTTTCTCATAAATAGGCAACCCATCTCGGTGCCACTGCAATAATCAGCTGATGATTATCTGCTGCTGCTGCATCCAGATTTGCAGTAGGGCCCAGGACTGGGGAAAACAGCTGAAATGTAATAGACAAGGGCTGTTTCATTAGCGGGTAAAACGATGTAAAAATTAGTACCCAAAACGTCACTAGCCTGATCAGCTGGTACATGTTATTCTTATGGACATCAGAGTGATTACGTCACCGGCCTGACTCAAAAGCGGCATTTTCCAACATCAAAGTAATGAAACAGCCCTTCTTTTGTTCATATGTTCTCCGCAGTCCTGGTAGGGCATATGTTGTTACGAACAGGGGACCAGCTGATTCTTTATCTGCCCAGGAAAATAATTAATTACTTTGATCCCGCAACGGTTGCACCGGAAAGAGCCCTTTTCGTTAACAGTTTATGGTCTACGACGAAAAACAATGGCCATGACATGAGTTAACAAACAAAAACAAATATTTAACCATCCTAGGATTTCAGGATACATTAGGCCTATTCGTTATTGCAGGACGATATATTTGATAACGTAAATGTTAATATGTTATTGAATTATGTTATTGAATTATGTAAATGTTAATATGTTATTGTCTGTGAAGGTGTGGTTGTGCCGGGTTGAGGGGGGGGGGGGTCGCGGCCGGTGGCCACAACCCGACTGTGGCTCCGCTGTTTCTTGCTCGTTGACTTCGTCGGCTCACTGGCTGTAAAAACGATCTCTTCATTTTTTCCAAACCGCGATACCCTTTGTCGAATCCAATAATAGGTCTATTTGTAGCACGTCTCATCTGGAATATGACTTTATATGACTCGACTCGCCCTTCGGGGGTTGCCCCGAATTTGTTAATTATTGCTCTAAGTCTTAAGAGGGCGTTGGAGTGCCGCCATGTTGGATTTATTTCCCATAAGAGCAATGCTTAACTTGTCCCCGGCATTTGTCATGTAATTTCTTTATTTTTTGTCCGATTGGTTCAGAATAAATAGCGTTTTAATCACAATTAAATTCCCCGTTCCTTTTGCGAGATCGATTCTTTGTAAATAATGTATAAAATTCTGTAGAAAATGTTTTAAAAGTAGTAAAAAACTTGCTTTGTTATTTCAAGTTAGTAAAAAAACACTAGTTTTTATAAAAAATTCATCTCGCAAACCAAATCCGCCTTGATGAACCCTTTATTTAGAGCTATAAACCATTATTTTCTGATTATAAATAAAAGAGTTATTTGACATCCCGTTTAACATTGCTCTTATGGGGGAAAGGCGGAATTTGGATTGACTCCAACGCCCTCTTAAGTACTGAACAGGCTAGTTGGGGCCTCCACCCCAACGCTATCCTTGTCTTCGCTGATTTAGTTTAATAGTTTAGGAAGTCTAAAGCACTTAAGATATTCTCTTGACATTTAAGGTTTAAATTTATACTTCTGTTTTAATTTTATATAAAATGCTCAGGGTATGTGTGTGTAGCTAAATTTCAGAGATCTAAATGTTATGACAATAAATAAAAATTATTAAAATAACTCAATTGTTGTAAAAGAAAATAGCAACTAAAATAAAATTATGAAAACCTTGCAAATAAGAAAAAAACCTAATTAAAAAGTCGCCTAGAAGATTTACAGGTTACCCAAGGCGCATATATTAATATGTGTATTGAGTTTGTGCATACCTGTAAAAACATGAAGTCATTTGTTAAAACTGAATATAAAACGTTATCTTGCGACCAAATTGTTTTCATATACGGTTTCTTAGTTTTTAAGAACACCCGGTATATAACAAAGTTAGTTAATTGTCTCTAAGTCATACATTACGCTGTAAATTTACAACACTATCGACGTCCCTGAAGGTTTTGTTCCCGCCACTAGCAGTTGTTCGCTTCTTGGCGGCTGTATACCGTAACTCACAATTTTAACGGTGTTCGCCATCTTTGATTATTTTTCCAATTTATCCGGATCCTGGCCGCACTCACACCGCATTGCACTTGCTCTGCGATTTTGATTGATCTTGCGAAAATTGCCTCAATCTCGCGGACTGCAGATTTACGGAGAGATGCGCCATTATTTACCAGCTGTACGGAAACAGAGATCCAGCATTGGACGTGGGCATAGGAGGATATCGTGCCGCGAAGCCTTCGCACCATCAATGTTACATGTTTAGGTTGTCTTCTAGTAGTGCTACGTTAAGGTTGCCTTTTGAGTATTTCCCCGAATACAAAAATAACCGTAATAGAAAATTAGATAAAAAATTATTTGCTTTTACGCCGTAACCTCATACCGTTACCTCAACATTCATAAATCTGAACGTAATTAATTAATAACGTTATGCAAAATAATGTATGAATCAATTTTGAATGTCAGTCTCCAGCAAATCCTAAGATTTCAAAATTGTTTTTCAGTTGCGTTGTGTTTAATAACACGCGAAATCCACTTTTGAAACCAATGGGGACGATGGACATCTGATGTTACCTCGCACACTCAGCACCCTTTAATGTCTAGTACACTTTTAGAATGTGTTAACCGAACAATTTGATTTAATTTATGTATGAGTACAAATACTTTCACAGAGAGCGGGCGATTTGAAACACCTTCATTTTGTAAATCTTATAAACACCAATATTTTACCAAGAACTTTATTTATATACGAGAACGGTTAATAACAAAATCAATAAAACAGGCAATGACGATATACTAAATTCCATAATACCAGATAGTGCAAAATTGGTTTTGCACCAAAATCTTCAGTTTGATGGAAACTTTTTTCGATCTGATTTCAACTTAAGAAAACAGCTCTCGTGTACCAAGATCATGGGAAGCGGTGATTATGCTCCTTCAATAAGTTTTAATTTTAGGGTTGAAAGTCCTTTTTGTAAATCAACAATAAAGGTTTAAATACCTGTCGTCCAGTGATCAAAATTAAAATAAATGTTGTATTTCGCATACCCTCTTTATTTCACCGGGCACCTGCGTACCAGCATTTCATTTAACATTTCTCTTCGGTTGGTCAAGTTGCTGCCAGGAAAGTCGTTTCTTATATACAGTGTTTACAGCACTCTCCAGTATGCAGTACAGTATGCGGCCGCGGTGCAGTATGGCGTAGTATTGCCTTACTCGTGTTATGTCTCAATTGCACAGCACTTGTGCTCCGCTATGTCTCAAGGCGCCCTCGGATGGGTGACAATAAACACTGTCGGTTTTCCTCACAATAAACACACATTTGCTCCAGTTTATTGCCGCATATTATACCTTCCATGTTTCTCCGAGTTCTCATAGGAAAGTGGGTTGTGCTGCAGGCTCTTATGGTATTGAGAGTGTGTTAATATTTATGACAGCTTTTACAGTCTCATATTGGAGTGCGCAGTTAAACTGATTTATATTGCATACAAATTACATTCTCTTTACATTTTCCACACTACTTTGAGAGTTTTTTTATCAAAATGTTTTATAAATTTCGTAACATATTTTACATATTTATATTGTCAGGATACTGTTGCAGTTGTTTTTCGGTTGAATTTGGAAGCTTTTGCAATTCGGGCTTCGCTTTGCTGGATTTTAAAGTTTGTAAAGTATTCAGATCGTCTGTTTTTAAGTTCTTTACTAAGGCGAGGCCAAATCGATGGAAATAATATGTCTTATTCACAAAGTGTTTTTTTTTATTCGGGGTCAACGTCCAGATACAGTTTGATCTGTCAATTGATTAATAAATTAATGAATATAGTCAATGGTCAACTCAGTATAAAAACCAGGTGAACTATAGATAATGATTGTGTGGTCGATGATCAGATCTATAACAGATTGACTTGCTCCGGGTCCCTCACTGAGGGAAAGTGCTGCGATGCTGATGTAATATTATCGTTTGATCAAGTTATGATTTCATGGAGAGATCTATCCTACTATGTTCGCTTTATCAAATCCATAAGTCTGAAAACAACAATCATGGTTTTTATATTTATTTTTAACACGTAGGCTAGTGATTATTTAATTTGTACTGAGAATTTGTCTTCTCTGTAGACGATGTTTCATTATTATCACTTTTGTTACTGTTTATTGTTTATAACAATTTAAAAGTAACGCAGTTAAACCTAAAATCTTTAATGGTGTACGATCGTCTCACCTTTCACGTCAGATTTCAATATTCTACTCAGTAATCATTTCTTCTATAAATGCGAGGTGCGATTTTACCCCCAATATTTTACAGTTAAAGACTCCGTTGCGTCCCCACGCACTTATGAACAATCCAATCTCTCCTACGCACCGCGTCGCGCAACCAAAACACTCAATTCATTTGCTCGCCGCCACCGACTCCGCCCCGATACCGAATGCGGCGACCAAAAACAAAGAAGTCGTTATTTATCCGTTTCCCGTTCGGACGCAGATATATTGGCATCCTTGAGGTTTTAATTATTTTCGAAAGTCATAAACCATGGGGCGAGGCCGCGGGGAGGGCGGGCCTTCGCTAATCGATTAATTTTCGCGGACATTCAAATTCCATTAGGGGGCATCATCGCACGACGCGCGTTGATCGCGGTTTGGTTATTAATTTGTGGGGGCAGTGAACTGCTCGAGGGGTTGCAAATTGGGACGACCTTGGATCATCGATGGTGGATATGCACTGAAACTTTGTGTTTCTTCGACGGTATAAATCTTACTTCAGATACCAAACCTTCAGACATTTTCAATCAGCAAGAGAGGGTTGTATCAACCCGGAGATCTGTAAGAATAAATTAGGCCAAAATCGAGCTACTTACGGGCTTGGCGGCTAGCGACTTTGACTTTGGATCAAGACTTTGGTCACCAGTTCGACTCCTGAGATGCCTTCCACTATTTGGTGGGTCTGGATAGCTTTTTTGTGGTAAAACCATCGGTTGACTGTGTATCGCTTAACAAAATGGCTTAGCATGAATAAAAAAAAATTTAAAATATTTACGTGGTGCACTCGGATGAGGAAGTCGCTATGCGCACGATGCATCGAAGGGTTATTGGGAGATGCTACCTAATAGCGAGCATTTCATCAATTAAACATTTTATTTCAACCGGATTATTCTTGACTCACGTCATTTTTGGCGGCAAGAAAGATTATACTTTGGTAAAATCACAGATAGAAGATAGTATTTAGTGTATGATAAAAGGTCGTCGTGGTACCAATCGTTGCGCCCGCGCAGCGTCGAGCCGCCAAACCGCGGCCGGAGCGCGTGTGTGTTTGTGTAGGACTCCGTGTTGAAAATGTCAATCGTTTGGCCAGACTCCCGTGTCCTGGCACGCATCTCAATTGCGTGTCGCTGTCGGCGAGTCCGCTCAGTGTGCTGAGCTACTGTGGTTCCCACCTCGGGGCTTTCATATTGTTTCTAAGCGTTAAATACAATAGTACAGTATTTTTAATATTGTATCAATAGCCTACCGGTACCTTAGATAATTCTAAGAATTTTAATTCTATTCTAATTGAGTAATATTCTATTCTATGAAGAATCTATTTTAAAATTACGTTTACTTTTAGCTTTCGTTAAATATTTATTAATGTATTGTAATAAATATTTCTTTCGCTCACATTGTTAAATACAGTATTGTATCCAATACCAATAGCAAAGTAACCCGACCATCGACCACGGTATACTCGATGCTCGACTGTATACACGTGATCCCCGCTCCCGCGCTGCTGCTGCTGCTGCGCTGTCGTCCCTGTAGCCATGCCATGGGGACGAGACTCGGGCCACTTTTTCCCCCAGACGTGTTGTTGTGTTGTTGCGAGGCCAGCGACACAGGTTTAATGACAGTCCGGTCGGGCCACCATTACAAATTATAATTTCCCGTCGTCCGCGCCACGCCGCGTCCCGCCCCGCCCCGCACGAACTCTAATTCTTTTCTTAGGTACACAAACAATAGTCTCAATCTCGCCATGCAAATTATGCGCCGAAGAAGACGTCGCATCCCGCCGCTGTCATCGCCCACCCGCCATCGCTCATCGCTCTGCCCGAGTGTTTGTCTTCATTTGACACGGTAACCATGTGAGAAATGTCAACAATGCACAGTTTTGGCGACATGAATAAATTAGTTGACCACTTTAAGTTTTTTTTTAATTATAAATTGTACCATTTTGAAGTAACGACCTAAAATTCGGTCGTATTAGCGGAATTGGTCAGGGCTCTCCCCTCGGTGGAATTGGAGACGATTAGATTGAGCAAAAACTCAAGCTTGGTCCTTGATACTGTTGTAGTTATGCAGCTTAGGGTGTGCCTTCATTTACTACTGTATGCATGTTTACCGTTTCCCTACATTGCAAAATATATGCACGTGTGGAGCGATTTTGTTCAAAATATGATAACACACGTTTCCTATGCGGAACAGAATTTTCCTTCTGTTGGAACAGCGTGAAGCGTGGATGCACTCTAGTTTCTGGAGATCAATGATTGCATTCACATGGATTACCACGGAAATTATCTCTGAGGACACGATGAATAATTTATATGCTCACTTCAACATGTTTGGAGCATACGCATGGTGGTGGTGCAGGGTACAGTACCACATATCCAACCAGATGTGGCTTTTACTCTGCAACAGAAGAGCCAGTTCATTAGTCACCTCGTCAAATGAGCAAATTGCATAACATTGTCTGCAATATGTTACTATTGTAAAACAGTGAATAAGTGAATAGTGGTTCGGGTGCAAAATTTACAACTGTCAAACAATAGTCCCAACTCTAAAAAGCAATACTATATCGATTTTCTCCACAAAGAAGTTTCTAGTTTTAGTACGAGGCGTCAAATTCTCATATACAAATTAATTTAATCTTCGCGTGATACTTAACCATAATTTGCTCAAGGATAGGATAAATTAGATCCCAAAGATCGAAACTATTGTCCAAATAGCAGCTTACAGAAGATAACTTCAACCTTTTCTCATCATCACTTGTCATTCAGCAGGGTAAAAGTACTCGTGGACTAATCTTTTAAGTGATGGTAGGTGAAATGAGTCACGCCCTCACTGACCCCTATCTCGTAACCAAGTGTTCTCGCATCATGCAGCACCGCGACGCGTGTGTCGGTTGTAGATCTGTGGACGGGTTCGGTTCAGGCCCCGACGCGCGCATCTCAGCGCCGCCGCAGCCGCGCCTAGGCCGGGAGGATAATAACACGTTGCGCCCGCCATTTTACAACTCTTGCTCTCCTTTTTGGGCCCTCGCTGCCCCTCGTGTGGCACAACTGAGGATCAAAAACTCTTGATTTCAATTGCATGTTAGATTCTTGGCTGCTTGGCCGTTAAGAATTCGTTGTACCAAAATAGTGCAGTAAGTCCAGGCAGATGTATAGGGACGATGAAAGATACATATTACGGAAAACACCTACCGGTATACTATAACTAACACACAACGAAAACTAGACGTACGGTTTAAAATATAGTTCTTGAAGCACTTTAGGGTTTCGCCCCACTAGACTTTAGAATTACTTTAGGTAAGGCATCCGGGGTTGAAATTTGACATGGACGTTTATTTTTGCTTATGGGTGCTCCCTAAGAAACGGTTTTGCAAATATAGTTTTCGAAGATCATAAGGGCTCCGCCCCACAGGACTCAAAATTACTTTATAGTCTCCGGGGTCGATATTTGACAGGGACGTTTCTCTTTTCTCATGGGTGCTCACTAAGGGCTTCGCCCCACAGGACTTCAAAATGACTTTTGGGCCCATGGGGTTGAAATTTGAAATGGACGATTCTCTGTGTTCATTGATACTTCTTAAGAAACTGTTTTGCAAATATAGTTTTCGAAGAAAGTCCCACCGTGTTGAGTGGTGAGTGATCTCCCCACCAGGTTCGCCGCATACGCGGAAGTTGCCCGCCAGATGGCTGCGCAATTAGCGGCCGATCGTCCGATGTTATCGGCGCATGCGTCGACGTCGACCGCCTCGCCGACACGCGACATCTGCTCCTCTGTCCGGCCCGGGGCGATTGATAAGGATAAGACGGGCCGTCCGAGTAGCTGACGCGAGACTCGTCCGGGGCCCTCGGGGAAGCGGTGGAGTCACTCGCGTGAGGCTGCATTCTAGGACACTGCAAGTCTGGAAATATATCTAAACGAGGTTCTTCGATTCGTATTTATATATTTTATTTATGAAAATGTTGGTGATTGTTGGTCTAGTCATAGAATTCGCGGTTCATAAAGTTATATAGAATCGTATAGTGAAACACACTTCATAGGGGTGTCTTGAATGAACCAGGCACGTCCGGTAGATGCATGACTGCGTTTTCATGACTTTGCGGAGGTTTATCCAGATGTGTCTACTATTTATTTCAGTTTAAACTATGCATTTATTACAATAATTAATAATATTATTATTCATCGTAGAGTGATTTGATAGCCGTGTTCAGTGGTCAATGGGCGAGCTACACACATCTCACGACCTTGAAAACATAAATAGCCAGTTAGCTATTGTTATCAGCGGCGCTGCTGATGCGGTGATTATCATAAACATGGCGGGCCCACTCGCGGCCTTGCCGTCAGATCGCAGCACCGTCGCGTCGGTCGCGCGCCACAGCCGACTGCATCTCGGCCTACTTTATGGCCGCGTGTCTGTACAAACGTATAGTTTCCGCGTTTATGACTAACGCAGCGCTGTTTACGTGTAATAAAGCGGATTTATTACAATAATCTCGTTCAATCGATTCAATCCTTGTGGGTAAAATTAATAAAGGAAACAATAAACAATGCAGTCTGCTAGTCTGCAAGGTTTTTCTGCATTGGTGGCCGAGGCTTTTGCTAAAGTATGCATGCCAAGTCGCTTGGGGAAATTTATCGGTAGTTAATAATACGTTGCCAACTGTTTCTGAGATATTAGATACAAATCTGGTTCAGTTGTGAAAATTCTCTCTCATCCCGATGATGATACGAATAATTCAGCGTACAGTAGCTGCCCGGAGAAAAACTATGGAAGACTGTAACTAGCGGGGGAACACTATGTTTAGGCGGTAGCGGAGATGGTCCTGGCAGATCCAATCTGTACGGTGATATGGTAATCGGCCAATTTGGTGCCAACAGCACTACAGCGGCCCGCGGCCCAGCACTGCCGGCCCAGTATTGCGAAGCTCCGGACTCCGGTTCAGATGTTTCAGTTAAAATATAAAAATGTTTTTAAATAATTGGGTTTTGATCAACTAAAATTTTGTTTGAATTTCGACCGGTGACTCTCTTTAGTATGTGTTATTGTTATTTTAATTAAAAGTTATTAACTTATGTATGTTCTACTCATAACGAGAAAAATTATGCAAAAACTAGGTTGAAAACTTTAATAGATCTCTTTACTACACGTGTGTATATATTTTAACAAATTACTAGTGGGACTAGAGTAAAGCAAGTCCGCACATTTAGCAAATTGGGTTGACACTTAGGTCATTCGATTGCTTCTATTCTGGTTGTAGCCTATGTGTGTTTTTCTGTTGTAATGTTTTTTCATTAACTGCCAATTCAATTTACCAGTCAATAAAAATTATTCCTATGTTAATATTTTGGATTAAAAAAACAATTTTGAGGGCCTCTCGTGACTTTCAAAAAGAAAGAAATCTAAAGCCTTACTGCAAAACTACAAATTGAGTCAAATTTTGTGGCACCGGCACCGCAAGTGTTAAAATTGGTGAAAAAATAAAACATAGTTGTGTTTACAAAAAACGACTTCTAGAATTAAATATAGCCTATATTTATATATAGCGAATTTACCATTTTTGGCCTCACTACCTTTTCAGTTGTTTGTTTTGATTCAAGATTTTTATTATATTTCAGCTTGATGTACACGTAGAAACAAAATGATCTTGTCTAGAAACAAAATGATCTTGTCGGGAAGAGACTAAAGATCCTTTTTTATTTGGATCCCACACTGAGGCATTCAATATTTTAGGTGTTGAATTTCTTCATATAAATAAAGTCCTCGCCTTTATTTAAGTATTGTATTTGTCCTGTTCCAGCCGGAGACAGTGCCACAAGCCAGCATAGACATGAACAAGGTGCTAGAGGTGGCCGACGCGGAGGATGTGACCGGCAACGCGTACAGCCTGGCGATCACGGCCCCCGACAACGTGCACTTCGTCAAGGGAACGTGCCGCGAGGAGGCGCGATGGTGGAGCGAGGTGCTTTCCGTCTTCCCCCGGTCCAAGGTATGTACAACCATAGTCACAGACCAGGCGATGTCCCAACAGTCTGTCGAGCCTGGCGATCACGGCCCCCGACAACGTGCACTTCGTCAAGGGAACGTGCCGCGAGGAGGCGCGATGGTGGAGCGAGGTGCTTTCCGTCTTCCCCCGGTCCAAGGTAGGTACAACCATAGTCACAGACCAGACGATGTCCCAACAGTCTGTAGAGCCTGGCGATCACGGCCCCCGACAACGTGCACTTCGTCAAGGGAACGTGCCGCGAGGAGGCGCGATGGTGGAGCGAGGTGCTTTCCGTCTTCCCCCGGTCCAAGGTATGTACAACCATAGTCACAGACCAGGCAATGTCCCAACAGTCTGTCGAGCCTGGCGATCACGGCCCCCGACAACGTGCACTTCGTCAAGGGAACGTGCCGCGAGAAGGCGCGATGGTGGAGCGAGGTGCTTTCCGTCTTCCCCCGGTCCAAGGTAGGTACAACCATAGTCACAGACCAGGCGATGTCCCAACAGTCTGTAGAGCCTGGCGATCACGGCCCCCGACAACGTGCACTTCGTCAAGGGAACGTGCCGTGAGGAGGCGCGCTGGTGGAGCGAGGTGCTTTCCGTCTTCCCCCGGTCCAAGGTATGTACAATCATAGTCACAGACCAGACGATGTCCCAACAGTCTGTATATAGAGGCTGGCGATCACGGCCCCCGACAACGTGCACTTCGTCAAGGGAACGTGCCGCGAGGAGGCGCGATGGTGGAGCGAGGTGCTTTCCGTCTTCCCCCAGTCCAAGGTATGTACAACCATAGTCACAGACCAGGCGATGTCCCAACAGTCTGTCGAGCCTGGCGATCACGGCCCCCGACAACGTGCACTTCGTCAAGGGAACGTGCCGCGAGGAGGCGCGATGGTGGAGCGAGGTGCTTTCCGTCTTCCCCCGGTCCAAGGTAGGTACAACCATAGTCACAGACCAGGCGATGTCCCAACAGTCTGTAGAGCCTGGCGATCACGGCCCCCGACAACGTGCACTTCGTCAAGGGAACGTGCCGTGAGGAGGCGCGCTGGTGGAGCGAGGTGCTTTCCGTCTTCCCCCGGTCCAAGGTATGTACAACCATAGTCACAGACCAGACGATGTCCCAACAGTCTGTATATAGAGGCTGGCGATCACGGCCCCCGACAACGTTCACTTCGTCAAGGGAACGTGCCGCGAGGAGGCGCGCTGGTGGAGCGAAGTGCTTTCCGTCTTCCCCCGGTCCAAGGTATGTACAACCATAGTCACAGACCAGACGATGTCCCAACAGTCTGTATATAGAGGCTGGCGATCACGGCCCCCGACAACGTGCACTTCGTCAAGGGAACGTGCCGTGAGGAGGCGCGCTGGTGGAGCGAGGTGCTTTCCGTCTTCCCCGGTCCAAGGTATGTACAACCATAGTCACAGACCAGACGATGTCCCAACAGTCTGTATATAGAGGCTGGCGATCACGGCCCCCGACAACGTGCACTTCGTCAAGGGAACGTGCCGTGAGGAGGCGCGCTGGTGGAGCGAGGTGCTTTCCGTCTTCCCCCGGTCCAAGGTATGTACAACCATAGTCACAGACCAGACGATGTCCCAACAGTCTGTATATAGAGGCTGGCGATCACGGCCCCCGACAACGTGCACTTCGTCAAGGGAACGTGCCGCGAGGAGGCGCGCTGGTGGAGCGAGGTGCTTTCCGTCTTCCCCCGGTCCAAGGTATGTACAACCATAGTCACAGACCAGACGATGTCCCAACAGTCTGTAGAGCCTGGTGATTATGGCCTCCAAAACATGTATACCTTGTCACAGGCACATGTCACGAAGAGGCGTGCTAGTGGAGCGAGGTTTTCTCTGTCTTCCCTCGGTCCAAGTTGTGTATGAAAGGAATTCACACTAGCCTGCAAAAGAACGTAAAACGCTGACCTTTCTGGGCAGCTAAAATCGCATGAGCGATGTCAGCGATTGAAAATTCACAAATACAAGACAAGATTGTGTCCTGGCTGGATAAAGGACTCGACCACCACAATCATAAATAGGTGAATAATGTCATTCGCGAAGCCTAAGACAAACATGTTTATGTTTGGTTGCGTGATAGAATCAATGGCAGTCCCCCTCCCCCTCCCAAAATCACCTTTAGTGAACAGTGCTCTCTTGTGATGCCCATGTAATAATTGTGGCTAGGGCAATGTAGTTGTAGCTGAAGTAAAAAATCACACTAGCATTCTTCAACTGAAATTAGGAATGTAAATTAGATTGTTTTCTTTCAAATTTTGAACTTCCTAGAAAATAGTTGAACGTCTCAATTGACAATGTTGTTTGATTTTTTTAAATTTCTAGATGCCCTTGCAATTTTCAATGATAGTGGTTAAACTCACCAAACTTCAAGTACTGATGAGGTCAGAGCTGTGGTATCCAAAATCTCTTCTTTCTGTTCAAGTTGCACACTGGTCATTAGGTTTCGAAGCTTTCCAGCAACAACAACTTTAGGTAGAGACCATACGTTTACTAGCCATTAGTAGACTGAAAGTTTACATCTGCAATCTCAGAAGGTCTTGCAACTGCATCTTTGGTATATTGCATCTCGCTCTTGCATGATCCATCATTCACCAAGTTAGAAGGTCCATGTGTTCATCGGGGCGTTAGGACGGTCGTGGAGGTTTCCTGTGTATCCACCCCTAACTCGGCCACACTGTTCTTCTTCTTCAGGTACAATTAGTGTCATTTCAGTTCACCATATATGGTCATGATAGTATCATATTTGTTACTTGCCTAAAATATTATGAAAATCATTTTGTAGAACGATGTAATTAAGACAATACTAAGTAATCTCGGATAAAAAAGTCTTGGATTTGCCTAAAAAATATGGTTGTAACTAAACCTAATTTTTCTTTCATTGATCTAGTTTTGGTCTCAATTTTCTAATAATTTATGCGGTTACAAATACAACAGTGTCATACATGATGGAATTGAAAAATGTTACCAAATGTACTTAATGTAAGTGCCTCATGACCACAGCCCAAGGTGGATAAGTGAAGGATAGGGAAGTCTCCCCAACTGCCCCAATCATTCAGCCACGACAGAATGTTTGTTGCAATTTAGAATCAGCTCAGTAATATCAACGTACCATAAAAATAGTCAATTGAGCATCCTTCATCCAACATTCCTGTTAAAGGTACGGCTACACATAGCAGGAAAGGATACGGAAAGGAAACGGAAAGGACACGGACAAAATTCTGATGGGGTGGCTACACATATCGGGACACGGACAGGACATTTCTGAGTCGGAAGGCTGCGCGCGCAGCCGTCAGACGTCGGAAGGTTGCGCGCGCAGCCGTCCGACATGGCTCATCCCGCCGGCCGCCACACTCACTACACTGAGCTACCGTTATCATTTTCTGATAGTGTCGGAAGGGGTGGCTACACATACCAGGACGGGACACGGACAGGACAAGACAGTGGCGGATGAATGCTCGTTTGGCGATCCATCCGACACGACAAATGTCCTGTCCGTGTCCTTTCCGTGTCCTTTCCTGCTATGTGTAGCCGCTCCCATTTGATAACACAGGGAGCATTCATCAGAAACTGTCCTGTCCGTGTCCTTTCCGTGTCCTTTCCTGCTATGTGTAGCCGCACCTTTAAATTTAAAGAGAATGGTTTAACACTGTCATGATAATGTCCCTATATTATCATGGTACGTGATAACACATTTGCTCTGTTTTACTAATTTAAATTTTTTAGCAAAAGCTGAAATGTTGCCTACATCCACACAGGATATTTAATAAATATGTCTAAATGTAGTTATTTTTTTTACTTACTTGACTTGGTTGTTAAGAATGAGGCTTCAAGGTACCCTTCAATTACATTTACAAACAAATCCAATCAATATCAGCCCACTGATATTGATATGTGATTTCTAGCATTGTATAGGCCTACTGTACCTGAACATATAGACACACAGGTGAAGGATAAATGGATATTAAACTCCCAAATCCCTAATTTTATAGGGAATGTCTGAATGAATATCCAAGGTTAACTATCGACACTCATAAATGTCGAGAAAAACAATAACTACTCTATATACATATATAAAAAGAGAGCAAAAATGTAATCTCATAAAGACAAAGGGAACACAATAACCAATAGATACATTAGTTTGATAAATTTTTGTTTAGATCATTCTCAGATTGTTGAAGCAACATTATTGAATTTTTTAATTTGAATGTAAAAGGTTCAATTAGGATCAGAAGAATTTAAAAAATAAACTCATATTTTAATGCTGTACTGTATACCCATATTTAAAAAAATAACCTGTGTTTTAAGGATGCCTTGCAGCACACTAAACCAAGCCAATTGTTCCAACTACAGTCTAATTCTCTGAAGCAAGCAAAATTGAGAAAACGGGACTGTTAAAACAATCTCCAAGGAACCTCAGCTATCTGATTACACGGCGCTCCACTGGCTAGTCTTTTATTAGGGTCCGAGTCAACAATCCATTTGCATGCAATCAGTAACCCGAATTTGTTTATCCGTTAAAAACGACAATCAGTACCTAATTGTCAGCCGATAGCAAGGAATATCGTCCGAATCGTACAAATTACCATCGTTACAAGAGCCCCGAGGGTGAATAATTCTGGATGGCTAATGAGCGAGGATACGGCAGGCGGAGTGTTGCAACTCGAGATTAATATTCAGTCAGGAGAGTCGTTGTGCTAATGGTTAGTCCTTGTGTGATTGAGGAGGCTGTGTTTGATTGGTGACCATCGCCTCAGGCCCAAAACTGCATTCCAACCATCCGGAAATCAACGGATCAACGCTAATTTATTGGTTTTGTTGTTTTGTTCATGTTGAATTTTATTGTTTACATATTTTTATGCAACTTAATCAATATTTCCCATTTGCCATTTGTCATTGGGCTATTAATTAATTATGCTTTCTAACAACCGGTCGATGTTAGATAGTAACAAGACAGGGGTTTGGACCATTCCCTGTCAAATGTTAAAAAATGACTCCAGCGTAAATACATCCAAAATAAAATAAAATATGCTTGATCAAATATTCCACACGCACCAGTCATGTGTCTAAGCGATCTTTTAGAACAAGGAAAGAAGTGGATCAGATCAAAATAACGGTGGCGGTAGTGGAGTGTGTGTATCTAATGCAAACGGGTGTTACGTGAGCGTGCCGTGACGAATGTATGGCAAGGTCCAGGATAATGAGTGGCCTGATGATACCAACATTAGCTACAGCCTACCGCCACTGCCGCTCACCTCCCCGAATCTGCAACACCTTGCCATAACGGTCCTCCACCAACCTGTAATTTGGGACTGTTGAATTATTAACACACGATTTTAATTTGTGACATTCAAAGTTTTGCGTAGCTTGTTTTCCATATAATTTTGAATTGTTGAAGTAGAATCAGTGATTAGCAGAGCTAAAAAAGTTTTCACTCATATGATATAAGTTGTTTTTAATAACTACACAGTACAGGGTTAACCCAGCCTTGCTCTTTGGTTTTACTTCACTTTTGTTATAGTATCATGGTAATCAGGTTTTAAAGTTAACGTCAACTACACCTTTTCATAGGTGACAACTGTTTCAAACCAATGCTTGAAAGCAGCATTCTTTTATTTTTGTTTACCTCTCGTTGTTATTTTGTTGCCTTGATTAGCAACTCATAAGACTAATGTTAAAAATTACAATTTTAAAACTTAATTTTAGACAAAATCTGATTTTTCTTGAGATTAACGCTGTTTCTAAACTTATTTTAAAACTCTTACATGCAAAGTTTAAGCCAGATCTACCCGCTAGATTTCAAGATCGTGGAAAATACATCACTTCAGACAGTGCTCGTATTATAGTATAGGATTGTAAGTGATGACAGGGGCTTGGTAAGATTGGTAGCATGTAAAGAGCAGTGACCACAGAATGAAAGTCATTCCGTGCTCGTAAGTGAAAAAGCACTATCGAACTTTATACTAGAGAGAACACTACTCTTTATTAGTTAAAACTTCAATAACTTGAAGAACAAACAATAAGAAAGACCTCTATATCTCACTCTACTCTGTTATTTTGTTTTATAACAAAATCTTAGAGTAGAGGGGGAAATTAATTATTTTTCTTTAACAACAAATTTTTACATAAGAATTTTCTTTAAACAAGATTTTTACATAAGATTTCTAAATTGTTGTTTTTTTAGCTATATGTAGCCTATGCAATTTTCATATTGTCAATGGCTTGAATACATAAATTTAATATGATGGTATTTTGTCTCATTTCATGAAGAAAAGGTTTGATTCACCTTTGTTTTTCTTATGTTTAAATATGCATTAACTTACCTTTTAGATGGAACGAACTATCTAACTTGGATTTCTATGGTCAACTTAGTTTAAAATAATGGTGGTTGTAAACTCTTAGCATTATCGTGCATATCTTGATGTTTATTACAGTACTTTAATTTTTTTATTAATATTCAGAAGAATTTTGATCAATTTAAATTATGGGAATGTGAACCAAAGTGGGAACTGTCCTGTTAAAACGTGGTTTTTCCTCAAATTAATTTCAGTGTTATTATAGCTTAGCCAATACTTCACAAATGTTTTTATGAATTCTAAAGGAAATTGTTTATGTTTCAGGGGCGGCCCAAAAGAAACGCTACGTTTCCCGGTAGTCAAACTTCCAGCACGACACCAGCGATATTGCAGACTCCTCCCGTTAGAGGTAAGTGTAGCCACGTTGGTGTAGGAGGCCATTTAGTTGTACTATATTTACTTATTCTGTGCTTTCTCTCATGCTTTCTCATTTCTCATTCTCATAAATGGACCCTTGTTTAACCCTTGTCAAATCATCGAAAGTTAATCACAAACAAGAGACCCAATAGTGCTCGAATCAATAAATTAAAAATACATTTTCCATTATCTTTTTTTCACAAAAAAGTACCGTATATAAAATATAGTTTAAGGACCATGTAGTTCAAAAATGACATTACAAAACATTTATGTCAATTAACTAACTGTTCCAACAATATTTAAATATTGATCAATGGGTTGATGGGTGACCAATCAATTCATATCCCATCATAGACCGAGGTACTCAACAATAAGGCTTATGAGCTTTTTCCTTTTTTTATGTAACTACCCTCCATCACCAAATTTAGGGCTTGTCTCCTATCTCACTGAAGGTACATGTGAGACTTGCATTAATTTTAGATATATCTCACAGATATATAAAATGTAGGTGTCACGTACATAATGTGGAGATATTTTTTAGACAGCGAATTTTTAAAACAGATTATAAAACATATAAGTAACTGTATGTAACTGCCAATTTACATGTACTACCAATGTAGATTGTTGTGTAAAAACCCCAAAAGGCATTTACAATTTTCCTGGTAGCACTTAAAGCGAATTTCCCCACATGTAATACACAATTATGGTAATAGCCCCCCATGGAAAAAACTAAGCTCAAAAAAAAGCCAAAAACCCTATTTGTTCATTTTCATTGAAATTTTTAACATGGCTTAAAAATGTTTACGGAGAAAGTTTAAAAATAGGGTTCCAATGTTATTCCAATGTGAAATCAACAAAACCCTGTATCACCCTTATTTATAAACATAACTTCGTAAAATTTGGTATGTACTTTCACTAGGAAGGATTTAACTTATATTTGCATACAACCCCCATATGCCAGTAAATCTTAACGTACTCACTTCCATGGGATTTATGGGGAAAATAAAAAAATATCAGAATTTGACATACTTTATTATGTACCTGCGCCGGGAAACGATTATATTATTTGCTAAAAACACCCCCATGTCAAAAAACCTACCTACTCATTTCCATGATGTTTATGGAGAGAATAAAAAATACCAAATTCACTGAGTACGCAGGTCTGCTGCGACTGGGGTATTTTGTTTGTTCTGATACACCTTGTTTGACCTAATTTGCTGTAATCAATATACCAGAGGTATAATGATCTTAAATAGGCTAAACATTTTCATTTTGGAGAGCAGTTTCCTTACTCCCTAATAATAAAGAAAATTAAAAATAAAAAGGCTTAATGCAAAATCTTAATGTAAATACTACCATAGATAAACCTTGTAATTTACAATGTACTTTGTGGATGTAGCTGTAATGGTGAAAAATGTTGCTACAGTGATAAAAAATAAGGCTTAAAACCTTCTTCCCGTCTTTCCAAAAAATAAATAAATAAATAAATAATAATAATAGTAAATAAATAAATAAATAATAATAATAATAAAAATAAATAAATAAATAAATAAAATAACAAATTATTTTCGTGATCAAACATGTAGAGGAGTATCGTTACAGGTATCTCATGATCTCAAGTAAGTTAGTAGAAAGATTTTTATCTGAAAATTAAATTATATTGAAAACTTATGTTTTGAGAGCATTACGTAGCATGGTTTGAGGTAACTTTATATTTTCATTCGAATGATTACTTATTTTGTTCGATAATCAAATAAATATTAATCAACAAGCAGCCTGGAGTGTTGACACCCAGTAATTATCGGCGCAGTATCGAGGTCGCCATCTGTCGCTTATGATAGGCCTACTTCTGTGTGGCTGGGAGCCAGCCCACCGGCACCGCAGCCAGCCTCAAGTGAATGTGGGATGGTGTTAAATGTCCAACGATCGTGCAATTCACGACATTCTGGCAGACATGATGATTCATCAAATAATCATTTTAATTTCATCCCATAGTTTCCAAGTAAAAAAAATTATTTTGCAGCTTACTTGAAAATAGTTAGCGTAGCACTAACCAGCAATGTATGACGTAACATAATATTTGAAAGTTAATGACAACACAATATTTAATAATCAGAACAGTTGACCTAACAGTTAAAAATATTAGTTTTGTAGTAATTTAAAATAAAAGAGATTTAAAAGGTTGATTTTGTTCAAATTATATGAAAAAGGTTTAATATTTTTAATATACTGCCTAGAATTCTTAAGAAACCTGTTCTAATTAATGGTGAAAATTACCATATTATTATTTGACCCTCATAACTAACTAGTAGCCTTAGCAATGCAGTGGAACTCGGATAATTTAAACCTCTTAAGATCGGAGCAAAAATTTGGTATGAACCCTTTGCTGCAGAATGACTGGTGCTACAGTACCGGTTTTATTATTGGGCTTTTTATTGGCACTTATTCTGCCATAATTTTATTGTATATATATAGGCATTTTGGGGTCGAAATATTGTATCTTTCAGATTTCAAAGCTGTAGTGGCACACACAGTAAATGGTATCAAAAAGAAGCAAAACCAGTGTTGCCCGATATGGACCTCTCAAAGAATCAACAAATCCTATCACCATCTGCCTATCACCATCGCAAGTGTGTCACCATTTATTTTAAGTGGGTGCTCCCACCGACGTTGCCTTAGATCGGTTAACCCGTTTAAGTTTTTCACTAATACTTAAACGGGTACTTAAAAAAAAGAGTAAAAATACAATAGGTCAGGTTTGGTTGTGTACAGAAATCAAACCTGCGCCATCGTAGACAATCTGTCCAAGGTGCTTACGACTTAGCCATCTCAGCCAACACGATCAGCATCCGAGAATTAGGGTTTTGAACTGCACACGCTCTTAGGAAAGGTGTTGGCCGTTAGTGACTGACTGAGTTCACTACTAGAGCACAGCACTAAACCAATGCTCTATATTTATAGCAAATAATTAAAATTACTCTGTACACAATATTTATTGAAGAATATGGAGAAATTCTCTGTTGAAATGATGAATTTTAATATACTTAGTTATTATCAACAATATCTTAATTATTATCAAGTTTGATGATGTTTGTGTAAATTGAGAAAAACCTAAATATCACATAACTGTGCATCTTGATCTACTGTATCAGGCTCTGTGTACATAACACTTTATGAAACTTAACATTTTACGTTTCCCAGATGTCCCTAGTTCAGTGTCAGTGGCTGGTGACTACGGCGGCGGCCGGCACGGGCGGAAAGGCTCCCTGTGGGAGGGGGAGGACGTGTTCCCCACCCGCGACCTGCCCCCCACCCCCTCCACCCCCATCGAGACCCCTACGCAACCCTCGGTGGAAATCAGGAAAGGTGAGTTAACTGTTACAATTGTAACACAGTCTGGTGGTGGATTGTTCCTCTGGTGTGTCTTGAAAACCTCGAAAGGAAAAATCAAGGTTTATAAATAATTGGGTCCTGACTTTAATGGATTTTTATAACTAATATATACAATATCACTTATCACTAATATTTACATTCCTTTCTGTAACAGTGTACAGAAGCTGTGGACTTAACATGTTTGATCATAGACATAGAAAGATTGTAAAAATTTTACTAGGGAAAACAAAATAACAAGGGATGGATGAGGTTGGTTTTTAGTTCAAGACATGATGAGATGGGATTTCTTATACTCCATTTTTAGCCCCTGAACTGCGTTTTTTAAGACTTAATATAGGTACATACCTTCGTCCAAACAGTTCAATATTGTATTTATCCCACGACGAGTTTCGCTGTGACGGCAACATCATCAGGTGGTAAAATGTTTCATACGAGAGGAATCATCACACAAATATAAAATCGAAAGTTACAAAACACGAACACGACACAGTGACACATGAAAAACATTTAATTTAAACGAAAACTTCAGGTAGGCCTATTGTGCACGACATAACCTCTAACGCACAATCGGAACGAGACAGAATTTTTTTTTTAATTCCCAAATTTCAAGAGAGATTGAGACAGGATTTCTCTTCTCATACAACACGCAAGACTGTTTTTACAAATTTTATAAAGAAAATATTTCAAATAAATCTGTATGAAAACAAATATTAAGTACGGTACCTTAGTAGAAATAACTCTTAAACATGGGCTAAGATATGGTGATATTAGTTGGGATACAACATTGCAAAAGCAAAATTTAGCACGCTGAAACACCAGTCTTATTAGTTAAGTATTAACTGCAATTTTAGGCATGTTTTTTTTGGTGTGTCCTTGTTTTTTGCCATATCCAGTCAAATATGTCTCACACCAGTCACGCTTAACAATACTACTCATAAATACGATGACAAAACAAAAATTATAGTATATGAAGGTCATTAGGCCCTACAGCTATAAACCTTGACAAAAATTATCAATAAAAACTAAAAAACAAACTTTTAACTACGCAAATATTTGTCACACGTATGAATAGGACAAAATAAAAACACTCTTCACTTTCCTCCAGAATCATGTATTTCAGTATTGAATTGCTAGTAAAATAGGGCTAGCAATTTGTAGATTATTCATACCACTTTTAACGTTATTCACAAAATATCTCCCGTCTCAAAAATCTCACTCCAAAATAAGAATCCGGCTCAAAAACAAGTTTTAAAAGTTCACAAAAAATTCAATAAATTTCATGACCTCTCCATCTCTAAAAATAACTGTTTTAAAAGGATTTTCAATTTAAAAAAAACACGTGTTTGCAATGAAAATTCAAATCAATAGTTGTGGTTTTTAAAATTTTGCTTCTAACTTGTTTGAAAACATTTTCAATCCTATGGTTAAAGTCATCCAGATAGATTTTTTTGTGTTTTTTTATTTAACAAATAAAAATAAATTAAGTCACCATTGTTGCATGATTATTTAAAATATTAAAATTATTTAAAATTTGTAGTTATTTTTCTAAATTTCTCTTCCTTATTTAAACTGGTTTTAAACTAACATTTATGTTACACAGGGTGTTTGATAGTCAGTGTCTTTTTAAAATTTAAAAAAAAATTTAAAGGGTTATCATGCTTGTAAAATACAACAAAAATACGCAATTTTGGCCGTTACATCTCCCTCCACTTTCCAGTAACAGTCATTCTTAACTTTTTTCAAATTTCTTGTCATTCTTCATTAAAATCTTGTTCTTTTCACCTTTTACCAAACTTATTCTCACTTTTATTGACATTTTAGCGAATTTCCCTATAGGGAATACGCTATTACGGTAGTAGTCACGGTAAGACCTAAGCCCGGGACCATGATACTTTTTCATTTTGAGGTCCCTAGAAGCAAAAAAAAACCGTTCGTTCAAATTGATATATATGTATATATGTGTCCGAGAACACTATAACTTTTGAACGGAACCTCCGATTTTGATGAAATTTGGTACAGGGGTGTAAGCCAGCATCTACTAGGTTGAGTAGGTTGAGTTCGTGAACCAGAATAATCGGACCATGGGAACGGGGTTTTATGGAGTTTCAAAAGGTTTTTTTGGCTTTTTTACTTTTATTTAGAAAATTCAACAACTTTAACTTAAACCATTTAAAAGAGCTTAAAAAACAAACAATCTAGTATTTTTAAATTTTACCTAGCTTAAATGGTTATGGAAAAAATAAAAAAAATATGTTTTCCATGTTATTTTTATGGGAAATCAACAAACCTTCTTTCTTGCTTATTTATTGACATATCTTGATAAAATTTGGTTTGTACTTTCATTAGGAAGCGTTTAACTTATATTTGCTTAGAAAACCCATATGGCGGCAAACCTACATACTCACCCCTATAGGGTTTATGGGGAAAATAAAAAGAACACCATAGCCTTATAAAATTTGGTATGTACAATCACTAGGTAGGGTTTAACTTATATTTACTAACAAAACCCATGGCGGCAAACCTACATACTCTCATCCCCATGGATTTTATAGGGAAATAGAAAATATACCAAAATTCCATTGGACATTCGCTGAGTACACAGGTCTGCTGCGACGGGGGTATTTAGAAAGTACACAAAGTTTTCTATTAGAATAAGGACAGTTTGTCCTAATTAAGCCCTCGTAATGCCTTGTAAAATCTATTTAAAAACAAACTTTTGTAAAATTGTGAAAAAGGGCACTTTAACTTTTTGAAGAAAATTTATTAACTCGTCAAGCTATAAACCGTCAAATATCACCAAAACTTCCCCATATTCTAAACTTTAAGTGACCTTTCCTATTTACCTAAGGGGCAAGAATCAACGTTAAACATAATTATTGAGCAGTTTACATGAAATACTTATCATTGTTATTAATTATTACACAGAATACTGGGTGACAATTAAGTCTGGAACTCATTTAATAACTTAAACACCACAACAGATAAAAATACCAACTTTCACAAAGCATTACTGATAGTAGTAATCTACCTATATATGCCACAACTTAAAGGATGGTCCCTTTGGGGGACGGCTTACTAGGAGTCAGTTCAAAATCATAAATAGAAGCATAGGTTGATATGCACATCAAATTAAAGGCCTTATATGGTACAGTCTAATGCCACAAACTGCACTTCAAATGGTTGACCGAGGCATAAATGGCAGGCAATCAAACTTGAACATTAAAATCGTATAACAAAAACGTAATGCAATATCATGCGATTTATTCGACCTTTTAAGGTGGAGTTTGTGACATATCACCCTAAAATTTAAGGCGTTAATTGTTGTGTATGTTGTAAGAAAAATTAATGAAGTTTTCTACAACTATCTTGGGGAAGATATGTCTTGGAAAGTTTTGGGAAGCTCACCTAGGGTTCTAGTTAATGATAATGAAAAACAGGTAAATAATTGTGTTTAATGCCAATTGCCACCCCTTGGTCACTTATAGTATATCATTTTAAAGCTTAGAATGTGAGGAAGTTTTGGTGATACTTGACAGTTTGTTGCTTAACACTCCGTTGGTCGCGCCCCTTACTGTGACACCAATGGTCGCGCGGGGTAGTGTCGTACCCCACGTGTTTTTTTTCTTTTAAAAATAATCTTACGTTACTTTTTCTTTAATTTATGTTGTTATATGTTAATTAATACATCTTTGCATATTTCTGCTTGTAAAAAACACAGTTTGGGTCTAGTTTATGGAGAAAAATTGTTATAAACATTTGAATAGTTTTTTTTGAATAGGGATAAAAAAGAAAACGCGGAAATGCACACAAATAATTTTAATTTTAGAGAATAAGTATAATTAATCACATACACATGTATTATTTAATAATATTATATATATATATATATATATATATATATATATATATATTATATATTATATATATTTTATATATTAGGTTTTTTAAAAAGGCTTCTTTGAGCCGTTATATATATAATATATATATATATATATATATATATATATAATTTAATAATACGTCATCCCTAGCAATGTTTTATTTCTAGATGATCCTCTTCTACTTCTTCCGGATCTTCAACTCCCAACACACTTTCATTGTCACTATCGGTTTCCTCCAACCACATTCGCAACTGAGCAGTACCACCTTCACTCATGTTTGTCATAGAACCAAACTAACACGGACGAAAAATATGCAAACTATTGTTCAAAGTGTAGCACAGTTGGTCGCGTGGGGTATGCTGCTACCCCATGCCATGCAGTAGTATTTTAAACAACAGTGTGAGCAGCCGCACAGTTGAGTCAGACATCTGAAATGACACTGATGTCTTGATGAAGAGTTGAGGGGAAGGTATTGACCTGCTCAAGGTCAGGAGTGTTGCCAGCTGTCAATGATCAGCAAAACAAAATCACTGGGGTATGGGACTACCCCGCGCGACCATCGGAGTGTTAACAAATAAAAAAATTTTCTTCAGCAAGTTATAATGCCCTTCTCCTTAATTTTCCAAAAATTGATTTTCAAGTAAATTTTACAAAGCCTAATGAGGGCTTAATTGGGACAAACTGTACTTATTCCAATAGACAATTTTGTGTACTTTCTGAAACTGTCATTCAAAGTGAGAATAAGTTTGGTAAAAGGCAAGAAAAACCAGATTTTTGTAAAGTATTGAAAGTAATTTAAAAAAAAGTTAAAAATTACTGATTAGACTGTTAACTGTCTAAATTGTGTATTTTTGTTGCATTTTACAAACATAGTAACCCCTTAAAATTTTTGACACTGACTACCAAACACCCTGTATAATAAAAAACCAATATAAAGTCGAAGACAAAACCGGTAACACCATTATTTATGTAGCAATAGTCTCAGATTGTTTTGACTAATCTAGCAAAACTGGATCAGGATTTTCCCAACATCGCAGTGTGACAAATGATTAGTATTACCAAACCCCACTCACCGTTTGACAGGGAGGGTAAAGCCTGTAATTGTAGACTAGGCTATATTAATTATTCAAAAGGCCCCGATACTTGACTGGTTTATAACGATGCAATACGTTAAAGTGGTCGCTACTAAATACAGGTGGCCTACTGCACTCCATACTCGCTTGTTTCCCCGACTACCTTGTTTGGTCTTGGTCCCATGCTATTGTTTATATGTGTCACAATTACTGGTTCTTAACGACGATTTTTATTTTTACATCCCAAATTTGGCAACTGAAACATTGATCTACAGTTCAAAATAAAACCAGATTTAGATATCGTGACAACTTAATTAAAAATACCCCCGTCGCAGCAGACCTGCGTACTCAGCGAATTTCCAAATTAGTAATATTAATTTTAATCAGATAAACCTGTAAACAAAGTATCTTCACATGCCCATAAATAGGGAAATAAATGTCTATTCTCCTTATGATAAATAGGGAAAGAGTATGCAGGTATGCTGCCATGGGGAACACTAAAAGTAGGTTTTTAGCTTAAAAACATAATTATCTCGACCATATGAAGCCATATACTAAGTTTCATCAATATCTGTCCATTGCTAAAGGAGTTTGCCTATTCTCCATATGATTAACATGGGAAAGGAGTATGCAGGTTTGCTGCTATGATAAGCACAAAAACCAAGATTTTTTTACAATAAATGGATTAATCTCAACCAAATGAAGCTGAATACCAAGTTTCAACCAAAAATATTGGTTAATAATTGAAATATTAGCACATCCTTATTCTCCATAAGATTAACATAGGAGCCCCAAATTACAATGTACTGTCTTTAGACTTTGTAATATCTCGGTAACCATTGGAGATAGAGCAAAGCTTCAAAATACTAAATTGTGTGTTTTTTTAAGCTGAATCCAATGGTCAAAATAAAAATTTAAAATTTTCAAAAATTACATATGAAAAATTCAAAAAACCCATTTTTGGGGTACAAAACCCCCAAAAACTACCCCTTCCGGTAGGTCGATATGTCTGGTTTACGAACTCATCCGAATAAACGTAGGATTACACATTTCTACCAAATTTGGTGTCGATCGGACCTTTTTTACGAGAGTTATCGTGTCTAGGGACACATACATACATATATATATACATATATACATATATATATATACCCCCCTTCGCAGCAGACCTGCGTACTCAGCGAATTTCCAAATTAGTAATATTAATTTTGACCACATAAAACTGTAAACCAAATGAAATCACATGCTCATAAATAGGGAAATAAATGTCTATTCTCCTTATGATAAATATAGGGAGAGTATGCAGGTATGCTGCCATGGGGAACACTAAAAGTAGGTTTTTATCATTAAAAAAAATTTATTCCGACCATATGAAGCCATGTACTAAGTTTCATCAATATCTGTCCACTGATAAAGGAGTTTGCCTATTCTCCATATGATTAACATGGGAAAAGAGTATGCAGGTTTGCTGCCATGATAAGCACAAAAACCAAGATTTTTTACCATAAATGGATGAATCTCAACCAAATGAAGCTGAATTCCAAGTTCCATCGAAAAATATTGGTTAATAAGTGAAATATTAATACATCCCAATTCTCCATAAGATTAACATTGGAGCCCCAAAATACAATGTACTGTATTTAGACTTTTTAATATCTCGATAACCAATGGAGATAGAGCGAAGCTTCAAAATACTAAATTGTGTGTTTTTTTAAGCTAAATCCAATGGTCAAAATAAAAATTTAAAATTTTTTAAATTTACATATGAAAAATGCAAAAAACCCATTTTTGGGGTACAAAACCCCCCAAAACTACCCCTTCCGGTAGGTCGATATGTCTGGTTTACGAACTCATCCGAATAAACGTAGGATTACACATCTCTACCAAATTTGGTGTCGATCGGACTTTTTTTACGCGAGATATCGTGTCTAGGGACACATATATATATATATATATATATATACATATATACATATATATATATATATATAAAAATTTTAATGACTATTATTTTTGGTCTCTGGGCACCTCAAAACAAAAAAGTAACATGGTCCCGGGCTTAGGTCTTACCATGAGACCTACGGTAATAGCTTATTCCCTATGGGAAATTCGCTAAAACAATATCGTGTCTCTTCACATATTGTCATACAAGTTGAAATTCTGTTTTAAAATTTCAGAATTTTACTAAAGAAGCTTTCCACATTTTTAAAATTTTCCTTTGCTCTGACTTTCTCTGTTTTTAGACATTTTTCTACTTTTGTTAACTACTGTAATTCTATATTTCAGAATCCCCCATTAATTGTTATTTTTCTCCTAGCTAATTGCTAGCTTCTTTCAACCTGGATATGTTTGTAATCTATGTTGATTTACTTAAAAAAACAACAAGCAATTATGTATATAGTAAACTGGATGCATGTTTTGTCGTCTGACGGCACGGTGTGTGCAGTATGGCATGGTAGTTATTGTGCCTGGCGTGTTGTGCAGTGTACATGGGCTCGCCGCCCACACGGGACAAAGTGGTGAGACCCGAGGAGAAGGGGAGGTCCCGACGGGTGCAGAACCGCGAGAAGCGCGGCCTCAAGACGGGCCGGAGCTACTCGGAAGATCTGACCAAGATGCTGCCTACCTGGCGGGACAAGAAACCCCCTCCACCTTCAGGTAACGACAGAATGAAGGGCGTACTCAATTTGTGCTTGAAACACTCTTACTTCAATCAGTTCATGGCCTGTTATATGAATTGTATGGTGGTTTGGTTGGTAGTCATAGATTTTGATATTACCCGAGATCCTGCCAACATAATTGAATTAGTAAGTCAACTAGCACACTAACATAACACAATAAAGTATACAGTAAAGTACAGTTGATGATTTTTGTAGACACATGATGCTTTCAGAATTCACTTTCAATGCAAAAGAAATAAAAACAATTGTAAAAACAATCAACCTTATTATTTGTTATTTTAATATGACCAATGTGCAGTGGACTCTTATCCCAACCTTTTAATCTCTTGTCTTGTAGAGTTTGTAACCTCAAAAATAACAATGCTTCGTGTTTCACCACAGAACACCCGGAGGTCTCTCGTCGGCTGTTGTTGGAAGAGTTTGAGAGCGAGTGCAAGCTGAAGGACATCGCAGACTCGTTGACCCGCCCCCGACACCGCAGGCTTACCTCCCCCGCCGTCACACCCCCGCCACTGTCCAGCCAGGAGCCCACCAGAGACAGTGATACCAACACCCCCAAGCAGGTGAGCTTCTCCCAAAAAAAATGTTGAAAATTTATTACTAACCGCTAATTATGGAAAAGATTCTCATGTCTTATTAAGCTCTGAAAGTGGTGTAATTCCTGGTGTTTCTCCCTGCCAGTAATTTAAATTTGGTAGCTTTTAAAACCAAAATCAATTTTATTTTTATAAACCTTATCACTTTGCAAATCAGTAAGCTTTGAAAACTCTATGACTAAGCTGGTATGTTGCTTACAGGTGAGAGGGGACCCAGATGGTTGTGGGCTGGACCTCACAGCACTGAGGTATTCCCCCAGTTCAGAGTTGCGGGTTGAGTTACCAGCGGAAGATTTGCTCAATATCAAGAAAGGATGGCTCATGAAGCAAGGGAACGACAAGGTGAATACAGTAATGTTGATTGCAAGCGGTACTGAATATTTCATACAAGTTCAGCTTTAAATTCAATTAGGTAGCAGAAGGATGTAAGAGGAGGGAGAAAAATTACAAAAAAATATATGGAAATGAAACTTATATCCAGTTCATTTGTAAGCGTTGTTATTTAGTTAATTTGACTTAATTGTTGCACCGAGATGTAGCACAGGAGTGGTACATCTTGGTTAGGTTAGGTATACAAGAAAAAAATTAATAATTTTTTAAACAGTTCATGAAATTTAAGAAAAAGGTGTGTATTATCAAAAAGTGCATCTGACCACACACATTTTTCATACTGTGTAACTTTCATTTAGGAGTAACAAAATATACTTAAAACTTATTGTAAATAAAATTGTATTTTCCTTTTTTTGTTCTGTAATGGATGTCTAGAAGAGAGGGAGCTCAAAGCATTAATGTATGTTTGCAGGAGTGGAACAAGCACTGGTTCGTGCTGCGTGGAGCTGCCCTGCTGTACTACCGGGACCCGACGGCTGAGGACCAGGGCATACTGGATGGGGTCATCGACCTCAGCGGCGTCAGCGCAGTGACGGAGGTGCAGGTTGCCCGCAACTACGGCTTCCAGACGACGGTAACAATATATTGCCTACATCGACTCACAGCTTATCGTTAACCCTCCGTGCTTTGGTGTAGAGAAAATTACAGTTGAATACACGAAAAAAATGTTCTTGCAGTAGCACGGTAAACGCCATACACTAGACTCAATGTAGACTTGGGCACCGTTGAGTATAATATCTCTCTTAGTGACGATCGGATCGTACACAACTGGTCCCTAGCAATGGAACAGTGTTTAATGTCAAAATAATTCTCAAAAAATGTAATATCATCTGTTAGCGACTGTCGTTCTGCAGTAAGTTGGATGTAGGCCTAAGAGCGATTGAATCACGTTTTAATGACTATATATTCCGTATAATATCGATGATCAGGCAGCATATACCATAGCGATAAGGGTGTCACATTGCACATGGATGCATACCGTATGTAGGAACGAAGGTGTAGAGTGATCCAAAATATTTTTTATGTGAGACTTCTTATTTTGAAAAGTTAAAACTTTTTTAAATTCCATATTATGGTACTTTGTAATGAATGACAGAATACTTAAACCCTTTGAATGCCAGAAGCCTATATATGGACTAAATGCCGTCTTCACGTAGACAGCCAAATCCTATTGTATAGCCACTGTTTGGCCAAGTGTTGGACAAATTTATTTTTTACAAAATGAATTCTTATTGCTTTTGAAATGAAACCCATTCAAAATTGTTTGTGGAATTACACTGTTAAAATATTATATTTTGTTTGTATAATGTTTATATAGTAGACTCCCTCTTAACCATATTCTTAAGACTCTTAGACTCCTCTTATCTTCGGACTAGACTGGGGCCAGATAACAAATTGGCTAGTTAAATTGGTTTACTTTTAACAACATTAAATTACAGTTTATGCATTTTATGGCCTAAATGTAATAATAAAATGAAAACTAACACTTAATATGTACACTGTAGAGAATTTATAGCTGCCCATTCCCATCCTAAAACTTGTTTTCCGGTGTCTCAAAAACTAAACACATCTAAACACAGATTGATATGGCTACACTGAAAAAGAGTAAAACACACACTCAATTCCAGTGGTATTCACTTTTGTTCAGGGGAGTTCGCTTAAATTGTTCATTTGGAAAAACTACAATATAATGTAAAATTTTTGAAAACTGTCAAAACGAGACAAGTAAAAGCGTTGTTACACTAAAAAATGGTCGTTTATGAAGGAGTTGTTTTTGTGATAAGATAAGCCGGTTTAAAGGGGACCGGTTAAGAGGGAATGTTCTGTAGTATTAATTATGCAAAATTTTACTGTATTCTCAAAGCAGTATCAAACATGTGGCGTAATTATAATACCTCAATAGCTATCTTACTAGTGTACTCGTTGCTCGGAATCGAGAAATTTAGTTTCTATCCTGATGAAACCTTTAATTTACTATAAGAATTAAATTTTCATTTTCTATAACAACTCTTGGTAAACAGTTTTGTAGGCCTATATACACTTCGTTATCCTTACCAAGATTACCCTGGTCTTTCGCATATTAAAGTAGCTTAATACTTACATGTGGCTTAAACAGGCCTTAGTCCCTAGTTAGAATTCTTTACAAATTATTCAAATAATAATGATTAGAGCCTATCTGAATGCCCATGCTTTGACCATTAATTTCATGTAGGTCTAATGATTTCAATTTCAACATTTTATGAAGTCTTTGGCCTTAACCACTTAGCTCCGACCCTCAAAGTGAAAACATAAGTTTTAGAAAATAAAAATCATGAAATAATATTTTAGTGAGAATAATTTATTAATATAACCATTATAATGTCAATGAGATAGACAACGTGCCCGGCAACCATCAACACCCATGCCACAAAACTCGAATAAAGTCAATTTTAGAATATAAAGATCGAAAGCTATGAGCACAGATACGCCGAACCATCTGTAGCTATAATACTGAAAGAAGCCTAAGATTCAACAGTTTCGATGTTTTTTTGTGGCCTAATGAGGGTGTTTGTGTTTTCAGACATGGGATGAGCGTAGTTATGTGCTGTCTGCCGTAACTGCAGGTATTCGAGCCAACTGGATGCAAGCTATCCGCCGAGCTGCAGGACTGGATTCAAAAATAGATACCACTCCTCTACAGTCAGTAACTTTTTACTTCTTTAAGTAACCTTTCTTTATTTATATTTTTTAGAGAATTTGCTTATAGGGAAAAGCTATTACGATAGTAGTTACGGTAAGAACTAAGCCTAAGACAATGATACTTTTTAATTTTGAGGTACATAGAATCCAAAAAGATCTGTAGTTCAAATTCCTATTTTGTTTTTCAAGCAACTGCAGTAAAAAAAATACAATGAATACAAATTTGTTTACGTAGAGTCAATTAAAAAAATGGAAAAAATTATACTAATTATATGTATTAAGTATTACGTTCCATATATCATATGAATTTGAAGGAATTGTGTTTTTGTTTCTGGGGACATAATAACAAAAAAGTATTAGGGTCCGGGACCTAGGTCTTATTGTTAGTTCCACCCTAATAGTGTATTCCCTGTAAGGAAATTTTCTAAAAATAAGTTAATAACAAAATATTTAACTTGATTGCATTTAAAATATTTATTTCACTTGTAAATAAATTTTGAGATAAATGTATTGCAGTCAAGAATCCTTATCAAAATATATTACAATTCAAATCATTTATTTTATGTTAGAAACAGAATCGTATAAATGGTACAATTTGTCACATCATCTATTGAAAACTAGGATTTTACTGCAATAGATAAATAATTAGGCTTGAATACGACCATAGCCAAATCAGTTTCGTTGTCCGGTTTGTGATCGTTATTCGTCTCACAGGATGGAGAGAGACCGGGAGAGCGTTGCGCCCCCGACACCCCTCACTGGCAGGTCCATCATATTCTCCTCCGATGATGAGTACAGAACAGCCTCCGAGGGACGGAGGGAGAGTGGAGAGTGGGGGGATACTCTCCCGCCCTCCCCTCCTCTCAACCGCACACCTATATCAAAGGTCAAGGAGAGAGCAAGGTCAGTAAGAGACAGTTGGAATTCTTGAGTTTTGAAATATCTATGATTTCTAAAGTTGTACAAAGTTCTTTCCTGATAAAGACAAGTACTGTACTTCTTACAATATGTTGACCTAGTAAATATACCTGAAAAATATGCCTATGATATAACATGGGCTGATGACCTTTTCAAAAGATTTCTTTTTGGGATGTCCCGACAGCAACCATAAGGTCATTTAATTCTGAGTAATGTATTACAAGTCTGACATCAATAGGCCAAATATCTAAAAAATTACTGCTTTTTAATGTTATTCGATATGATTCGAATTTTCAAATACATCAACAACTACTTCCACTGATGTATATTATACGTGGGGTGTAGCCAACTGTTAGGTGTTTAAAACTCAAGCCATTATATGTTAAGCTAATATGTTGATTGTTGATGGGTGTTTTATGTTTATTTAAAATGTTTACGTTTGCTGTTGTGAGAGTTTCCTGTATTATTCAGTTTGTCACCTCACCTGTATTGTGTTTTGCCCCAGGGGCGGCCTCCGGTCCCGCAGCTACAACAGCAAGCGGTCGCGCTCCTCCCCTCCCAGCTCCCGCCGCTCCACGCTAGACTCTGTGCCTCAGGAGGATTTCGTGTTGGCCTGCTGCGGTCAGATGCAGGAGTCTGAGACTGACGTGTCTGACAGTGTCAGTGTAAGTGAAACCTTCCCTTTCCTAGAGCTAACAACTGGTTATGGATCCTTTTGGAAGTAAACAAATAGTCATTACAGTAGAAGCCCTCTAGTGCGGCCGCAGATGGCTTGGCTGCCGCATAATCTGGCTGCGGTCTTCTGGAAATGAAGTGTTCAGTGCAGGCAATTCCAACGGCCAAGATAGCCAAGTATTGTGATTAACGCATTGTGGGTGTGTGTGCACAGGTGGGCGGTGGGGACAGCAAGTCCCTGCTGGACAAGGTGCAGAGCCAGGGCTGCGAGCTGCAGGAGGTGAAGCGACAGCTGACCTCGGTGCTGCGGCAACTCAGCAGCGCCGAGGAGGAGCTGCTGCGGCTGCGGCAGCGCAAGGTCGACGTCAACGCTCTCGAGAAACAGGTGGGCTCAATGACAAATACTGTTAAGCTTCTTCTCCCTGATGTAGCCAAAATGGTCAGTTTGACTTAAATGCTAACTGAGTTAAAGTTTGCACTTGAGTGGTTTTTCATCCTACCTCGTTATTAGGTTGGCGCGAACTCTATAAATTAGCAGTAATGTTTCAAGTCAAGTCAAAACATCCTTTATTCATAAATATATACATTTGTATACAAGAATAGTGTCAACTTAAAATCTAGCTTAAGCAATGTAAACCAAAAAGTATATATATATATATATATATATATATATATATATATACATATAAATAAAATAATTTTAATCAGAATTTATTGACCAATATTCATTGAAATCATATAGAGCAGCTTCCACATAAAAAGATTTTACAGACTTTTTAAACTTTTCAAAATTTGTTTCATTTTTTATCGCTATTGGGAGGTGGTTGAAAAACTGTATACCTATGTAAGTTGGCTTCTTTTTGAAAATTTCCTTATTATGTTTTATAATCTGTAAATTTTGTTTATTTCTTGTATTATAACTATGTTTTTCCATGTTTTTAGGTAACGTGCCACTAATGTTTCTCACATACAAGACAGTTCTATATAAATAAAGACTATAGACCGTCATTATACCCAATTCTCTAAAATGATTTTTACAATGTGCATCATGTTTAAGATTTAGCATAATTCTTATGGCTTTTTTTTGGAGGAATAAAATTCTATTCATGTTACAAAGAGTTGTTGATCCATACACTTCCACACCATATGAAATGTGAGAGTGGATCAGTGCAAAGTAGATAGATTTAAGAGTTATCAAATTACAATAAGGCGATAATCTTTTAATTGCAAAAATGCCAGAACTAAATTTAGAACATAATTTATCGATGTGCAATGACCAATTAAAATTTTTATCAACTATTAATCCTAAAAATTGTGTATTATCATGGAATTGGAAAGGAATTTTTTTATTTTTGACTAAGCTCTTAGAATTCTTACATTTGAATTTAATAAAAGTAGTTTTATTTTCATTAAGAAATAGATTATAATTATTTAGCTGATTTTTTATTATGTTTATTGCTGAATCTATCCCTGGAATGATATTATTGATATTTTTATCTGAAATTGTTAAATTAATATCATCAGCAAAAAGACATAATTCATTGTTAATTTTTAATTCTGAGAGGCATTGAGGTAATTTATTTATATAACAGAGAAATAAAAATGGTCCTAGTACAGAACCTTGTGGCACTGAATATTTAATCAATCGAGCTCTAGATTTGATTTTTATAACTTTATTTTTCACAATTTGTGTGGTTTCAACATATTGCTGCCTGTCTGTTAAGTACGATTTAATTAGAGACAAATCTTTACCACTGATTCCATAGGAACTTAATTTTTCAAGCAAGATTGGATGTGATACACTTTCGAAAGCCTTTGTTAAATCAAGAAATGCAGTAATTACTTGTTCATTATTATCTATTTTATTTATAATGTATTCAAAAAAAGATATTATAGCAGTAGTTGTAGATTTATTCTGCCTAAAACCTTGCTGTTGATTATCTAACAAGTTATTACTCTCAAAGTAATCAGCCAATTGAATCAACATACACTTTTCAAATATTTTTGACAACGAGGGGAGTATTGAAAGAGGTCTGTAATTTGATGGATCCTTTTTACTTCCCTTTTTGTAAAGTGGAATTATTTTAGAAACTTTTAGTTGAGAGGGGAAGACTCCAGAAATGAGGTAAGAATTTATGACATGATGGAGAGGTTTGAGTATTGCCCACTTGACATCTTTGATTAGTTTGGTGGGAATCTCATCATAGCCTGAGGACCACTTACTTTTCACTGAATTTATTACCTGAATTAACTGTTCTTCAGAAACTGTATTAAATCTAAATTTAGGTCTGTTCAATTTACTTTCTGGCAGCACTTGTTTCACTTTCGTATTATTATTTATTTTGGGGATTATTAACTTATCCACCATGTCAGCATAATAATTATTTAATATGTTTACGACCTTATATTGATTTATAACCAATTTTCCCTCATATTTCAATTCAATTTCATGGTCGTAAGTGTCTTTAACTTTCCCAAGGTCAGTATTTACTAATTGCCAAGTTGTCTTTACAACATTTTCTGATTTACTTATTTTATTATTAAAAAAGTTTTTCTTTTTTTGGTGTATAAGTTTCCTATAATTCCTTTTCTGTTTTTAAGGTTACACTTTACTTGTTCATTTCTGATTGACCTATTACACCTGAAATTGTTAATTAGTTTTTCTCTCTCCTTTCTTATCTCATTATCAATCCATTTTTTGTTGTCAATACTAGAGCATACATTTTTAATTGGGAAATTTTTGTCAAATAAATACTTAAGCACATTGTAAAAGAAAGAGAATTTGTTTTCAATAGGTGTTTGATACAGATCAGTCCAGTTTTCATTTACCAAATCATTTACAAAATTGTTTACATCTGATTTTTTAAAAGTTCTTTTTGACTCCCATAACTTGATGCAGCGATTATTTTTTGATTGATCAAGATTCATCAACGTAAAAATTTGACCATCATGATCAGAGAGGGCTGTGATTAGGCACATTACCTTTACATATTTTCTGTCAATACTAGTTATAAAATTATCTAAAGCAGTTGCACTATTGTCAGTTACTCTGGTAGGTATATTAACAGTATAATACATATTATGTATTTTAAGTAAATTAACAAAATCAATCTTTTTTCTATCATCTGCCAATATATCAATATTGAAATCCCCGCCAACACAAACATTACAGTTGATACCCAATAAAGTATTTAAAAATCTATCTAGTTTTTCCAGAAAACAATCCACATTTCTTGATGGAGTTCTATACACACCTGCTACAATAAATTTAACATTATCTAATCTGATTTCAACAATACATGATTCAAAAACCTTATCTTCATTTCATTCAAACACTCCATCAGATTACTAGTTATTTTTTACAACAAATATAATCTGCTACTAGAATTAATACTCCACCTCCCTGATTAAAAAGCCTAACAAAATAGCTTATCAACTTATATCCAGTGAATTTAAAATTTTCTATTTCAGCTAAAGATAATTTGTGCTCAGTCAAAATAATAACATCTGGTTTAAGTTCATCTATTGTAATAATTAGAGAATCAATCCTACTGCTTAAGCACTGAATATTTTGATGAAAAACTGTTATATTCATATCATTTAAATATTTGATATTGGAGCTTCTTATACAATTATTTGGTTTATTTTCCGTTCCCTTAAAAAATACTGACCTTTGATATTTACAGGTGTATTGTTATTTTTCTTATTTCTATTACTATCTGTACTATTTACAATTCTACCCAGTCTCTGTTTAATTTCTTTAGCTTCATTCATGTCAGGAGTTCCAAAGCCAAGGAAAGTTGATTGATGTGGAGTCTTATCTGCCTGCAAGTTGTTTTGGTCTTCTGATTCCGTTTCATTACCTGCATCCAATACATGGTTTATTGTATCAGATTTCTTGAGAAATAATTAAGTTTTCAATCATTGCGTCGTTTTTAGAATTTTCTTGCGGTTGAGACTGCTGTTTAAGAGGTAGCATCAATACAGGGGTCTTTTTATTAGTCTTGTCCATCTCCCACTCGGGCAAGCCTTCAGGATTAAACTCATGTACACTAATCAATATGTCAAGATCTTGAAAGATCTTGGTTATCATATTCTTCACGATTTTCCAGCTGAGTCCATCCAGTCATGTTATGTTTTTTAGTATTTTTGTGCTATTACATGAATAGATCTTTTTTTATGGTCAGTTATTTGATGTAATAAGATCCTTTCACAATTTTTGTTGCATTTACGTAAAAACTTAAATAAAAAATTTTGTGATAACAATAGTTGTTATAGGTTTGAATTTTTTATGTTTGAATGTTTTATAATTTTTAATGTATGTTAAAAAAAAAAACTTTACATTAATAAGCAAGGCCTATTGAACATAATTGTGTTCAATTCCATCCCAGTCTAACTCCTATAGCCCTGTTCCTCACAAAAACCTGTTTCAACATATTTGCCTTGTAGTAATGTGTCTTTATTACTGATATATTTATTTAAATTGGCTTATCTTGTTTAAGATAGTGTGTGAAGTTCAATTGTTTAAGAGACAAATAAATCCTAAGTTGTTTTCAAAGTTCTTGATTTTAATTGTTACAGGTCGAGGACTTGCTCCAAAGAGTGGAGGATGCAAATAAGCAAAGGGCCAGGGATGCGGCCGAAATGGACTGCCTCAAGAAACGGTGATTGTTTGATTATTATCAACTCAAGAGATTACTAAGAGACAATATCTGTATAAAATCAATGGAGCCCAACTAAATCTTTGAAACACATTATTTGATAAGTAATGTCAACATATTTACAACAAAATAAAGGGAATATTCATCTTTTTAGAGCTCATTGAAGAACCTTGCAAGATAGCAGAATTTACAAATAGATAGGAAGAAATGTTACTTACTGAATTTACTTCATTTTCAAATTAGATTCCAAAATTAATTTGGGTTTTGGATGTAACATTTTGAACACTGGTTTAGGTTAAAATTTACTTCTTACCTAATCTCAAAATACAACTCAAAGAAAGGTTGAATGTAGTGATGGGTCGGTACCAAAATTTCAAAGTCGGTACCAGTACCGGTTCTTTTAAAGGATCGGTTCTCGGTTCTCGGTACCGGTACCAAGTACTCATTTTTTAATGAGGTTAACAGGAAATATGAAAAAATATTTGTACATTGAAGTGATATTTCAAAATCAGTGAGAATTAAGGAATTAAATTAACCAACACATGAAAGTAAAAGAATTAGGATTGAGTGACAATTAACGAAGGACAGTGTTGGGGTGTCTATGTGGAAACGTTCATCAAAAGGAGATTTTACTAAAAATAATAAAAAATAGTAAAATGTTTGTTTTAGAATATTTTTTATGTACAATAACAGATCTAGGAGTCCACAGGCCAACTTTTAACACTCACACCTCCGGTCGGGCTTAGTAAAAAATCATTACCCTTAGGTCTCCGACCAAAAACGAGTTAGGCTGGAAAGTATTTTTATTCTGCACTGTTAATTCTTCAACTACTATCTGTTTTAATAAACTTATTTGATTAAATTAGTTGACTAATAAAATGTATTTGTTATATTTAATTTTAAAATATATTTTTAATAATATTTCAAGTTTTAAATAAAAAAATTATATTAAATTATAATAAAGTTCTTATAATATTATAAAACAATAATTGTACTAAATGAATGATTTACTTAACAATGCTTTACCAATTTAAATTTGAATGAAAAGTCACACAACTTTAGTTGACGTTTTATTTAATTTGTGAGCATTAGACGAATCAAATGAGCCATCTCTTAGCTATCCACGGCAATTCGTTCAAAAAGTTGTAATTGGTACTGGGAGCAAAAAACACTCCTCTTGAATAAATTACTGCCGGACGTCAATAGATGTCAATAGATAAGCTGAACGTCTCCGCGGGCGTTCACGGAAAGTCCATGTTTTTGCGTCGCGTTTACCTCGTTAGTGAGATCGCCGGCTGCCTGACGTAAACATCTATTGTTCGGTAGTTCATACGTCTCGAAATTTTGGGACCCGACCATCCCTAGAATATTTTATTTATGATTTTTTTAATTGTTCTGTATTCATTAAGAACATTTGTTAGTTATTTAATGATTTATATTTTATTTTAAAGTTTCAATAATTATTAAACAAAATAATGAACTTTTTTTTCAACCAAAAATTATTCAACCTTGATTATATTTCTATCGACTTGTAAAACTTAGACGAAAAAATTATCCATAATTTGTTTTTGTTGGACAAATAATTCAGGATATAGGAGATAAGGTAACTGTACTCTTTTCTTATCAGTCAATTGTGGGGGACTGTCGTGCAGCAGCTTGGCTGGCCCCCCTCTTACTGATAAGATAAGACATCATAGTTTTTATCAGGGTTTTATCAGTCTACCTTTTCGTCTTATTGTAAACAGACCGAGGTACCGGTACCGAGATTTTGACATCGGTTCTCGGTACCGGTACTTTTGCCAAGAACCGGTGGTACCGAGAACCGACTTTAGGTTCTGACACATCCCTAGTTGAATGAATTCCATAGTAATTATTAATCTGAATTGGAAAGAAAAAAGAATTTTAGATTTATGTTAGTAAAAGTTATTGCCAAAGAATCAAAGTACATCCCTGTTAGTTAGAATATTGTTATCATATTAGAAAAGTTATATTAAAATATAGCTTTATGTAGTATGGAATTCAATGGGTCGGATACTGATACACATTTTTAATATCTGTCTGTGTTTTTAATTAACTACTGTCTTAAATCAGGGTTTCCCCCTAGGAATGGGAGATACAATGTTTTCACGCACACAGGTGGTAAAACTGTAGTGTGGGATTCCTACAGTCAATCTGGTAGGCCACCCACTAATGAAGTTCTTCTTTTTCTTTTTTGCGCTAGCCTGGGCTCGCTTATCACATTACATCAGAACAAGGCCTTCTTTTGCTCTTAATCAGGGTTAAAAAACTATTCGGTTTCAAAATCATCTTAAGATACTTTATTTAAACATTTTCATGATTGTTTGGTTCTTGAGAATCATCCAACAATCTTTTGAATTCACAGCAAAAAAGACCTAGAGAATAAACTCAACTGATGAATATTAACAGGGCAGTGGATGTTGTTATCATGTTGTGGTTGCAGGTATGTGGAGGAGAAGGCGCGTTGGGACCGGGACCTGACAGACGCCCAGTGTGAGCTGCAGGTGGCCAACCAGAGGTACTCGCAGCTCTGTATGTAGTATCAACAGATATGGCAGTGGATGTTGTTATCATGTTGTGGTTGCAGGTATGTGGAGGAGAAGGCGCGTTGGGACCGGGACCTGACAGACGCCCAGTGTGAGCTGCAGGTGGCCAACCAGAGGTACTCGCAGCTCTGTGTGGAGCTCGCCGACAGTGCCAAGGTGAACTGACTGACTCACAGTGCCCTCGGAATCAAGGTTTCAAATTACAGTTGACTCCCTCTAATCCGGACCCCTCTACCCCGGACCATTGTCCGGAAAAAAAAATTCCGGTGGTTGATTACTTATGTAAATTACAATCTTTAATAGTTTATGTATAACTATAAATCACATTTTAAGACAATTTTACAACCCAAGCATTGCATTGTTTTGCTACCAACTAGTTGCAACCTCATTTTCATGACATTGATAAAAACAAACTTGATACCAGACAATAGAAAAAAACACACAAGTATAAAGTACCATAAAAACTTCATAGATTATATTTCTCGAAGAAATATAGGGCTACAATTTTAGATTCATAAAATCACGATGCAGTAACTGTAACTACAATTTCACCTAAAAAATACGCTCGTGATAATATAACATAACTCAATTCAATTACTAAAACACAAACAATATACGGTACGGTAACTAGTAAAATCAGTTACACTGTTGTATGACTATCCAGAACAAGCGTATAATCATAAGCCGAACTGAGGTTCCTTGTTTGCATATGTTGGTCAGAAATAAAACAGACACATTCAATCCTGTCGATTTTGGTCGTGAGAAACGCAGTGTGTGCTGATGACTCATTTTCAAGAACTCATACAGACCATCTGGCGTCCGGACCATCGGAGTCCGAGCTTGAGGGAGTCGACTGTAAAACTAAATCACATAAAATTGTAAAACCCAAATTTTATTTTTAAAGAATGTGTTAAGTAAACAACAGTTTATTTATTTCAAGTGTCAAGGTGAATTTTATCAATGTTTTAAAATACCAAACTTTCATAACCTAGTTTATTTTTTACGAATGTTGAAACTAGATTTATTACTGTATTGTGTCAGTTGCATTCTCCACATCCTGTACTTTTAACATTTTTTATGATGAATATTGAAGTCTTTTGTATCATTCCCTTGTACAGTAGACTATCGACGATCTGACATATGGGACCATAATGATATCTGATTATGAATAACTATAGGTATAATTATAAAAATAAGTAACATCTCAGCAAAGGGTAAAACAAATTAAAAACTTTTTAAATGCATTAGCCTACAAACACCAAACCATTTAAATAGAAATTTTTATCTGTTAAATAAACATAGAAACACAAAGTAAATCTTGAAAATATATTACAAGAACCTTTTACACGGATGAAAAAAATCACACTGACAAGAAATATTGTCTGATTATAGAAAGTGTCGGACCAATGAATGCTGGACTATGGAGAGTCTACTATAGTATCATTTGGTAGTAGTAAGTGTAACCCATCAATGCATTAAAAAATCACCACCTTCAAGGTTCAGTATCATACTGATTAAAAAAGGTTTTTAAAAATCAAACCATAATTTTCACAAGATTGTCGTCTGATTTGTTTTTTTGTGTTAAAATTTTCTGTCGACACTCCTCAGATGTGAAAAAAGAATTTCAAATTCATGTTGCTATTATCAATTTGTTTACAATATATGCGGTTCTGTGGCAGCTGGTGCAGAGGCTGCGGGAGGAGTTGTCTGCGACGGACGACCTGACTCGGCGACTGCGGGACGAGCTGGAGTCAGTGACCAACCGGCTGGCCAGCGGCATCGAAGAGAACGACCAGCTGTACCGGCGGCTGCGTGAGCTGGAGGGTAGAGGGGCGGCAGGGGCGACCCATGGGACGCCCTCGCGGTCCCGCAGCGTCGACAGCCTCAGCGACCTGACCAACATACAGCTCGACGCCGACCTCACCGAGCTGGACAAGGACAGGTAATGGAGGTCCTAGAAGAATCAGCCAAACTCAATCCTGCCGAATAGACACATATGTTGCAAATTTATTGTGATGTACAAATTTATCATGGTGAATGTTGTTAATTGCCTTATTGGTTTCATACCTACATCAACTTGTTGAACTTGGTAAGACATCACATTGTTAAAAACACCAAATATTGCAGATCTTTCCTGTCAACTATAGCTTGATCCATTTATCACGTCTGCATTTTTATTTCACTCTATACCTCTAACATGACCTAACATTTTGTAGCCAGGACCAACGGCTTAACTGCCTGTCTGAATATAACATTTTTTAGGTTAAGCCCCGGGAATTGAACCCAGGACTTCGGTTTGATAAGCCACTTTACCCATTAAGTTGTGACTGCCAAAATGATTCTATCAGCTTTTCGTAAAAAATTATTTTAACTCAAAGAGGGTTTATGTACCATATATTCAAAGTATAACTGAGCTCCCCCAAAATGATAACCTTTTTACCTTAGATTATCCAATATTCATCCAACTGTCTTTACAGGGTGATCGAGGAGTATTCCGACCTCCGAGCAAGGTTTGAGAAGGCAGTTTCTGAGATTCGCCTGATGAAGAGAGAGTTGAGAGAATCTCAAGCTCAGAGTGATGTGTTGGAGTTGTCGCTGATAAATGCTAGACAGGACCTCAAGGCACGGCAAACTCAAGCCGATGCCCAGACAAATCTGATGGCTGCTAGGATTCAGGATCTGGCGATGAAGCTGTGCTCTGCTGAGAAACAGGTGAAACAATCATCCATGTTTGTAGTCTTCAAAACTAGGTTAAGACAAGATTATAACACATCTACCGCGCAGACAAACTTATGCATTTAAATGGTCACTAGACAATTGGAATAAATTAAAAATTAAGTAAATTGATAAGCATAAATTATAGACTCAAGCATTTTATGCTTAAAATGTATCACTCCAGGAAGAAAGAAATGCTTCTTGTGATACAGGGAAGGAATTTCAGTTGCTGCTAAACAAGGTTATATGGCTTTAATGTAGAAATTGCTTTTTGAACCTTTCTTATTTATTTTTCCTCAAGACCCCAGTTTATTTTGTCTTTGCATGACAAATTCAGTTTGGTTCACGGGTATCTGACAAATTATGTGAAGGTTATTAAAATCCATCCATTTTTTTTTTTTTTCAAAATCAAAAGCCTTGCTTTATTAGGTCTATACTAAATCATCAATCTTCAGAGTAGAGAATTTTAATTTTTCAAAATCAGGCAGGATGATTACTAGTGTTTACTAGTTTACTTGTTGGTAATGTCCAGGGACTTCCGTTCTTAACATTTACAAAGATTTTAATTTACAAACCTTGAGGAAACTAAAAGACCTCATGATCTTATGGTCTTATTTATGACCTTTGCTGTTGTTTCGAGTTATTGAATATGCTAGTTAAAATTTTTATTGTACACCTGTCATTGTTTCATGTATTATTTTCATTTTATTCTGATTCAATAGTAGAAATATTTTAACAGCTCGAATAATCTGTGTGTAACCAGATTATAATGTTTAGCCTTATTATGTTTGTTCTCTTGACACAATTGCCATTTAGCAAATTTCCCTACAGGGAATTCACTATTATGGTGGTAGTCGTGGTAAGACCTAAGCCCGGGACCATTTTACTTTATTGTTTTGAAGTCCCCAGTGGCCAAAAACACCGTTAGTTCAATTTCATATAATAATATTTGTACATAAGTGTGTGTGTGTGTCCGTTAATGTGATAACTTTTGAAGAAATCCTCTGATTCTGATGGAAACTAGCATGATCATACCATAGTAACAAAGTTTTATGGGGCATCAAAACTGTCAAAAATGGGTTTTTGGCATTTTTGTCCTTAAGTTGTAATATTTGACATTTTAAACTTAAACCATTCAAAAACACGTAGGAAATCAAACAATTTAGTTTTTTGAATCATTATCTTTGCTAAACTGGTTTCGGAGAAAATTAAAATAAAGGTCACTATATGGGAAAATCTACAAAAAGTTATATACCGTTTATTAGATTTATCTGATAAGTTATATACTGCAACATATGTTCATAAAATTTTGTACGAACCTTTACTAGGTGAGGAGTCACTAATGTTTGATCAAAAACCCTCCTGTCAGAAAACCTACATACTAAATCCAATGGTATTCTCATAGAAAATATAATGGGTGAGAGAGAGATGGAGATAATATGATGTCTGCTCTTGATCAACTGATCAGCTGTCGTCTGCTGCATTTGCCAAATTTGCAAGTTTATGCTATGGGATATGTGAACAGATAATTCCTTTTGCATAGCAGCTTTGAACATGTACTTTTATTACTATAAAAAAATTACCGGTACGCTATTTGAATAATAGTAAAATTGTCTTAGAAATGTCATTAAACATTTTATATTTTCTTGTGAGTATTATTAGTTATATAATCACAAATTTTTTGAGAATAAAACAAGAATATTTATTGGAAATTTGCTGAATATAGGCTTTTGGGGAAATCAGCATACACCCCTCCCCCCTCAAACTGTGTAGGAATCCTAGAGATTGAAACCGTGACTTACTAAACCCAAGTCTATTCCAAATCATTGTAAGCTTAAGAGGGCGTTGGAATGCCGCCATGTTGGATTTATTTCCCATAAGAGCAATGCTTAACTTGTCCCCGGCATTTGTCATGTAATTTCTTTATTTTTTGTCCGATTGGTTCAGAATAAATAGCGTTTTAATCACAATTAAATTCCCCGTTCCTTTTGCGAGATCGATTCTTTGTAAATAATGTATAAAATTCTGTAGAAAATGTTTTAAAAGTAGTAAAAAACTTGCTTTGTTATTTCAAGTTAGTAAAAAAACACTAGTTTTTATAAAAAATTCATCTCGCAAACCAAATCCGCCTTGATGAACCCTTTATTTAGAGCTATAAACCATTATTTTCTGATTATAAATAAAAGAGTTATTTGACATCCCGTTTAACATTGCTCTTATGGGGGAAAGGCGGAATTTGGATTGACTCCAACGCCCTCTTAACTGCCCATTAGGCCAGTGATACCAGTTATTGCAAGTTTCATAATTTATTAAAAACCATTCATTGTTTTATACGTAAATTTATTATAAACTTTTATTGTTTTACTTACTTGATTTAGGGAAGTAGTTTGAGAGAAAATGTAGGACTTCTCAGACTTCTTAAATATTATTCTGTGTTTCAGATTCGTACTTTGAAGCAAAAGTTATCCAAGTCTGAAACTCGGGAGAAGAGGAGGTCTCTGTCATTAAAAGGGAGGGAATCTTTCACTATATGCAAGGAACTGGAAGACAAGTTAGCAGAGTTGGAAGTTAAAGTTTCTGCTTTGACATCATCAGAAGGAACATTGTCATCAAAGAGTCCTTCTCCAGTGAAGTCCCTGCCACCACCCTCTCCGGGGCCTGAGAGTAGCCGAGCAGCAGCGAGGTTGAGGAGGAAGTCTCTAGACAGCGCCACGTGCTCGGAACCCATGAAAGTCCTTATTCGACTTTCCAACTTGGAGGCAAAAGTAGCAAAGGCCGCCAGAGAAATTGTTATTTGCCCTTCTTCTCCTTCACCCCTCCCAAGCAGTGAATCTATAACTTCATTAGATGAGTCTGAACAAAAATCCCAATCATCTCAGGAGTTAGGAATTGTAAATGGAACAGATGAATGTGATGGTGTTGGCAACCAAGAGCAAGTGCAATATCATGTGTCAAGTGAGGTAAAGAAAATGGAAAACCTTTTGAGAGTAAAACTAAAAGAAATATCTAAAAAACGTGAATCCCTAATAGTCTCTGGCCAGTGGTCTAATGAAGCAAGAATCAGTCTGTTGGCTGAAAAATTGGCTTTTGAATCTGTTCTTGTCGGCAGACTTCATGATGCTGTGGCTGGATCTATCAAAGGAGATATTGCGAACGTGGAAAGATTCATGATCGAGTTGGACATGAAACTATCTGGAGGTGAACCTAACATTGAAACTTCACTAGACTATCTGGCTAAAGCTTTAACGAGGCACCTTTTGAATCAGAAATTGGAAAATATCAAACCTAGAAAGTTGAAGGACAAAAGAAAATGTACTGAGAGTTTGGCCATTATAGAATTAAATAAGAAGAAGAAAAGTCTTGATCAAAAAGTAGGAGTGTATGTGGATCAGGTGGTAGATCAACTAGCTGCTGCATTTGCTGTTGAAACAATTGGTGATGATTCCTGTGATGGAGAAAGCAAAATCAAAGTAGCTTGGACTTTAGCTCAGGAAACGGTCAATGAGGAACTTATTCAAGCGGAGATCTCACAAGTCATGACACAGTGCTCAAGAACATACCATAATGTAGTTGAGGAGGAAAAAGAGAGTAGATTTTTACCATTAATTCAAGACAGAGTGACCTTAGAGCTCTGGTCTAAAGCTGCTGAGGAACATTTACATAGTGAATTGAAGGCTGCCGTAAATAGGTTGTTAGAAAAGTACCGAGATAATGTGTACAGGTTAAAATCTCAAAACACTTCACCAGTGAAAACTGCTCAAGAAGATGAAGAGAAATCTAGATCACTCTTACATAAATTTGTTGACATTGTTGCCCATAAAGCTTTATTAGATTCTAGGTTGTCTTTATTGAAAGAAATGGATGTTGATCAACAAGAAAATGTCGTATCATCAGATATTGTGTTTGATGAAAATGTTATCCTAGCTGAGGTTCAAAATTTGTATTTGAAATACTTGGATGAACTGAAGAGTGAAGAAAAAGGAGAACCTGTAAATGAGGAAAAGTTGAAAGAAAATATGCAACAGTTAGCAAAAGAAATGGGTTTGCTGAGAGATTGTCTGTTGGAAATGGAAGAGAAGCGAAGAGGAACGCCTGAAAAGTTACAGCTGGATAGCCTAGACCCTCTTAACACCAGTAGTGTGAATTTTTGTGATCTGTGCTGCCAGCTGAGAGATCAAGTCTACCAACTGAGGCAATTGGTTGTTAGTGGCAAGGAATGCCAGAGGTGTGAATATATGCAGCAGCAACTAAAGAGGTAATTATTGTTTTATCAAGTAGTATTCTGTCTTTAAAGTAATGGAAGTACAAAAGTAGAAGTGGGGAAGTCCCCACAAAAGTAGATTTACATGTTTAAAACTAAATTAAACTCATCGTAGTTTAGGGTTAATAGTTTAAATTTGTGTTCTGTCTCAAAGGGAAGTGGATATACATTTCTATTATACTTTTTATCAGTATAACTTTATATAACACTTGTTATACATCTTCCTTAAGCTTGGATTTAACCTTCGGATATTGCAGACTTAATACTCAGGTCATGGATTTTTCATCGATAGCAAATAAATGATCAAATTCTAGATTATTTTTGCTTGGAAGCAAAAATTTGCTGACATAATTATATTTTTAATAAGTACAGTCATATTATAATACTGTATCCAGATATTTAATGATAAAATAATAGTAGTCTTTATCACTAGGAGCAAAAGTGGGTCTTTTTGGTGCACAATCGTGTTTTAAAAACGATTTAAGCATCAAAAAGACACTTTTGCCCCAAGTGATGAACAAAGTTTTTTTATCATAATGCGGAATTAGATTTTTTATCATTATAATATTAACTTTTCAGTCCTACGACAAAAAAGAAACGGTTTTGGTACTATTGAGAGAACAAAAACAGGCTGATTTCGTGCAGAATGGTAAACAAGAGTTTACACAGGAAAAGTGCTTTATACTAGTTTATAACTTTAAGCTACAGCTGATAATGTTCCTACTTTTTAAAATATTCAAGATATTCAAAGACAAATTATGCATGGGTTCATGTCTTCTTATAATTTGTTTCAATTTATTAATGATAGATTTAATTAAATACAGCCAAAACTGTTTTAGCTTGAAGATTTATGTCATAATAAAACTTAAAAATAGAATTGATGTTAAATTTTCTTTTATAGGCAAGAAGTCCAGTTTGAAGAAGATATGCGTAAACTTAAGATGCGTCAAGAAGAGGAAATAGCCCAGTTAAAAGCAGAACTTGAAGGAGAAAGATTAAACTTGGTATGTAAACTTTTTATGCAAGTTGCGTTTTATGCCTCCAATTCAAGGCAAATAGGAGTGTGTTGTACTCGTATCTTGTGTTTTGTAGCTACTCGTATATTACTGATTGATCTGCAGGTTTAGAGGGGAGCACTCTAACCTCCGCGCTAACTTGCCTAGGATTACTTGCAAACACTTAAACCAGAAAAAATAACACAAAACACAATTTTAGTTTAATAATTTTTTCTAAATTAGAATATTTGGTCATAACTGTCATGAATTGCTCAAGAAATTTATTTCTAATTTGTTCATTTATTGTTCTTTGGTTTATCATAGTTCTGTAAATAAAACAATCTTTTATGTTGTAAGAATACTAATACATATGATATGATTGTATGATATGACAATGTCTCAATTGCATATCATTGTAGTTGCACCGTAAACTGCACAGTCAAAGAACCTAGGTTCAAAAGAAAAATAAGTAATATGTATATCATAAAATATTTTGAAGAAAATGTTCATACTGTATATATCCCTAAAAATGAATATTTTCAAAATAAAAAGATTCGTCCAGTCATTAAAATGGATGACCCAGTAACCAATTAATTATACAATTTTCTTTTAAAAATATTGAAAGTGTAATTTTTACTGAAACTTTCCAAAACAAAACATTATGTGCAGTAATAGTGTAAGTAAAACCCTGAAAAACTTACCATAGACACATGAAACTACAGCTAAATTTATGAAAATTCTTGTGAGTAGGAAATAAAGAAAAACTCAATATAAAACAAATATAATAAGGGTTCTGTAAACATAATTCAACATTTCAACATAATTCAGTCAAGTGAAATACTTGCGGGTTTTGCCGATTTTTTACAAATGTCGGCCATAGGCCGAATCTATGTGAGCTATGCATTATTGTTTATGGTGAATAATGAGACCTTGGCTAAACCGCAAAAATGGGGATTTTGCACAAGGCCCCCTCCCTCCCCCCGCAAAGATGGAGGAAAGGAAAGAGTGAGAAACAAGACAACAGATGGCTAGTGAACCACTCAGAGGGCCTATTAACGTGCTCCTTATGTGTGTATGTGTTTCTTTTATTGAACGATAATGGCGTTTACTTCTGTCCAGCTTGTCCTAGTGAACTATGCATTTGCCTTTTAGCTGTTTTGACAAGTTTCATAACTCCCTGTAAAGGAAACACAGCAACTCATAACAACTGATAATATTTACTGCTAATGGTAATGGGAAAAAGTATTTGAATTGAATTCTAAAATTAAATGTGTGTTATTAGTAAACAAGAGACTGTTGCAAAAATTTAACTGTAAAACTATCATAAAAGTGGGAGATACCCATTTGGCGAATCCCACTAAGAAGTAGTGGCATCGATGATATTAGTGAAAAACCCGCAAATGTTACAGTTTTGATCTCAGCGATTCAGACCAGTACTTGGATAGCATTTTCTTTGTAATTTTGACACAAAATATTTTTAGCTGTAGACTGGATATACTTATTTTTCATCGTTACACTGATTGACTTGACAGACGCAGCAGCATGAGGCGGAACAGGCGGCGCTACGGGAACGAGCTCGCAAGCTGGAGCGGCGGCTCGGCACGCTCGACTCGGAGTACTCCCAGCAGATGGAGAACCTGCGAGCGGCCTACCACAAGACGCTTAGCTCCACGCTCGACCGAGAGATGCACGGCGAGGAGAACATCCGCCAGCGCTACCAGGCGGAGATCGAGCATCTCAGGGTGCGTAACTCAGCATACAGGGGTCGCATCATTTACTAATCGTATGACAGATTGTATCTATTGCTTGTCCTCAAACTAATCTGAAACTCAAGTTTTTTTTATGGGTGCTTGGCCCTTTAAGCTAGAATTTAAACTGATGTGCAGAATGATTGTGTGATAATAAGCAGCCACGTCACTGTTTCAGTAGTTATTGCAATGACAGCAGGCCAGAAGAAAACACACTCCGAGTTGTGTCACAAGAGCTATAATATCTTGTAACTTTTCTGAGCTCTCTCTGACAGGTTTATGATATTGATTCCTCTCTGCCAATAGTATTTAATGAATGATTTTTGAGTAGTTTTTGGAAACAGGTAGCGTTTATGAGAAGTCCTGATCACTGTTTTATATTGCACATTCATAGTGTGACTAAATAATAGGGATGGACGGGTCTCGAAATTACGAGAAATTTTCGAGAAATTTTTAATCTCGTTAACCGAGACGAGATTTTATTTTGATCGAGATTTTTCGAGACGAGAAATAATTCGTGAATAAAAACGGGTATAAATAATCTACGAATTTAATACTGCAAAATAAATTATTTTGAAGCAATGTGAAGTGTTTTATTTTCCTATCCTCCTCACAACTTCAAACTTAAATTGCCATCATAAACGGTAAACTATGGTTAGACTTCCAAGATTTGAATTGGACTGGATACGGCTCTACGGGTGCATCTGCACGGACTGTTAGTGGTACTGACAATCAACAGTAGTGGGCGGAGTTAACATAGCTTCTGATTTATAAAATAATTCATTTGTTTGATAAATCTTTAGAACATTGGAAAAACTTTATAAACAATAAACAATCATTATTTGACATGTAATTGCTTCAAGATGATTATTTAAAACTGATTCAAATAATTTTTGACAAATTTAAGAGCTGTTTTGACATTGACAGTAAGAATAGTAGTGACAATCAGATGAATGACAAGATAGCCAATCAGATTGAGTAATGGCTAACCTCAAATATCCCACGCCCACGTAATACAGAATTTAATTTACTTTAACACTCTTAGCAGAGCTCAGATATTTTAAGCCATAAATGCTTAAAATCGGCTGATGGTTGATTTTATTTCAAGGTTTGGATACTAAAAAAAACTGAATAGGCCTATTAATAATAATTGTTGAACAGCAATAAATAGGTTGTGTTAAATACATAGAAAATCAATGGTCTTACCAGAACCATACAGGCTTCATGGCTACACTAATGCTTGCCTTTATTCAGTTAGGAGCAAAATAATAACCTTACCACTAGCAGACGACAAATTGAGGGAATTAAATGAATTCTAAAGCAGTGAAAGTTATGTATACTGGACTTGAATAGTTTGGAGAAATGACAATAAATAGCAAACAAAATGAGAGCTGAAGATTGTCTTATGGAAAAGACAAAGAAGAAGAGATTGTTTACAAATTAAAATCCTCCAATTGAAAGTTATTTCTTGTTAGCATCCCGGCCTCTAGGCTTGTGATTCAAAGTTAGTAGGCCTATGCCTACTAGAAATCTGTGAGTGAGGAAAACCTCTTATTTGGAAACATTTTAAAGTAGGTTAATAGTGAAAAGTGAAGTAAGTAACTGTAACAGAGGATTCTCTTTTTATGTTTTACTAAACGTAGTTGGTGGGGTTTATGGTGAGCCTATATCTTCTCAACCTTTTTATTGGGTACATTCCTTTATAGGCCTAGACCTTTTGTTAAGAAAGTGACTTTTTTAACTTCAGTTTATTAACATAATCAGCAATTTACAAAGAAATATTTGTTTCTTCACATTAATCAGGATTAACCACGTTAAAAAATCAGATTAAAATCCCAAACGCACATTTCTCGTGATGTAGGGATGGACGGGAATGGATTTTTAGTTCGGGACGGGACGGGAATTTTTATTTCCCATCCAATTTTGGGACGGGATCGGGACGGGATTGCTCTTCTCGACGCTATCGGGAAATATTCGTTTTGATTTTTATCTGAGTGTCGTATACAGACAAATTAATGTTAAATATCAAATAGTTCTCCTTCCAACTTGTTCCATTTGTTTTTGTATAAGTTACAATGAATGTCCTTTTGTTGAAAAAATTCAAATATATAGTTTTGATATTTTAAGGATTCAATAAGATCATGGTAAAGTATAAATTTTATTGTAACCAAATAAATTTAAGTCGAATCACTAAACACACATAAAGGGAAAATGTTGCCCATGTCTTATTTAATACAAGTTTTGTTTAATGAAATATTAAACATTTGGTACGAAGAATGAAAATAAACATTGTGTACGGTACCAGTACAAAAAAAAGAAAAAAAATAGATTAAAACAATTGGAAAAATTGTAAAGAAAACAATACTATATTACAATAAATAAGGCCTGCTCAGATAAAAAAGAACAAAAAAACACAAATTTAAATTAGAATGAATATTAACACTCAGAAAAGAAGTTGTTCAACAAGCCAATGCCATTTATAAATATAAGAAATATTTTGCCAATTTTTTTATATTCATTGATTTAATGCAATATACTGAGACAGTTTCTTCCTTGAAGAATATAAATAAGAAAATTGAACTAAGAAATAATAAACTATTAGACATTTTACTTTTATTGTTATTTAAATGAATACATTTAACTATTTTTTGCTACATCAGAAAAAAAATTAAGGAGTGTATGATGAAAAAAATTATAACAATGTAAATTTAAAGCTATAAACCCTAAAATCTAATAAATATAAGCTATAGCTAAGCCGTGTTTTCCTCGTTAGCGAGATCGTCGGCCGCGATCGCCGTTCTCGTTAGCGAGATCGTCGGCCGCGATTGCCGTCCTCGTTAGCGAGATCGTCGGCCGAAATCGCCGTCCTCGTTAGCAAGATCGTTGGCCGCGATCGCCGGCCGCCGTTCGGCAGTTCCCGTCCCGATAAATTCCCGAGTATAAAAAAATCCCGCCCGATGATCGGGACGAAAATTTCCCGAAATTTCGGGACCCGTCCATCCCTATCGTGATGTATGAGAGGGAAAATCTCGTCTCGATCTCGTCTCGAAATTATTTGAGAATTCAAAATTCTCGTCTCGAACTGAAAATCCAATCTCGTCCATCCCTGCTAAATAAGGGCACACATTCATTGCCTAAAGATATGGGGCAATAAGTCACTTTTAAAGAAACTCAATGAGTTGTCAATTAGACTGAAGGACAACTCGTTAATTTATCCAAATTTTATTGCTGAAATCTTTCACGATGACCTGTGTAACGTTCAGTTATCATACTGCAACAACAACCTGAATCTCCATAGCCTGGTCTGAGCTTTATAAGTTTGTAAGGTTATAGTTTTTATTCAAACAATAATTGTGGTTAGTGGTTGTTTGTAGTTCAAATATTCCGAGTATGATCTGAAATTTTTGTCTTATTAAGTATGTCTTTGTTGAGTTTTATGTTGACCTGAGGTCATATTTCTTTCACTTAATTCAAGGAAACTTGACATGTTACATTCTACAGGATAATCCAACTATTAACACGTTTGCTACCACAATGTTAAAAAAAAAAATCGTAACCACAGCCCGCCGCCGCAATTTTGCGGCGGGCGAGTTCTACTGAGAGCCCACCGCCGCATATCTGCGGCGGCTGGGCTCATTAAAATAGACTGTCGCCGCGGGCGCACCGAAACTGCGATCCAAAACCCAGGTAGACGCCGAAAATGCGATCCTTACCCCAAGGGCGACCCCAGGCAGACGCCGAAACTGCGATCCTGGCACAAAGGCCGCCCGCGGAACGATACTGACGATACTGTACGTAAGACGATACTGCTGCTCTTGCTCTCAAACTGAGAATGACTGATATATTTGGGGGGGGGGGGGGGGAGAATAAAGGAGGAATGTACACCCTGAAAGACTTCGTTTATTGGTCCAGGTTAAGAGTCATCTTCACCCCTGGGCCGGTACCCCATTGTTGCGCAGTCGGCAATTTTAACTATACGGCTTTTAATGCAAAACATGGCAGGTATTTGATTCCCCTGTTTTGGACGCCATTTTTCAACCGATTTTCTTTAAACTTGGCAAGTGTTTAGTTGAATAGTTATGTTAGGTCCCTCATACCTCGAAATTTTGAAAATTTAACAAATATTACTCACTATGACGTCGCAAAGTAGGCCTAACTCGATTTTCCTTGGTAAATTTATTAAATTTTTTAAATTCGGTTAAATTACAAAAAAATTTATAATAAATATAAATAAATAAATTTACCAAGGAAAATCGAGTTAGGCCTACTTTGCAACGTCACAGTGAGTAATATTTGTTAAATTTTCAAAATTTCGATGTATAAGGGACCTAATATAACTATTGAACTAAACACTTACCAAGTTTAAAGAAAATCAGTTGAAAAACGGCGTTCGAAACAGGGGAATCAAATACCATGTTTTGCATTAAAAGCCGTATAGTTAACATTGCCGACTGCGCAACAATGGGCTACTGGCCCAGGGGTGAAGATGACTCTTAAGGGGGTGGTATGCGCGAGTTTAGTACAACTTGGAGGTCCCAGTTTATTGGCATTAGTTGAAAAGTGACTTGAGCGACACGTCGGACGGCGAAACATTCTAGAGCCATTAGCCTACACCGGACGCTGGAATCCCCCCTGGACCCTCCGCTACCTGCTGATGGGCCGCCGTGCCAGGATCGCAGTTTCGGTTGTGGGATTAGTGAACCCTTTTGAGGATTAAAACTAGGATCGCAGTTTCGGTGCGCCGGCCGCCGCATATCTGCGGCGATGGTTCCATGATACCAAATACGAAATTTCTTCAGTGCGGTCTATTTTAATGGTCAGACAGTTTAGGCGCGGTCTACGGGATAGTCCGCCGCATTTGTGCGGCGCTTGGTCTGTGGCTAAAACAATCACTGACGTCACTAAAAAGTTTTACGTACATTTTTATTTAATGTATTTTTGAAAGTAACATTTTTGTTAATGTATTTGATATATCTTTACTCATTAACACGTTTGCATCAATTCTCTTATATTTCACATTGAAAAAAGTTTATTGTGTAAGAAAAATGTATAAACATTTGCATTTTGTAAACTTGTAAAACAATTATACTAAAAAAATTATAAATTAAATAAATAAATTAATAAATTAATAAATTATAAATTAATTATAAATTATAAAAATTATATTTGTAAAATAATTATACTACGTAAATGAATTGTAAACAACTCTTTTTGTAAACTAAATATTTCAATACAATGTTTTTATGTATAAGCCGTATTTTATTTTTCGCTTTTCAAAGGTTACGACTTAAAATAAGGTTATATTAGTGCCGACGCTAACATGCGTCACTTAGTCTCTGACCATGCGCCGCAAATGTGCGGCGCTCAAAACCTTACCAAAAATTAAGAGAAAATTTATATATTTTTTTTATTTAATGAAATTAAGATATTTTGAAGTGTGAAAACTAATTTTGGACGGTTTCTATTCGTGGTCTGTGGCATAAGTCACAACCACTAGGGCCGGTCTACAGGGAAGTCTATGATTATTTCGGTGGGCTGTGGGATTAGCCTGACCGCCGCATATATGCGGCGGCTGGTAGCGAACGTGTTAATCCAATTACAGGTTTTAGTTGATAATTGAGTAGACTAGTGAGTACTTCACTGTAAGAGGTCCATAGAAAAAATATTTAGTTTTGCCTATTGATCACTTACAGAAGAAACTTTCACCTTTAGATTATTCTGGTAATTCATATGTGGTGTATGTGTTGCAGGCGTTGTGTGAGAAGGGGTTGATAGGCATGGAGAACTCGCACCGACGAATGATAGCAGAGCTGGAGGAGAAGCATCGGCAGGAGGCGGAGCAGCTTCGGCGGGAGAAGGAGCTGGCGCTAGCAGAGGAAACGCAGGCCACGCTAGCGGCACTGGACGCCATGAGGAAGGCCCACGAGGCAGAGGTAACACACGAACACTCTTACTGGTCTTGTCATCAGACACTCCTAAGAACTAGCTGGCGCTGGCAGAGGAAACACAGGCCACGCTAGCGGCACTGGACGCCATGAGGAAGGCCCACGAGGCAGAGGTAACACACGAACACTCTTACTGGTCTTGTCATCAGACACTCCTAAGAACTAGCTGGCGCTGGCAGAGGAAACACAGGCCACGCTAGCGGCACTGGACCCCATGAGGAAGGCCCATGAGGCAGAGGTAACACACGAACACTCTTACTGGTCTTGTCATCAGACACTCCTAAGAACTAGCTGGCGCTGGCAGAGGAAACACAGGCCACGCTAGCGGCACTGGACGCCATGAGGAAGGCCCACAAGGCAGAGGTAACACACGAACACTCTTACTGGTCTTGTCATCAGACACTCCTAGGAACTAGCTGGCGCTGGCAGAGGAAACACAGGCCACGCTAGCGGCACTGGACGCCATGAGGAAGGCCCATGAGGCAGAGGTAACACACGGACACTCTTACTGGTCTGTCACTAGACACTCCTAAGAACTAGCTGGCGCTGGCAGAGGAAACACAGGCCACGCTAGCGGCACTGGATGCCATGAGGAAGGCCCACTAGGCAGAGGTAACACACGGACACTCTTACTGGTCTTGTCATCAGACACTCCTAAGAACTAGCTGGCGCTGGCAGAGGAAACACAGGCCACGCTAGCGGCACTGGACGCCATGAGGAAGGCCCACGAGGCAGAGGTAACACGTGGACACTCTTACTGGTCTGTCACTAGACACTCCTAAGAACTAGCTGGCGCTGGCAGAGGAAACACAGGCCACGCTAGCGGCACTGGACGCCATGAGGAAGGCCCACAAGGCAGAGGTAACACACGAACACTCTTACTGGTCTTGTCATCAGACACTCCTAGGAACTAGCTGGCGCTGGCAGAGGAAACACAGGCCACGCTAGCGGCACTGGACGCCATGAGGAAGGCCCACGAGGCAGAGGTAACACACGAACACTCTTACTGGTCTGTCACTAGACACTCCTAAGAACTAGCTGGCGCTGGCAGAGGAAACACAGGCCACGCTAGCGGCACTGGACGCCATGAGGAAGGCCCACGAGGCAGAGGTAACACACGGACACTCTTACTGGTCTTGTCATCAGACACTCGTAACAAAGAGCTGGCACTGGCGGATGCCCACAAGGTGGAGGTACCCAGACTCGGCTCAGTGTGTTGTAGTTTGGTGAATGCCAAATTCCCTCTAGACAAGTTTACTCCTGTCGTTTAGTAGTTACACTACAACGTACAAGTTCACTGTAATATTTGAAACATACATAAATAAGGTTCCTTGTTAGTGTCAGGTGCTTAATGAACCTCCCCGGCGCCTGTTAAACCGGCCATTTTAAAATACGGCCAGAGGTCCGTTGCTGAGGTGGCCGAATGTGAAGGTATTTTCTGTACAACATTTTTATAACACTTACGTTTTTCAAAATGTATGATTGTATCCATTTATTAATTAAAACATGTCATCAGCCTACAATATCTACTCTTGTTCCAGGTTCAGCGAGAGGTTGCCAAGTTTAAACAAGAGTTCCTCAATAACATGAGAGCGAGTCAAGACATCGGGGCACTTCATAGGGAGCATGAGTAAGTCTTTGTGTTGAAGTATGCTGTCTAAAAATTATGCTAATTATTTCATAAAACTTGTTTTGTGATTAAATGAATTTAAAAAAAAGTCTGATAAAGTGAATTTAAAAGTATATCCAATGGGGTTAGTATGCTGTACCAATATGTACAGAACTTGATAAATTAGGATATCCCTAGTAAAAAATGTTTTCGCCCTTGACAATCAAATTAGAATAAAGCGCTGATATTAGGGCTACCTATTCCAATTTGCTGTCGTAAGCGCTTCTTGTTACATTCCAAACGTCAAAGTAAGCATATTGTTTCCATTCAACCATTTGGCTTAATTCATTGTTTAAAATAAATTGTGCTGGTGCAGTCTGTGATCGAGACTTTTCAAAAGGATGTCCTTATGTCAAAAGGATTTCACTTGCCTCTGTATACTTTGACTGTTCACTCTCTAAACATAATTAGTTATAACACTTTTGGATAGTGTGAAAGGAATAAATTACTCTCTGTGTGTAATATATTTTTAGCGCAGTATGTATACATTTTCCCGACATAAAACAAATTAAGAAGTGTGAAATTTAGTGTTTTAAATGTATTTAATTCCATAGTCCTATTGTTTCATGCCCATCACAGCAATTTATATCTAATGATGATTATGGCCGCAGGAAGGAGATGGAGGAGATAAAGCAGGAGATCCTGTCGCTATCGGAGAAGTACTCGGTGAAGTGTGTGGAGTCGGCGCAGCTGGAGGAGCAGCTGCGGACGGCACACGAGCAGCTGGCGCAGGCGCAGCAGCACATCATGCAGCTTGACTCCAGGTGCGCCAACCAGTTAATGTGCACTTAGGCTCCCCTGAGTCAAGTGCAACCTATATTACTCCCCCTGTTTATTGCGCATAATGTCCGCCCCCAATGATGTTTGGACACAGACAATCTGTTGTTAGAGATGTTACCAAGTTGCATGACCTCAAATACAGGGCTTCCTAAATAAATATTGGACGTTAACCCAAGAGAACTGATATACTGGTTGAAAGGACCGAATTGGAAGTTTTTTTTATCAAAATAATATTTACCGGATGTCGGCAGTCTTCGCTGGCACTGTACCTCACGCACCTCTTTCCAGTAACAAAATGACGCATTTCCCGTCTTTGTCCAACTCGTACAGCCAGTGCACTGAAAGATTCCGAACAACACTGGTGCGTTCGACTGTGAGTCAGTTCCTGCGTTACGGAATAAACGGTGCGTGTGTCAGATTCCATGTGATAAATTTGTGACAGTTTTAACGGATGGCGTTTTTGTGATTTAAAACATTTTCTCTGTAAAAATATTTTTGTTAGTGAAATAATGGACTCAGAGGAACGTAATCGGATTGATAAACTCCTTACCTTACATTTCTCATCATCGATAAAGTACACTTGTGTAGATCATTAGACTTGCTAAAAATTAAATTTTTTTATAAACAATAAATACATAAATTAAAACTTTTAAATTGAAATGAATTTAAATTTGAGTGACAAATAGATTGTGAACAAACGTTTAATGTTCAATCAGTTTTTTTCCTCTTTCACTAAGTAGGCCAACTCAAATCTTTGATAAAAGTAAAAAACCATATTTTTTCTAACATACATAAATTATGTAAACACTTGTGTATCATATTTGATTGACTATACTTGTTTCCTTTTCAGGAATAAACAATTACGAGCTCATCTCGTGTCAGAAGCCAGTGACTGTTCGGCCGAGTTTATGAAATATGAAGAAAAAGAAAAACCTCTCACTCCAGTAAGTAGTTTTGTTGCTCGACTACCTTTAATTTTTCTCGCTTTCACTCTCTTTAATGTTCATTCAAATATAAGCCTGAGCCATTCATCTATTGCATGTTCCCGTTTTAAATAATGCTGACACTTAAAAAAAGGGTTTAACTGTTTAATTGCAAAAATACTTACAAAGAGTTAGCCCAAGCTCGAAACCGGGTCCGAAAAATATTTTAAACTCATTAACCTGCTTTTTGGTTCATAGTAATTTGATTTATACGTATCAAACTTTTCTAGTTAAACCTGAGTTGTTTTGTGTGTCACTTGATTTAAAAGCAATTGGTTAACAGCTGAAATCATAACAATATTTTTAAATATGAAAGCTTCTGTATTTTATCCTCACTTTATGAAGTTGTGTGGCTTAAGTACTAGCCATGTGCTTTTTTTATTAAGAATCAAATTCGCCTTTTTTAACAGTTTAGTATTTTTCCTTACAAATTACTCAAAAAATATACTGAAGCAATGCTTTATTTTGTGATTGGATTTTGTAAAAGTTTTTACTTTTAGAGATTTTACTCTTAAGACTAATTCAACTAACTAGCTCGTGTCAAGTGAAGAATGCCATTTTCACACAATTGCCCCTAGCATTTGTTTTTGTTGGATTCAGAAGTAGCAAACTGTGTGTTTCAAAACTTGGTGAATTTCCCTACAAAATTTTTTTATTTTCATTTTTTATTTTGTGTCTATCCACGCACGTGGCATTTTTTAATGTTTTGACAGGGAACGGTCCAAACGTAATTGACACTAACATCATATTTATAGGTTCTCTCAACTAATATTCAAAGTTGTGATGTCTTTTTTTAAGGTGCTAGATGATTTTTTACATTTCAATGCAGTAGCTTTCAATCAATAATATACTGTTGAAATTAATATTTAATATTTTTGTGTTACTTATTACCATTTATTAATTATCGTTTTGTGTTTTTTAGTAACTGCTAAATGTTGTGTTTTTATTTTTATTAGTTACCCTAGTTATTCTTAGATGTAGTTCTCGTTATAAGTCTGCCAGTCCTATTGCGCTTTTATTAGAAATGGAATAGCAAATCAAGTTAGCTAGAAGTATAATCTCAAAACCAGTTATAGCAATCTACAATGGCTTATATTTGAGTATGCACATTAATGCTTACATTCACAACACAATAATTCAGGATCCTCTCGTGGTTTTGGTTATTTCCGGTTGGCTTAGTTTTTATTTTATTTTTTACAATCATTTGCTTTTTATTTAATGAATGCTTTTTAAAATTACCAAGATTAAGCATTTTTTACATGTAAAATGCTTTGTTTAACTAATTTTTATTAAAAAACTAACTAATGTATTTAGTAATTTTTTTGAATAATCAATAAAACACTGAATTTGTATGATTTAATTCAACTGCAGATTTCATTGAACAATACTTCTTTGTACTGTTTTACTTCTATTTTTAAAATCATAATAATAATTCAATTCAATATCAATAAAAATCTTACAAACTAATTGGTATATTGAAAATTTTTTCAAATATGCTTAAATCATAACCTTGATAAGCCTTAAAACAAAGCAACTTTTGGTTACTAATCAAATTTTTTTAAATCATTTAATTTGTAAAAAAAACATTTAACCAATTAACCTCATCGATATACCATTAAGACCACATTGTGAATAATTCTCAATTTATATTTTTATCTATGATGTGGTTTTAAATTAAATTCATCATCTCCAATTCAATTCAATTCACTGTAGTGTTGAGCTTCAGTTTGAACTGGAGCCGACTAAGGTAATTTAAAACATATTATACAGTCATACCAGTTCAGGACAATGCCCTAAATGACAATACTTGAATGACTAATCACAATACTTACGTAACAGTAACTCTTTATGACAACGTACAAGCACAAATAAATATATGATGCCAAACTATCCCGCTTGTCCACTTAAAATCTTTCTTTTCTAACAAATTTATTTATAAAATTGTATTAAAATACAACAAAGTAAAAAAATGCAATCGGGAAAGTTCAATATTAAAAATAAAAAAGTGCAATAATATCCTCTTTCTTAATCTTTAAAATCTAACTAAATATTTTTGTCAAGTTTTGTTTCCTTTAACTTAGGATATCCTGTTGGTACATTCCTCTTTCTCTCAAGGTCAACACGATTAGCAACTATGGAGCTTCTTTTGCGCCTGAATATACTGGTCAAATCGTCCCACCATTCTGAACAGTTTTACCCACTAGGATTTACCTTTTCATGTTGGTAATCTGGACGGTTTAAAGATACTCAAACAAAAAAATTTGCTGGGTTGGAATCTGAAGCTTGGGAATAGGATTGGCAGACTGGGCTTGTGGCCTGTAGTGCATGACTCGCATGTTTAGTGTTGGCGTGGTGGCCGGCCTGACACCATTGCAGCCGCGTTGGCACTACTGCACCGACGCCATTGCCAACCTTCCCCAGGTAGTACCCCACACAACTCTCATTCTCACTCTCTATCTCTTTCTCAGCAAAGCCATTCCATATTAGTCAAATTTTCTCGGATATACCGAATGGTTAAAAAAATATATATATAATATTATCAAAAAAATTATAAGAAGCATTTTGAAAAGATGATTTTACTTGTGTTAGATAATGTGTAGGCGCTTGTAGACGCCTTATTGTTTAATATCCTGATAAATTCCCCCAAACAGGTGAGCAAGTTGTGATTTTTTAAATAAAGTTGAGTATTAATTTCTTATTAGTTTCTATTTTTGAGTGATAATTTTTTACAATTACTTTGGGACTTAAGTAGAAGCAATAGTTTTTGAAGTTGGACCTAATTTTATTTGTTTTGGTATATGGTTTTTGAGGGAGTACTTTAGTTACTTGGTACAAAAGAGGGAGTACTTTAGTTACTTGGTACAAAAGTTATTTAAAGTAATTTAATGATTATATTGCTGCAATCTGTTTTTTATGGACTGATTAGGAGAAACAGTGAGTTTTTGAGATCTGATCAGTATTGAAATTTCTACAAGATTTTTGTCTGAGTACATTGTTTATTGGTTGACATTTCAGTGCTTAGATTTCTTCTATTCTGTTATTAATATGTTTTCTTGTGTTGTATACTATTTTTTGCTATCAACAGCCAACTCAGTTTGCAATTTTATAAAAATTCCCTTGCTAATGTTTATCTAATGGGGAAATGACAAATTTTGAGGGCTTGAAGTGCCCTTCCGTTTCGATTGACACCAGTTTACAGGTGGTTGCACGAGACGTGAGACAGTGTATCAGATGCGCACTAGCAAAAGAGGCTTTTGCGCATGCCCGTCCAAACGCCGCCAGAGTGCAGCACCGTCAGTCAGCTGTTAGCTGTTGTCATGTGCCAGTCACTACATGCATCCTAAAAACATTGACTCAATAGTAGTCAGTGAAACATTGAATTTGAATCAACTGAATATAAATAACTGTTTATCGTTATTCTTAATTATGGTTCAGCTGTATTGTATTTTTACTTTGTGGCTTTTCTAGCATGTTTAATGGTTATATGTTACGGAAATCAAAGCTAGGACAATTTGGCGAATGTGCGCAGCCAGGCTAGTACACAGTTGGCTGCCCCTCCCACTCCTACTCTATACCCCTCCCAGCCCTCTTGTTCCCCTCCCCCATGCGCGGACTGTCTCACGTCTCGTGCAACCAGCAGTACTCTAAAAACAACTTCACGACAAGCTCTATTCAATCACATCAGTCATTAAAATTGGTTGAAAACTGTAGTAGGAGTTCCTTGTTCACAAAACCAGGTCATGTATTAAATATGTACAAGTAGAATCTCAATAACCCAATACATGGGACCAGAAAAGTTGGATTAAAGTAGGTTATGGATTACTGGGGTGTTATTATAAAAATGCTCAATAACCTCTTTGGAAAGGGTACAAGTTCAAAAGTTTTTTATTGATTACAAACAAAGAATCACTTTAATACAAACACTTGTTAAATTTAACAGAAACACAATTCCAATCTTAAAAATTTATCACAAGAACATTTTTTGGCCCAAAAAGAAAATTTTGCACCTCTAGAGATATTACTGCCGAGGCATTGTCAGATTATGGAACGTGTCAGACCAAAGAATGCTGGTCCATCAATAGTCTACTGTTTGGGTGTAGACAATCTATGTGAATACGATGATGAGGTTAAAAATTTGTATTACAGCCTAATATTGTTAACAACTAATATTAAAAGCCTGAGAGAGAGTTCTGTAAATAATTTTTAACGTAATCTTATACTCTAAAACAAGCTCTGTTTGTACGGGCAAACTTTTTTTTCGCTCCAAGGATTTTTTTATTTTTTGATTGAATATGGGGGTTTTGGCCACCAGAAATCGATTGGAGCTGGTCCCATGTCTGGGAAAAATCCGGTTTTCGTTCTAGAGCCCTTCAAAGTTCCCATGTTATTCTTATGGAGATTGTATTAATTGAACAAAAATCAGCTAATAACTGTAGATATAAACCAACTTGTTACATCTTTAACCTGTAGTCTAAGAAAATTACCGAAAGTTACCGAAGTGCAGCACGCCCTTCGGCTTGGCCAGTGAGTGAGGCGAACGAGCTCGTCTTTAAAATGGAAGAATAAGCAGAGCGAACGAGCTTTGTGTGAGAACGAAAGTAATAATTTTACTGAGCTTAAGCTCGGTCCCCCTGAAACTTAATTATAAAACGTTTGATAACATCAGTAGAATAAAATATTTCTAATATATTGAGGTATTTAGTTGAGTCGGAAAATGTAACTCAATAAAATATTGGGTCCAGCTCAAGTAGTAAACATTTTCTTAATTTTAAATACTCGCTCACCTCAACCTAAAAGTGATGAAAATATTGATTCGCTAAAATGTCATCTTTAGTACTATGTATATGTATGCCTTTTTGTAACAAAATTAATACTTAGCTGGGTTTAGCAGTATTCTCATTAAATTTCCTTATTTCAGCTATCTGATAATTAGAGTAAACTACCTATGTAGTTCAATTTATGGGGAAACAATATTAAAATAAAATGAAGTTAAATGAAATGGGTGGAGCAAAAATGTATGGTTATTTGTGTTGAACTGAACCACGTTTGATAACTGTTGTTTGTGGTTTGGTAGGTGGGAAGTGCACGGCAGAGCCCTCTGTGAGCCAACTCATCAACCAGGATCCCTCGCCTCTCCCTCGCGCAGGTATATAAACAAGCTAAGGTCATTCACTGAATTAACAATTGGTCAAAAATATGTTGTCATTCGCTTCCAAAACTGGCTCTTCTCCACACTTAACTGTTGAAGGGCTTAAGTAGTTATTTTCCGCAGGGAGACAAAGAATTAGCAAGGGTTGAGGTCATCAGCTGTTAGTACTACAATTTATCAAAACTGCAATGGCCGCAGACAATCAGTTGATTGTTTTCAATAGCCATAACAGGATGTATTGCATATTTGTATGCAAAGTAAACAAGTTGTGAAATCCTTATTTTTCCAAAGTTAGTTAAACAAATTGAGCATTATGATAAAACATAGTTCATTACATGGATTTAAAGTTGCTTTTCAAAACTGTTATCATTTGCAACCATTAGGCGCCAGCCAAGGTAAAACTTGACTTTGTATAAAAAGCATCTCTTGAGACCCTAACATCTGTCTTATCTTACTACGACTGTAACAGCTTCTTCCTTGTTTAGAAAATTCACAAATAGATTTACAGTTCAGAAAGTAGCACTCGAAAGAGTTAGTTACAGGTAAATTTATATAGAAATCAAACAGTGTAAAATACAATTTCACTTTGTTTGCTATTTCTAATGCTACATCTGATTCGTTGACAGAGACCAAGCGGACTCCTGCATCGTGTGGACAGAACTTGCTGTCTCCCCCCCTCTGTCCCATCAGGGGAATGGTGGCTGAGCGGAAGAAATTGTTCGAACAAGCCAAACTGATTCATGATGCATCTTAAAATGTTTTTGTGTGTATTATTGTGCCTGAAATTGTTCAGATAAAAAATAATAACTATTTTCCATTTGAACACAGAAGTACCCAGTTGATATTCTTTCCATATTTGATCATGTTATAATTACTCACCAATAATCTGTTTTGGGTGTCTACAAATAAATACTTAAGTCAACATTATATTTAAAAAAAAAAAAAAAACATTTGTTGGTGTCTTTATGTTTAAGTTAGAGGTAGAACCAATACAGTATTCTTAACATTATAAAAGCTCTCAGAAATTACTTCAGCATAGTCATGCATACACAATTGCTTATAACATATCTTTCCTGTGGTCGAATTCACTACACGAGTCTTGAGATACAAAGCAGTGGTTGTGTCCACTGTGTAGAAGAAAGTAATGCCATTTTTTTAGATGTTTAGCTTTGTGTTAATTTGAAACTTAAAAGAATAACAGAAAATATTTTGGATTCTTTTATATTAATTTAATTGTAGTTTTTGTTGGTTTATTAAATAAAAAGCACGTAATTGATTTCAAGGCTCTAATGTTAATGAGTTGGTTGGTTGGTTATTCTTGATTATTCAAAAATGTATTGGATATTTTGTATTGAGTATTTTGTTGTTGAAAAGGTCTTGAATCTAACATCAAGTGTTTAGCCAAATCATGTCTCATCATCTGTTTTTGATTCTTAATCCAATGCCATCTACTTATTAGTGTGTGTTAGTGGTTGAGTACTATGATCATCATGGTCCTAAGATTTTAGATTTATACAATACTACTTATTTACCAAATGTTAGTTGTTATTATCTCACATTTGTTGATTGTTATTATATCATTTCACATTTGTACTTAACTGTGTCCCACCTTTAATAATAATCTGACAGTCATAGTTTTGGTTGCTCTTCGTTTTTATCCCGGTGCTTTCCTAAGTTCAGTTAGGCTGATTGACAGATTTGCTCAACAAGCTAATTTCATTTTATCAATTACATTACCATTGTATTATACAATTTTGGGTTTGATATTCCAATATTTGCAAATAAATTGTATTATCTTTTATACATATTTCTGCCTAGATTATAATCATAAGGCTAATTATATATGATTTTGTGTAAATTTTGTATATACGAGTATATACATTGTAATAAATAACTCACTAATATCATGTAATTAACATTTGTATAATTATTGTTATTGTGTTTCAAATATTAAAACCAAGTGTATAAAATATTGTTGGTTTTTCCTCATTCCTTTCTTTTTACATGTACCAAAACTTGAATTTCGCCGTATACCAAAACAAGAAACTACTGATCATATTTACCCAAAATGTTATCTTCTCTTTCATATATAAAGTTTTATTAAACTGTATACAGTTTATAACAACCACTTTAAACTTCATAAGGTAAACCAACCAAATTTTGTTCACAGCAATGTTAATCTAAAATATAAAAAAATAATTTAAAAAATAGCCCTTAAGTTTCCTGTTATCATCAAAGCTTTTGATAGTAAAGAAGGTACAAGATCACTTCAACAATATCTTGGCTAGTTGTGATGGCATTTACAGTTCACAACTGGAGTCGCGTAGCACTCAGCATTTAACGTCTTATTCCCTCTTGTTATACCGCCATAGTAAGCTTGATACAGTTGAGAATTTATACCAACAGCCAACTATTGTCAAAAGAATCAATCTGAACTGAACATAAAATCATTGTTGTCAGGGCTCTTCTGACTTGCAAACTACGAAGCATGTTTTTAAAGTAAGTACCGTTTTTGAATCCCAGCGCTGCGGTTGGGCGTTTTACGCATGCACTGTGTATCTATATCTGTCGGCAACACACGGACGCCATTACGTCATTTTTCACCACTGTGTTTGGACTATTTCAAATGTTTAAAGAGCCTTTGCTCATGGAGATTCCTGCTGACTGCAAAGAATGGTCTGTTATCCGTTTTCTGTAGGCTATAGGCTTGAAATTGATCGATATTCTTGCGAGATCTGTGAGAGTGTATGGAGAAAACCATTATGAGTGATGGAATGTATGAAAGTGGTATGGGCATTTAAAGATGGCCACACAAATTTACATAATGGTTAATGGCATCATTTTGCTTCACGATAATGCTCGTCTACATGTCACTTATCGAACCCAGGATTTGATCAGAAAATTTGGTGAGAACAACTTCATCATCCTCCCAACAGTCCCGATCTAGCACCAAGTGACAATCACATGTTTATTTGATGACGAAAGACCAAAGTGGTGTGCGCCATGACTGTGACGACGATGGCAAAATGGCTGTATTGGAATGCCTTATGGCAGGTGGCAGAATTCTATGACGGCAATGCACTCAGGAAATGTCAGATAAAAAACTAAGTTTTCATTCTATTTTCAATTTTTCATGACAGAATTACCTGCCTCATAATCAACAACATGGTAGATCTTTAGGAAGAAACTGACAAACTAATTTTAATTTATTTACTACCCTGTAAATTGCAAAGAATTGTAAGCACTACAACATAAAAACACTAAATTATACATCATTAGTCCACATTTTTCAGACTTCAATAATCAAAGAGTATACAGGGTGTCCAGTTTCGACTGTCCGAAACTTTTCAATGTTGTTCGGCAAGCCAAAAGACACAAAAAGTTCATATAAACATATTTCCTAAAATGCTTTGTTAACCCGCTAGCCGCCATTTTGTGTTTTACACTTAATAATTTTTATTTCCGTAATGGATCGATGGATTGGGTTTATATTGGCATGGACCTTAACTAAAACAATGTTTATTAAAAGAAAAAAAACTATTTTTTTCTAGTTTGTATTTGTAAAATGGCGGCCATTTTAATTAAATTTTTAAACTCAAATATCTCAAAAACGGTAAACTTTAGAAATATTTTACATGAGACAAAAAAGTTGACACATTAAATTATCTAATCATAGCACAGTAAAATTAGGGTTTTAGATCGGCAACTGATGTGCATTCCCAAAATTTGATAAGAGCTACTTTTAAGCACTTTAATTAAAGATCCGATGAGTCCACAAAAAATAAAGTTGTTTTTTCACCTATAAAACCACTTTTCAAAATGGCGGTTTTTTTGTAATGGGATACATTTTGAAAAAATGTATTTATTTTTATTTTTCACCTGCATTTCTCAATATAATGTTGTTACACCGACACCGATAATTTTTTCATGGGAAGTAGTTCATTATGACCGGGCGTTAATTTTTGACCGCCATCTTGGATCTGCCATATTGGATGAAAGTTATTTTTTTGTAAAGTAAAGATAGTGTTGTGACACATCATTTCAAAGTAGATTTTTACGCTGATTACAATGCCGCAATCCGTTTTTAAAAATCTTGGTTCGTTTTAAAGATACACTCAAACAAAATTCAACCCTATACATTTCTTATGGACATTTCAAAATTTAAATTCATTTTGCATTATTTTTCTTTTATATCTAGTTCTAATTGAGGAATTCTGTTCATTGTGACCTTAAAATACTCATTAATATTCCTGGCATTAATTTGAG